>OZ023336.1:31673682-31956182 GCA_964007535.1 Brachyptera risi
CCTTTCTCATCCATGCACACCCCAACAGTCCAGAGGAAAACTGGTTACGAATCTGTAAAGTGCAATAAAAGTTGAATGAACACTAAATTCGAGAGTAACTTATAGATCACTAAATTATAGAAAGCAGTGAAGAACAATTGCTAATTTTGCAATTTTGAGTTATGTTCAAGTTCGTGAATTCGGGAACACTACACCAGTTGGTATGTTCACTGTTGATGCAGATAAATATATAACTGAGTTCAGAGCATAAATCATTATGTAAGTTATATGCTTGTTCGGGCTATTTTTTTTATGGATTTATTTTAATTCTTTTGACAAATTGGGTGAAACAAAAGACAAGTATTTATTTTCTCGCTCGTCATGAACACGTTGAACTTGTTTTTCACATTGATATCGAGTTGAATATATATTGACGGCGCGAACCACCCGTGCGCTAATGGTGTGATATGGAAGGGACTATCCATCGCAACCTTCTCTCCTAAACACGATTAGAGTTTTTGCATTTATCTAGCGATCGGTGATGCAAATATCTTCTATATTTATTGCATTGATACGCGGGCGTTACCTCTCCCTCTCTCTCTCTCTCTCTATCTATCTATTTATCTTTCTCTCTCCTCTCTCTCTCTCCCCCTCTCTCTCTCTCCTCTCTCTCTCTCCCCCTCACTCTCTCTCTCTCTCCCTCTCCCTCTCTCTCTCTCTCTCTATCTATCTATTTATCTTTCTCTCTCCTCTCTCTCTCTCCCCCTCTCTCTCTCTCCTCTCTCTCTCTCCCCCTCACTCTCTCTCTCTCTCCCTCTCCCTCTCTCTCTCTCTCTCTCTCTCTCTCTCGCCTTCTCTCTCTCTCCACTCTCTCCTCCCTCCATCTCTCTCTCTCTCTCTCTTTTTCACTCTCTCCCTCTCTCTCTCTCTCTCTCTCTCTCTCTCTCTCTCTCTCTCTCTCTCTCTCTCTCTCTCTCTCTCTCTCTCTCTCTCCGTCTCTCTCTCCGTCTCTCTCTCCTCCCTCCATCTCTCTCTCTCTCTCTCTCTCTCTCTCTCTCTCTCTCTATCTATCTATTTATCTTTCTCACTCTCTCTCTCTCTCCTCCCTCCCCCTCTCTCTCTCTCTCCTCTCTCTCTCCCCCTCACTCTCTCTCTCTCTCTCTCTTCAATATTTCTCTCTTCGCTCTCTCTTTCTCTCCTCTCCCTCCATCTCTCTCTCTCTCCTCCCTCCATCTCTCTCTCTCCTCCCTCCATCTCTCTCTCTCTCTCTCTTTTTCCCTCTCTCTCTCTCTCTCTCTCTCTCTCTCTCTCTCTCTCTCTCTCCGTCTCTCTCTCCGTCTCTCTCTCCTCCCTCCATCTCTCTCTCTCTCTCTCTCTCTCTCTCTCTCTCTCTCCCTCTCTCTCTCTCTCTCTCTCTAACAAACAGCACTACTCTACCATGCACGGCATCACCTTGGGAGTGTAGAAGGCGCGTCGAGGCCTTGGTGCCCGATGTACGCAACGGCCGGGCCGGCTCGCTGGAGGAGGATGTAGGTTACAGTCGCCGTGGCCTCAGCTCTTGGAATACAGTTACACATCGGACAGCTTCGGGCAACAGCCGAATCTTGACAAACACTTCGGGCGAGGATTATGACGGCTCGAAACGCACGGTCGGTAGTGGTGTGGGATAGGAGAGACGGCAGTCGTGATGTCAAGAACCAACCGGTAGCAAACTGATCCAATGAAGAGAAACTTACGGTTCAATTATGGTTTTGATTTTTTATTTGTATTGATTATTTTTGTATTATTATTTATATTGGGTTTTACCGACGCGCTGTACTGATGACAGATCTATTGGCGTCGGTGGATGATATATGAGATGATGAGATGAAAGGTTCTTTCATTAGGTGTTTTGGAAAGTGGGATGGAGTCGGATCCCAGTATTGAACTGAACGACAGAGGGAAACCACGAAAATCCTGTCAGGATGGTCGACCATGGTGGGAATCGAACCCCGGTCTACTGAATGATGGTTCAGTGTGATAGCCACTCGACCACTCTTCTCAGTTGTATTGATGATGAGGATTATTGTTTGCTCAACGACCCCACCAACAGCTAGGTTATGTGGGGCTTCGAATGAGCACGATGATCCCCTGAAATCCCTTGAAATCCGATATCAGGGTTACACCAAATTTATCCATTGCTACCCCACGGGCTGCCATCAGACGCAGAGTAACAATCCATGAGATGAAATATAAATATAGCTAGACAAAATTTAAAAATTATGTCACAATAAAACGACATATTGTTGATAAGTATTGGTGATAGTTTAATGATAAAAGACTTTATTAACTTTTTTTTTCATCCTTAGCCTTAATTGGGGAACAATGATTTTGTATCAAGTTTCGATGTTATTAAAAAAAAAAAAAGACTCAACTCAACTAAGAACCAATAAAATGCAACGCTGATTTTGTAGATCAGGGCCTGGAATCACAAAGAGTCCTGTCTTTAGGACGTCCCGAATTGGGACCATTTTACTGAGTTAGGACTTGGGACCAATATTGGTCCCAACTCAAGATGTCCTAAAGATAGCACTCTTTGTGAATCCGGGCTCTGTGATTATTATACCTGCGGAATCCTAATGCCCCCATATAATGAAATGTCAAGAGGGAGACTTATAAAAAAAACTGCAAATACTTCGTGAATACTGAAAAATACAATCGTGTGTTGCGTAAAGGAATTCTTGATCTGGTCGAACTCCTTTTCTCCCACTTGTCTTCTTTCCTTCCAATCTTACTTCCTCATCTTCTTCCAATCTTCTTTCCTCATCTTCATTGTTCAATTGTGTTTACATCTGACATGTTGTTGAGCCTACCATAGTGACGTAAACTGCGCATGCGTACTTGTTGAAGATTGAAGATGGTACAAGGAAATGAAGATCACTTATGACCTTGGGCTACAAGTTGAGTACTGGAATTTTCCAGTATATGCACTTCTTGCAACTGAGTTTTTTTTCACTTCTTTATACTTTATTAACTTTATATACTAGACTAATTTGTTTTACTGAATATCGTATAAAATATATTTCTGAACAATATGTTGAAATAGCGAGCTATGACAGTTGTTTTATGATTAACACTCATCATCGATATGAAATGAAAATGTATAGAAAATATTGAAATTTTCAAACTGAAAAACATTTAAATCAGGTAAATAAAAATCCTGCTGCCCAATCACAGCTGCCACGTGAATACAGAATAATAAAGTACAAATAATTGATTAATCAACTATTACTACAAATGAAAAGTCGCTGAAGTATTCTATAAATTAGAGTAAAATATTTCTAAAGTGGTATTTGTTTCAACAATTGAACCTATTCTCGCTTGACAATGGTCTGAACTGATGATTTGTAAATATCATTTTTCAACTCATTATTATGTCGAATGGATTCTTTTACAATCTTCGTTTTAATTCTTCTACGTAATCAAGCTATTATTTTGATTGAATTCATTAATAAAATCTTAATTAGGAGGCAAAGCTGATTATAACTAATTATTCTTTGTCCGTGTCGAGTCTTTCAAGCAAATTGTTAATCCCTATTTTAAAAAGAAGATTATAGGGCGTACGTTTCTGATATACAAAAAATAAATTAAAAAAATGGGCCAAAAAAAAATACAACTAGAATCTAATTAAAACGTTCCGTCCCGAAACGGTCCACTAGATTTCCAAGTCGGCCCATCGTTTCCACAACAACCGGCGTATCACCGAACCGGTAGCCGCGTTTGACACAAAGAAAAACCGGCTGACTCATGTAAACAGCGTGCGCAGACCGGGTCGCAGAGTGGTGGTGCGCCGCGCAGGGTGCGTAACACACACGCGTACACCAGAGGTCATTCAACCTAAACAAACCGCTGGCTGGGTTGCGTGGAAACGATAAATATGCAGCTCAACCGATATAGCAGATCCTTACATATAACCTTTACCTCATTTTCACAGAAACTTGAATTGTTTATGACTATACCTTGACAGTCGTCTCAATGTCAGTCACTCATTATACGTTATGAGAGAGTAAACACGACGATGTTGCATTAAATTAAGACATGTCGTCAAAGTTGTGGTCAGGGATAATTGGTAGTTAGGTTGAGACAGTAGTAATTTTGATCGAGGGCAAACAAGGCAATTTATTCCGGTGAATTTAGGAATTTATAATAATGCTTCTTTTAAGTGCTGTAGTAAAAATGGGCAACAATGCACCATTAATAATTGTATTCTCTCAACACAACTTCGGTATGTTTGCCCCAATTTTTCCAGTTGTTATGGTAACCTGTGCAATTTGCAGAATAATAAATGGGGGGGGAGGTGTAATATATAAAAAACACATTATTTGATTATATTTTTGATTATCATGCTCTAAAAATGTTGAATGGAAAGTAGATACGTCTACTACCTACTTCACAGAATTTGGAATTTTTCTGCTCAGACGTAATTTTTACATAATATAAAACATCGAATCACTAAATTCAAAACACCGTTATGAGTTTTAGATGATCGAAACGTCCGAACGGTAATGTTACTAGACGAGAGAGACGGTCGATCGATATAACGTCAACGTGATTTAAAAGTACCGGTTGAAATGTGGTGCACATATTTCTGTCGCATATCATACGGGTACTTAAATCGTTTTAAAGTTGGTAGCACTACATTATACTAACTGACGTAGTTAAACATTAATTGCTCTATTAATAGTTTCAATTAGCATGCAGTAATTTCATCTCAGTTACACAATACAATAATAATAACATCTCAGAGGACCGAGTTCGAATCTTACGATGCTATTACATTGCCCATGTGTGTGTGTTTAGATTGTCAAAGTAGTTGGTCTCCCAAATACAAAGAAAAAGTACAAAAGTACAAAGTACAAACAAACAAAAAGTGTGAAAAAGTGTGTTTGAAGCGCTAACAAAACAATAGTAAAACGAGATTATTCCCTTCTCTAATCCCAGTATCAAAGTTGTTAAGTGCAATTAATTTCAATTCAATTAATACATTTAAAATTCAATAAACGTTGAATCGTGAATACAAGCGTCCATAACAAGTAAAAACTTGTTGAGTCAGGCAACCCCCCCCCCCCCCCACACACACACACACACACACACACACACACACACACACACACACACACACACACAGACACTAATAACCTTGATTAGTAAATCAAAGACCTTGCATGTACAGAAAAACTAATAACAAAGGACGATTAAAAAAAAAACTTATCAGTGACACAAAACTTATACATCGTTAGACAATCATCGGTTCGGGGAATTCACTGGTATTATCAGTGAATTATCAGGTGTCCGTGTGAATGACCTGGTCGGAACAAAGGCATTGTTGTGACATCGGCATTAGACTATCGGGACGAGCACGCTTCTCATGTTGTGACTCAAGTTCAATAACATGGCAACGTTATCGGCGACGATTAAATAAAAACACTGATAGTAAAATATGTTAATTACACATGCGATGAAAAACACGTACTTGGCATAATATTTGTGTTATTCGAAATAGATCGTATTTTTTTTATATATATATATACAAACAAATTCAGAATGTGTTTAATAAAATGATAATGATGTCGACATTACGTGAGCTTAAAGGCCCATTCACAACCGAAATTAGTAGTAAAATTAGCAAATTAGCAGCAATATTTGTCCTATGACCCTCATGCACTCTGTTCACAATGCGACGCATTAGTCGTAACGCATTAGCCGTAAGCGTAAGGTTTGCAAACTCCAAACCTTGCTGTTAATTTTACAACTTGGTGTAAGCACTGACCAATCAGTTTTGAGTAAATGTTTGGCGCGCCACAGCCTTCTATCGTTCGGACGATGTCTAGCAGGCTGTCTTTGATCACACACCCCTTCAATGTGCCATTAGTGCCACATTTTTGAATTGAATCCATGATATTACAAATTGTGTTTCGAGGAAATGTTTAATATTGGGGTATTAGGGTATAAGGGTGGATATTGGGATGTATGATATAATGTATTATTAGTCAATTTTGATCTGAACCTAAAAACTAGGCGTACTTGCACAAAGGAAGATGGCGGCTGATTTAGATAAACAGCTGATGTAAAGAAGCTATCTCATTGGTTGTTTTGTAATACTAAATTATTGTGAACAGCTACTAAATAATTACATTAATGTTGATGCTTATTTTACTCCTAATTTCGGTTGTGAATGGGGCTTTAGAGTTTTGTTGTTGCCGGCGTAATGACGTATTGTGTTGCATGCGGGACGTGAGCGATGACCGCGGCTGTACCGGGTATTGCTGCAACGCCCTACCGGTTCTTGGTAGGAGCACTGTGCGTGTTTCTACCAACATGCAAAACAGTAGCAAAATAACAAACACAAAATATATACAATGAGATTGGACCGTTGTTTTTTTTTTTCATAGGAATAAAACTAAACAATTCAGTGGAGTTAATTTCATGTTTCAATAAGTAATGAATGTAATTAAGAGAGAAGAATCCTTTGTTTCTGTTTCCTTGCAATTTTGTCGGTCAATTTGATCGATTCTCTTGTGCTTGTGTGGCCGATTGGTTAATACACTGAACCGTCGTTCAGGAGATCGGGGTTCGATTTCCGCCATGGTCGACCATCCTGACGAGGATTTTTCGTGGTTTCTCTCGGTCGTTCAGGTCAATACTGGGATGGTTTCTTAACAACAGGCCACGACCGACTCCTTCCCACCATCCAAAAATCCCTAATAAAATAACCTTTCATCTCATCATCCTACCATCTCATATATCATTGACCGACGTCAATAAATCGTAGTCACCAGTAGAGTGCGCCGTTAAAACACAATATAAATCAATAAAAATTGTGTTTGTTTTCTCGTTTCGAGAACCTCTAAGCTCGTAAGTTCGAGAGCTGCACCGACCGCCTCCGGGCCACCCCCGGCCGCCCCCGACCCGAGCTCTTTGTTGTCAACCTATATACACGTGGACCGTGGGATCACGTATTGATCGGCAAGCTTGTCGGGGGTTTTCCGCCGCGGGGAACGATCCCGTCAACGCAATTCGGGAAAATATGGAAATAAACAGTTATCCTCGCATAAATCCAATCGTGTTATTGCGTCATGGACATAGCTGCGCAGTCGAGTATGCGCACAAGGTCTGCACGTGCGACCACCACCGCTATTTTCAAACAAAGGATGTCGCATATCTTTTGAAGCGAAGTTCAACACGTGTCTACCACGGCTGACTTTGTTATCAAACTGCACACACGTGGAGTCAGTATTGATCTGGCCGTGTGATGATGGTGAGGGGGTGAAGGGGGCGGTTAGCAACACAGCTCTGATTGGTCGGTGGAGATACCGCGTCACACGTACGGATGTGGACATGTGGATTGCAGCAAAACAAACCCTGGGCATTTTCATTCTATTTTCAAGTGAGTGAAAACGAGCGATTTTGATTGGTCGAATGTGTGTGCGTCATTGGGTACAGTCGTGTTCAAGTCGTGTGTAGCATAACAAACCACCCCGGTGGACGTTCGATATTTGAATGTAGCCCATGTGATTGGTGGATGTGTACTGCGTCACAAAGTACGTACAGGAATGTCATTATAATTGCAGCAACCTTCCCGGGTGACTTTCATTCTTTGTGCAGTAGTGAATGGTAATTGGTCAGGAGGGCTCGGGTGAGGGTTGGGGGAGGAAATAGGGGTGAGGGAAGGGGGTTTGCCTCTCTTGAACGTCACTCTTACGTACAGAAACCTCCATGACTTGCACAGCATAACAAACATGACGGACAAAGGAATTTTATCTCATTCTGGAAATGATATGTTAATGATTTGTTTTGTTAAATTGGCAACAAGATGTGATTGGAAAAGTGTTGACACAAGAAACGACTCTTTGAGAAATGACCGTAATTAAACCTTTATAATCACAATTACTATAGATTTGCATAACCTGAAAGTGAAATGCAGACATTTTGAGGTGTAACAACGCAGCAGCATTGTGGACGATTTCACCAGGTGTCATACAGTAGTGCTAACCGGTAGAAAAATGGATGTAGGTTTAAACGATCCTATCTTTCATTCACAGCCTTAATTGGGGAACAATGATTTTGTATCAGGTTTCGATGTTATTAAAGAAAAAAAAGGTTTGAAAAAGATATTAAAGGACATTACAAACCTGAAAGCATATTTTCGGAATGATGACAATATTGATTTCCCCCAATTCAGAGAAAACTGGAAAATCATCATCTCAATTTCGGAAATGGTGATTGATTTTTCTGTCCTCCTGAGACCGCGAGTCATGACGTAGGCATTACCGATTCTGTATAGAAACATATGAACAGTATCGAGTAATGTCTACGTCACGTCTCAGAAAAAGGCCGTTTTTTGTAGGAGAAATTAATTGATTAAAATTTCTCAAATTACATGGTATGATAATTTCTAGTTTTCTCTGAAACTAGGGGAATATAAATATCGTCATTATTCGCCAAAATCGAGTTTCAGGGAATTGTGTTGTCATTTAGCCATTATTATAATACTTTCACACATGTATACGAGAGGTTAACAACAGTTACTCTTGAAATCTGGTGTACACTTGTCATGAAATCTTTCTGAAATCTTCTTGAAATCCCATGAAATATCTCTGAAATCCCATGAAATCTTTCTGAAATCCCTTAAAATCTTCTTGAAATCCCATGAAATCTCTCTGAAATCCCTTGAAATCTGAAATCAGGTGTACACCAAATTCACTAATTGTTTACCCCTAGCATATATATGTATTCACACATTACAATGTTGCTTACTAATTACTATAAGACTGCCTTCAGCGAAAGGGCGAAACTGTCGCTGATATTTTACTTTCATTGTAACTTAAATACGATTGTCGTTCGAACTCGAAAGTTGAACATTTTCTAATTTCTAACACAGTATTCGCCTATTGGTTGATTACTTGATTCTAACCATGTGACATTGCACATGGTCGACACTCCTCAACGTTAGTACTGATGTATAGGAGAGACCCTCGATCGAGACCTTCAAGGCTTCAACTCCCATTGAATACAGCATACAGCTAAAATTGTAATTTATGTTTGCTACTGCAAACTGATTTTTTGTTTTTCTAATTTTCTAGATAAACGGTAATTCATATATTTAATGCTTTGATAAAAGTCATATTTGTATTGTTATCTATACTATTACCACTGTTATTAATTGAATGCTATCTTTAACCTCTTCTTTCGCCGATACATTATCTTTATAAAATTCCATTACTTGAATCTGTTCGAACGATTCTGAACTTTCATCCTTTACCTTTATATTTATTATATTTATTTATTATAGAGATACAATGGCATTTCTGTCAAGATTTTGATTTTAAAAAAATCACAATTAGATTATTGTGTTGTGTAGGCCAATAATAATGTAATAATAAATAATACATAATGTATAAATAATTATAAATATGAATAATAATATTTTCACAAGTACTCGTATACATTAATTCTTGCCTCGAGGGTATGTATAATAATTGTGGACAATTAATGGGTAAATAAAAATATATTATAGCACGGCAGATTTGCTCTCTGATTTTGACACGTTTAGAGTGTGAAATTACTCATCACTTCTCCGCCAGAGAGCTGCGTATTTGTAATAGTTTTTGTTCTAACCGCAGTGACGTCATCTGTCATCTGTCACGTGACGTCACCGTGTGCACAATCTGTGTCTAGGCCTTCTAGATCCTTCTAGTCGATCAAACAGTTTCGCTTTCTTTATCGGCTTTAATTTCATAGCCATGTACAGCCCATTTCGAGTTCGTTAAACCAGGTCAACCCAGCTGCTGCAAGGTATATAGGTCAACTTCGACCCTGGGTAAAGAAGCGCACACTGGTGGATCAGTCGCTTAGCGTGCTGAACTGTCGTTCAGGAGGTCGAGGTTCGATTCTTGACTGTAGTGACTCGTAGTTTACGATTACTGCTGACGTTAAAATACTAGGATGGTTACTTGAAAACAAGCCACGGCCGTTACCTTCCTACTGTGCAAAATATATTTAATAACATGTTATATATATATATATATATATATATATATATATATATATATATATATATATATATATATATATATATATATATATAAAACAATAATAGACACAATAACAAACAATAAACACAACAATAAGTGCTCTCTGAAAATACCCAGAATATTCAATTATAAAGAAATATGCATCATTGAAATATGCATCATTGTTTCTATATTTTATGCATTACAACATTATTTGTTTGCTTATTTTTTAATTGTTTTTATTATTGATTACACAAATATTAGTTATCCCACACACAAGAGCTTGTGTCCTTACGCGGGCTTCACATTATTTATTTTTTGTATTTCACACACTATATAATATTTAGTTCACTTATAGCTTAAATTACACCTTCCTATTATTAAATTGCATTTAATAATCTTGATATTTATGTTATTATTGTCTATGTAAGCCTATGTATGTGATTCGAAAGAGGAATGTGAATAAAATGAATTGAAAAATTGATTGAAATTGAAAAGAAAGTTTAAATTCATCTATTTATTTATATGCATTTGTACAAACATACATACTACTACTTCTTCTATACATTCAACAGATCACCTTGACCTAGCAAAACAAATTAACACACATAATTAAAGTAGAACGAGCTGAGATTGTATTATATTAACATGTGTGCTTTTCAATTCTAGTGGCAGATCGAACTGCTTTTCATACTTTTTGCTGACAAATGTAAAAAGTTTCAACGAAGAATTGCTTCTTCACACTTTTACACATGCAATAGGTCAAATGTAATATATAGTCATAATCATATTAAATACATCTTATGAATTATTTACCGATTTATAATAATTATATGGAATAATGTTGACCTTTTCAAAAAAACAATATCAATTCGCACAAACATATCATCGTATAGCCATATTTTTTGTGAGTGTTCCATATTTTTAATTCATGATATCAATAAGACAACTATCGACAACATGACAACGAAAAAAAATGAAAATAAAAAGTAGGCCTAACTAAATTATAGGCAAGTAAATATGTCATTTTCCTATACATATTATATAATAATGATAAAATAATGTATATTTTTATGAATGGAAAATAACCAGTGTGGTGATTTCCTCTCAGGACGTTTATACGCCTTACATTTTCCCCTCAAGATATTCAAGTTATAGAACATTATTTAATCACTCTAATTAAACTGTAAAAACTATTAAACAATTAGTCAAGCTGGCGATCAAGCAGCTGGCTACTTTATCAACGGTAAGAACAAGTTATAATAGACAAGGGAGAGGCAAAACATATAAATACCGGAAATTCTAGTCCTTTCAGATATATATTATTAATTTATGATTGCTTTATTTTTTTTTTTATAGATAGAATAAAAAAACACATTTTGCACAAGTCAATTTCACTTGTTTTGTTTAGTCGTTGTGATTGTATCTAATTTGTAGCATTGTTGGCTAGTCAAGGACGCGATGGTTCATCAACCTAGCGCTATTAGGAACGAGAGCTCGACCAACAGAAGGCGGTGAGGTCAAAGAACCAAAACATCGGATGGCAAACCACAAGAACAAGGCAGTGGCGTTACATTGTTGTGCGTGGCACTTTTTTTAAAATGCTTCTTCAGATCCGCGGATGCAATAAAACAATTAGTTTTAATTACTCGAAACAATCAATTAAAAAAGAAAAGATATAGAAATGCACGCAGAGTGAAAGGAACAAATTATCAAGATTAATTATATACTTGGGGTAGTAAAATGTTGAAATAATAGTCTGAAAATAATGTATTGAAATTTAATGAATTAAATTCCTTTTTTTATACTCAACTTCAGAGCAGATTTTGCCTGATAACAAATCAGAAAGCTGGTTACAACTTTTACGAAGTGGCGAGTTTTTTTTTTGTAGTTTAGGCCTACCCTGCTGTTGTCACCTGAAGCAAGCCTTCTTAGATTATTCAAGAGACCTATCTGCGAAATAGTTTTTCCATTATATTATTATTGTTTGCTTAACGACTCCCACCAACAGCTAGGTTATTTCCATTATATTTAAATCTTTATTAAATAAAGACTGTCAGTACCATAGTACATAGAGTTGCTTAATCGCATTGCAATATTTTATTAAACTGAACAAAACCAAACTGAACATGTATATTAATTGTTGAGGGAACAAAATGGTTGTGAGAAAAGTCCACGATGTCCAGTAAGAAGGAAACGGTTTCTTACACTGTGTCCGCGTATCGGTAACTGTGGGTAACCACGGAATACCACCGGAAATCTGGTTGTCGCTGGGGATCGAACCCGCACCTCCCCTACATCACGTGATCCGTGGACCACAACCATGCCACGGTATGCCAGTACGTGTGGAATAAGAAATACACAAAGAAATACGAATTCAATTAATACAAAAAAATTGTGTTCCAAACATTGCATATAGTTGTGTATAGAATTTTTGAAATGATTATACTTTTCGCACAAAACAATGTAGTCCTACCGTTAAATCATCACATATTTTATAATAATAAAATTTGAGAAAAATTGCGAAATTTGTGTCATTTAGAGTTTTTCAGATTTGGTTATTGACTAACTATATATAGGCTTAGACACTTGAAGAGAGCTAGAGCAGACCTACAAAATTTTTTTTTTTAAATAACATCAATTTGCTTTACAATATACAATCACAGTCACTTATGGTTTTCATACAGGCCATCAACGAAGAGAAGTGACAGATCGTTTTTGTGTCACATTGCGCATGCGCCAGATGTGTGATATGTCACATCTATTGTGACGTTTTCATTCTTATCTGTGGTAATTAATGACAAAAACCGATGTACTAATGCGTAAGACTGACTGTATAGACATGATAGTGTCGATGCATGATGAATGTGATGACGGAGACCCATGGGCTTCCCGATAGTAGAGGAAGGAAGCGGTCGCGACCTGTGTAGCTAGACTATCCCTTAGCTGATTTGAGAAACCCAGTACCACAGTCATACTGTTATTATTATTTATTTCAATTTTCAATTTCTCACTTACTTTTTTCACTTGCCGGTATTCAACTATATATTTCATTATTATTTATTTCAATTTTCAAATTATCACTTACTTTTTTTCACTTGGCCGGTATTCTATTTCATTATTATTTATTTCAATTTTCAATTTTTCACTTACTTTTTTCACTTGCCGGTATTCAACTATATTTCATTATTATTTATTTCAATTTTCAATTTCTCACTTATTTTAATTCACTTGCCGGTATTCTATTTCATTATTATTTATTTCAATTTTCAATTTCTCACTTACTTTTTTCACTTGCCGGTATTCAACTATATTTCATTATTATTTATTTCAATTTTCAATTTTTCACTTACTTTTTTCACTTGCCGGTTTTCAACTATATTTCATTCATATATTATATAACAATTCTATTTTATATTGATTAATATCCTGTAAACTTTTTGATAAGCCAGCAACCAATGAAGGTTATTTATATTTAACGACAGTGGGTATCGAAATCATGGGATGCCTAAACAGCTATACCGGAATAAAGTCGACTCGGTTGTGTGACATGGGTTCGGGTGTCCAACCTTATACCTAAACCCTAACCACATTTTACAACCATCCATTCATAAATACCCCGAAGCCCATGTTACACGACCGAGTCGACTTTATTCTGGTCAGGTATACGCTCTTCATCACTTTTCCTGGTATTTCCTATTATTTCTGTCGAAAGACAAGGATTTTCATGTGTGTTATCCTGTCTGTTCCAGCTCCATGTGGACGTCGAGTCGGGATACGACGTCGGGACGCGCGTCGTCTTCCAGTGCACCTGGCCGGGATGTCTGGCGATCACCAGGACGTGCGACGCCATCGAGAACCACGTCCGGACCACGCATCTCGGGTGAGCAAACGCTTACGTGCACTTGTCTGGTTTTCTTGTCTCTCTGCGCCGGTCTATGGCCTGTTTTTAAAATGGCCTACGATTCCTAGAAAATGAATAAATAAATGAAAATTGAAAAAAAAAATCGTCGCAAAATGACCTAGATGTCGACGCGCAGTAAACTAATTTATTTCTTCATTCATTTATTCATTCATTCTGAGAAAAAAATAATACTAATAATTAGGTCCTAAAAATAATTCCAAAAACTTGGCATTATTTTTCAATCGAGTATGCATGTAGACTATACAAGTATCATGTTCATTTGCGAAATTTATAGCATTTATAACATTCCATTACAAATTGATTTTAATTATCTTTTAGTATTATATTATTGATAAATATGTCAAATATTACATGGGGTGGTAAGATCGCCCTTGTGGTGCCCCGTCCAAACGATCCTATCTTTCATCCATAGCCTTAATTGGGGAACAATGATTTTGTATCAAGTTTCGATGTTATTAAAAAATATATATATATATATATTTTACAGTGTGAAATCCAAAAATTAAAATAAACCATATTATTAGGTTGTGTATAAACTCTTGATCAAACTTTTGGGTAAAAACCCACCAACTCTACAGAAATAAAATATTGGGCTCAATTAGCTAATTAGACGAGCTTTAGCGAGGATTCAATTTGACATACTGAAAAAAATTGGTGTTCGTTTTTATGTTTTTTTTTTTTTTTTTTTTTTTTTTTTTGTTTTTATGTTTTTTTGTCGGTTCTCCACAGGTCAAACGGCTACAGCTATCAACTTCAAACTTTTTTTCGTCATGGTTCCTCATCTAACTTAGATCTGTATAGTTTTGTGGCATTATCGGGTGGTAACTTTTTTTTTTATGAATTTTAGAAATTTCAAAAATCCCCATTAGAATAACCCTGAGGAAAATACTTGAAAAATCAAAATTTTTCAAGACCTCTCAAATTTTCGCCGAATATAAAGGAAACTATTAAGCACATTTTGAGAGATTTTTCGCATCAATCGGATGAGAAATAACGAAGAAAACGCATTTATAAAGCATTTTCCCATCAATTTAGGCTATTACGGGAACCAATTAAATCTATAGCAACAAGTGTCACCAATTAATTCAAAACGATTGAAATGAATGAAGAGGAAGGCCGTGACATAACTGATTCTCGTAAGGTTTTTGAACGTTTGGAGTGATCCAAGGTCTGTAGATGTAGATTGGGTTGACAAATTATTTTTCATTCTAGATTTCTATACCCCTAAGCTCGTCTAACAACGCGCATCCCGCGTTTTCCTAGTTACTAGGAAAACGCGGGATGCGCGTTGTTAGACGAGCTTAGGGGTATAGAAATCTGGAATGAAAAATAATTTGTCAACCCAATCTACATCTACAGACCTTGGATCACTTCAAACGTTCAAAACACAGCCTTCTTTATTATTCATTCTTTTCTTATCAGAGAAGAATGATCTGAATAAAGAAGGCTGTGGTTCAAAAACCTTACCGCAATCAATTATGTCACGGCCTTCTTTTTCACTCATTTGAATCGTTTTGAATTAATTGGTGACACTTGTTGTTATAGCTTCAATTGCTTTTCCTTAATTGGTTTGATTGATGTGAAAATGCTTTATAAATGCGTTTTCTTCGTTTCTTCTCATTCGATTGGTCCAAAAATCTCCCAAAATGTGCTCAATAGTTGCCTCCATATTTGGTGAGAATTTAAGAGCTCTTGAAAAATTCTTGTTTTTCAAGTATTTTCCTCCGGGTTATTCTAATGAGGATTTTTGAAATTTCTAAAATTAATAAAAAAAAAAGTTACCATCCGATTATGCCACAAAACTATACAGATCTAAGTTAGATGAGGAACCATAGGGGAAAGAAGTTTGAAGTTGATAGCTGCAGCCGTTTGACCTGTGGAAAACCGACAAAAAAACATTAGAAAAAAAAAAAAAAAAAAAAACATAAAAACGAACACCAATTTTTTTCAGTATGTCAAATTGAATCCTCGCTAAAGCTCGTCTAAAAATATATAAATTTAAAAGGTTATGAAATATCTATTATATATACCATGTATGATATTTACTAGGAAAACGCGGGATGCGCGTTGTTAGACGAGCTTAGGGGTATAGAAATCTAGAAAGAAAAATAATTTGTCAACCCAATCTACATCTACAGACCTTGGATCACTCCAAACGTTCAAAAACCTTACGAGAATCAGTTATGTCACGGCCTTCCTCTTCATTCATTTCAATCGTTTTGAATTAATTGGTGACACTTGTTGCTATAGATTTAATTGGTTCCCGTAATAGCCTAAACTGATGGGAAAATGCTTTATAAATGCGTTTTCTTCGTTATTTCTCATCCGATTGATGCGAAAAATCTCTCAAAATGTGCTTAATAGTTTCCTTTATATTCGGCGAAAATTTGAGAGGTCTTGAAAAATTTTGATTTTTCAAGTATTTTCCTCCGGGTTATTCTAATGGGGATTTTTGAAATTTCTAAAATTCATAAAAAAAAAAGTTACCACCCGATAATGCCACAAAACTATACAGATCTAAGTTAGATGAGGAACCATGACGAAAAAAAGTTTGAAGTTGATATCTGTAGCCGTTTGACCTGTGGAGAACCGACAAAAAAACATAAAAACAAAAAAAAAAAAAAAAAAACAACATAAAAACGAACACCAATTTTTTTCAGTATGTCAAATTGAATCCTCGCTAAAGCTCGTCTAATTAGTCATGCTACGAAAATTACAAGTACCGGTAACCAAGGGTGATAATTTGCTAATTGTTGCGTAATTTATTCGGATATATTTTGTTCAACCGAAAATGCACTACAAGAACTCATTTTTTATGACCGATTTTTATTTAGGCCTATATATATTCAATTTTTCATAGGCCTATAATTTATTCCCACAGACACATTTTTTATTTTTGCGCTCATGTTATAACTATTGTTTTGTTACAATAAACACTTTTTTGTTTTTGCAATTTATTTTTATCTTAAACGTGTAATATTATTTATCTCAGTTTTAGTATTTCCCCATTTTAATTCATCGTTTATCGTTTACATATAACTGTACAATAATTAATAACACAAAACATATTTCTTTGCGATTCGCAGTTTAACAACTTTCATCAGATGTTTTACAGTCTTTTAAATGTACAGTAATTAAGTGATAAAATATCTGGCTATAACAATAAATATACGTGCAATACAGGTATTGCGTTGTCATCTCTTAGAGAGACGTGAGTTCGATCCTTGTATTACATCCAGTCTCGTCATGCAGGCTTTTCTCCGTTTTTCTCTCATTACAAAAGAACTCGAACACTGCTTATTTCCTTGCAATAAACAGAGATTGCGCGCGTGATATTATAACTGAAAATCGGTCTGCAATAAGACATAAAAAGTTGAAAGTATATGCTTTTTTTATCGTTTGACTACAAAACGTAGAACGGTTTTATCCAATAACAAGCGAGATTGAAATCGGATCGAACGGGTGTTTTTAGTGACTTTACTCCAATTCTACATTTTTTTTTCGTAACGTAGTGGGTTTATTGTTGTTGAAAACATATTCGAAAAGTAATTACGTTGAAGAAAATGTCCGTCGCTCGACTTTATTGTTCGTTTACGATTGTAGTGGTCCACTTTTAAGACCTAATTAATAGTATAGTTGCTTTGTGTAAGCCCATCTATACTTATATCCACGAGAGAATAAGGTCGTGTACCAACACAACGCACACAAATATCACCGTTATGTTGGTATAGCTGTGGTATTGTGATTTACCAGGACGAGGTTTAAGATAAGAAATACAACTACATCTTTCCAATGCGTTTTTTTCTTGTAAGTTACAGCGATAAACGTCCTATCACTTATCATCACTTCATATTTTCATATAATCACCCGCTCATTCGTATCCCCGTATAACCTAGCTGTTGGTGGGGTCGTTAACCAAACAATCAATAATACTTCTCCCTAAACATCTCGGTTAAACCGTGGCCTGAAGAGAACAATTGCAAATCAGTTTCAACTTTTAAGGCATCCCCTGTCTCCTTAGGGTAAAAAGTTCCCGCTAGGATGTTTCACAGATATAAATGATCACGAGCCTCCAAGAGTGTACATAAAATACAAAATTAATTAATATCATCTTGGGCAGACGATATTTTGTCGAAAATGCAAATGAGTCAAATTTTATAATAACAAAATGTGGAAAGATCACTTGTATATGTAACAATATAACACTCGATATTTTTTCTATCTATTTTCATCTTACAGCGTGCCACATACAAATAACATGTAAAATATTTTACAGTATTTTAAAAGATACTTTTCTGCACGGTATGAAACAGTTTCACTACAATATATGTGTGCATCCGTAAAGCCACTGCGATCGTTTATGTATTATGTCGACACTGAAAATGTTACGTTGTGAGTAGTTTTCCCTTAAAGGACATCACAACTACGAAAATAGATTTTAACGAATAATGATGAATTGATGATGGTTGTTTTACAAATTTTGGAGAAAACTATAAACCACCATCTCAATTTCAGAAATTGAAATTGATTTTGTTTTCAGAATTTCCTCTAGGACGATGTCTTTTTTTGTGTTGTGACGTGGACATTACTCGATTCTGTTTATGTTTCTGTACAGAATCGGTAACGCCTACGTCATGACTCGTGGTCTCTAGAGGACAAAAAAAATCTGTAATTGAGATTAGGATTTCAAGTTTTCTCTGAAATAAGGAAAATAAATGGCTTTATTATTCATTAAAATCTAGTTTCGTAATTGACGACTCGCAGTCTCCGCCCCCATGACCTCAGAAATCATACCGTCCAATCAACAGGGCTCTTGGAACTGTAGTCAAATTCAAATATCCAATTGGGGTATCTTGAAATGACTACAAGTGATATGATCCAACTGGCTGACTGGTAAAGCCACGCCTTTCTCGAGTCGTCAATTGTGACACGTTCTTCAATTGAAGTAATACGAATCATCAATGTGCGAACGGGCGTCGGCCTCCTATAATGAAGTGAGTCGAACTTTGTGGGGCCGTGAGCACTTCAACTAAGCCTTGTGGAACGGGACGACGGCCCTCTCGTCCGAACAAGCGACGGTGTTGTCTAGTCTGACCTTGGACGGGGTCATACATTGGTGGTCAAGTTTTTTGTTGCGATGTTTCCATCACCTGGCCCACGGCCCCCTTGTTGTACGTCCTAGATGTGCACCCTAAGGACTTCTTTTCAACTTAACAAATATCATTCTTTGTATTTTTCCCTTTCATCTCGTGAACAACCCTTGGCTGAAAACATTTGATCCGGGTTTTAACCCCAGCAATAAGACTAATGACCCGATTTGTTCATACCCTCGACACTTTATCGTTATTTCGTGTGCACAGCTGATTATATGTGATACAAAGTAATAAAATTGTCTTCTCAATCAATTCAATTCAATTTTCAAATCATTTTATTCTCGCTTCCAAGTTTTAATACATGCATATATAGATGCTACACAGATAAATAAACGAGATAATAATGATGGTATATAGTAATGAAGAATTAATATTATTATTTTTAAACCTTCCCACGTTTTGTGGAGAAGAGTTTTATTTTAATTTATTGAATTGTTGTCATTATTCTCTTTTTTCTCTTTGGAACCTTTGAATATATGAAATTAATGTAATCGAACATATTGTTATGCCATATTTGTAAAAGTGAGTATAATTTTGTTTATGTGTGAATAATATTAATAATAAAAAAAAAATTGAAGAAATGGTCAATTGAATCATTTTTGCTGTTCTCTCAGTTGGGGTTCGAATCCAACTTGATATATTTTTTTTGTATATCTTGCTTAATACGTATAGGGTGTCACTTGGAATTACATCGTTAGAGGTTAAAGGATGGGGGGAAGAATTTCTTGGGATTTACTATACCATGTCAAAGACTCTCAAGTGTTGAGCACTCAAAAGTGTCGGATTTCACTTCCATTCCCATGTTACTAAAAAACATAACAGGTGTCGAAATGCGGGAGGGTATGCAACTTGTGATGCACCTTGGCATTGCAGGCAACATAAATTTGGCCAATCCCCAGAATTAATTGTCTTTTTTGTGTCTTCGAGCTGGTCTGTGTAGGATGTTCCTCAACAACAGGTTAGGACTACATCTCAAGTTACTTCCCACTATCCGAAACACTTGGAGTAACATTTGATGTCATCTTCTCGTCATCACATTCATCTTGTGGTCATCAGTTGATCTTTGTCATCAGTGTGGTTGAAACCAATATAAAGAAAGAAAGAAATATATTAATAGTTTATCAAGTACCAGTACTTGATATAAAAACAGCACATTATATAGACAGCGCAGTCCTGGTGTTGAATTTCATTGGTTTTAAATTGTTCAACCTGGGGGACGTTCAGGTCCCCCAGGTAAAGGACCTGGGTCCTTAATCCTAGGTTAAGGATCTGGGATGGTTCCTTAACAACAGGCCACGACCGACTACTTCCCACCATCCAGAACACGTAATAAAATAACCTTTCATCTCATTATCCCATTATATCGTTCATCATCCACCGACGCCAATAGATCGTAGCCATCAGTATAGTGCGTCGTTAAAACCAAATATATAAAAAAAATAAGATAATACCGCTTTTCTGCTGGTTTTTCAGGTATTATCTTTTAGAACTGTTCTAAATCGTACAGGACTGAATGGAGCTCTCCTGAAGGAAAACGTGGAAGTGCGCGGTGCGAACCGATTGCGTCGTGAAATGTTCTGACGAGCGTTTGCGTCTGTTGTTTTTCCAGTCCGAGGAAAGGTACTGATGACACGGAGCTGAGCGACCACGAGGAAGAGTTTTACTACACGGAAGTCGAGTTGGGCCTCCACGCGTCCAGTCCTCCGACCTTGAGCCACCGCGACATGGCCAGGCCGCCGCATGAAGGTCAGTTCGCAATCACGTTCTACGGCGTTGCACAAACAGATCTACATAATACTGAAACAAATTGGAAACGATGGTCGTTTATTTAGTTGGGCTATATAATATTTGATAGTTTTGCATAGTCAAATGAAAAACCCATACATTTCCAACCAACTGTGTTGAGATGCTTTTTTTAAAATCATCTTTGGTGATCAAAGCAAACTTCTGTTTATTGATCAAAATTAGATTAAATGATCAACAATATTGTTCTCAATAGTTTCCGCGTGAGACTGCAATAAACACGTCTCTCTATGACACAATTTTGAAACAATTAATTTTGGTAAATTCTTTCAAGAAATTGGACCACTATTGACTACATTTCATTCCCACCCATGTGTTTCTCAACTAACCTGTAATGAAATTAGATTTAAAAACATCAATTCTCCAGTCATTTCAGTAGCTTCTATGGTATACATGAAATTGTGTATTTTTATTTTTTTGGCAGGAGCATAAAAACTGTAAAATGATGTTATAATAGTAAATTATAGGCCTATTATTTATTAATATCAATATTACTACAGTTGAACGTCTATGCATCTTTCCCAGATCCATCATTTTCCTTCTTGTATCATTCATTTTTTCTCACCTCACTCACATAAAATCAGTGTTAAATTTTCCTGGATGGTTCGTTTTCCTGCATGGATGGTTTTATTTCACTGGTCCCTTGAAAAACGATGCATAGAAGTTTCACTGTATTTATATTGTTGAAATATTGTTGTATTGGTTGAGCAGGTTCCGCCCTGCTAACAAGTTGAACAAACAACAGTAATTGATCCCAAATGTTTTCCGTGTGAAACTGTGCAATAAACACGTTGTCTGACAATCGAGTGTTTCTTTTAGCGAAGTCATGCTCAGTAAACGTGTTGTTTGTTTTAGATCCCGAGTACTTGAAACAGCTGAAGAACAGCTTCAGCGTCGGCCTGCACCGAGCCGGTCCGATCAACATTCCGTCTTCGGGCGCGCACATGCCCTGGTCGTCCACTGCCACGCCCTCCTCCCTGGTACGTCCTTCGCTCAAACATTCGTTCCGTCTGGCAACGTTGTCGTCAAAAATGTACTGAAAATACTGGCTCTTGTCAGTCAAAGGTCTCCTTTGGAAGCAGAAGTCAGGTCAGGCATGGATTCGAGTCCTGCGTAAGGCGTTGGGTTTTGCAAATCGTTCATCTCTCATTCGTTACCCCGAATACCCTAGCTGTTGATAGGGTCATCAGGCAATTAGAAATCAGCAATAATGATCAGCATGTACTCTAATATAATATGTTATATAATATGCAAAATGAATTTTTCAAAAATCAGACGAAACATTGCATCTTTACTTACAAAGTATTTATAAATCTTTCAAGCTCAACTTATTAAATGCAAAAGCATCGAACTTACTAGACTCAGAAGTTTCTCGAGTAAATAACAATTGTTTCCATGATCCAAAAAGAATGTTAATTGTATGATTTAGTTTGTATGATGATCCACGGTTAATCTTCAAATAACCCATTATTAGAAACTTCCATTAAACTCATCGATAGGCCGAAAGACTCGAACCGTGTAGTAGTAATGTTTATCCCTTTAACCCTCTTTCGAGAAAATCGGTACACAATTTACGTATTTTAGGCCCTACAATATAACTTACATAAATAACATTACAATTGAGTATGGCAGTGAGCCATCATTTATGAATTATCAACAAATTAGTAATTATAGTACATCAAACAAGTATTAGAATAAATAATGATACATTCGAAGCATTCAGATTAATAGTCTATAGAATATAAACAGTCTATAAACTCGACCGACCCTGTAAACTTATTGTCTATTTGTGTGCTGACGCTGATTGTTGTGTCATCGCAGGGTTCTCCCGGCAAGCATCAGAAGCTGAGCCCGCGGTCCGGCGGCCTGCTCTCGCTGTCAGCGCCGACCTCACACAAGCTCTCGGGCTCGCCAACACGCAAGCACCGCGGCGACACGAAGAAGTGCCGTAAGGTCTACGGCATGGAGCACCGGGAACTCTGGTGCACGCAGTGCAAGTGGAAGAAGGCGTGCACGCGCTTTGGCGAGTGAGCCAGCGAGGGGTACGAGAGAGTTGAACCGGTGTTGATATTCAACCTCAACCTACACTGTGATATAATTTAATGAACAAGCAAAAACTCTCTTCTCTCCATTCGAATTGACTGCCGCTATCGTTTTGAAATTTGCGATTGGTTACAAATAGAAACTGTCTACGCTAACATATGGCTGTACTTAAGGGTGATCAGTTCTTCGTTTGACGCGTCGAAAACGCCCTTGGCTCGAACGTTTACGCACAAACGTAAGATGTTCGACCGTCGAATCAAGCTGGCCGAGCCATTAACAATATGAGCCTCTTGTTACCACTGCTTGCTCGTCCGTCAATGCATCCAAATAGAACTGGCGTGTTTTTCGAATCTTATTTCGGATGTAAAGCTATTTCTGCAACTAGCCTTTATGAACCATCATTGTGTTTTAGCATTATTTATATTTATCGATGTTGATATGACTGAACCAGCTATGGATGACCAAGAAACCGTACTTCGATTGGAGACTGAAAAATATTCTAATCGAATATAACTTGGCATCTTTCGTATAGCTAGCTATCGTAAATATTATTTTCTAGTGTTTATGTACATCAATGATTACTCACACTTTTCTTTCATTGCTTTCAATATTTTTGTGAAGATCAAATATCGTTTTGATCATTGTTGTGGAAAGAGCATGGTGGGTAGAATATGACAGTGCAATCAATTTTCTCTAGACGTTCCGAACCGAAAAATTAGAATTTGGCAGTCCATATTATGATCACGTTTCAGTTTCGTTATTCCGTGTTATATCAAATGCTTCTTCTCGATCCCACAGAGTTATCTTCCATTTTTAGAATGCATGAAGAACGTAAAACGTTCAGATAGTTTTCCAAGAGTAACGGCCCGGCTAGGAAGCCGCGTTACGAGGTTACAAAGCCGGTTTCGAGTTGTTGTCAAGTCGGTAGAGGTGTTCTCATTATGTCCTCGTGAGGGCGTCTAAGTGTCGTAGCTCGTATCGTCGGCTCAAGTTTGCTAGATTAGTTTCTAGAATGCTAACCGTAGGTTATTCAGCTGCGAGTTTTGAATTTTGCTTGTTGTTTGTTGATTAAGTTTAGTTGGGGAACGAGTGATTGAGTATATCAATAATTTCAGAGATATTTTTTAGTGATTAGTTAATTGTTTAAATACTTGCCAATTGAAGATAATTAATATGTTATATAAAAAAAAGGTGATATAATTATCTTTCATTCGTAAGTGTATAAACATTTAAAGCAGAAGTTTGTTTTAGAAAAAATGTTACGCAGTTTTAGTCCATATTTTTAATTATTGTATATATAGTTATCATACCTTTTTTGTTCAAATTAAAGATATCTTCGCTTGGAAATAGTTGAAACGCAAGGCCAAAGTGGCTTGCCTGAACTATTGTGTCAATATTTTGCTTTACTCGGCGAGAAATAAATGGCTTTTTAGGTTGAATACATATCAGAATGAGAGCGTTCTGGGAGTGTTGAAAGCGTGCGGAAGTAATGTTAATAAATTAGAAGTTGGCGTCATTTCGAGCCGACTCTTCTAGATGCTTTTACCGATCTGCCAATTCGGGTTTAGGAGTGTGTGTGTATTTGAGCAGAGTCGTAGAATGTAGAGACATGCAGTTTTCAAAGAGACGATATGGTACGTTGTTAGTTTGAACTAGTTTAACGAAAGAGTCAAATACCATACTGAAAGTTGTCCACATGCCCAGTTGCCATAGCTTATTATCAATGATACGAGCATAGCTTCCTTGATACCTGATCGATCGTTCATCAAAGTTTTCTCTTCGTTTCTTTCTCTCTCGCTGTTGTTTTGAATGCCATTGCAATAGAACGAGAGATCATAGTTGACAATTGCTTGGAAAGATTCTATTTTATAATTCTATATCTGTAATTCAGACTATCAACGGTGATTTCTGTCTCAAAGTTCTGATCTCGCGAGGATACGATTCCGTACCTCCTCATTGGACGTGGGCTGTATCGAAAGACCAAAGTAAAACTGCATGGTAGTGAAGTTGCATGTAACGTGGTTCATGTTAAAATTATATTCTGCTTCGGGAAAGCAAAAACTTCTGCCGTAATCATTGTGAATGCTGCCATTTTGTCGGTGTAATGTATCGCTATTAAATGTATATCGTTTTATAAGGATTGTACCAGTGAATAAAACAGGAAGCTCTCTCCATATTCAAAGATATTTACCTTAAAAGATCTCAATAACAAGACAAATGTATTATAGTATATTTTTGTTTTTAGCTCAGAAGAAAAAACTTGAATATTTTATCTATTAAAAACGAAAAAACAACGGAGAAAAAAAGAAAAATGTGATTAATTTATAAAGCACAAATCTAGTACTGTCAATGGGAGAACAATCGTTGATTATGGAGGTCACGATTACTTCCTTGGTTTGTGTAATAAAGCGAAGCAAATGTTGATATTTTAAAAAGTTTAAACCAAATCAAACCTTTCGTAATGGTTTTCGATATTTATGGATCAAATATAAAGTTGAATATTGTATATTTTCATTATCAATATAGTAATGTCAAATTTGATACACCAAAAATTGTGTGAGAAGATAGCTTTAAAACAAAAGATGAACTGTTCATTTTATGCAAAATGGTTTGACAGTAAGTAAGCCTACACAAACAATATTAAACAAAGAACATTTCATGTAATAATTTACGTAACCTATGGATTTTAAAATATATGAATACGATAATAAAATGATAGAATTATAGCAATTAATAATTAACTTGTAAAACATAATAATATTACAGGTAGAATAGGACACTAGACGTTAGTTCACACCCTATATGTACATAAAATTATATTTTGCCCATAGATTTCAGAAGCTGTTATACAAAGACACAGTTTAAATTTTATATGTTGCTATTAATGATGAACTTCGGTGCTTGATTCACTCGCGAGCAAATCAACACGTAATAATTATGTATAAAAGTATATTCTAGTTTTTATAGGATTTTTTTTGTATTAGATTCTCCGATAGAATATAGAATTCAGTGAGCATGTGATAGAAAAGTATTTCTAGTGGGCTCCTTTGTGATGCAAATGTCTCCCGAAGAAATGTAGAATAGGAAAGATGATTTTGTTTGGGAAAGATGAGACGAATAGCTTCACTCGTTGCGTTTGAGTGTGTTGTCATCGGTTGCAAACTACGTTATTAGACGTAAAAGACATTATTAGAACGTATTTCAAAAAGATTTATGTCATAGATTAAAAACCCAATTTATTCCACAGTATTTTGTCCAATTTTGACCGTCTCATCTGCAGTTGATTTCCTGCCGATATGTTATTATTTAATCTCTGACAAATCCTAGATACGATGTAAAATTACAATCATCAACTCACATGAATCTTGACAAGACAAGCTATTCGTTCTCTCTTTCTTAAACACGATACTTTTGGTTTGGAGTTCTGAAATGTCACACGAGTTGACTTCTTCCAAGTACTAGCAATAAAGCAATAAGCTTCATATGGGAGCCCACTAGATGGCAATGTTGTGCTTCTGGAGACGAGTACAGAGTAACACACTTTTGTAATCAATGACCAACTGTGTTTTCAACATTTTATTAACAGTATGTAATAATAATTACGTTGTGGCACACTATATATCGTAGGAAGCATCAACAAATCGAGTTATAAAATAAAATCTCCCATTTTTTAAATAATAATGATAATACGTAAAATTGTAGAAACTATTTTTGTGGCTAGAATGCATGCGTTGCTCACATTCAATAAAGTACCTAAACATGCAGAATGGTTTCAAGCTTATGTCATTGTGCTAGATGCAGTAATTATATTTTAGTTGGTGAAGACTATCTGATTGAAGAAACTGTTATAAAAATTATTATTAATATATTCTAAACCGTGTTCTTAATAAGTAAATGAATAATGAATGAATAGATATATATAAATATATAATATTTATCATCAGCTGACCAATCTTGAGCCACTATCTTATGTGATCTAGTACGCTCTGAAGCTTAAGGGCTGTTCTTAAATTGCGCAATGCTTCATAATCTTATTCACCCCTTACATTATCTTCCGAACCTAGTCACCCTTTTGGAAGACACCTTTTGAAGAAATTTAATGTTACCATTTTAGATGTCCATTCTTGGATAAACAGTGCACTTTTCTGTTGAAATAGACATTTCCGATGAGGTAATTAATTACTTCACTTTGAAATGTATCTTGGGCTTTTACTGCCTCTTCTACCCCTAAAGATGTACTTTCAAAAGCATAAGCGAAATTCAAGAATGGCTCGTCATTTCTTCTAATTTCTATAAATACACATCGAAGACCGCCACCAGATCTCGTCATATCGTTACATTATGTTACTTTTCTCAACCAATACGTAACACGTAGTTTTAATCAAATAGTTCTCATAAATATATATTATATAAATATTATATTATCATTATCACAACACGATAATGTAAAAAAAAACAGCTATAATCTGTGTTAATTGTTGTGTATGTATACCTGTTTAATACAAAAAGTTAAGAGTCTAGTATTTGGTAATCCATTGAGATTTTCTCAGTTGGCGTGTGCAATCGATTACATTGCGTAATGTGTCTGAAATGGTTGTCGTCTTGAAACAAAACAAAGGAAAAGAGATATTTTACGATGGAGCCTTGAATGGATCAAGTGTACAGCAGCAAGGCACTGCAAGAAACAATTGATGGATTATTTGTTACAATGTGATAAAAAAAAGAGAATTAAGAAAATGACATGAATTACAATGGAAATACTGATTAGTAGAAGGATATCTTTTGACTGAAAATATCTCGACAGTTCAGTGTGACAACAATGTTATTGTCTGTGAATTGGTGCCACCAGGTGTGATTCAAATGTGGAATCAAAAGATTAATCTATATTTCAATCACAGTAAATCAAATTGAAAATCAGCATGTTTTAAACACGAAGATTTCCATTCAAATTTATATCATAAACAATCATTTTAATAATGCAACTTTATTCAATTCATTTTTGAATATTTAGTTGCAATGAAACATGATATTATTGTTTATTTCTCAGGAACAATGTACATAAAAATAAAAGCTCAGTCTTCGTTGGTTAGTTAATCGTAGAATTTTAATCTACCATTAACTTGCCGTTCAATAATAATTCATGTCAATCAGTAAACAATAAATTTTAACAATCAAACGTCATATTTATATGCAGTCGATGTTTTAGCTTAGCCTAAATAAAAGAGAACGGTAACCATTTTTTTCTTGGTAACATTTTATAGTGAAAATGTGGAATCATTTTTTAAAATTGTATTTATAATGATTTTTAAATATGTTACTAATTAGTATTTAAAAAACTTGACCTATATATGCATATTATGGAAGTTTCTGTGTGGTTCTGCTAATTAAAATAGAATCATTCAACATGTCTCGCGCACTTGATAAGAACAAGAGTGCTCTTGAGTTAGTTTCTGAACAGCGGTTACATAGCACTTCCATTATGCACTAACATCATTGGCTTGCGTTTATTAGACATAGTATATTATATTATTATTATCATCATTATTATCATTCAATATTGTCTTACGACATGTAAAATGTGTTTTGAAGACATGTGTGTATTGTAAATGTTGTATTTCTTATAACTATATTATTATCCATATATTATTATATTAAAATAAAAATATGAGTAAAAATATATATGTGGTTTGTTTTATCATTTTTTATTCATTGTATTACAAATGCTATTTCATAATCCTATTTAAGTCCTACATTCTTGATATTTTAGAGGCATGAATTTTACAGATAATGACTTTTCAAAGTCTCAATATGATAACATAAAGTCAGTCAAGTTCAGTCAGTAATTGTGATGGACAGCGGCAAAACATTGTTGTTAGTTACTTTTGCCTCCACGTTGATGTCGCAACTTAGCTACCAGAGAATACTTTTCTCTCGGAGGCATTTTGAAATTTCAGAAACGGCCTCACTATCAGACTCATAGCTTTTTCTTATGTCGAGTGGAAGTAAGTGAGTAAGTAATGTAAATAAATTATATTTTAACATATCGTAATTATTTATACTGCTGTTCAAAATTCGGAACAAGTTAATTATAATTTATATTCACACATAGTGAGAATTTTTAATTACAAGATCAATTCGATGAGAATACAGATATAAACAAAAGTGACGGTTGCTTATAATGGGAGGTTGGGGTTCGTGAATTTGACGTATTTCAGAAGAGCGTCGTTGTCTTCGCAGACATAGGGCTTGCGATGATGGCAGGCAACGTCGTGCCAGTTGATGCCATCTTTGTAGAAGTTGTTCAAGACGGCGAGACAATTCTCAGGTGCGCCACCTTGTTTAGCCTCGCGATTGTCAGGTTGAGGGGTTCCGAAACTGATAAAACAATAGAAAGAAATATCACATTATTCATATGTTCTTTGTTTAGATTTTTAGGTTGTTTTCACTTTCTGATATTATTGATAGAATATAAATAATACAGTTTCAATGGCTAAATTATTTTGAACAAATAATTGAAGAATGATTGAAGAATAATATAAATACGTAATAATGAATAGCCCAATTGGATCAGAGGTGTCACTGCCATTTAATCTGGCAGTATGCACATGAGCTATAATAATAA
Organism: Brachyptera risi; assembly: GCA_964007535.1. Classification (NCBI taxonomy): domain Eukaryota; kingdom Metazoa; phylum Arthropoda; class Insecta; order Plecoptera; family Taeniopterygidae; genus Brachyptera; species Brachyptera risi. Next base: position 31,703,260 of record OZ023336.1, read on the forward strand.
GATTTATAAGAGTTATAATAATACGGTAATGATAATAATATTTTTTGCACTCAGTTTCTGCCATTTGTGTTTATTGCATCCACTTGTGAGGAAAAACTAGTTATTTTTTATGTTGTATTCGCTACTCTGTATTATCGATCCAGATACATGTATTTTTGTTATTATTTGTTATATTGTCATGCTATGATTGTAAAAATTATTATAATTTATTTATGTGTAAATACAAAAAATGAAAAAAAAAATTATATGTATTATAGCGCTACAGACAAACTACGCTTTTGGCTTCGTGGGGCTATGAAAACGTGTTCAGTTTTATGTAACGTGTTTAAACTTTGAATAATAATAAATAAAAAATAAAAATAATCAAGAAAAAAAAAAAAAAATATATATATATATATATATATATATATATATAGAATTTGCACTGACCCTCCGCTGGAGCTCCAGTCGTTCTGCGAGCGGTCAGTGGTCGGAGCCAGCTTCTGCAGCTCCGCAGTCCAGAACCAGCCATTGACAGTCACCGGCTGGAGGTCAGGTCGATCGCAGCCCTTGAAGTCGCAGATTCGTCCGCTCGTCCAGATGTATTTCTGGCCGCCTAAATGGTGACATCAGTTAGGGTGTGTTACGCAAACTTTCATTGTATCAATTGTTACTTCATCAACGGGTTATTTTTATTGTTGATGCATACTAGTGGTGTGACTAGTGTAGGGGCAGCTGGGGCAACCATTTGTATAGCTTTATGATATTATCATATCATATCATATTTTATTATATTATACAAATATCGTTCAAATAAAGACATACAAACAAACAAACAAACAAACAAACCACCCCAGAACCCATAGCTTCAGGCGGCCCCTTATGCAGACACATTTCGTATCGAATTTCGAATTTTGTTTTGTATAAAGAAGCCTCAGCAAATAAACATGAATTTATCTGCATGGTAATCATAAGTTTGCGACGATACTTTCGAATATTTGTCTGGAATCGTTTGCAAATTGACGATATAATCAATTTTAGCTTGAAAACGTTGTGTGTGCCTTTTCCATCATATTAAACTCACAACTTTCTCAAAATGCATAAAATTGTATTTAAAAAAGTCAATTCAAAGTATTACCCTGTGGCCTGTAATTGGGGATAAATACAATTACTGAAATTTATGTTCTACTGTTTATTACACTGGCATTCCATAGTAACAAGAAGTAATTCTGAATATTTAGTATTCCCCAATTTTTCCCACTATCGGCGAAAGCGCCTCCGTAGGCTGGAAAATCGCGTACTCACGTACATCGTTTTGGGCCGTTTCTAATGTTTTATTTACCCTCCGCACATCTATGGACATGAAGGTATAGTTGAAAAGTTTGGCTATTGTAATATTTTTGCTGAAAGTCTATATGTAAAAGAGTATATCATATCCTAATATTCGTTTGCCTGGAAAACGTAAAAATGAAGAACGTTTTTGAGGACATATGCGAGTCCTCTGCCCGGGGCCCATAGTTCCTAGTTACGCCACTGACACATAGTGCTCAAATACTAGGGTTGCCATATAAAATTTTCAAAAAATGAAAAAATTGTGAAAATTGCAATTCAACTTTAATTCTAATTTTAGCCTAGCATTAGCCTAGTTCATGATGAATCCTATATGGGTATATACTACATTGTATTAATCAAAATCAAATGGAGTATTGATAGATGAATAAAATGAATAAATAAACAATATCAAAACTTGTTTGTAGAATATTAATCAAAATATAGGCCTATCAACATTTTCAGTTTCTAAACGATATTGAGTAGAAAAAAAATTCCAGACTGGGATCCATAAGTCTTGGCCATGTATTTTGTGTAGTCATACTTAGGTTTGCAACTTCATTCATGAATAAAACAAATAATGATTCTCTTCATAAGCTCTATAATATTTTTTGCATGCTGTATATATTAATATTTATTTCATAAAACTGTCTTACTAATTCATCCTCAGCTCTAATCGGGAAATAATGATTGCATATCAAGATTTTGATGTTGATACAATTTGCGAGGGACTTGGCTCCCGTCGAGCTGCCGCTCGACTAGAATTGTTATTATTATTTTTATTTCAATGATTTCAAGCAGACGACAAAACACGCATACAGTGTCCTACACTTTGGATAAGACTTTGAACTTTCCAACTTGATTTAATCTATACTCCTCGTTAAGGTACGTACGGTACTTTGGTTTCAACAGTTGCGTTAATGTTCGTGTTTGTATGAATGTATTTATAAGTATGAGTGTGAGTGTGTTTGTGTGTGTGAGTATGAATGCAAACTTGACATTCACTTCAACTGTTCTGACACAAACCTTCTCAAGATTTAATCTTTTTATTATTGAACAAATTACCAAAATGATGTTTCTTGTACAATAATTCTGTTCAGCCATCAGTGTATTAGTGTGTGTGTGTGTGTGTGTGTATAACCATTTACATCATACACACATTTGCTTCAATGTTCTGTGTTGTGATTTGATTATAGTTCTCAACATTTTATCATTTTTATGAAAATGAACTTTGATTTATAATTTAATCTATATTCCTCCTTATGGTACTGAGATTCAATTGAATTTTTCTTTAGACATTGATAATCCAGCCATTGAGCACCTTCAGAAGCCACCAATCAATCAATCAGTTTAAATGAGTTTAATTTTTTGGGGGTTATTTACAATTTTCCATTCAATATTGAATTGTAATCCTAAAATGCAGAATCTATAAAACAGATTAAATTAAAAAGAAATCATGACCCATAATTGGCCTACCTATTTATCTAATTTGTAATTACTTATCTTTAAAATACAATAATGTGTATTAAAATCTGCTACCGGAAGGCAATCCCTTATCAAGCAGACTGAATAAATAAATATTTTATTCGACTTGATTAAAAAGATTAACGGCTTTCTCAACACTGGCAGGATACCTATTCTAGCCATGGTACATACCATGTTCTGTGTATTTTGTACTCAAGATTATCAAAATGCAAAAGCTATATATTATTATATTTGCTATTATTTTATACTGAAAAATAAAATATCACAATTTTTAATGCTTTTATGCAATGATGGTATGCATGAGTGTAAACTTTTCTCTGAAACAACAGAATGTGTCTTACCTTCAACGATTCGTTTCTTGATAAACTCGTTCTCGGCATTGGTCTCTAAGCTGACGAGGTCCATGCAACGTTTGCGGCAGTAATTCCTACCTCCAAGCCAATCCTCTTCCTTACCGAGCGTGCTCGGGTCTTTCCACGAGTAGAAATATCCTTTGCCGTTCACTCGTTCGTGGATAGTCCCTGGACAAACATATACATCAGCATTGAGATATATACACAAAGTTCATTGCTTACTTCATTTCTACAATTCTACTTATACCGCTGATGTCCTTGCAATAATGCTGAAGTAAGTTGGTGCTCACTTTATCATCAAGTACAAGCCATTATTTTAATTTTTATAAAATGAAAAATGAAAAATTGAACATTTTTATTGATGAAATAATAATACTTATGACTACTCTACGCAACCAACAGCTTATCATCCAGTTAAGAAGTGAAAATATACCATTTTCAATTGATACTGATGTAAATTATAGAATTTGCAAGCAGATTAAATTTAATAAATCATTTTTTTTAACAACATTGAAAGTGAGAAATGAAATAATTATCAAAAGGGGACATTAATTTTAGTAACATCAAATTGTCAAACTATTTGAAATGTTTTTCCTTTCAAAAAACTGCAGTTCCACCAAAACCGTGCAATGTCTGGTATCAATAAAATTATATATAAAACAATAAAAAAACAAAATCAATTTCATAAATTCATGAAACTTTAAATCATATATGTAATTTACTTGTTGAAACTAGTTTACGAACTTCAAAATATCCACAACTGACGTATTTCAATACACGTACAGATTAATATTATAAAAATGTGCACACGAGTGATCGTTAATTAACAATTATGAGATGAATACATTGAAATTGAAATCAAAGCAGAACAGGGATTCAAATAACAGGTACACTTACTTCTAGTGCAAAGAGATGGTACAGGTGGTTCCAGGATTCGTCCAGCAGCCTGTTGCTGGAACTGCGCCCGACTGACAGCTGCCAAAACCACAACAAGTAGGAGCTGGACTATCATTGCCATCTAGAAACAGAATAAACTGTGATTTTTATCCAAGAAAATAATAATATATTCGATAATAAATTAAGAGACCACTTTTATACAGTATACCAACAATAATACAATACTGGTTTTATAAACTTTGAGATTTTCTTACAAATAATATTGATGTTTTGATGATCTAAACAGATTTCAAATGAAAAATATTCTTATTGTATGATATTAAATACAACTATGGTACGAGGGTGCATGCTATCACTAACACAAACAATTTAAATTAGCTAAAAACATTGGGGACAATAGTTATTTTTAATCTCTAATTGAAAAATAAAGCTATTATTAACCAACCAAGCTGTTTTAGAGAAACTATCAATGCAGTGTGTGCCTTACCTTTGTTTTGTCTTTTATGAAGAAGATTTCTCTTGACCTCTAACTTATATAGGGTTGGTTGGTTGTTTACTGTTTCAGTTGTTTTAGTAGGTATAATGTCCTTGGCCTGTAAGAGAAAGTATAGTCTATGATTGATGATGGATATACCTGTTATGTCTATTGATTCTAAAAGCCTCTGCCCAACTGGAATTCCAAGTATATAGTCTTGTTCGATAAGACGTCACTCACGTCAGTTGACATACCCCAAAAATAATAATTGTTTTCCATCACAAACCTAGTTCCAGATGGAAACTTCATGTTTACTCACAACAACTTTCACAATCTAGCAGCATATTTCAGTTATTATTAGTAGGAAGGAATTTAGAAATAAAATGGACTAGAATAGATAAGAGAGGTATCATTAATCATGAACACATGATTATACATGAATTAGACATGAGATGAAAAATTAAATACCATTTTAATATTGAATAAATAAAAAGTCCGAATACTGCTAAATAGTTACCGCCAAAATGATATCGATAGTCTAAAATCTTGAGTCTCGACCAATGGCAGGTCGAGGAATTCGCTATCGACTGTAACAAGTATTCCGATTTCACAAATTTCCGTTTAGTATCATTGCGCATTGTATTTTCTTCGTGGTAAGTTGTCTGTTTGTCTGTTTCTAAATCCGTTAATATTTCGTGCATCTTATTGTCACACGTTTTACATTTGTGTGTCCTAGTTTACTTAATTATGCCCCTCGATATTTTATTTTCAATTTCCATCTACCATTTCATATTTATATTGTAATTTATCAAAATATGAGCCACGTTCAGTAGCCATAGGAAACGATTCATGCTAACCTAAAAATTCCACAAACATCATTGTTAAAGACCCATAATTGATGCTCAAAATCCATTTTTCTTGTTCATTTTACTCTGTTATCTAACAATATGTATTTTCTTTCAGTCCTTAAATTTTTCGATTTCCCTACACCCACAAGATGGTTAGGGAGGACAAGAAAACATGGAAGTCCAACTACTTCCTCAAGTTTGTTGTAAGTTGCAATTTTATGTCTTGATGTGTCAAGTAGTTTTTAACTCTGCCCTTGAGTATAGGTCACCCATTAATGTAAAATAAGGATATCTAGTACTATCAAGCATTGCCAGCATCATCGAGTTTGCTTGCACGCACTTGATACATTGTGATAAGCCTACAGTTACCTACACATTGCTTGTTGATTGGCATTCTTACATCAACCTAAAATCACGACATTCTGATGTAGATGTCTGGGTCATCAATCAAGACCATTTTGGACTTTTTAGGAAAAATGGCACTTCATGATTTCAATTCAAGAAATTGATGGTGCTTGGAGCAATTTCAACTTGCTCATATGTTCTTACCGGTACGTACTTTTGAGTGCTCGGATGTCTGAAATTCTGCATTAAGGCTGCCATTTTACAAAGCGGCATTGTTGCACTAATCATCACTGCTAGGCTTGCTGCTGTTCTCGGACGCAACTTTCTGCTGACCAAGCAAGTTTTAAACTGGGGCGATCATGTCAAAAAAAATACTGATCCTCTCAAGCCAATTTTAGCCTCATCAATTGCGTCGGTATTTGACTCGGTAATTTTACTGATTAACGTATCATGGCCAATTTTTGTCCTATGTTTGCGTTTTTGTGTTTTCTGATAGATCTTGTTCATATCTATGGTGTGTAGTTTGGACATTTTGTATTTTGTTTGTTTCAACATATTTTTTACTCACTTGAAGTTGATGCTTTGTGATCTGACTAAGATGACATAGGTGGACAGTAGGTTAGGTTAGGGTCAGGTTAGTGTACAAACCTCGCGTATACCGCCGGCAGGCGGAACGGAAGCTTATATACTTTAAAAAAAGGAAGAAAAAATTGAAAAAAATATGGCGTGGTACGTTAATCAGTAAATTTACCTTTGACTCGCCCCTTAACCAATCACGGGTGGACTCGCACCACTCAATAGCCACCTCCCGGCAAAAACTCGACAGTGATGAAACCACATAGCAACACTGCCAGCAAATGCCAAATACAGCTGCTGACGTTGCTAGGGGGCACCAGCAGCTGTGCACAGAAATGGCTGTCAAAACATACCAAGTCTAAGAAAACAGTGAATTTTCATTTTTAGAAACCAGTAGGCCCCTAATAAAATGACAACGGACTCACCTTCGCCGACAATTCCTCGCAGGAGGAGTAGAGCACGTGTATTAAGATAAGCCACCCCCAAAAGAGGTAGACCTCATCTACTTACTTGGCAATTACCAGTTTCAAAATAACGTCTTGAATATGATGACAACCTAACCACGTCTGAGCTTCAATGTCATCAACACGTTAGAGCTAGAAATAGCTGAACCCACTGATGTGGACATTGAAGCGACGCTGAAAGTTTGCCGTTAACGGCAGTCTGATTTATTGTTGACATTCCAATATACCCCCTATCATTAATTTGTCATTCTGGCCTGTTGTAAAATGGTTTGTTTTTGTTATCTAGCAACTTTTGGATGAATTTCCAAAATGTTTCATCGTTGCTGCAGACAATGTCGGTTCCAAGCAGATGCAACAGATCCGTATGAGCCTCCGAGGAACGGCCGTCGTACTTATGGGAAAGAACACCATAATGCGTAAGGCTATTCGTAGCCAAGTCGAGCATAACGCTGCTCTAGAGAAGTGAGTATGCTACTGATGTCGCTCTAACAAACTCAAACCTGAGCTCTGACAATTATTTTGTCAACCATATTTTTTTTTCAAGTGGACATTTATCTTATGTTATGCTGATTTGTTAGAAGGTTGGGCTAGGCCTAGGTTGGGATAAGATTTCAACTGTAAAATTACCTCACCCTAAAACTCTGCATATCACCAAATTACCTAAAAAAAGAAACGCATTATAACCCTATTAAAACAGATGGGAATGACAAATGATCTTCTATTCAATTTGGTAGCTTGAAATAATGAATTTTTTGTTTAGATATTTTCAAGTTGACTTCTATGAAAAGTTGTTGACCTACATTGGCCTAATAATTTTTGTTTAAATATTTTCCATTAATAAGACTGATTGATATTCATTAAAGCAATTCAATAGTAGGTTGATATACCTTCATATTCATACAATACCATTTACTACTTTACAGTATTATTACCACGATCATCAGTAATATTATGTGGGACCTAGTTGAAACAAATGTTTCTCTCCCGTTTCCAGGCTTCTCCCCCACATCCGCGGCAACGTTGGATTCGTGTTCACCCGAGGAGATCTCGTGGAAGTGCGTGACAAGTTGCTGGAGAACAAAGTGCGTGCCCCAGCCCGTGCCGGCGCTATTGCTCCGTGCCTCGTCGTCATCCCGGCCCAGAACACTGGTCTCGGACCCGAGAAGACTTCTTTCTTCCAGGCTCTGTCCATCCCGACCAAGATTTCCAAGGGTACCATTGAAATTATCGTAAGTACCTGTTTTTACGCAAGTTCTTTCTATACGTAGGAATATGGATATGATGACAACCTAACCAAGTCTGAGCTTCGATGTCATCAACACGTTAGAGCTAGAAATAGCTGAACCCACTGATGTGGGCATTGAAGCGACGCTGAAAGTTAGCCGTTAACGGCAGTCTGATCTCTTACCCTCGGTTATCATGCATTTCTTGATTTATTATTCTCATTCAAGCCTATTGTGGTGATGTAAATTCTCAGCTTGTGTACAAATCTTTGAATAAACTGGTTGATTTTGGATTAGGATTCTTCAAGATCTAGATATCGTGTCGTGGACGGTGTAATTAAAACTAATTTATTATCTCATTACTTGGGGACAAGGTTGCACATTTCTCTAAATACTGACTGGATGTACTCATTGCCTGTCAAGAACCTCTTAATTTCAAACAACTGTACTGCCCTAGAGCCCTACCACGAGTTACTTGTTGAATGATCATTTTTATCTTATTATCTCCTATTATGTATGATTGATGTGCCTTAGGGCCACATACTCGTTATAAAATGAACTTCATAATCTTGGTATTTGATTCACTGAAGTAATAATAGTAGGCCCGAGGCATTTGAAACATTTTATCACAATGCATACACACCCATCAGTAATGTTATGACCTGGGGCTGAATAAATCTCATCTTCAAAAACTTTCACTCTGAATTTAATAATCTATAAATGAATATCTGTTATTATGACAATGTAGTGGTTTACTAGGAAGTCTATTAATAGTGATCTAGGAATCATAGCTGTGGTTGGTTAGTTGTGTTGTGATGACCTACTTGTCTGATGTCGTCTGAACCACCCGTCGGAGCTAGAAATAGCTGAACCTACCGACGGGCAGCGACAAGGCTGACAAACGCACATAACTGCAGTCTGAACACTTCTGCACTACCCTGTCTGTATAGTCGCTACTTCGAAGAAAAAAAATAGGGCTAAAGTTGGGCAAGGCACAGTTTTAAGAAATCTCGTTCGACAAAGCTGTTGATTAGTATGGAAACTAATTTGTTATTTTAACCTACCAAAATTAACTAAATTCTAACCTGGGACAGTGATGGTATCGTAGAAAACGAGTTTTTTGTTGATCCGGATTTTTATAAATCAAAATAATTTTTTGTGAGTCCCTTCCATTTTATATCAATAAGGGTTTATTTTCGTATATACGCCTAAATTTCTTGTCTCCTTCCAACATTTTCAATAATTCCAGTCAGGTGTTCATCATAAAGTTGTAATAACCCCAAAACGTAAACAACACGTAGGTAAGCACACCTGTTTTTCCTAGTAAAAATGCCACTCCATCATGACTTCTTCACTCCTACCCGTGTTTTTCCCCACCCCAAAAAATATTTATATATATTGTCTAGTCGTAAATCACTTATATTCATGAAGAGACGCGTCATCTTCCTTAACCAGTCATCACTCTTTAGAGCAACAGGACCTCCAACCTCAAGGTTTGGAAGCACACTGCCGAGAATGTTGCAATCACACTGGCACATTTGCCTAGCCAGTGACAGCTGATAATGTTGGGGGGGGGGGGGGGGGGGGGTATATGCAAGGCATGTGCAGGAGCACATTTCTTTCATGGCGACGAAAAGTGATTCAAGAATGGAAGTATTTTAAAAAGGCAATGATGATCGCTTTTCATTGTTTGAAGTCATATGTCATTTCAATAATATTCCCTTTCTAACAGGGACAGAAAAACAAATAAATGTGCCAACATTTGAAGTAAATGCCACACTAGGAGTCGTCTGGACAGTATTGATTGGTTGCTATGAGCATTGGTAAATGCCTGTCTGTCTTGCTCTCACAAAGCACATGTCATCTGAGAGCTGTCAAGGACATAATGGCATGCCGTAGTGGCACGAGGGTTGGGGGGGGGGGGGGGGGAGAACTGTGACACGTCTTTACTTTCAGACCAGACCAAAAACATACACAAGAAAATGAAGACCAAAAAAAAAACATTGATTACTCAGTGGGTAATGGTTTGAACCCAGATTCATTCATTAATCATTTATACGATTTTTTTCCTCAGTTCCCTGAAAGTCGTATAAACGACATTCTACTGTACTAACAATGGGTTTAATTTACATTGATATGTTATGGTACATTTCTTAGGATTGTAGTCTTTGTAATAATAGATAGTACGGACTATAATGATCTTTTTACTACGATAATAGACGACACAGTTGAAATGTTCGAACGAGCTTTACTCTATTGCTTGTTTCCACTTTGCACAGAATGATGTGCACATCCTGAAGGAAGGTGACAAGGTCAGAGCTTCCGATGCCACTCTCTTGAACATGTTGAACATTTCTCCGTTCAACTACGGTCTCATCATGGAACAAGTCTACGATTCCGGCACGATCTTCGATCCGTTGATCCTCGACATCAAGCCCGAGGACCTGCGCGCCAAGTTCATGGAGGTACGTGTTTATGCATTTTTTTTTTGGTGGGGGAGGGAGGGATTTTTCCGTGTGTTCCCTGTTGAAAAGTGGAGATAAATAGTCAAACTAATGAACAAAGGAAAACATTGTTGGAAATCTATGATATTGAAAAAAGAGTATTTATCAAAACACGATTTTGAAGACCTGGTCTGTCTGATGAAGAGATACGGCATTCAATATTCTTGAAGACCGTCATTGTCATTGATCATAGTACGTAGTCCAAAACATGTAGAATGTATTAACCTCTCTAGCGAAACAGTACCGTAATCATCTTGATTGCTTACTAATAGAGTTATCATGTTTTAAAAATTATACAATGTAGGCCTAAGTAAAACAATTTGAGACGAATGCAGTCAAAGTAATCACTAATCAGATACAGTCAAAAGTAATCAGAGTTGATAGTTCAAATTTTCCATTTTATTCAAGGGGTAGTTGCCAGCTATCATATTTGTATTCATTTTATAAGATGATTTTATCGTGACTAAAATTAAATTTCAAGTTGTAGGCCCAAGACCCAGTATTACTCCAGTAACTCTTATTCTAAGTTAGTGAAAACAAATACGTATGGCATCAGTTTGATAACAACACTTCATTGCCAGTAAGAGCTGTGTCGATGTTGGTAACTAGTCCCAAATGCATTTATACCTTTCACAACTGGCCAATTATTGCAAAAGACATTGATGGGTCGACATAATCTAAAAAGGCTACACCAGAACTTCGGGCCCGCTATATATAGGCCTACATCTCTTTTCATCCACAGCCGTGAGCGATGCTATAGCCACGGAGGTCAGCAAAAAAAGAGAATAATAAACCTATCTGCACATCCTTTAGAAGCTGAATCTAGCTTTGGACATTGCTGCTGATAGATACATATTACTGAACATATTTTGGGCAGCTGTATATAAATAGCGAGACAGTGAGGTTATTTAAATTCCAATTTTACTCCACGATTTAGGTCTAATGCTCGTGTCATGAATTTGAAGGTTATTGAATAATCAATTGTGTTATTTGAATTTCTTGACAAACAGTAAAACATTTCCTGCCTTGCCTGTGTTTAGGGTGTGAGCCGTTTGGCCTCCCTCTGCTTGTCCATCAGCTACCCGACTGTCGCGTCAGTTCCGCACAGCATCATCAACGGTTTCAAGAACCTGTTGTCTATTGCCGCGTCGACCGATGTCGAGTTCAAGGAGGCCAAGACCGTGAAAGAGTTCTTGAAGGACCCGAGCAAGTTCGTTTCTGCCGCAGCTGCGGTGGCTCCTGCTGCTGCCGCCGCCGCCGCACCCGCCTCCAAGGCGGCTGCCAAGAAGGAGGAGAGCGAGCCAGAAGAGGATGACGACATGGGTTTCGGCTTGTTCGACTAACTCCGATTCCGTACTTCAGGCTTGAACTGATCTGTTGTTATTCATGGAAATCAGACCGTCAATAAACGTGAAAACATTGATTAAATGTTTTGACTACAGTTTTTGCCTCTAATATTATATATATCACAATTCCTCTCCCAAACTCTACAATTTTGTCTATGAATAATAGGCCATATAGCTTGTTGATATTCTTGATTAATATGATTGTGAATGATGATTGCTTGATGCTTTGTTGTCACCTGTTCATTTGATTCTTTTACTAAAAAATGTACTTTTAATCATTTATTTTATTCAAACATTTTTTTTTATTCTCTCCAATGATGATACATTACATAATGATAATAACAAGTTAATGGTACATAATTAAACACTAATACACAGGTAAATAAAACAATTTATATACCGTAAATGAGGGAAGGCTGCATAAGAGTAATAAGCTCTTGTGTGCAGGCTATCTCCAGAAACAAGCTTTTGACGTGTAATAAACACGAATAATCCAAATTAGAATTAGCTCTCTTGGACAAGAATTAGGCCTACCTTATGATTAATCACCTTATGGAACATTTGAATAATAATAAAAGGACTATTCAAACATGAACATGAACAAACGACACATATTCATCCATATACACATTATATATGTAATCGATTATAATATGTGTTCACTGGTAATAGGCTTCTTCCAAGTGATATCACATCAGGATGTAGTGATACCAACCTATTTTATCATGATATTAAGAAAATGCCCCAACTCACATACTGATAACATCGAAGGCTTATGTGGTTTTTCGCGGTCAGTTCAGAGTCAAAGGTCCCGATTGCCTGTCGCGATTTAGCGGATTCCCTTGTGAACTAGATGTAGATAAAGAGTAGCTACGGTAGGCCTACCAGTGGCATTGTCGAACTCGCTAAATCTATAATTTTCGTAAAAAACAAATGCAACTACCGTACCAAGATGCATAGAGGGTTTGTTTGCGGCCAAACGGATCACTATGCATCTTGTAACGTACTCACATTAAAATTCTATTGAGCAGTTTGTAGTATTGTTGTTTTGTAAAGTTTGATATATAAAACCGATAGTTGTGCTACAGGCAATCGGGACCATGGACTAGGGAACTGACCCCGGAAATGCTTCACTTTCAAGACTCGAGTTGTCACCTTTATATTATAATAAAATGGGTTGGTATCACTACATCGTGGTCACATTGTAGTAAATGGAAAACAATATTCCCCAAATTGTGTTTTACAATCAGTTTATTTTGGCATTTCAATTTTTCTATTTGCTGTAGAAAACAATCAGATTGAAGTTATCCCACTTGGTAATGCAGATTGACTAAATGTCCCATCAAGTTTGATTACAACTCCATTGACACCAGTGTGACAGTCATTTTGCCAGCTATGTAGGTATTCCAACTAGTAGTATTAGTATAACAAAGCATTGGACAAGATGACCTTCATCTATGCTGTCTCAGATTTTTTCTAAGCGGTCAATTCAACACTATTAGGCCTACTCGCAAACAGAAACTGGCTAATGATATCAAAATATTGATTATTATTTTCTTAACATCTCACATGCATATGTCTGTATGTCTAGGTTCTGAATTTCCAGCTTCTAGGAAGGTAACCTAGTTTCTGCACATATCTATGTTTTTTTATCATTATGAAGTGGGCTTAGCACATAACGCGATGTAATCATGATTTGCACTTTTGTCTTTTAGGCTGAGCGATTCTTCATCATGTTAATGTCATGTCATGCAGGCTAATGCTAGTACTGTATGTTACGTACATTAGCTTATTTTGAGAAGAAACCAAGTAAATGCATTGAATTAGGCGCTTTTGTTCCGATATTTCAACTATTCTAGTGCTGTGCCTACCCGGCAACAGCTGCTGCTGCGCTGACCTTTCAACTGTCAATGTTCTCGTCCGCCAGGCCTATACGTGACGTAAGCGTAGACTGCATAGAGCCGTTTTTAGAGCCTGTAGTCCGCTTCGTATCTCTTGAATAATAATCAATATCAGTAATAAACAAACAAGTAAGCCTGTATTTTATGATTTATGCAATACTAAAGCACGACGATTTACAACTCGAGACATTTCTTTGGTTATGGTTCTAGGTTAGTGGGTTTGGCCAATGGTTTGGCCCGTTACCTAACCTCACTACTACAAACATTTCCAAAGTGCACTGTATTGAAACTAGGCCTAGGACTGCCAGTAAGGAGTATGGGACTATTAACTGAAGGAAGTCCGTTGTCATGGGAAGAAACAAAGAACCATGCTGAACATGTTAGAAAACATGGTGTTGTACAGTTCATCAATCTCTATCGACGACTACAAAACCGACAAGGAGATGTCTTGAAATGGGGTGATGAGGTAAGGCATAGGCCCACGCTATAAGAAAGGTATCAACCACTTTGTTTCCATTGAAGGATATGCCTAGTTCTTTGCTGTATACAATCTTTGGTTAATCAATGAATATATTTGACTGGCCCAGTCATGCAATTATACTGACCTAGCTTACTCTTCGTATGCATTGCATTTACACCCCACTCGATAATCCAGGCATAGCTTATGCACAGGCTCTATTCTGCACTACACAGAATGTATAACCATAGTCACAAATTAGTTTGGGCCATCCAGTCAAAACTGATGACCAAAATAACAACAAATAGACATGCCCTAGCTAGTTGCAACTTTTTTTTAGCATAGGTATTTTGATCTAGATAGGCCTACTAGATATGTACTAAACCTCCGGCCCGCCTAGGCCTACGTTACTGATATGTAGATAGAGTTTAGAGATTTCGTAGTTGCGAATGTCTCATCTACTTTTTATCATTTTTATGAATTGGTTATATAATCCAAACACTTCGGTTATGTCCAGGGATCCAAACTATAGCCTAGATGAAAAATGTTGTCTTTTCTGGAGCACTTATTTTTCACTTCATAAGAACTGGCCCCTGTTTTTGGTTCATTAACAGTTCAATCCTAAGGATCCAAAAGGTGGGCCTACTTGAAATCATTTTCCCATCACATAGAATAAAATGCTCTGCTCTGCAGGTTCTGAAGTTTTTTTGGAAGGATACGCATTGTTAAGCAGTCAATGGAGTTACATTGTCTATTATTAACAACTAAGATGAAAGGTGGAATTGTTATCAATAATTTTACAAGTCTCCAAGTACTTGGATTATCGATCGTTTTATGATAGGATGCGTGAGGATAGCTTAGGGTGAAAAACAGTCGTTGCTGAGATTATTTAGTTGAAAAAATTAAATTATATTGAATAGTAGGCCTAAATGGTAAATATACTGTTGATGAATTGAGGTTGACATTGACTGCAATTTAGAGTTGCAATGGCAATGATTACTATGTAACAAGTAACAACCATGGATGCGATGGTTATATATGATATGGTACTTGAAGATGACAGAACGGGACTTGTTGATGTTACAAGTGTTTTTGTTGGATGATTGCTGGTGAGTAGAGTGAGGCAGGGTAGAACTTATTAACAGTTAATGATGAGGTTGGTATAATGGTGAAATTTAAAAATAGGTGAGTGCTCACAGAATCATAGGCCCAGAAATATTATAGGCCCAAGGTATTCATATGATAAGCCTAGCCAGAATGTAACATGTGAAGAAAATCTCCAACTTCTTTCTTTTTTCTTCTTCCCTCTTGCATCAGCACTTTTTTAAAAAAGAATCATTTATTCGTCAGTCTGAAGTCAAGGTTAATAACGTTGTGCATTTATTTCCCGACAGGTCGAGTATATTTTAGTGAAGTTTGACGACGAGAAGAAAGTTGCTCGCGTTTCTTTACGTGCTCCCGACATCTTATACACGCTGAACGAGAAAGAGCTTAATGATCCAGAGTATGTGGCTCATAACAATAGTTAATCGTAGGAAACTCACAGGCATTGTTACTCATCAGTTTTTTAAATTTTCATTTCTAAGTTTTGTCGTAGACTTTTTCCGCATCACCAATTGAGCATTATCTACGAGACTTTGTAAGTCAGCAGCGATTTTACTGTAAATCCACCATAGATACTTATTTTATACCAAAAATGGGTGCAATTTTTTATTACTATCCTATAGGCATGAATCCTGCATGATGTTCTAACATTTTTCAACAATTGGAGCCACCCTTTCTTATCTTGGAATCCATGAAGGTAGGCCTCCAGTGAAGCTGTCTTGAAAAAAAAGGGTACAATATTTTTTTTTGTATCTGTATTTCAGATAGTTTATGAACTTTTAAAGAAACTCAACCAATGGTTTAGGAAATTATTAGTGGCTGATAACTAGGCCATATGACAGGTGTCACTGTCAGAAACTATCAGTAATTATTCCCAACATTACCTGTCAGTGACTGTTTATCACCGCTTTAAAACATCAGTTTCCTCGACTGAAGAGAATAAAATAAATATTATGCTGTATTTTATGCTGTATAATTAGTACATGCCATGTAGTACGGTATAATTAGTACATGCCACGTAGTACGGTATGTACCGGTACAAAATTTGAAAAAGTAAGTAAGAGAAAGTAGACCCAAGCCTGATGTTTTGAATAACGTATTAAATCTACGTAGACCCGACCTACCTATAGAATATCAGTACGTACCAGTATTTGTCTTCAATTGAAAATTTATCTAATAATTACCTATAATATATAATATGCCCTTGAAGATTGATCAGTTATACTTATAATAATATAAAATTGTACAATACAGTGAAACTAGTATAAATATAACTTTCAAACTTTGAATTGACAAAATTGATATAGAAAAGCCCAACATCAGAAAATGGTTTGTGTATGGGCACTGGTTCACCTTGAAGGTATCGGTAACCAAAAGTATTAAAAGTAGCTATCCTTTTTTCATGGAACTAAAGGAATGATTGATTTAAGCCCTCACTGCAGGAGCTAGAAACTATGAATAACACATAAATTATGAAGTAGTGGCATGCAATCGTGTGACCATAAAGCTGGCCTTACATGAACATTTTTGATGCGGTTGCGGGACGGTGCGACGCGATTAAACAAAAGTGCTGCTGTCTAGTAGCAATTCAAGCAAGTTTGTCAAAGAGATGGGCATGTCTATAGTGTACCGCGATTTTCGTGGCATGACTAACGTTCGTTGACTCTTTGTTGTAATTTTCTTTACATCGCTGGTGTCTTCTCAATAATAATAATAACTATATAAAAACAAAATATCATAAAAGAGATGGAAGGAACGGGGGCAAATTGATCAATTGTGGAATTATTTTGAAACAATTCATGCTGAAATTGACACAGCTGTTCTTGGGGAAGCAGTACGACGGCGACCTCAAGCGGATTTTACCTGAACCCAAGCTACATCCGGTCATTGCGCATGCGATTCGCAGCGGGGCGAGCCAAAAGTTGAGTCGAGTTGAACTTGTGCGACAAAGTAACGCACCATCTTCGCTGATTGGTCAATAATTCAAAATGGCCGATATCGCTCCCGCATGCGATTGCGATATCGCATCGAAAATGTTCATGTAAGGCCAGCTTGACATGGTACCAATGTTTGAATGAAACTGTCAATCATATCGTACGCCATCGCTGATTTAATACATGCACGTTTTATTCTCAAAAATCTAAAACAATTCTACTTGTGCCTAATGTATGCTTGATAAAGTACGTACACGTAGTTTCTAGATCTTGTTTAGACTCACTTCAAGAAGCAACTAGAAATATGCTGTCTCCAGCATGAAAAGCACTCATTTGAATCTCTTTCAACAATAATATCCTAGTGTTTGCAAACCCAAGCAATACACTCGTCTGGTGAGATCCAAAATTTGAGATCGAAACAAGTTGTGAGTTTTAGTCTATTAGGCCCTACAGTATTAATGTTTCTGTGATTCGTACCTGGTGGTTACTATTTTCTTCAGAGTCTGTGGAAAAGTTGGTGGGAAACTTGAGTTTGTTGATTCTTGTGGAACCTACCGACCAGTACTCAGTGTCGAGTCCATTTTTTGTTATTTTGTAAATTTGTACCCTATCCTTGAGTTTCCTCCAACATGTACCACCTCACATTTCTCATATCACTTGGTTCTCTTACTCTTTAGTCTTTATCATCCATCACAAATTAATATTCTTCAAATCGAGTGTTTTATACATTTATTTTAAATTTGTATTTTCAGTGAAAGTGAATATTTGTGAGCTGTCCTGGTTCTACTCGTAGAATAGCTACTAATCGGTGTGTATTTTCCTCCAGTGGAGTCAAGTCCCTGTGGCGTCCCGAGTACGGAGCGTACATGATCGAGGGGACGCCAGGCAAGCCGTATGGAGGATTGCTGGCCCACTTCAACATAGTGGAAGCTAATATGAGGTGCGTAACGGTGCATCGAGATGACGTGTTTACTCTGCCAAGCAATCTTACGATCTCGTTTCTTACGAGCACATATTAATTGTTAATACCGTATCAAAATTGTATAAATTTTTCTAAGGTAACTTATGAATACTAGCCTCAAATTATCAGTTTTTGGTAAAAACATCAAATTGCAGATCTACAGATTTTTATAATACCTCTAAATTGATGCTTTAAAATTATTCACCTTCGATCCGCATATTTTCACATGCAGCAAAATAAATAGTTTTTGTAGCTTAAAATCGGTATTACCGTAGGTTGTGAATGTGTGAATGTTCCAGGTACCGAAGGGAGGAGGCGACCGCTCTGCTCTGGCCCGGCGAGGTGCTGATGTCGCTGACTTGCTTCCCGCGGCTCGGCTGCCCGGACTTCACTGACCCGCCGGCCAAGCCGACGCCCGCCAGCGGGGCTTCCAAATCCCTGTTCTTCCCCGACGACGCCATCTATCCCTGCCATCCACGCTTCAGGACCTTGACGACGAACATACGACAGAGGAGGGGGCAGAAAGTGGCCATCAATCTACCAAGTAAATTAATTTGATTAGATGATTAAGATGAGTTGTAGGGTGGGTGCTTTGTGTATTGGGCGAGTATTCTGTTCTTTACATAATGATAATTTATAAAAACAGGTACAGTTAGTAAAAGAATTACCTGAATACATTAAAAACCATATACATTGTTTTTCCATACCAGAAATTCACGTATATTGTTATATATATGATATATATAGGCCTATAAGGCTTATCTATATACCAATATATAAATAATATATGATATTGTATTTATATATAACCTGGGCCTATATAAATATATATATATATATAGGCCTATATATATATATATATATATATATATATTTAGGCCTACATATGCAATGAAATGAAAATGTAGGGCGTATATAACTGCTAACAGTTCAGATTCAAAATTAATGAAGAAACTGATATTTCACTAAATGGACTCCCTTTCAATGTACAGTGTTGAATGAAGTCCGATGCTTGATCTTGTTCCAGTTTTCGAGGACAAGTCTACACCGAAGCCGTTTAAAGAGGACCTGAAGAGCCTGGGTGACGACGGAGAGAGTACGCGCGAGGCGCTCAATGACCACATCTACATGGACGCGATGGGGTTCGGCATGGGCTGCTGCTGCCTCCAGGTGACCTTCCAGGCGTGCAACATCAACGAGGCCAGGACGCTCTACGACCAGCTGACGCCGCTCTGCCCCATCATGGTGAGCAACGCGTTGAGGGTCGACTCGGTTGGCCGGTCTCGTATCGACATCTACGGGCATCTACGAGATCGAATGCAATCACAGTGAAACCTCTATCCATCGTTTTTAAGGGGGCGTTAACATGATTTTTTCATTTCTCATTTTTTTTTTTTTTTTTTAATTTTTTTTCAATGTGAAATTACACTATTTTGAAGAAATCCAATTGAAAACGTTAATGATAAATTATTTATGTGACCTTGAACATTCCAAATTCATATCTATGTGACACGCATCAACATATGTATCACTCGATAGCTCTTTTCCACATTTCATCATGTGAAGTGTACCTTTTCTCAGCCACCTATGAACCGATTTACTTCAAATTTTCAGTAAATGTAGGCAGTGGTATTATACTGAATCCGAGCAGCATGATTTTCAATGTGATGTCTATTAACGAAGATATTAATTTTCAAGTTGAAGTTTTTTAATATAGATGTAGAATTTTATTAAAATATTTCCACAACTGGAAATAATCCGAATAGAATTTATCTAGCTGCTCCCTTTGTACCTATTGGTGTTCCGTACATACTGAAAAAACAACATCACTGAAACTTCAAAATTACCATCATTACTGGTACCTTAAATGATACAATGTGCGTCAAAGTTGGGTAGTTTAGCCCTGACCAAAACCAACTATGTAATTTTTATATAATTTTTTTCACTTAAAATATGTAATAACTGGATATTGTTCTATATACATACTGAATTTTCTGTGTTGAAAGTGAAAAATGTGTATGTTATATATTTTCTAATCAAAACCTGCTGAAACAATGAAAACGTGTTAACGCCCCCTTAATGGGACCAGGAAAATAAAACCATGCATGCAAGAAAACAATCCATCCAGGAAAATTTAACAATGATTATATGAGAGTGGGGTTAGGAAATGTGGATGATGCAAGCAGAAAAACGATGTATCCGGGAACAATGCGTAGAGATTTCACTGTAATTAAAGAACAGGAACTTCCTCCCAAACATTTTATGATAGCTCGGTATTCTACTCGTGTACATTACGGTTGACTTCGTTGTGCTTAGGGTTGCGTTGGCTTGCCGGTTGGAGTTGGACTTCACTCAACACGAAACACGTTCCATTTTCTGAGTACTTTCCTTAGAACCAAAGATCTATCTAGTGTTGTTTTGTAGAAACGCTGACAAACTTGATGACAGCTGTTATTAGCTGAGCCGACGAGAACGTAACGTTGGTTCCTTTTGTCACTTCTACCTATGCACGATCGATAGTTCTTGAAATGTGGCCAGTGAATTGGAACACATTTTCAACATGGGAGGGATAGGAAGTGAAGTCACTATCTCCAACTGGCAAACAACGCAACCCTCAATGCATCTTGGCACAGACCAAGATGCATTGAGGCATTGATTGATTGATTGATATATTATCTATAATATAATAATTGGTGACAAAATATTTCCAGTAAATTTACCACAGAAAAAAATTGATATTCAACATTATTATTATTATTATTATTATTATTATAACACTCACAGTCGCGCATGAATGCACGGTGGAAAGTTCCCTATCCTTGGTCACGACTGCTTGACCACCTCCCTAACCTTCTTACGGAATTGTTTTACTCCTCTTTCATCCCCCTCAAATACACTTCTACTGAGCCCATTCCAATCCTAGAAAAAAATTCATAGAAAAAAAGAGAAAAAAAAAGCAATAATGGGAACTAAACTATAGGTAAATGTAATGAAGATGAAATGTGATGTAATAAATAAATTGATGTTACAGTGGAACCTCATTTCTACGTTTTTCAGGGGACCAGACTACAAAAATGTATTAATGTCAAAAATGTATTAATGAAACTATTCAACATGTGGAGCATATAGGTTGGATCAAAAAATAAAACTTAAAAAAAAGTAATAAATATATAAACGAAAAACTTATGACTGAGGTTCTACTGTATAATGATCCAGTGCAATCTCTCGCGTGCCGCGTGTTTCCCTTCTGACGTTGTGACCCGTGTGCAGTTAGCGTTGACGGCCGCGTCCCCGATCCACCGCGGCCACGTGACGGACGTGGACTGCCGCTGGACTGCCATCTCGTGTTCCGTGGACTGCCGCACCAAGGAGGAGCGCGGCCTCGAGCCTCTCAAACACAACAAGTTCCAGATTCCCAAGTCTCGATACGATTCCATCGACTCGTACCTGTCGCCGCACGGCGAGAAGTACGTATGCTGCAAGCGTTTGGTATTGACCAGGCTCTTGAAATACATAAATACTTTATTTTATTTATTTTAAATTCATTTCAAGAATAATAGTTTTGAAAATAGGTAGGGCTTGAAGCATAAGTAAAAGTCTGTTTTTGTCATTTGGTACCTATTAAATCCTATGCAATATAACATGGTCAACTGGTTGCTGACCAGGAAGCAAAGAGACTTTTACTTCTGCTCCAAGCTGTGCATGAATAGATACTGAATTAAATAAGTGTTCATAATACTAAGTCTCTCTCTTCTGGTGGCTGATGGCTTTTATACTGGAAATAATTCATACTAAATGTAGTAGTTTACATTTTTATAAAGTTAATGATATTCCAAGCTTACAATTTGAATCTACTGTATTGGTATTTTGAAAAATATTCAGCGTGCAGGGCTCTTATGTCGATACATTCTCTTCAGCATGTATTTTAATGTCATGTGATTGACCATCTTATTTGCTCGCAAGTACAGAAGTTGAAATATATATTACGGTAAAAATTCAAGCCACATTGAATTTTTTGAACAGCACCTTTGCAATGAGTACCTGAAATTAAATTCTTACTCCTTTTTAGATTTGATTATTTCAATCATTTGGCCACATCAGTCCAAGCTTGTGTTTTCAAACATTCTTTCACCATTATGTATATCATCTCTGTGATTAGTCAAGATTTTAATGTTGTTCTTACTTCTTACAAAGTGTTTTAACTACTGCCTCACTCCCGCCTCCTTCTCATCTAAAATCACGGCTCAATAATGGAAGATTATTCATTTGTAATTGTTGGCATTTAGGATGATGGTAGTTTGCCCCAACAAGTAACAAAATAATGATCAACACACCAAGGTCACATGAACATTATTCCCTTCATTTTTTGTTATCAACATCAACATTTTAATATACAATCATTGTTTTCAATATAGAATCAGAATAAATTATTAAAACCTTTTGAAGCAGCACCTCTTTGATGTTTTCACACGTCAATACAGTACCCCATCATAATTTAAAATGAACAACAATAAGGCCCTATCAATAAATTGACAATATCAAACATTCGTTTATATCATTCGTTAATTTTCATTTGTTAACATTCATTAATATCAACATTCGTGTGTTTTGTGTCCTGATGCATATCACAGAAACAGTCATAATGTGTTCCGGACGTTCGGAAACTGAAATACTTATTATCTAATCAAAATGGAGTGGTAAGATCGCCCTTGTGGTGACCCGTCCAAACGATCCCATCTTTCATCCAAAGCCTTAATTGGGGAACAATGATTTTGTATCAAGTTTCGATGTTATGAAAAAAAAAAAATCTGCAAACATAAAAATATTCACTCATAAGACCTCGAAAAGGTCTGTAATTTCTGTCTCTAAAAACTTGTGAACACTTTGTATGACGCGTGCGTCAATCTGCCGCAGATACAACGACGTGCCCGTGCAGTACGACGAGGCGATCTACCGCCAGCTGCGTGACGCCGACATCGACCACCTTCTCGCGCAACACATCGCGCACTTGTTCATCCGAGACACGGTCTCCCTCTTCTCCGAGAAGATCAACCAGAACGATCTGCATGACACGGACCACTTCGAGGTAAGCTGGACGCATCGGCAAGCAAACGCGCGCAATTGTTGTGAAAAGTATGGGACGATGATGGACTCATATTGAGTAATTTGTATTTATTGCCGTTTCTTATGAAGCACAATTCGAGAATTGTATAAACATTGTCAGGTATAATTAAGAGTACGGTGAAACCTCTATGCATCGTTCCCGGATCCGTTGTTTTCCTGCTTGTATCATTTATTTTTTCCAACCCCACTCCCATACAACCAATGTTGAACTTTCCTGGTCCCTTGAAAAACGATGGATAGAGGTTTCACTGTAGATTGAAATCACTTCAGTGAAATCATTAGTAACAAAAGTACATCTAGACAGAGAAAAACAAGTCGATTGAATAATCTTGTCAATTATTCAGATAATCTTCTATGCAGAAAACTGATTTGTCCTGAGAAATTTCATTGTTTTTGTCGGCCCTGAATGTGACGCGAGCCGTGGCTTGTTCCAGAACATCCAGTCGACCAACTGGCAGACGATGCGCTTCAAGCCGCCGCCGCCCAACTCGTCGATCGGGTGGCGCGTCGAGTTCCGTCCGTGCGAGGTGCAGATCACGGACTTTGAGAACGCCGCCATCGTTTGCTTCGTCGTGCTCCTCACTCGGGTCATCCTGTCGTACCAGCTCAACTTCATCATTCCAATCAGCAAGGTATGGGATTGCTCTGGTACACCAAAAATATCTTACACCGAAAATATCCTTCACCGAAAAAATCCTACACCGAAAAAATCCTACACCGAGAAAATCTTACACCGAAAGAATCTTACACCGAAAATTTCCTTCACCGAAAATATCTCACCCCGAAAATATCCTACTCCAAAAATCTCGTTCACCGAAAAGAACGATCGTTTCATACTTGATAGTATATTATTCTGGCGGAAGGGGAATAGTCCCCCACTATTTTAAAACAGTACAGTAGCTCCACCCTGAATCGTCCTTCTACTCGGGTCGTGCTCCTAGTACAGTCACCCTGTAAAATAACATTTTTGGCGAACAAGATATTCGGTGAAGGAAATTTTCGGTGTAAGATTTTTTCAGCGTGAGATTTTTTCGGGGAAGGATATTTTCGGTGAATCGGAGGCTATTCGCAAGGTACGAACCCTCGCAACACCAACCTACGCTACGGTTAGCTTTCATCGACCCTCGGAGTAAGGTTGAATGGACTTACCGAGTCAAATGTTTTTATAGTTTTTACGAATTTTTCAACAGCGACTAATTATGAAAACTTGTTTTGTACTTAAGCATATAACCACACAGTGTACAGTGTGTATTGAAAAAGATGCTTCTATCATAAAACTGTATTTTTTATTCATATTTGTATTATGTTCATCAGCCTATATATGTATATAACTGATCTGTCCATCACCATGTGATCAATTGGGATTAATAAAAATAATAAATATCATTATTATTATTATTTAAATTGAATGTGAAAAATTGGATTATCACTCTAGAATGAATCAGTGAATTGTATATTGGGGCCTACTCAATATTAAATTAATTCGATGGTGTATAATCTTTTCTTTCTTTTCTTGACTTTTCTAGGATACTTGAATAGGATTTTGTTGTTTTGTTGTTTGTGTATGTTGTTTTTATTTTCTCATATATTGCCAATCAGAGGAAGCCGCTCTAAAACAAGACGCTGAGTAATAATCAAGTTTAATTGTATATTACAGTAAACCCTCGATAATTCGAACTCGGTTAATTCGAATTCCGCGCTAATTCGAACCAGAAAAATGACCCCGGCCGCTGGTATAGGGATATCAATGTCAATTCATTTCGATAATTCGAATTTTTATTATTTCGAATTTCGAACTGATGATTAGTCCAAACTACTATTTTATTATTGTTTCGTGTTTGTTTAATTCGAATTTCAGCAAAAATTACGAATACAAGTTTTCACAATTGGATATTTTATCACGTGAAATCCTTTGTCATCAACATTCCTGGCAACCCGGCAAGCTAGAGATACACATGAGATAGCCACATGTGCAGCGCGTGCTATCATGATGAGGGGTTAGGCGGGGGGTCTTTTCAGGGTCACAGACAGACATCTGGCTGGTCGAGACACCCGAGCGGTAATGTTTAGGATAATGGATGTGATTGTGTCAACTTTCATTCGTAATTTTTGCTGAAATTCAAATTGAACAAACACGAAACAATAATAAATAGACCAGCCGGCTAGTGCATGTAGAGAGAATAATTCATTCATTTCATTCCAGGCCCTAATATTTATATTTATTGCCTTGCTTTTTACTTTTTAATCCAAACATCCAGTTTGGTAATTTGACTCTTTCAACACTGTGAACTGTGATAAGTGTTACCTAATGAATGACATGATGATATATAGTATTAATGGGACTCCTTGTTGTGTTGTTAAAATTGCTGAGAAAACACTTGACTTGAAGATAACCACATGGCTGTCAAAGTTGGCTTCCTTAGAGCAAGGGGGAAGTAGGAGGGAACAAACAACGTGCAAGGCGCACATGGTCACTCAAACTGCACGCACACAGTATACTACTGTACTATACAAGGAAAAAACATTTTTTTCATAAATCGAATTTTTTTAATTCGAATTTTGATTTTTGGGGTCCCTTGAAATTCGAATTAACGAGGGTTTACTGTATATTGTTTAGCCTAATCTCTGCTGACACGTTGCGAAAGCAGCTTAGCGGAGTTTTGTCTATAATCTGTGAACTGTTTCTAATTCTCGATAAAAAAAAAAAAAAAATTAGGTTCATTATTATTATTATTGAAGATGGAAAGTAAAAGCAAACCGAATAATAACAAACCATTTTTTTCAACTTCTATATTAACATCAAAATCTTTCCAAAAAGTAATTGTTCCCCAGTTGAGGCTATGGACCAGATGGTAGGATCTTTCGAACGGGCACTACAAGGACGATCTCGTCATTCCAAAGGAATTGAAATTTACTATTAACAAATAGTAAAGTAATAAGATCAGGCGTAATTGACAATTTAATACAGTGGAACCTTTTTAGTACGTTTTTCAGAGGACCAGACAGAAAAAACTTACTAAAGTGAAAAACTTATTTGAAGAAACTACGTATTTAACATGTAAGGAGCATATAGATGAGATCAAAAAATAAAACTTACCAAGGTGAAAAATGTACTAAAGAGAAACTTACTAAAGAGGTTCTACTGTAATATGTATTCGTGAAAAAACGTTGATCTTTTCCTTCAATTTTCTGTTCTTTGATTGTCCGTGTTGCGAGCTGTAACGTGGTGTGTGATTGCCAGGTGGACGAGAACATGAAGAAGGCTCAGAAGCGCGACGCGTTGATGACGGAGAAGTTCTGGTTCCGCCGCGACATCACGACGTGCGTGTCGCCTCCGGAAGCCACCAACGTTTGCCCCGCCAGCGAGCCCGAGGTCTACACGGCCATGACCGTCAACCAGATCATCAACGGCAAGGTAACCACGGCAACCGGTGCTGTCGGCGCTGTTTGGTGTACTTGCTACAGTCTCCACTGTCCGCGTGGGCCACTATGCACTGGTGTTTCAAGTAGTGATGATATTGATTCTCAAAATTGGGAATCCATTCTCCAAGTCCCAGAATCGATTAAAAGTTGATTTGAAAAAAGAAAAAATCATCCTCAAAAAAAGGATTTAAAAAAATAATAATTTTTAAAAAATACTCTTAATCAAATTGATAGAAAATAATGAATTCAATTTTTATATATTCATATATCTATTATATTTCATCAATTGTATTGAGGGGTCAGTGGTTATAGTTACGCCTATCACATGATTATTGGGGGGGGGGGGTCGTCCGACCCCTTTGCCCCCCCCCCCCCCCCCCCCCCCCGTCTCCGCCGCTTATGAACACAGGAAGTACAGTGAAACCTCTATGCATCGTTCCCGGATCTATCGTTTTCCTGCTTGTATCATTCATTTTTTCTTGTCCCACTCCCGTATAATCAATGCTAAATTTTCTTGCATGGATAGTTTTCTTGCATGGATGGTTTTATTTTCCTGGTCCCTTGAAAAATGATGGATAGAGTTTTCACTGTAATGATACATTCAAAGAACTATGATTAATTGATATGAAATGAGGATAAATAAATGGAATTGAAATGATTCTGATACAGAGAAACCTCTATCCGTTGTAATTTTCAAGGACCAGAAAAATAAAAACATCTATCCAGGAAAATTCAACATTGATTATATGAGAGTGGGGTGAGAAATAATGAATGATACAAGCAGGAAAAGGATAGATAGAAGCAAAGACCTTATACCTCGTTCACACTAGGATCACTAACTGTAGTTAAGCTAACTGCAGTTAGCATCATGGATGACACCGTTCTTAACTGAGTTAAAGTGTTCACACTGACAGCGATGAAATGGTTGTTAATTTTTATATTGCTTTCAAAGATTTACAGATTTTCTGTTGATATCTCGCCTTGTTTTTGAACAAAGCCATCTATATAATTCGAAAGATGTAGGCCTAATTAATATAGAGGGCCTTGCTTTGAACCAACAATGTGACGATACGAATGATGTTGCTCTTTGAGAAGGCGGTGAATTTTGATCGCAGTTATCTAACTGAGTTCTAGAAACTTAGTTAAGACATAACTAGAGTTAACTACTAACCAAGTTCCGTTCATATTATAACTTAACTAACGTTATCTACTTAACTGTAGTTAGATTCTGTAATGTGAACGAGGTATTAGTATCTAACTTCGTTAGAAGACCTAAAACTAAGCCTTCTAAGCGGCGACAGAGCGATGCTAGCGCACGTATCGTAGTGGAGTGAATTATTCTTCAGGCGGGCCAGTTGGAATGATTCCCAGAATGATTTTTTCTCACACCTTCTTGGATCCACATAATTATCCAACTAATCTTTTTTTCAGAACCAGTATATTTCATGATTCATCAATATGCCTAGGCCTATAGTTCCATTATGAGTGGGCGAGACAACGCTATCTGTTTTATCACCGAGTGTTTTAATTATGTGATCAAGGCAAAAGTGAAGTAGTTCTTCAGATTCAGGGAGAAACGAGAATGTAAGTAGGCTTGACCAATAATTGAAATATCTGTTCATTCGTACATATCCATACTATTCATAACTTATTGGGAATATTTCTATGAATGATTCACAACACGATAATCACGTCAGTTTGGTGTTATACGCATTGAACATATTGGTGGTAAAGCAGATATCTCTCTTCTAATTCACTCCACTGCGACAGGTAGCACTAGTGAGCAATGTTGCCAAGCATTACATGGTAAATAAGATCTGTTTTACGTCTTCTAACAAAGTTAGATACTAAGGTCTTTGATAGAAGTATCAGCGTACATGATGAACGAACGTTGCGTTAGGAAGGAGAGTTCCCCGGGCTGATCCCGCTGATCAACAACTACCTGAGCGCGATGGACGTCGACGCGGACACGCACTGCACGATCCAGCAGTACCTGAAGCTGATCCAGCGCCGCGCTTCCGGCGACCTTCAGACCACGGCCACGTGGATACGCAGCTTCGTGCAGGCGCACCCCGACTACAAGTAAGCACTTGTACTTTCCGCGAGGGCATTCCTCCATGATTTAAAACTGTTCAAGAGGCCTCAGGCACTCTACACGGGCTCGTTGTTCGCTCGCTCCAGACTCGAGTTCAACATGCATCGTGTGCTAGGCGCAACCCGTAGACTAGCCCGCCGAACTCATATTCACATAAACGCCGTTAATTCCAGCTCACACTTTTGATATACCGTATTTACGCGATTGCAGTCCGCACCCTATTGTAGTCCGCACCCTAGTTTTTTGAAGTAGGTTTTAGAAAAGTACTTTACATGCGATTATAGTCCGCAGAGAAATACACATACTTAAACAAGTGAAAATCGAGTTAGCGCAGCGACTACGACACGCCTGCTTACACTACTGGAGTTATACTGGCGCATGGCAGTGACACTGAACTGACATCTCAGCACATTTCAGTCACTTGGTCTCAGCTGTGTGCAGTGCGATGCGCGATCGGTCGACATACCTGCCCCCCGCCCCCGCCCGCCCACCCGAACATCAACAAAACGAGTAAATACGGTATTTCACATTTTGTGTTTTTTTTTTGGTATTCAAAAATATGTGTCCAGGTTTTTGCCAACACGAATTTTTTTTATTTTCCATTTGAAGAATTTGTTTAAATTACAATTTTTGGTTCAAAATTCTGTAAATGCGATAACCTCCGTTTTTAAATTATTAACAGAATGCAGAAACAATTATATTGATATCTCAAAAATTACGGCCGTGAGAGTTTGCGGTGTGAAATACGAGCGCCTCTGGCCTCTTAAGAAGATAATACCAAAAAAAAAAACATTAGAAAAGTAGTATTATCCCTCGATGTAGTGATACCAACCCATGTTATCGTACTACAAAGAAGCTGCTCCAACTCACATACTGATAACATGGCAGGCATTTGTGGTTTCTTGCGGTCCGTTCAGAGTCAAATGTCCCGATTGCCTGTCGCGATTAAGCGGATTCCCTTGTGAACTAGATGTAGATAAGAGCGGCTACGGTACCGGTGGCATTGTTGAACTCACAAAATCTACAATTTTCATAAAAAGTAAATGCAACTTCTAACATTTTAATTCTACTGAGCCATGTGTAACATTGTATAGCATTGTTGTTTTATAGTTCGATATAAAAGCGATGGTTGCGTTACAGGAAATCGGGACCCTGGACTCGGGAACTGTCCCCGGAAGTATTTCACTTTCAAGACCCGAGTTGGGTCACTTTCTTTATATTATGATAAACCGAGACGCGTGGCCGATTGGTAACACACCGAACCGTCATTCGGGAGACCGGGGTTTGATTCCCGCCATGGTCGACCATCATGACAGGGATTTTTCGTGGTTTTTCTCTGTCGTTCAGGTTTATACTGGGATGGTTCCTTAACAACAGGCTACGACCGACTTCTTCTCACCATCCAAAACACCCAATAAAATAACCTTTCATCTCACACATCTGATCATCTCATTCATCATCCACCGACGCCAATAGATCGTAGCCATCAGTTGGTGCGTCATTAAAACCCAATATAAAAAAAAATATGATAAAATAGGTTGGTATCACTACATCGTGATTCTCCTATACTAACAGCATGGTCACGGCCACCTTGAATATTGGGTATCATCCTTGGCCGAAAGGTCCGGGTAACCTGCTGAAACGCCTCCGTGCTAGGGATTGGCGCAAGTTACCGTAAGACTGGGTTCATCTTGTACAGGAAACCATCCCTTGGTGTGAATCTGAATCAGAATTCTGGTTTGTGTTGTGAAAAGTCCCTGCCTCCCTCTGTGGCTCAGTCAGCTAAGACATTGCTTAAAGGGACACAGACCTGGATATGTTATGTTTTACCCATATTTACCCTCACTATATTTTATTTTACTTGAAATATCATGGAAGCGATTGAGTCATTTTGAGGTTCTCTCTCTTATATCTAAGCTCACCAAGTATCAGTATTATTTATTTATATATTTATTTATTGAATTATTCCTCTAACCCTCTTCCGACGCAATCGGAATGGTTAGCAGTTTACAATTATTAACTTACTGACTTATAAATGCGACTTGATTTACATTATATGATATTAAGTAAATCTTATGATGAATAACAATAATGATAATGATAATAATATTCAAAATAATAATAATGAATGAAAATGGTTCAAATAATTTTGAACTCCAATTTTTAGATGATTTTAGCTTTTCAACTAACCCTGAAGTTCATTTTGGAAATGCGCTTTATTTTAAAATTAATTCTAAGATTATCAAATAATTTTGATTTTTCCAATCAATTTAATTTTTCAAGATAAGTATACAGTTTTTAAATAATTTTAATTCTAATTGAATACAGATTCTTTTAAAATATATATTTAATCATTCAAATTGATCATTTTTCCATTTGAAGTTGCATATCTTCTCTAATGACGCGTACTGTGTGTGTCCAGGCACGACTCGGTCGTGACCGAGCTTGTGAACTACGACCTGCTCCGAGAGATCCACGGCATCCAGACGGGCAAGATCGCGTGCTCCAAGCTGCTGGGCTCCACGCTGCAGTCCAAGACACAGGAGACGATCCCGCCGGCCGTCGAGAAGGCCGAGTGCCCCAACGGAGACTGCTGAGTGAGTACAAGCAAACCCTTCCAGTACAAGGATTTCACTTCCTTAACCACTAACACTACCCCACCTCCCAGGCCGGGTTATCTTCTGGTTATGTCGCACAGATACCTGTGTTCAGATCTAGCCTTTTATAGCATTTATAGCAGAAATAAGTGGTTTTATTGTA
Organism: Brachyptera risi; assembly: GCA_964007535.1. NCBI lineage: Eukaryota > Metazoa > Arthropoda > Insecta > Plecoptera > Taeniopterygidae > Brachyptera > Brachyptera risi. The sequence continues at coordinate 31,734,843 of OZ023336.1, forward strand.
TTGATATATAGTAAACCCTTGTTAATCCAAACTCGGTTAATCCAAAATTTGACATATTTCGAACTTGAAGTCAGTCCCCGGCTGAAGGCTAAAGTACCTGCCACCATCCATCTTGACATTTTTTTTTTGTGGTATCCCTGTGTAGTCTAGGTTATGCCAGGATGGTTCCCACTTCTTACAATATGGGAATTGACCATTTCCTTCCCACTGTCCTTCCCATTACCTCAGAAACCTTCATCTCATCCATCATCTCATTAATTTCTCATTCGATGCCAATAGATCCTACTTATAATTACAATGCATCCTTGTACTCAATATAAATATAAAAATTAAAAAATGAGACGGATTTTGCTTCGTTTATGCACTAATGTATATAATTTGTAAAAAGGTGGTGGTAGTATTCAAGTCAACCCATTTCAACCTTTTTTCTGCTCGGTGCTGAAAAAGTACGATGTTGGTAATTTTCATTACATGGCCGGAGTTGCGATATTGAATACGTCTCCTTGTTCTTCGTACTCATCGCTTTATGTAAATTCGTCGCACATATTTCCGATTCGGGCGTTATGAAAAATGACCAAACGTTGTTTCCAGGAATGTGCACGAACGCGATTGTGTATGGTCGCGGCATTGCAGTGTCGGACCGTCGCAATCCTGTCGGAGTATCCGGGCAGATTGGGCCTACCTCAAGTTTTACAGAACTACGCACGAACAAATCGGGTTGAACAGAGTTGACATCTGTCTTTGCACGACCATAAACAAGATACAGCGATATATTACACAAGATACAAAAGATATATTACAAGATATATTATTAGTATCAATAATGGTTGTTATATACAAAGAATAACTTGTTACACCATAAATACCACAACTTTTGGGATAAATATATATATATATATATATATATATATATATATATATATATATATATATATATATATATATATATATATATATATATATATATATATATATATATATATATATATATATATATATATATATATATATATATATATATATATATATATATATATATATATATATATATATATATATATATATATATATATATATATATATATATATATATATATATATATATATATATATATATATATATATATATATATATATATATATATATATATATATATATATATATATATATATATATATATATATATATATATATATATATATATATATATATATATATATATATATATATATATATATATATATATATATATATATATATATATATATATATATATATATATATATATATATATATATATATATATATATATATATATATATATATATATATATATATATATATATATATATATATATATATATATATATATATATATATATATATATATATATATATATATATATATATATATATATATATATATATATATATATATATATATATATATATATTATATATATATATATATATATATATATATATATATATATATATATATATATATATATATATATATATATATATATATATATATATATATATATATATATATATATATATATATATATATATATATATATATATATATATATATATATATATATATATATATATATATATATATATATATATATATATATATATATATATATATATATATATATATATATATATATATATATATATATATATATATATATATATATATATATATATATATATATATATATATATATATATATATATATATATATATATATATATATATATATATATATATATATATATATATATATATATATATATATATATATATATATATATATATATATATATATATATATATATATATATATATATATATATATATATATATATATATATATATATATATATATATATATATATATATATATATATATATATATATATATATATATATCGTAATTATTTAATAACTAATTATATTATTATTATTATATTTCATCAACTTGTTGAAATTTTATCAATAGAATTTAAAAATGTATCTTAAGTAATCGTTATCGGTTAGAAAGGGCCGACGATTGCCTTCTGCACTGCCGATTGCTCTCACTAGCTGCGCCAGAGGGCGACTGCCCAAGTCCACTGCAAAGATGGCCGGCTGACATTCTGTCAGTATTGAAATTGTTCTGTTTAATTTTATTGATGTTGGAAATGCTCAAGTGCTCCAAAATCGACTATGCAGTCTCTGGTAGATTGCTGGAAGGTACAGGGTGATCGAGAAAACTTTGGAACCTTCTAACTCGATCTGAGTGGCTTTGGTAGGCCACTGGCCCACTGGCGCCACCTACGAAAAGCTCTGCATGCAGAAGCCAATTAACATTGTGGAGTGATTGATTTCATAGAAATGTATTAAGAAAGCTGGTACTTATTTTGTTACTCGATTATTATTAAACTTGGTAGCGAAAGTAAATAGGCGTTACTAAATATTCACCGGCACTGTTACTGTTCCCGCTGTCATGTGTTTTACTATCTTTTCGTGCCTTATCTTCAAGAAAATGATTTTCTGTCGGTCGGTTACAGAGTCGACTAGTCGGACAGCCTGTTGAATTGAGAAGTAATTTCTGTGCTGGCTTACTGTCAATTAATGCGTGTATGAGCTAATATATCAACTCGGTTTTACAAAGATGGTAATCTAGATTTCAAGTGGAAATCTGGAAACGTTGAATATTGGAACGATGTGAAAAGAGCAATAGAATATCAGAGGGTTGTATATTTAGAAGTGGCGAGTTTGCTTGGTTACACTACATTATGTTGTGCCTGTAGATGTGTTTGAACAAAAATTTCCTTTTTTCATCAAATCTGAGCTGCGTGTTTTGAATAGACGAGGCCTATCCGCAGCCCAACAAAAAGTCATTTCAGCTTTAATGAAATAATTTAAACTGGTCCTTGACCTGTTCCAAATTCAAAGTAATTTCTCTATATCGTTTGAGACCGTTTGTATATCGTTTATATTCATTGTCGCCTTCTTGCCGCTGTACTCTCGTAATTGATGTTCAATTGCCATTTACGTTTCTATAGTAACGAAAGTACTTATTCCTCGCTTGTTCCTATACTGTGAGTGTCAGTGTAAGTGTTCAGAAAGGTGTATTTTCATTGTTATTGTTTTGTGAATTGCAGTATTGTTACTGACATTCTGTTCAAGCTCGGTTACTAACTTGTCAACAGCTGGTGTTGCACAATATACCTCCTGAGTCTGGCTTGTTAAAATCTTACTGTTAATAGTCTAATTTATGTTGAATATTACGAGGTTATTCGGGCCTAATCATGTGAATAAGAAACAGAAATCAAGTAGAACGTAGGTTGGCATGCAGGTCTAACATTCGTGTATCGTCCGGTCATTCCTACCACGTAAATAAACCATCCGTTCATGATTAACTATCTGAATTGTACTGGGATCCTACGCACAATGTCCCATAAGGATTCGCGTGTAAAGGTGTTCATCTATTGGATTACATAATACGAATCCAACTAACCAATATTCAAAAATAAGTTGTGTATTATTGTCTTTGTCTCGTTAACTTTAGCCACAAGTTTTTGGACCTTGAACCTTGGAATACTTGATTGATTGGTTGGCCTTTTTTTTATCATTCTTTTATTGGTTACTTACATAGCAGACTTGAGTCGCGATCCACGTAGTATTTTGTACCAATGAACTATTCAGTGGATGATTATTTGCTTCAGTATTTTTGCATTTCAGTAAGTGACTAGTCTACCCGTTTAGCATTCCTGCCTAACATGGCTGGGCCGTAATTACAGGCCTCGTTGGTTTGCCGTACTTAAGCTACGGTGATGGTTAGTAGCATTTAAAAAGTTAACCAGACGTTAGTATATACGTACATAGAATTTAGAAAACATATATAGTTAACTTAGTGATATATTTATTGTGATTTACAATGCACTTGGGTTTAAGAATGGTTTTTAGGCTGTAATAAGAGCTTTAAATAATAAAAATTTAATATAACAAAATATTGTACTTTATTTACTTGGTTATAAATAATGATTTTTGTTTTTTCATACCTAGTAAGCTGTCATTCATTTGTTACAGTACTCCTCAAGTTTTCAGTTTGAATAGGTAAAGATATGCCTATGTTTGTGACGTTTTTTTTTCACTTTTCAAGTTTTTGTGATCAGGTTTCCTTATCAATGTAGAGAGATAATAGAAGATTCAATATAAATAGATGAACTATGAGAAACACAGAATAGAAATTGCATTTGATTACTTGTAAAAGAACAATATTCGAGTCCAGTGAAACCTCTATCCATCGCTTTTCGAGGGACCAGGAAAAAAATTCGTGCAGGAATACGATCCATCCAGGAAAATGTAACATTGGTTATATGGGAGTTGGGTATGACAGGATGAATGATACAAGAAGGAGAACGATGGATCTGGGAACGATGCATAGAGGTTTCACTGTACCAAACTAATTACACAACATTGCTGTCAGAATCCTACCCTATTGATCACGTAACTTGTTGCTAATACCTACGAGGCCTACACACAACATTCAAGGCCACCCGAACACAAAAAGTTCATCAAGTATATTAGATGAAGACCATTTTACAGTACCTGATCATAATATTCAGTTTAATTACATAATAAGTTTGCCTGTTATGCTAATAATTCCTCAAATGAGTCACGTCTTCACTTTCACTAATCATATATTATGTAAATTCATATTTAGTACAGTAAAATACTTGTTTAATTTTTTCCCACTTTCATAAAAAATATGTTTTTGTCCCTAAATATGTATTCATATGAAGAATCACGTGAAACATGCAGTTCTTTGGATTTAATTTTTGTATCTTTGTATTTTCAATTGATTTTATTCTTAGCAGCACGGTATTGCGTGATCCAAATTAAACTTACACTTTTATTTAATCGTTGATAATGATTAAATTGCTATAGGTACCATCAGCGAGGTTATTAGCACCCGTTTGTGATCCTAACCAAAACTTTATTGATGATTCTACAGTAGAACATTGTTTATAAGTTTCTCGTTTATACATTCACTATACATTGAAACCTCTAGATGCGTCATTTCCGGATCCATCGTTTTCCTGCTTGTATCGTTCATTTTTTCAATTTTTCTGGATGGATCATTTTCCTGCATGGATGGTTTTATTTTCCTGGTCCCTTGAAAAACGATGGATAGAGGTTTCACTGTACAGTATTTATAAGTTTTATTTTTTGATCACACGCACATGCTCCCCATGTTAAATGGTTCCTTTAATAAGTTTTTCACATTAATATATTTTTTCAGTCTGGTCCCCTGAAAAACGTACTAAAGAGGTACCACTGTATTAGTTTTTTCACTCCAGACGACATTCGTCGATGAATTACACCGCGATTATGTTCTCTTTTGCCTCTATGAGACGGGTCAATAGTACGTGAAGTAATGATTCCGTTGGTGCTAGCCTCACACGATCAATAGTAAAAACAGTGCACCACGATTCAGTTGGCGCTTACATCAGACGGTTCAGTAGTACACGAAGTTCTCTACGAAGCAAGAGCACGCACTCGGTATCTCGAACACGTCGACCACCGGCCGATGGTGTTCGTTGAACGGGTCGACGCATACCAACTTGACAAACGTCGTGCGCTGGACGCAAAATGATTTGTAACACGGTGGGAGGTATTCACATTTCATCCCGTCGTATCTGGAATATAAAAAGGATAATGTTTCGAACTGGATGTAAGTAATAGAAAAAGTTGAAAAATAAGAGAATTTGGAAAGAAGTGAAGATGGATATCGGTGGGAAAACAAGAAGAAATGCCAATAACTAAATGGACGAAGAGAATAGAAAAAGTCAATATGAAGAAACAATAAGACTCGGAACTCGGAGTTCAAAGAGATGTACTTTTTGGCTCAAAGTTGAGACACTGCTTTGGAATCTGAAGCCAGACAGGTTCTGGTCCCGCTTCAGCTTGGATTATAATAGGGATATAATCTAATGCTCTAGGCGCAAGTTTTTATAGACATCTCACTCGTTCGTACCCCCATGTTACCTAGTTGATGATGGGGTTTGAACTGAGACGTGTGGCCGAGTGGTTGATACACTGAATCGTCATTCAGGAGACCGGAGTTCGATTTCTGTTATGGTCGACCATCCTGATTCCGCGTTTTTGTGGTTTCTCTCCGTCATTCAGGTCAATACTAGGATGGTTCCTTAACAACAGTCCGCAAACAAATCCTCCCCACTTTCCAAAAACACCTACCAGTAATAAAATAACCTTTCATCTCATCATCCCATCACCTCATATATATAATTCACCGACACTAATAGATCGTAGTTATCAGTAAAGTGCATCGTTAAACCCAATATAAATAAATAAATGGGGTTCGATAGAAATAATATTATTTCAGTAATGTGGAGATGTGGAAAGAGACGTGTTATGTCGTTTAGTCACATTGATCATATATATGCCAAAACACCGGATTGTAACGGTTGCTAGGGACAGATTTCCGAGAGGTCAGCGAAGTGTTGGGAGGCCAAGAAAAATATGTCGAGACAAACTTATTTAGTCCAGCAAAGAAGGAAGAAAGAAGAAGGAAGGAAGGAAGAAGAATAATGCGGTGTTGTTTAGCTCACTTGCACGTCTCTATCCGCATGCTCTGCGGGTATTTATCCGTATTGACGACGGCGACCCATTCGTTCTTCCAGTTCTTGGCCCACCCGGGCCGAACGTAGGCGACTTCCGACTCGCACACAAAGTTTCCCTTGTGTCGGTAGCCGTGCGTGTAATTGTCGTGCGCGATGTAGTCTTTCAGCGGGTACTGGTTCATGCCGTAGTACATGTGATGCACGTCGTCGTAGTAGTTGTTCACAATGTCGTTCACCTTGTCCCTATGCAACATTTGTTAATTTTTTTTTTTATATTTTATTCATTATCATACATCAGCTTTGGACCATTGGTCCGGTGGCAGTTGATTCTAAATACTAGTCCTTATTTTAATAATTTCGATTTTAAGTTTAGAGTAGAATAAAATGTGTGGAACAAAACGAGCAGCAAAGTGTCATTTATGAATGTAGCTCTATAGATTTGATAGAATTTTGGTAACGTTTCCGTTTTGGGGAGATCGTTCCATAGATGAATGGATCTACCAAGAAAAGATTGGAGGCCTATGTTGGTGTTATGTCTTGGTAGGTTCATCTTGAGGTTGTGGTCATTTCGTCCAACGAAGTTAGGTTCAGTGAGCCGGGATGTTATAGTCAGCCATGCGGGTTGTTTCGACACAGCTTTGTGTTAAGACTTGAGGGTTGATCAAGCTCTACGAACATCTAGGGGCTCCCACTTCAGTTGAAGTTGAAGTTTTGTAACACTCACTACTGGCCGCTGGTGTTTTACTGGCCAGCGACGTTGGATATTCTTTCACATATTGTTAATAGCCGGCCGGATTAACTTCTTGTTATACAGGGTATAGGTCAATACAAATAGGTAAAAGTTGTCACGGCTAAAGGCTGTGACACAGATACTTCATTAATAGGCGCTGGTTTGCAACCAGAGCCTAGACACGATGTAGTGACATCAACATATTTTATCATAATATAAAGGAAGTGTACCAACTCCCGTACTGATAATAATAATAATATGTTTATTTGATAGCTCAGAAGCCAATTTCATACACTTCATTACAAACAATTCAGTTGTAACTTAAAATTAACCTAGGTACATGGTAATATATTGTAGTATATAAAAGTATATCAACATTAAAATTATATCATTCTTATAGATTAGAGACAAATCATAGGTATTCGTGAGTAGTTTTAATCCATCGGACGCACCTACCCTTGAAATATCCGACACTTGTCAGGTTTCTAATAGTGTGGGGCAACTTATCAAACTCTTTCATTCCTGCATTGAATATAGAATTGAACCATTTTTTCCCTCTACACATTCTTCTATACCCCAACCCGTCCACAGCTCTTCTCGTATTAATACTATGGATATTTTTAATAGATTCTATTTTATCACCTAAATATTCAGGCATAAGGCCTAACTTAATCTTGAATATAAATACTAAAACTGAAAACTAAAACTAAAACTAAAACTGAACATGGAAGGTATTTGTGGTTTCTTGCGGTCAGTTCAGAGCCAAATGTTCCGATTGCCTGTCACGATTTAGCGGATTCCCTTGTGAACTAGATGTAGATAAGAGTGGCTACTGTACCGGTGGCATTGTTGAACTTACAAAATCTATAATTTTCGTAAAAAACAAGATTCCACTGGGCCGTGTAGTATTGCTGTTTTATATAAGTACTTCGATATGAAAGCAATAGTTGTGCTACAGGCAATCGGGACCATGGACTCGGAAGCTGACCCCGGAAATATTTCACTTTCAAGACCCGAGTTGGCCAAGAGGATGTAGAATATAAAAGAAGAAGGGTTTTTGATTGTTGGTAGAAAAAGGAGGATACATTTTTGGTTGCTAGAAGAAAGACATGTTTTTGTTGGAATTGAGTTCGATTGTTTCTTGTGTCCTCTTCTCATGAATTGTGATGCTAATCGTAAATACAGATGAATAATTTTGACAACTAGGGATATAAATGTCTACGATGGGATCGATGATGTCATCGAGGAGGTCCTGGCCGTAACAGAGTTATGAGAAAATAATTAATTATCGAATGAATAATTATTTATATTCAATAGAGAAAAAAACAATGAAGATTTAGATCAAGTGCTGTTAGATGTAACATTAAATTTTAAAAAATATACATTTAATTGATTGCTCTATAGCATATGCAAAAAAAAAAAAATCATATATTTGAAAAAGGTTTAAATATTGAAAATAATTGAAGTCTATATTTATATATATTTATTTATACATTTAAGGTATATATTTGGTCTAGAACAGAATAGAAAGTCTTCATTTAAAAATGTATAACACTGTTTTACTTGTAATCTTATTTATAGACATTTCCAAGGAAGCAATAGTAGGCCTACGTAATATAAGATGATAATATAAATCTTTCGAACATAAAATAACAACGAGAAAAGAAAGTGTGTTGAATTTATTTTAATTTAAAACCAATGTGAATTAATTAATAATTCATTTCAGCTCTAGTCTCTCCAGTTCACTTTATAAGTACCTACACTGATAAAGATTACGTATTATTGTATTATTGGTCACATACAGCGCAGTTCTGGTGTTGAAGTTCAGTGGTTTTAAATAATTAAAATGGGGTGGTAAGATCGCCCTTGTGGTGCCCCGTCCAAACAATCCTATCTTTCATCCATAGCCTTGATTGGGGAACAATGATTTGGTATCAAGTTCTGATGTTATTAAAAAAAAATATATTGTAAGTGATAATATAAGTATAATAGTACTGATATGTATACTATTTACTTAATATGTACTTACATAGGATATTCCTCATCATACAGACAATACGGCAAGTCTTTGGCACATTTTGGCTTGGGTGCTCCATGCGAATGTTGTTTACCGTTTTTAATTGGACCTTTTGTGTCCTCATTGACGATACGTTCGTCAAGATTGCTGCTAGAACGTTTGTCTTGCTTTCCGTTGGCTTTGGAATAAAGCAGGACTACACCCGGACTGTGCCGAGATTTGAGCTGTGCAAACTGTTTATCTCTTTCAGCGTTGCTTGGCAACAGGATACTGTACGTTAGAGCCAATAGGAGGTAATGGAATGACCTTTGCATCTGAAAACAAATTATGTGTTTGTTTTATTTTGGACTATTAAATTGATGTGTGCAATGAGAGTAAAAATTTATAGTTCCAACAATTTGTTTACATATTATAAACTATATTATAATATATTATATATATAGGCCTATATAATATATAAGGCCTTTATATATTTATAATATATTTATATATTTATAATATATAATATATCAGGCCTATATTTAATATATTATATATATATATATATATATATATATATATATATATATATATATATATATATATATATATATATATATATATATATATATATATATTTTAAATATATATATATATATATATATATATATATATATATATATATATATATATATATATATATATATATATATATTCTTTTATTTTTATTTTTTTTCTCAATAACCCTTATTCTAATTAATTACCAATTTATAAAAATGAAAATATTGTATATCATTATGAAACATATATAATAGATAATATATGATACAAACATAGGCCTACAAATACAAATATGATAATATCATGGAATGAAGAATTGTTCCATTTTAAAAATAAATAATCGATAGTTTTATTATACATTCCTCTTTTTCATTAATTTTTATTAAATTTTTAATTTTACTGTTGAATGAAAATAAATGCATACAAATCAATTTAATATATTTTGAATGTCGAATTAATCAGCACTTGTTTATATTCCACTAGCAGTTCAAATAGCATGCGTGATATCAACAATCGTCGCTTGAGTGCACATCGCACTTCGTTGCCTTCGTACCTTCACGGGTCACTCTTATCTGATGGAAATCTCAACATATGCTAATCAGAAGAAACACTTTCATTACTTTTACTTACATTCGGCCAAAAATCTTAATTACTAATAAATTAATAATAGAAAATTAATTTAAATGGAAATTAATTTTTCACTGTATAAATTAATACTTGTATTCTCCAACCTACCTTAAGTTTTCTCTGGCTGTGTTAACATTACCAAGGTATACTGACAACTGAAGGTGTATTGGAAGAATGTTTTACTTTTGTTGCACATTCTAGGTCGGTGTGTTGGATATCCTCCCAGCTTCGAGACCATAGCCAATCTCTTGGTTCCGCCAGGTAGTTGCTGCATGTGGGGAGGGAGGGGGGGAGGGAATCACGTTTCATTGGTTTAATGACCAACTTGTATTGAATACATTCAATGTACTGGTATTTAGTTTGGGAATTGTTATTGTGGAATTGAATTGATTCATGTTTTGGGCATTAGAATATTGCTCTATATAATAATTCTTTTTTTGATTATTTTTTTTTTAAATTTTATTCATGTTTTCACATAGATTTGGGTACAATTTCGTAGACCCGTGAAGTCACAGAAGTTGGCTTGTCTGCGGGTCTACCAACATTATATACATTAGAATAATACAGATTAAAAATAGGTTTCAAGTCGGAATAATTTGAAGGAAATCTATATTTGGGCTAAAAACTAACCAAAATAAAGCAAAAGACAATATGAAAAAATCTTCCTTTTCAAATAATGAAACATGAGCACAATGTATTCTTAGTGTTACTAGAAAAATGCATAAAAATGTAGAAAAAAAAAATAATGAATAATTTTGTGATCATACTAATTTTTTTTTTTTTTTTTTAGATTTAAATAATACATACATACAAGATTAATTAATACGCTCTTCCACAAAGCCAAAAAGGCTTATCTGTGGGATGAGAAATGAAATTAATAGCTAATAATAATAATAATAATAATACAATAGTCTTTATTTTTGGGCTACAGTAACATCAACGATACAATAACGATGAAGAAAAATAATTATAAATATAATAGGCCTACATATTTTTTAAAAATGTATTGAATCTGTTTCAGATTTTATATATTTGCAATTGTTTGTGGTTCATTTCTATATCAACACTTACCAAATATTACTCTTGATATTTTATTTTTTATTCAACATCGAAACTTGATGCAGAATCGTTGTTCCCCAATCAATTCTATGAGCTTATTTGTTATCGTGGGTTGATTAACGTGGCTGAGCACATTAGTGAAAGAAAAATGAATTTTCACGTTTAAATAGAAACACTAGAATTTTTTACATTTTCTGCGTCGTGAGATATGTAAACGACCCTCGTCATTATTTTGTTTAATTGTCTTTATTATGGTATGCTCATGAATCATAATCAACCAGTTGGACCGATATTATGATGCCAATCTACGTGCTTGCATTTCCAAATTAAAGTGATATTACATACCTATAGTGAAAAGATTGGACACTGGAACACAAATCTTGTCACGTCTCATTTGATGTATTTTTATTAAATTAGTTTACATGGTTCTTCAAGTCTAGAATGGAATATGATAGAATAGTTTTTTTCTATTAGTTTGTTTACCTACTATTATACACTGTATTTAATCCAGGTTAGTCATTTAAAATTTAAACCAACGTTATTAATAATATAAAAAAATATGTTTGTATTTTGATACGATTTCACTTATCATAAGTAATAAATACTAAAATTGAAATTAAACATTGGACACTAATATGAATAGATCCGTCTTCTCTTTATTTTCCAAAACTCATCATAATCGTTTACAACAGTCATCACTTTCTTCTTTTCATCTATTGTTGCTATGATATAAGCCCTCTTGGCACCACTCTTGACCAAGGTGCTCATATCGTAGCAACTTCCACCCGCTCTCAAAAAATTACGTACGTAATTTAAAAAAAAAATACATATTGACATATATTTTACTTTTCAACCCTTCTCGGTCTGAAATTATAAGTAATTTCTTGTCTATATTCAAAAATATCTTCGTCGTCTGGTTCTGGATCAATCACTGGTTCAACTGGAATATCTTCTTTCTCCTTTTCCAAATTCTCTCTTGTAAAACGGTTCACATCTCTTTCTGGAGCTGGAATTATATCATTCACATGACATTTCATATTGGATCTTGAGTTGATTCTTATTTCTACTATGGATGGACTTATGATACGCAAAATTTCATATGGGCCTAAATATTTTGGTGCAAAACTGGCATTAAAATTCTCAAATGCGTTCGATCGGGGATAATTTTTTCTGAATATTCTATCACCTACTGCAAATGTGGGTATGATTCTTCTTTCATTCAATTTATTTATGTATTGTTCTTGATATTTCTTTGAATTTTTTATAGCAGATACTCTTATTCTTTCTTGATCATGATTCTCATTATTATATTGTTTAATAAAGCCCCAATCTCCTGGTCGCATCAACCTACGACCTATCATCGTTTGGCATGGCATAAATTTTGTTGCTCCGTTATCTCTCGTTCTCAATTGAAACAGTATCATAGGTAAATGAACATCCCATTTTTTATGATCTTCGCCAATCAATATGCGAATTTGTTTTTTGATATCTTGGTTTTTTCGTTCATCCGGATTTGCTTGCGGGTGATAAATAGGAGTAGTCCATCTTAAAATGTTCCATTTTTCATGAGCCTCAATCCACGTTTTTGCTCTAAAACGAGTATCATTATCTGTTATGATAGCTCTTGGGTAACCCCAACGTGGAAAAAAATCATTTTCCAAGGCGAAAATAATTTTGCCAGTGGTAGCCTTAGTTAACGCAAATGCTTCCACCCATTTACTATGTTGATCTGTGATTGTTAGAATGTATCGTTTTCCTTTATTTGAACGTGTGTAAGGTCCCATTATATCCAAACTCCATATCTCCCCTGGATATTCAGCTGTGTGTGGTTTTAACATACCTTTCGACTTGCCATGATACGCCTTCCTACTTTGACACACTACACATGAATTTATATATGACTTGATGTCTTGGGTCATTCCTTTCCACGTAAATCTTTCTTTGATCGCTCTTTCTGTTTCTTTTCGACCTGGATGTCCGGCATAATTTCCATCATGGAACTCTTCTAGAATTTCTACCACACGTGACGATGGAATAATTGGTTTCGATTCTTCATCTCCAATTTTTTTCATTACTATTCCTTCGTCATTAATCTTGAAGTTATTATTTATTGCTTCATGATTTCTCTCATTTACTAATTTTTCTTTTACATCTGAGATATACCAATCTTCCATTTGCCAATCTTTAACTCTCTTTAACCAACTATTATTTTGTATAGCGTACATCTTCAATTCTCCTCCTCCATCATCAATCTTCAAAACTGGTGGCATCATCTTTTCTTCTTGAGCAGGATTTATTTCATAATCTAGAGGGGGTCTAGTTGGTTCTCGAGATAACAAGTCTGCTATTACATTTTCTTTTCCTTTAACATGTTCAATTTCAAAATCAAAATTCATTAGAGCCATTGCGTATCGATGTATTTTCTTATTCTTGAGTTTCATATTATTCAACCAAGTTAAAGCTCTACAATCTGTTTGAATAATAAAATGCCTATCTTCCAACAATGGTCTGAACTTGTCTGTTGACCAAACCAGCGCTAAACATTCTCGTTCACACGCTGAATAGCCTTGTTCTCTATCATTCAATTTTCTACTCCCAAAAGCTATTATCTTCCTACTTTTGTTTTCATCTAGTTGGTAACAAACGGCTCCTAACCCTATGAGGCTAGCATCTGTTTGTAAGTATAATGCCTTGTTACGATCTGGGCGATGTCTTTCCGAAGGACTCCTCACTTTTTCTTTCAATGCTTTGAACGCGTTTTCCTCTTCTAATCCCCAACGAAACGATACATCTTTTTTCAACAACCGATGTAAAGGAGCAGAAATATCTGATCTCGCAGATATAAAGCCTCCGTACCACTGAATAAGACCAAGAAAACGTTGGACTTCCTTAAGATTTCTCGGTACTGGAAACACATCTATTAAATTCTGTGTTTTTTCTTGCATTTCCAATTTCGTTTCTGTAATTCTATGACCCAAAAAATCTAATTTTTGATATGCAAATTTGCATTTACTTAATTGCAATGTTAAACCATTCTGATCCAGTCTCTCTAAGATTTTATGTATATGCACCAAGTGTTCTTCGAATGTGTTAGAAAATATTAAAATGTCGTCCATGTATGATCGACAAAATGTTTCTGAATAATCTCTTAGTACTTCGGTCATGAGACGCTCAAAAGAGGCAGGCGAATTTTTCAACCCGAATGGTAGAACTTTAAACTGATATAATCCACGGGGAGAAGTAAATGCCGTCTTTGCCTTTGCTGATTCTTCTAAAGGTAATTGCCAAAAACCCGATGCTAAATCTAATGCAGTGAAAAATTTTCCAGTTGCCACTTCATTCAATAAATTTTCTATATTCTTCATCGGAAATGAATCACTTATTGTTTGCGCATTGAGTTTGCGATAATCTACGCACATACGATATTTCCCACTGTTTCCTTTAGGCACAAGTATAGCAGGTGCAGAGTATGGTGATACACTCTTCTCTATGATTCCCCTAGCTTCCATATCGTCAATGTGTTCATTTAAAATCTTCCTTTTTACTTCACTATAATGATATGTCGGGCATTTAACAGGCTTTTCAGTAAATGTCACTATTGAATGTTTTATACCTGATTTTGCAGCCCCTAATTTTTCTGAAAATACATTTTTATATCTCCTTAATACTTTCTGTAGCTCTCCTTTCTCTTTTTCAGATACTTCTGAACACACATTTATTTCTGTTAATTGATTGATCTCATTAAATCTGGTGTCCTGGCATCCTTTGTACCATAACACACATTCTCTCATTTTAGTTCCTAGTGTGACACATTTACTTCCAAAGTCTATTATTGCCTGTTGTTCTTCTTGAAAATCTTGGCCTAATAATAATTCCGCCTCTAAATCTTGTATAATTAAACCTTTAATTTTCACGATCATTTGTCCAATTCTAGCTGTTGTTTGAAATTCTGATTGACAACTTATTTTCTGTCCTTTTATAGCTAATCTTAAATCCATATCTCTTCTTTGGGTAATAGGAATTTCTAATTCTTCGGCGATATCTTGTCTCATACAAGTAACATTTGCTGCTGTATCTATTATTCCAGTAACAATTCTATCATTAATTTTCATTAGAATCACTGGTGAGTTGTGTGAATAGGTATTTGAAGATTTACTTACTGCGAATACCACTAACGAGGATTTCAATTCTGGAGTGATTGACCTCTGTCCAGACCACTCCTTTTCTCGTTTTTTGCATGACAATGATTACTGAAATGTCCTGGTTCCTTACATGAACAGCAGACCTGCAGTTGACCGCCTCTACCTGGTTGTATCACTTCCTCACGACATCCATTTCTTCGATAGACCCCATCTTCACCAATTTTTCCATTAGTATTCCCCATGTTTTTAATATCAAATTCGATTTGCCTAGCTAAACTTCTCAATGTTTTAATTGAACTGGGAGGATTCATCCTCATGTACGGTCGAATTCTTGGATCCAACAGCTCAATGATATGTGGTATTATATCACTCGATGATTCAGATGGAAATAATCTCTGGTGTAGCTTCGTTTTTAATATGATGAAATTATCGACAGACGATCCAGGTAAATGTACTTGTCCGTAAAACTTCGTTTTTAAAGACGACACAAAAATAGGATTATCAAAATTTATCAAAAATTCTGTTTCAAATTCAGCCCAATTACGCACTAAATTGGAATAACTTTTCCACCAACCTTTAGCCTCTCCTTGTAATCTTGTATTCACTAGACCAACCCATGCTTCAATTGGGATTGAATATTGTGAAAGAATTTCTCTAACTATTTCAAGAAATAGCTTGGGATCGTCTTCCTGCATACCATTAAACATTGGTATCATATTGGTGATAGTTGCCATATCTATTCTGATTTTCGGTGCTTTGTTGCTTTGTCCTTTTTCTTGTTCTTGTTCTTCCCGGTCACCACCTCCATTCCTTGTATCATTCCTTGTACTGTTTACTCCAACTATTTCTCCAATTAACTCCCTCTGTAACTCATTTCGAACTTCCGTTCTCCTTGTAACATCCTCTCTTCTCAAAACTTCTTCCATCAAATCATTTTTCTTTCTTTCTTCCAATTTTTTCAATACTGATGATTCAAATCTCCTTTCAATTTCTTCTTCAACGTTGTTCTGTCCTGTCACGGTCGCCATTTGATACGATTTCACTTATCATAAGTAATAAATACTAAAATTGAAATTAAACATTGGACACTAATATGAATAGATCCGTCTTCTCTTTATTTTCCAAAACTCATCATAATCGTTTACAACAGTCATCACTTTCTTCTTTTCATCTATTGTTGCTATGATATAAGCCCTCTTGGCACCACTCTTGACCAAGGTGCTCATATCGTAGCAATTTAGAGTTACATTTTCAACAAAAAACTTGGAATTACTTGATTACATTTTGTAATTTTGTTGATGTCATCTAGGAGCGTATTGTTTCACGATGCTCAACACAGGATATTTTGACTAGGCCATACAGTCAGTCCCACCCTATTGTTCGACAAGAGAGAGAGAGAGAGAGAGAGAGTTCCTGGAACCACGCTTAATCAAGCAGAAACTAGTTGAATGCACTTTCCCATTATGTTTAATTGATTCAATTAAAAAGCGTGCATTACTAGACTGATTGGTGATTACAATGTGATTAGGGGAATTGACTTGTGTCTCACCAAAGATCACACGTTGAGAAAATTTTAAATTACGGCTCGGAGGGGTAAGTCTTGGAAGTAATAATTGATTCAGGAATTTCAGATTTTTTTCATCATCATAGGCCAACTTGAAATCCAAGATGATGAAAAATTAGATATAAGACAAGAGTACACCTTAAATAATCTAGCTATTGGTGTGGTCATTAAATAAACAAGAGTAGGCCTATATATATAATACCCAGTGTAAAGATTATTGCAAAATATTTTTAAAACTCATATCCCTATTTCTATATGATAAAATGTTTCACTAAAATACTAAATAACACCTGGATCCCAATTTTAAATGAAAATAGAATCAGCCTCACTTATTACTTGGGTATCATCGGTTGAATGATTTTAAAAACAATTAGATACCCGAAAAACACCAAACAGAAGTACGTAAAATAAGTTTGATAACTATACTTATTGGAAATGACCGTAATCAATATTAAACTTCTTGTACATACTTTGGTATGGTCTTATTTCCATTTTTAATTGATGCTAGAAATACTCATTAGGTTGACCATATTTTCACGGTTATCTTCTGTAATGGGATAACAAACACATTTTACTGGCAATGAAAAATATGACAATACAGTGGAACTTCTTTTATACGTTTTTCAGGGGACCAGACTTTAAAAATGTATTAACGTGAAAAACTTATTAATGAAACTATTTAACATGTGGAGCATATGGGTTGGATCAAAAAATAAAACTTATATATGTAATAAATGTATAAACGAGAAACTTAAAACGGAGGTTCTACTGTATTGAAATTCTAAAATTTTCAAAAAATGCCAGGTCATAAATTCTGCAGAAGAACAACTCTGTTTGCCTGTATGGTCTCTCTGCACATCGGGCACTGTTGATTCGACTGCAGCCACTGCAGAATGCAAGTCCAACAGAACAAATGTCCGCACGACGTAGCGCACGCACTTTTACGTTCCTCCATACACAGCGAACATCGCGCGGAGTCAGCACATGTCAACAGGTCATCGGCCAATAGCGTTGCTTGGTGTTGTGTCGTACGCCACCAGTTTAGCGTGGAATACCCGCTATGCGCCAGCAGGTAGATCATCGAGACGATGCCGAGAAGACGGAAACCCGAGTCGGAACGTCGGTTAGACAGCCAATGGCGTGCGAGGATCTGAGTGACGCGGAGAGAAAGAAATGCTATTCAGGTGAACACTTCAACATTATACATCTTCTCAAATACGTATGTCTTATCGGAGATTGAAGATTTCATGGCGAGTGGATTGTGACTAGATTGTGAATATACATATTTTGAATTTTTTTTCGTAACAAGTTTTTTATTTTCACGCCACTCACTCCCATTCACTTAAGAAATGAGTGAGAAATGTTCAATTTTTTAAATTTTAATCAGATGCTGCATATTTTTTTATCAATAAAATGAATCTATTTCATTGGGTTCAACTATGACTGTGATGATACTGGTAACTTAGATCTAATGATGTCGGATGAATGATAAATGAGAAGATGGGATGATGATGTGAAGATTTCTCACGTGATGAGAATGATGGTGGAAAGGACGCAGTTCTGGCTTATATTGTAGGAAGCATCCCTCTACGGAGGTGGATGGTGGTAGAGATAAAACGAGGGATGAACTACCATCTCCTCCCGGGTCACGGGATCATGCTAAATAAAATGAAAAAAAAAAAATTGTAAGAAGTTTCTATAAATTCTTGACATTGTATGTCATCAGCTTTCTAATATCTAAGATGTATGAAAATTCCCTTTCCTACCTCGAACTGATGAATATTGGAATGGTTTGGGGCGGATTGTGGAGGGAAACCTGACGATAAAAGAATTTGAAAATGTGGAAGTGCAAAGGGAAGTGTTGAGAGAGGGTGTTTGAGCATTTGAGTTTGTTGATTTCTGTTATTGTTTTCATTTCCAATTTTATTATTCAGTTCAAGATCTAGCCGCTACACTTTTGTGCAACTGTCAGTGTATCATAAAAATAAAAAAATTAAAAAATAAAATAATTCGAGTCAACGAACTTTCAATCAACAATTTAGATGATCATTTTTATACAAATATTAAAGATGAATGGCACTCACGTAACGAATCCCAGTAGTTCTCTTGCTCAGGTGATAGTGTACGCTCGTCAAGAAGAAAACAGCTTTATGAAACCGCTGAACAAACGGAAGAATTTTACGGACTATAACAATCGTCTCGAGCAGCTTCCTTCTTGCTTCCGGTCGAATGTTCCGCGTGAGCAACGGACGTTTCAAGTCTTGCTCCAAACGATCGAGCAAGAAGAGGATCAGATGATACCCGCAAGCATCCAAGAAGATACTCAGCGCACGCAACTGATGACAAAGTTGATAGACGACAAATGATAAATAGTCTTAACGAGAAGAATATATCTTACCAAGACCATAATTACGCAAAGTAAGAATGTGTTATTTGAGCTAATTATCAATTGAAGTACAAAGATCGAATACTTTTGGTAACCAAAAGTAATAACAAGTTGATTCGATAATCACCTCCTAATAACAAATTTATTATTAGTAAAACCAGACATAAATATATGCCAGTAAGGGATCAGATTTTTTTGATAATGATAGAATAGAATCAGTATTTGGGTTTTACGGCCACCAACACCTACCCGTCATTTTGTGCCGAAAGAATATTGTACGGTAATATGAAAGATATTCATGTCTACAATGATCCAAGTTGGGCCTACAGCTGTCGATCTCATAAAAATTGAACACATCAAAACCAATACAATTATTTAAAATTGATCTTAATTTTCAATCAGGCTGATGATACAGAGCACTAAGTGGGGCAACAGGTAGAAAACGGCGATGGAAATAATTGATGTAGGCCTATATTACAATATTCACAAACCAATTTAGTTGGTATCTTCTTGAGCGTTGAGTCTACTTGAATAATTCCAGTGTATTCTTCTCCGATTGTTTGGAAGTTGGACAATGTTGTCAGCCCGTAATACAAGAGTTTGCTAGAAGCATCTATCGCGGCTCGCCATTGTAACCAGATCCTATTCCCTGTAAGTGAAGATACTAAAATAGGATTATGAAATATTTGTTGGGAAAGTTTATAGCAGGCCAAAATCACTTTCACAAGGCACAGTCATGGAAATATGCCTCAGCTTATTACAATATTGTCGCAGGTCATTCGTTCAAGTTATCAATTTTGTGGGCCTGCCATTACTCTGCAGTATCATTGAGTTTATAGTGTTAACACTATAAACTCAATGGCAGTATGAAGGTTGAGTGAACTATTGTATACCTATCACAAGAGTTTTATGATGAACTGTTCTTAATAATGAGTAGGGACATTGAGTTTATAGTGTAGGGGTATGTATGTGTAATGTACACATGCATACCATTACACTATATACTATGATTTATTTATTAACCTTGTAGTTTCAATAGAATTTCTAGGTTAGGTTGATCATTTCATTTTCATTTCAACTTATTTCAAGATAAATTCACCCTGCAACTACCTATAACTCGATATGTCGAGTGATTGTCAACCTTACAAAATTTAACTGTACCTGCAGTGTTAAACAATACGTCTGATATATATTCTTGGAGGTTGTTTGTAATCAAGTCATCTTTTTGTACAGCTCGAATAATTTCAGCCTGGCCCGAAGGAGTGAATTTACTACTAGACATAATTAAAAATTGCCTCGACTCAAAAATGATTTTCTTGATAATTTAATATATAAACATGGCACATTTGTGTATTAACTAGCGGCTTTTTTATTTAAACACAACCACTACTGTATGTCAGTATTTACTTGTAGTCGTGTTTAACCCTAAAAAGGCTTGATCAGCTGTGTACTGTCATTGAATTTGTAGTGGTACTGTCAAAGTGCAGCTCACTGGTGATTGCTGATTGGTTCATTGTACAAAAATCCACATCAACGATTATCGATTCCCTGCTATTTTAACAAATGACAATGGTTATAATTTTAATAATTTTAACCCTATGTTAATAATAATAAAAATAATAGTTATTATTATTATTATTGAAAAGAAAAGAAAACTGAGAACAATTAGATTTTTTACGTTCTTCATTCACTACCAGTCACCCGCACCACCCACTAACAGCGTAGGATCTGCTGCAACTATTATTACTGCTATAGAATATGTAGCTAATCTACGGAGTTTTTAATTTAAAAAAATGGGCGCAACATTAAACATTTCG
Source organism: Brachyptera risi (assembly GCA_964007535.1). Taxonomy (NCBI): domain Eukaryota; kingdom Metazoa; phylum Arthropoda; class Insecta; order Plecoptera; family Taeniopterygidae; genus Brachyptera; species Brachyptera risi. The sequence continues at coordinate 31,756,374 of OZ023336.1, forward strand.
GAATATGTGTGTGAAGCCCATACAAAATTAATGTTGGAAATCCTACAAGATCATCACTCAAAGTCGATAAAATTACAATTTTTCATTTTTAAATTTAATTCCTAGAAAATAAAAATAGTAAGGAATATTATTATTGTTCTAATACACAAATTTACCAAGCTTACAAAAAATTATTGGGCATTTTTCAATCTCCATACAAATACGTACCTTGTTTTTTCTATGCTTCATAACTTACCACTGTTAACTAAGCTAGACACAGTATTTGTAATGCAGTGTTGGGATAAGAATAACATACGAACAATTTAAATAAATAATATTTTTATTTTCCATCATCACAAGTGGTTAAGGAAGTTTCTACATGACAGCACCATTTATCTTAAATTATACATAAATAAGTCTCACGCAATATGTTTGCTGTAATATTTGTAAAGTGATCAATAAAATGTGCGTACAAAATTACAAAATACATAAACTATAATAATAATAATTACAGGTAAAAAGGAATGCCTATATTTGTATTCACGAACTGAGTTCTATGCAGATAAATGGGCAAATACGGGCATAACTACGTGACAACAATAGAAACATTTCAACTGGCCTGGAGAGAGTCGTGAATAAGAGAACTAATATTTACAGTGTAAAGTCATAGACAGAGAGAAAGTACATATAAGCCCTAAGGAATTATTTGGTTAATTTCTGTGTACATTTGATGGCAAGTTCATTATTTAGCTGTGCGTACAACAACGGTCACAATTTGAATTGAATTATAAATAATATTTTTTGATTTCCTTGCGTAACATTGGATATGTTACTTCGTTAATATCTACGAATCGTTTGTTTTGTCTGCTGAAATAGTAGATGTCGCCGGTGTAGATGTCGAACCAGAGAGCGTGAATGTGAAGGTCGTGTCTTTCCAGGCGGCTTTTCAAGAAACCGTAGCTCGCAACGTTTTGAACCTGTTGCAAGCAATTCACCTGAAAAATAGAGTACATTTCGATATTTATTTCAGTAAACTCGACTGCACATCGTACGTCGGTGGTTTATTTTGATTACAACAGCAGCTTTAGAAAACACGACACCGACAACAAAGAAGTTGCACCCAGAAATCTTACATTTTTCTGCTGTACCGAATCATGTTACAACTGTATCTACGTAAGTAACAGGGAACTAAACACCGAACCTCGCCATTTTCTTTTAAATGCCAACTATGTAAGTAACTATATGTATACCCAACTGTATTGTGTTTTGAAAGAAATAAAGACTTATTATTATTATTAATTTACTTCTATTCTGACTTCTACATTCAAACAACCAAAGCATTGAACGAATATATAAAATTGTAATCATTTCTACTAGACAGGAAGATTTTATAATATTTACTCTGATGCTATTATAGTTCTCCTAAACCTATATGAAAGGATTACTTAGAATATATAAAATTTGAGCATTTATGCCAACATAGAACATTTGAATTAGGTATATAATGATGTAGTTATATCAAACCTTCAACTGGAACTCGCATAATATGAATATAATAAATGAATGAATATATTGTATTTACATCTTGCCACCCACATAAATATGAAACAGATACAGATTTCATTCGACGCCGATTGATCTTGGTCTTATTATAGGGCGTCGCTAAACCCAATATATATATATATATATATATATATATATATATATATATATATATATATATATATTACCTGTGATAGTTTGTCTTGTATTGCAAACTTGTCCTCCGGATCGATATACGCCACAAACTTTCTCTGCGGCGTTTCCGCTTGGAATAAGAGCGGCGTCTGAAAACCGCTGACCTCCAGTTGCTGAAACTTTTCGAGGGACGAACTGGCGTGCGTGCAAAGCCACGCGCGCAGCGGCGACATGCGCCGGTTCTCCTTGGACGACATCTCTTCGTCGCGCAGCGCGTACAGCAAGTTCATCGCCTGAACGGTCAACAGGAAATAATCAGTCATTATTCAATCAAATACCGGGTCATGTTCCGATGCACCGAAATCCCAATTTGTTGACTATCTGAATTTGTCGACTATCCCAATTCATTTAAATCTCGATTGGTTGACCGTCTCAATTCTCACGATTCTGATTCGTTAACTGCATTGCAAGCGTAGGTACAACTTGCCCCAATTTATCGAAATAATGATTTACTGTAGCTGTCCCAATTTTTGAACTGTCTTAATACATCGAAATCCCAACTCATCGAAATCCCGGTTTGCCGATTGCATTGCAACTTGTCCCGTTTTATCCAAATCCCAATTCGATGAAATCAGAATCCGAATTCGATGAAGTCCCGACTAATCGAAATCCCAATTCATCGAAATTGCATTTGAACTTCATTTTCTGACAAATTCGGATTCAAATGAATTGGGACACTACCCAAATTTTGTCCCATTTGAAAAAATACTAACAATGATTAAATATCTCGTCAGTCATCATAACTGAATCACAATATTTTAATCATATGAATATCTGTCAAAGTATGGGTTATGATTGTCATTCATGACTTTTTTTAATTGTGCTCAACGACCCCACCAACAGCTACATTATATGGGGGCACGATGTTTTTGTACCAAAAATACTGAAAAATGTAATGTAAAGCAGGTTCCTATATTTTAAACACAATATAGAACATTATCTTCACACTACTGGGATAGTTTATTTTACTGTATTCTATATTGTATTATCTCGTAGTTGATACATTCTATTCTACACAAATACAAGGCGTGAACATATAATGTTTTGTACGAAGTTCAAGACTGTTTTGGTGAAAAAAGATCACAAGATTGGTAGTACTTAAAAATTGGTCCAAAAAATTGGTCCCTCCAATTCAATTTGAACTTTACTTGAATGACAATATTCTAATAGCTAACCTACAATTAATACACTCGGACACATCAAAAAATTAAAAATGCATGCTGTAATATAGTTGTATCAGTGAAATTGAATAAGCATCTATGTGTAATATTCTAAATACTAGATCCTGGAAAGTCTAGATGAATGAAGTTATGTTTGCATGAATAATGATGAAGTTTCCCACCTTGCAGTCTGAATGTCCGCACACAACAATGTGTTTGATATCGTTGTAGATACAGCCCAGCTCCAGCGCCGCTGGCTCGGTGGTCGTTACCTCGTCGTGGAAATGCTGGCAGTTGGGTATCAGATTGCCTGCGTTACGAACTGCAACACAAGTTTAATCATACGTTTAAACAACAATAGTTTAAACAACAAACATATGCTTGTTTGTTTGTCTGGGATAATCCAAAGCTATTTGGGAAACTCGATCATTGCCAAAACACAAGAGAATCAAATACTACAGGATCACAGCCACTGCAGACTTGAATCGACAGTCAAAGGGGCTGTGCAATCAGGAAGACGGCTGTTTTATAAACTACCGTACCTCATCTGATCAAAGAAGCGAACAGCAGGTTCGAGTTCAAAACAAAAACAATGAAATTTCTCAGGACAAATCAGTTTTACTGCGTTGAGGATTATCTAAATAATTGACAAGATTATTCAATGGATTTGTTTTTCTCTGTCTAGATGTACTTTTATTACTAATGATTTCACTCAAGTGATTTCAATCCACTTTTAATTATACCTGACAATGTTTAAACAATTATCAAATTGTGCTTATAAGAAACGGCAATAAATGAAAAAAAAAATAAAAAATATGACCACTGATAGGCCTACGACTCAACAGGGCCCCTATTCCTGAGATAAATGAGATGTGAGAAAAATAGATGAGTGAGATAATCGTTTTCTCACTCACTTATATTTTTCTCACATCTCATTTATCTCAGGAATAGGGGTCCAGGGTAGAAAACACACACACACACGCATATACATATATATATATATTTTTTTTATAATTGAACTTCTTGGATACGATCCTATATTGAGATATTTAGGATGTTATGAACACCTTCATTCTCTTTTTTTCGTTTTCAATTTGTCAGGTTAATTATTATAAAGTATCGTACCCTTATACAAGCAGTCTTGTTCGTACGTTACTGTATAATGTGTGCAACCTAGATAGATATTATTTTTACCACGTTTATTGTATCGGTGCATGTCCGAGCTCAGGCTAACATCTTCCAAACGTTTTCATGTACAAAACTCACCAATAAACATGTCGCCAACATTCATTTCAGTAAAACGCGTCGGAATCATGCGACTGTCCATACATGAGAAGAACACCGCCTTGGGCTGACAACAAGAAACAAACAATAAGATATAACATCAATTGACGACTCGAAAAGGGCGTGGCTTATCCAGCCAGCCAGTTGGATCATATCATTTGTAGTCATTTCAAGATACCCCGATTGGATATTTGAATTTGACTACAGTTCTAACAGCCCTGTTGATTGGACGGTATGATTTCTGACGTTATGGGGGCGGAGACTGCGAGTCGTCAATTAAGTTTTTAGATTTCGTATAGTTGTACCATGTGCAAATTTTTGGACCAAATAAATGAATAAAATTTAGGAAAATGTTTACTGAAAAATGGTCATTTTCATTATTTTTTCATTTTTGTTCCACTCGTTACTTTGTTCATAGTTTTAGTTTGCTGTACTCTAATTTCATGAATTTCTTGATTATTTTTATAGACAAATTTTTTTTTAATGATGCTTTCACAATTTACAACAACACTATTTGTTTTCTATCATTGTTGCAACAATGAAAATCATGAAAATCACACTCCTCCCACCTAGTAGCACGGGCACCCTGAGAACAGATAGACTACATCAAATACTTTTTCAAAACACTTTGTAAACCGACGTACCATAAACACAAGAAGGTTTGTTTTATTTAGGAAATCAATTCAGAATTTTTAAATTCAGGGGAACATATTTTATTTTCTCACATATTACAAGGGTCTTGAAATTAATTTAAAAATTATTAATGTTATTCAATTTTTATATCACTTTGAAGTGCAGTCATATGTAGACAATATGTAGAAATGTACGAGAAATGTAAGAGAATTTAGACATGAGAGGGTAAATTAATATCCACATCACCATAATTCAACAATTTCAATCATTCTTGGTCAAATTTATTTTTCAAAAAATATATTTCTGCCAACCTGATTACAGTTTGGTATAATAAGATACTAAAAAATTCATGTAGAAAATGACAGCCCAATATAATATAATTTCAAAAATGACATGGACCAAAAAACATTCCTGGGTATTCTTTGGTCCACAGAAATAACACTCCAAAAATAATATAAAAGCATTTAACAATCTTTGAAAATTTTAAAAAATGAGTCTTATCTGTGTATGCTGCTAGTTACCCATTTCGACAATCTATTTCCTTGTGTACTTGGAAGGAAAAAATGTACTCATTAAAAATATCCTCTCGAAAGTTATCTTATCTATGAATAATGTTTTTTAAGTGAGCAAAAATTTAAAATGTTCAAAAGGATAAAAGAAATCGGATTGAATTATATTTTGTGAATAGATAAGAATGAATGAATGTAAACCTGATTCTACTATTCTGATAACATTTAATTTTTAATTTATTTATACTACTGTTTATTAATCATACTACATAATGTGAAGTGCTATTTATTATTTATATTATTTGATGTGACACATCTAATATTGTCGTAGGATAAATTTGGATCAATATGACATTATTAAATTCTCTGCCAATCAACAATTTAAAAGAATTGAATATTTCACTTTTAATTTATTATTTAATATAAATATATGTAAGTCGCATAATATATTTAAACAAATTCAAATACATTATTATATATATTTCTTTTTATGTCCTTTTTCAGTTACTGCAGATGTTGAACTAATGATTTATATTTATTTTGAAGGAAATGTTTGCCTATATTATTTACAAGGCCAGTCTGTAGACTAGTCATGTTCATCAGCATATGGCGAAATGAAACACACTATAAATGTATTGACAAATTAAAATATCAATATTCTGTCCCCTCTTTTTTTTATAGACATTTGACATGATACAGTTTTCATAATCCGACCGTTATTGAGGCACTGATATTCTGATTCCGCGCACGCGCACTCGCTCTCGCAGATACAGTGTGTGATCGTTATACGTTGGAGTTGGATGAAAATAGGCTTTATAGACCCAATCGTCATGTTAATAAACACGTGAAATAATGTTATATCATTTACCTGCGGATTGTTGCGCACACATTCGAACTGTTCCACCATAAGTTTCCGATCTGTATGCCGATATTTCATTATTCCGCGTAATATTCTGTCCATTTTAGGCCTTGACGTAAATATTGTGCTCCGATGCCAGGCAATAACCCTACTATAACCTTGAGGGTGGGGAGAAGAGAGGAGGTGTTTAATTCAAGCAAACACTTCAGTCTCTAAAGTGAGTAGGCTTAACAAACAAGGAGTAAACTAGGCCTACACTAATCAGTTTCTTTGGTAAGTTGGTTAATGATACTACATTTCAAGTATCGATAAGCCGAGATGAGACCGATAGCACTGATTGCTTCTCTGAAGGGGGTGTGTCCTCTTTGGTAGGGTGGGGAAATGGCATAAATTATCCAGACTCCAGTGGCGTGTAGTTATGGCATATATACGCCACTGTGTAGTTATGATGCCAAAAAAAAATTCAATAATTAAATATAAGACCTTCAGCAGATCAAACAAATTGATGGTTCAAATGGTCTGTTTGCATGCATGCCAGTGTATAAGTGTGCCTTGAGCTTCTGTAGGGTCAATTCAAAAGGAAAAGTTTCTTTTAAAGGTATTACAAAACTAATGTTTTTTTTTCATAAAATAAGTAAATGTAGTTTCAGTACTCATTTTTTATAAATTATTCATCTTTTAATACCCATCAAATTAATAAATTTGTCAGATGGGCTTATGCAATTAAGTGGCCTCTGTTGATAGATCTGTTATCAATTAAAAATGAAAATATGTTCAGGTCTACCTATATACATATCATACTTTAATTTGAACTATTGAGCTAATTTAAAAAAAAAAATGGAAAAAAAGTACATAAAAATAAAAATAATTATCAGAATTACTGGTACACCTCAACAAAATTATAAATCTATACCGTAGCTGTATATAGTGTCTTGAAATTATATATTTTTAAATACCCACCTGTCGAGTATTTTAAAAATATTTGACGTGTTGAATAAAGAGAATTGCCAAACCAAGTGTTCTAATATGCAACTGTATTTCCAATAAGTGTTCACTCAAATCTATAGGGCTACAGAACTAGGATTTTGTGTCAACAACAATTGAAATACACAAATACCGTACTGGACATGTTGCTATGGTACTTAGCTCAACTAGTGAATATAAACCAATCAAAATCCTTAGTCTATTGGAGGTAGCTGGGCGGGGCCTAAGACGTTATTTCAAGTAGCAGTCGCGATAAGGATCCTGAATTGTTAACATGTCTTCAACATATTCACTTTTTTTGTCCCTTGGTTATTCTATCCTATTACTTATTTGAGCTATTTCCAATTTTTTGATTTGATATCAATCATCGTTCTTATATCGAAATGATCAAATATTCCAACTCGATATCGAATCGAAGTCCTAAAATATTGCATCGATTGAAAATATCGCCATCGAATGGCAACCCTACCTAAAACAAATTAAATATTATTGATCAGAAAGCAATATTTTCATAGTGTCTATGTTTGCGTGTATTTCAGCTCAGCCATGACAGTCTCGTTCCACATGCGTCGCCTGATCTACTCGATGGTGCTCGTCTTCACCGTCTACATCGGTGTGCAGCTCGTCCGAACACAGCTCGACGTACGAGTCTTTGATGACGTGGACAGAGACGCGAGACTGTGAGTACAAGCCCTCAACCAAAGCATTGAACTCACTAAGCTATCAATATTCCTGATATGAAGATATTTATTACATTCGAGCAAACACTAATGGTAGTGGAGTGGCTTAATAGTGTCACTAGTAAAGTGCTTTGGCAGTATTTAAGTGAAATATTTGAATAGTACCGTAGTCCTATTTAATTGTAGGTTTATTAGCCAAAATATTAGTAGTTTCACTTATGCCTTGACCTTTGATTTTAATAGAATGATAACAATGATGAAAAATTTTCATTAGTATTTGGAGCAAGGTCAGCTATTTCCACATTTTTAATCACTTTTTTGAAATCATGTGATATATCAAAATACGCAATCATTTACGAATTAGTCTTCACAATCTCACTCAAATCGTCACATATTCTCCACAACCATCTCTCCAACGTTTCTTTATCAACTTGACATCTAGTTCCAATAAGTTTTTCATTGTTGCTAATTAAGTTTTGATTTTATCACCATAATTTTATTACCATAGGCTAATTCTGTAACTCATTTTCACATTCGGCAATTATAATTTCAAATTTATAGTAAGCTGGACCTTCATGGTCAGTCATCGTGAAGATAAACAGCCGTCATAAATAAGTGATTTTCTCTCTAGGCCTACATTTAACTAATGCACTTGATAAGCAATATACATGAAATATTTTTAGTAACAATATTTTATGTACGGTAACATATTTTATGTGACAAAAAATAAGACATATTACGTACAACTTACATACATCATATAATAATAATAATAATAATAATAATAATAATAATAATCTTTATTCTGGGAACAATATACATTGTATAGAATGTGTCACATATAAAAATATCAGATAATTATAAAATGATAGAAATAACATACAAACATATTACAGGCAATTCCACTCTTTCAAGTGTCTACATACCGGTATCTACATACGGTATTCACCGGTATCTACATACGTAATTGTTAAGTGGTTTAACTGAGTCGTGAAGAGAACAATAATTGCGTGTTCAAGTTGATAGCTCGTAAGGCAGTTTCCTGATTAGACAGCACGCACTATCACTCTTGCAGTCTTCAGTTGACCTCTATTATAGAAGTTACAAAAAATGTTGAATAAAAATCAGCTTATCCAACTTTGTTGTGTGATAGTTGTGATTAATTGATTAATTAGGTTAGTTAGCCTACAGTTCCGTACCTACTTTACCAACTTGATACCAGTACCAGTACTTGAAGAGTCCATGGAAGTCGATTTAGCGAAATATCAGTTTTTTTTTGGTGATAACTTTTGAACGGTATGCGATATCGAAATTCTAATACGCGAGAAACACAGATAATTATATTAGCTTCAAGACGATATACGTTGTAACTATTCAAGTCAACTGAAACTAAAAACTGAAAGATAACTGTCAAGCATATACAGCTAAAAAAACACATTTTTTAGCTGTATAAGCTTGACAAATAAGCAAGATGACTTGAATAGTTATAACTTAAATCCTCTTGAAGCTATTATTATTATATCTGTGTATCTCGCGTATCAGAATTTTGATATCTCATCTGTTCAAAAGTTGAGACCAAAAAACTGATATCTCACTAAATCAACTCCCATGGACTCTTAATGCATACAAAATAATATATTTGCCTAATAGGTCCATCTGTGAATATATATCTGTGGAATCCTTGAATTGTACTGTGTACATGATGATGTTTGTTTCCTACTGAGGTTTTGGTAAACATCTGGACAGTCATAGGATTTTTTTTAACAAGGCTAAAAATATCAAGTATGGTATTGCAATAACAAGCAAGGAAACAGCAATATATGTAAACAGAAAATGGTGTGATGTAACAAAAGATCTAAAACGATTACATAAATATAATGTAGAAAAACATTTCGAAATAAAGGGCATAGAAATAGAAATCAAAAATCACCAAAACACTCGATCGAAATTCATAATTATCTTATCTAGGGCCTATACAGAACTCCAGATAGTGACATAAATTTATTCGTCAGTAAACTAGAGACAGTACTAAACTCAATAAATAACCTAAGCAATAAAAATAAAAAAGATATTTATGTCGTTGGAGATTATAATAATTCACAATGTCCCAACAAAGATAAACTGTTATTACTTCTAGATACACACAACTTAAAATGTACTATAAATCTACCGACTAGAATTGACACATTCTACAATATCTAGCGTCTACAATAGACAACATTATAACCAACACAGACAATGCATACACTACTAAAATCCTAAATGGAGATATCTCGGATCATTTCGGTCAAAGCATAACAATTACATATGACAAAATAAAGATTCCAACAAGAACAATACTAAAACGTAACTTCAATGAACAGAATGTAAGAAACTTCAATGAAAACCTGATTCACGTACATTGGAACACAATAATAATAAACTCAAACTGTATGAACAAAAATTATACAAATTTCTTAAATCAATTCACTTCTCAATTCAAGACTTCTTTTCCAATAAAAAAAATAAAAATAAAACATATAACTCTAAAAAACAAAACTGGATATCATCAGGTATAAAAACTTCAAGTAAAAATCTAAAATGGTTATATTGGCTTGAAAATCACTTCAAAAACTCAAATTTCATCACAAACTACTACAACATTTATAGAAGAATATATAGAGGGATTCTCTATTCTGCAAAAAACAAAGAAACAGTAAATGAAATAGAAAGCAGTGAGGATAAAAATCGAACAATATGGAAAATAATAAACAATAACCTAAATACAAATAAGTTGAAAAACACCGGAAATATAACATTGGAAACAGAAATCGGTCCAACACAGGATGCAAAAAATATATCAGAAATATTTTTAAAAAAATTTATAGATATAGCAAAATCCAGTACTCAAAATTTGAGCTACACAGAAAATAAATTCTTTGAATTTCTGGAAAAATATAATAAAAGTCCTAGAAACTCCATTTATTTATCACCAACAACTGAAAATGAAGTACTAGAAATAGAAAAAAACATGAAAAACAAATATTCCAGCGGGTGTGACGAAATACCGATGTCACTCATAAAAAATCGATAACAATAATTAATAGTAGAACCACTGACATTAATAATTAATCAAGCACTGTAAACTGGGATCTTTCCAAACTTGATGAAGAAATCTAAGATCATTCCATTACATAAAAGGGTAACACGAAATTAGCAGGCAACTATAGACCTGTATCACTTTTATCATCCTTCTCAAAAATTCTTGAGAAAATAATCTCAATTAGAATAACTAGCTTCCTTGAAAAACATGAAATCTTTGCTATAAATCAAAATGGTTTCAGGAAAAACAAATCAACAAGCACCTCAACTGAAAGATATTTAGACAAAATAATAGAAGCAATAGAGCAAAAAGAAAATGTGTTAGGGATATTTTGTGATCTATCAAAAGCATTTGACTGCGTAGATCACAATAATCTATCAAAACTATCAAAACTAAATTTCTATGGCATTAGGGGGACCGTACTCAATTTAATTAGATCATACTTAGAAAATAGAAAGCAATGTGTCGAAATCACTATGTATGATACAAATGGAGAACAAAACAAAGTAATATCTGAATTTAAACAAATTTCATGTGGAGTACCCCAAGGGTTGGTCTTAGGACCTTTATTATTTATAATATTTATTAGTCACTAACAGTCAACATGTGTGGAGTTATTTCGTCAACAAGCCTACAAATATTCCTGCATTTCTAGGATACATTCATATGCAATCACCTTCATATTAACTAAATACTAACACATAGCAACACAATGGTTTACAAACAATAAACTCAGACTAAATTCCTCAAAAACTAACTTCATCCAATTTCACACTGTGCAAAAAGCTAGAACTCTCCAAAAATAGATATAATTCAAAACCATCAAGACAATACGCAGCTGAAGAGATTAGAATATACAAAAAATGTTGGTCTAAATATAGATGAAAATTTGAACTGGCATAAACACATAGATCAAATATCCCAAAAAATTAGCTCGGCATGCTTTGCGCTCAGAAGAATAAGAGCCATCAGCAATGTAAAAATAGCAAAATTAGTATACAATGCACAACTGGAAAGTCATATAAGATATGGTATTCAATTTTGGGGATGCTCAAAACCTTTCCATACACCCTTAATGGTATATATCCTAAAGGGTTTGATTCATACCTTGTCATTTGTGCTCACACTGTGTCATATGTAATGTACAATTAATGGAAATAAAACTTGACCAACATTAAATGTGAAATCAAGTGTGATCCATGATTTCTAGTAAAATTCTATGTGTTAGACACATACTTAGGCATACCGGTACCATATTGATTTTTTATTTTTGTTCATTGATGCATTATACATGCACTTTCTTCGTTATTTCTTATCCGATTGTTGTGAAAATCACTGAAAATGTGTTCTATATTTTTATTCATATTAAGTGAAAATTTGAGAGCTTTTGAATAAGATTTGAGCTTTTGGTTTTCAAATATTTTTTTTAATTTCTAAATCAAACGTCGTGAAAATATCTGAATCGGAGGGAAACTGCAATTGAGAATTAATTTTAACGGTGGACGACGACCTCCTTGAATATTCCTAGAAACAATGTGTGACATGTTCTGATGGAAGCATAGATATATGCAACCTGGATTCAGAGAAACAACAAACGCTTTTGTGACGCTTGCATTAGTTGGCTATACGTAATATTTCAACTGACTAAAGCACGACTCATTTTAACATTTCTTTTCTTCATCAGGAGGGAAATTAACAAACTACTGCAATCTTCTCGTACAGCTAATGCTAGACGATTCTCGTGAGTTAACCATCAATTACTACGCATGATGAATAGAAAGTATCATGAGTGACTAATCTGTCTCATTTACAAATAACAATAATCTTTGACTTTGATCCTTATACCCTTTTTAGTATTGTGTCCATTCTTAAGAGCCCGCATCTTAGTTGAGCATGTTTCTCTTCGAAATGCTCTACCAAAGTTCGATGTGCGTTTGAAAGTTTGATTGCGGGTTGAAAAGTGAAAAAAGGATAATATTGGAAGAGTTCCAGTAACCACCGCTAGATGGGGGAGTTTTTCATTTCATAATTTGGACAAAATCTAGTTACATTACACATTTTGGCCAAGGAAATTGGGAAAACTGTAGAATAGAAGGTGAATCAGAATTTCAAATATTGATAAGCAAAGTTGAACTTAAGGATGTGCGTTCAAGATTTATTTCTACTATTATTCGGTGACCGGGAATTAGGCAATGAAAACCATCAAATTAGGCACATTTTGATCCAATTATTGCTCCATAATAAAATCAATATTCAATTTTCGATTAAGCATATCCAATTGTGAGGGTATTGTTTATTCATTGCATTTGACCGCAAGTCCGTAATGATTGTGGTTCTTGAGATATATGTTGCCAAAGTACACCCTGTAAATCCGTCTAGGATGCGGGCTCTTAAGTGTCGACTTTTGTTAATTTACTAGTCTCAATTTCTAGAATCTTCTTTACAGTATGGGCGTATTTTTCATTAAAGATTTCAGGCACACCGAGGTGAAGGGAATAAGAATAATATTTAACAGATAAGGTCAAGGCGAAGCGGACACGGTGCTTTAAAAGATGGAGAAATTCATTTTTCCATCTTTTCTGTGGTCACAAACCAGTGAAATTGAATAAAAAGTACATCAGCTCCAAGATAATTTTATGCTCTTTGATTAATATGTCAAAGAGTTTAATCAGAGTCTTCGCATTCATTGTCGTATTATCTCAAAATTGATGGAATTTACATTGAATTTAGAATGCCGTAATAATTGAAGTGCATTATATTGAATAGTATATATATTACAATTAAATGTACAATTAAAATTTAAAAGTATGGCCAACTCTTGGAGTTGATGTACTTTTTATTCAATTACACTGCTTTGTAACCATAGAAAAAAATAGTAAAGATGAATTTCTCTATTTCTGTAAACACCGTGCTGTCCGTGCATGTACCCCCTTGAGAATTTCTGAATATTAAATTATGTATCAATATATAGATTCTTGAAAAAATCATTCTGATTTGAATAGTTACAATTTGATATTTTTTATTTGAGTGTGGTTCACCATTATATCTAGTGAAAACTCTCATCTATTTTTATTACGATAAGGGACCAGAAAAAATATCCATAAAGGAAACGACTAACTATCTGTGTCCATAATAACTAGGAGAAATATTGACGCAGGAAAATGTGGCAGTAGTTATATGGGAAGCTGGGTGGGACAAAATGAATGATGTTAGCAGGAAAACAATGCATCGAGGTTTCACTGTATATACTAGTGATAACATCAATCAATCGAGAATCGATTCAGAATCGATTCTAATGTAAAACAATTCTCAAATCAAAAAATTGATTTTCAAAAAAAAAAAATTTGTTCAGTGCTGTACTTCTTTACGTCGCAATACGTGCTCATTTCGTTGTCAATATTATTCTGTGTTGTTGAGATTTTACTATCTGGACACAAGCTATCCCTTCGGTTACGTCTGAAGGCCGAACGTTGACAGAAATACCCGAATGGTACAGTACAGCTCAAAAAAATCTCTAGCAGCTATTTTTCCCGTGAATACCTTGGGAAGGTTGAAAGAAAAAGTTTAAAATGACACAACTTTTTTGAGGATAAACTTGAAAAAAAAAATTCTTCTTCAATTTTTTTTTTTTTTTTTAATCGATTCTTAATCGATTCTGGAGCTTAAAGAATCGATCCTTGATTTTGAGAATCAATGTCATCACTACTATATACCGGTATTTTTAATAAAATTATATGATAGTCAGATATTTTGTAAGGTGGTACAGATGCGGTCACATAAAACGGTTTGATCCGAGATTGAAATTTGTATTTAAACAAAATCAACGCACATTTGACTGCAAATTGTTTAAATGGCTATGCGTAGTGTGCGTCTGTACATTGTCTTCTAGTTTTAGTGCGTATAATATCAGTATATTTTCTTCAGAATACATTTTAATGTAGCTTGATCGACCTCTTTATGTGACCGCAACCGTACATTTCAATTTGAAAAATGTTCATGTGAATTATAAAATTTGTATATATGTACAATCAGTATAAAGTTACTGTACATATTTTAACTATATAGTATCAATCGTAACAATCTATTGTTTAGGCACTGTTTCTACAGTGTACAAGACTATCTAAGCCATCATTGAATTTCAACTGCCAAGTTTCATCAGGGCTATACCTTCATTTTATTATTTTATTGTACTTTCTGGTCTTATACCTAACTGTTCTTTTATTTTTGATAATGTTAACACAATTCAATTTGTAACACAACAGCTAATAAATTCAAAACAATACAATACAAAGAATCCTCACATTAGGTCACCTGAACTGACATTTATTTTAATGTAACACTTTATGCATTGTAACATTTCATTGTAACATTTCTCTCTTTTAGTGTATTCAGACGAGTCTAATATTCTGGGGCCGAATTCACAAAAGGTCATTGCTTTGATTGGTATCAACTCTGATTCCGATCAAAAATGCTACAAAGATATCACCATTCAACTTTGATATTGTCTCGAAAATAATAATAATAATAGATTTGATTAAAAATTAAAATTGAAAAATTAAAAATAATAGATGAAACTATGGTATTATCTCTAGCGATTGTCGTAACTTTGAGCCGGATCAAAGTTATGACCTTTTGTGAATTCGGCTCCTTGTAAAAATGTATATTCTCATTTTTTGTGATGTAACAGACAAATAAATGAATGTATCGTGTTCCCCAGCGCCGGCAGCCAAGCGTGCCGTCACCCCCGTCTCGACGTGTACAACGCCGACATCATGCAGCACATCCACGACGAGTCGCCGATCGACTGCGGCGAGGTCGAGGACTGGGTCAAGGTCGATGGCAGCACGGCTCGGATCACGGACGAGGCGAGGAACCGTTACGGCCAGGTGCAGTGCAGCTTCACAGACCTCGTGCGCGAGTCGGACCACTCCACACACGACGGCACGACCACGACGACGCACACCGAGTACAACCTCGAGGAGAGCGACTTCGTGCGCGTGCATTGCAAGTCGGAGAAGGGGAACACGTGAGTTGGTCAAAACTTCATTTATTCGTTCATTTTTAAATTATTTTATTCTTGTTTTTGAACATTATTTACATACATTTTTTATATTATATTATATATTTGAGAGAAGTTGGTTAAATTAATTTTATTCAGGTTAGTGTCTGGTTCTCGCGCGGTGCGCATGCGTACTAGTTACTGCAAGAAATTCGTGGCTCTAGGTGCTTCCAATTTATTATACAATTGCAACCATTTTCTGGGTGCAATTGCATTTTTTTAAATTTTAATTGTGATAGGTTGCCCCTCTCTATCTCCTTCTATCATGTATATGAGTGTTGAATTCTTTCCAATTGTTCAACAATTTCAACATGGTTATGATACATAGGTGGTCTATGTGTAAACATCAATTTCAGAAAATAGAACTTACTATTTTACTTGAGTGTTTGGAACGATGTAATGTGTTATTCTGTCGCCAGATGGCAGAGCATCATGGCCGGCATCCGGCACGACCAGGACGTGCGCGACCGCACCAGCTGGGACAAGGTGCCGAAAGACGCGCTGCGCATGAACGTGTTGATGTTCGGGTTCGACTCGCTGTCGCGCAACATGTTCATACGCAAGATGCCCAAGTCGTACAAGTACCTGCACGAGACGCTGCAAGGAATCACGCTGGAGGGGTACAACATCGTGGGTGACGGGACGCCGCAGGCGCTCATCCCGATACTGACCGGGAAGACGGAGCTGGAGCTGCCGGAGACCAGGAAGAGGATGGGAGAGAAGGCCAACTTTGTCAACGTTTACCCATTTATTTGGAAACAATTCCAAGATAATGGTTACGTCACTGGTGAGTGTTTCTCGATTTACAAAATGTACTCGTTTGAATTTTCGGAAATTCAAGACGTAAATTACCTTTGCTGTTGACGCACTGTCAAACCATAAATATGAATTAATTCAGCCATTCATTCAGAAATTCCGTTGCTTTTATTTTGGTACATTTCAAGTCGTGTGACCCAGTATTCAAGATTAATAAATGTTTGGTGAATTAATCAAACTTCAATAAATAGTATGGGCTATCAAAGTGGTTACTTTCATTACTGCAGCAATGAAATTAACTGCGGCTTATTATTGTCAATAATGTAGTGACACTACAGTGAAACTTCTGTGCATCGTTTCTGGATCCATCGTTTTCCTGCATGTATCATTCATTTTTCTCACCCCACTCTCTTATAAAGTTATAATCAATGTTAAATTTTCCTGGATGGATCATTTTCCTGCATGAATGGTTTAGTTTTGTTGATCCCTTGAAAAAAGATGGATAAAGGTTTCACTGTAGTTATAAAGAATCATTATATCAATTTTTCAAAAATATCTGTTTCAAATAGAACTTTTTTGCTGAAAATTTGTTTAAAACTAGATTGGATTAGTTTGTTTGTAAGTCTCATCTCCGTCTGTTCCAGCGTTCATGGAGGATTGCCCCAACATCGGCACATTCACGTACCGCCTGAAGGGCTTCAGCACGCCGCCCACAGACCACTACATGCGTTCGTACTACGTCGCCGCCAGCAGAGAGTTCAGTCACTACAAGAAGTACTGCATTGGATCCATACCCAGGCACAAGGTTAGTTACCACAAACTACGTACATCCTCGAATAATAATAGTTTTAATTCTTTTATTCTAGTTTTAAATCTTTGATTTTGATTCCGGTAAGAGTGAAACACGAGGAAACATGTTATCTTACTCCTACCGTCAAGCCAGCATTTTTGGCTTTGTAGGATTTCATGATGTATTCAATATGTGACCAATGAATTATTTTTTCATCATTTTACCAATTCAGCTTGCGTATCTAGCTACTATCTTAATGTTACTAATATCACTGCCAATTGGTTATAAGGGACTATCTCGATGGTTGACTTCCTTACCACACTTCGTCTATTAGTGATAACAAAAACAGCGCTCTGACCATTACACATTACGTGAACTTCCTTCAGTTCTGCCAACCTAGTTGCACCTGGTGTTAGAGCTGCGGTAAGGTATTCCAAGACAGAGTCGATAGATCTAGTCAGGCATTGGTTTTCAATTGAACAACTCAGTTATATATAATATTATTGTGTGTAATTATAAAAGCATCTGCCCAAAAGTAAATTGTGAAGATCATTGTCCCTTTCCATGAATACCAGTAGAAAGTAAGTTGTTTTTGAGTATTTTGCTACAAAATCCTATATTTTGAGAAATGGATGCGACGTAAGCAGGAAATGAAAACTATACAATGATCAACATGTTTGCCATAAAACTTTCAAATAGATAATTTGAAAAAGAAGAACTCATTTCCTGTAGGCCTAAATTATCATTTTGTATTTCCAGCTGGTGATGAACTACGCGAAGGACTTCTTCCAAGTGTACCGCGACGAGCCCAAGTTCTTGTTCAGCTTCCACGCCGAACTGTCGCACGACTCGTACAACCTGATTGGTGCGGCCGACGACGACATGCACGAGTGGCTAGAGTCACTGCACGACGACGGCCACTTGAACAACACGCTTCTCGTCATACTCAGCGATCACGGCCACAGGTGCGTTACGACTCGGATCAGAACTACACTGGAATCTCGGTGCATCTTTCCCGAGTCCATCGTTTCTATCAATCGAATCGTTTCTATCGTGTCGTCTTTTCTATCAATTATTTTGTCCCACCATACTCCTAAAGAGGCTAATACTGGGGAAAAGAGGGGCCAACTCCCGCGTAAGACGCCATTTTTGTCAAAATTTTTATCCCAAAGTGTCGTAAACCTACCCAGAACTTTCAACTGAAGTTGTTTTCTAACCGATGTAATGCAGTCTCAAACGTTCTCAAACATCTGATCTGAATTCTGGACAAAAAACGGCGTTCATGCGAGAGATATAATAGAAATGCCAATAGAAAACAGTCATCAAGTTGGCCACTCTCTTCCTACTCCCATACGACCAATGTAAAATTTTCCTGGATGAATTGTTGGATCATATAAATTGGGTGAAAGGGAAAGAAAGAACAGCAGCTTACCGAGATTTACGAGTGGGAAAGGCCTACTCGTAGTGGAGAGCCCGTAGGTAAAACAAACACAGAGATGAAAAGTAGGCCCACACACGAGATTCTGACGTTTCGGCTATTGCCTTGGTCACAGTAGAGTAGAGAGTTTTATCTTTTCTGTTTTTATACATGGAAAGATTATAGAGTGTATCATTGAAACTACACTGTAGGCGCTTGGTGCAATATGAAAACAATTGGTGTAATTTGTACCATAGTAACATTAGCACATTCTAGGTTAAATCCGGTTTAATCCGATAAGAGTATGTAAAGTAATTCATTTCAAAGCTTCGAGTTTCTGTCGCTGGGTACCGGTACTAAAAGTTGGCCAAGCGGTTTCACTTGTGATGCTGCTAGTGGATTCACCAACATTTGCATTTGTTGAGGAAAAACTAAACCATATCATTTGTCACTCATAAATCCACTCTATTCTATAAGGTTTCAATAGGGCTGATTTCCATTTTATTTTTACTAGAAACAATAATTAATTGAAGTCACCGTTGGGCGTGGGTTCAAGTCCTGCATAAGGCAAGAGTTTTTGTCAATGTCCTTTCACTCATCGTCACGCCGTGTACCATAGGCCTAGCTGTTGGTGGGGTCGTTAAGCCAGCAATAATCATCATCTTGGAAACATTTTGGGTGTTTCATTTGGCAGAACACAAAAAGTACAAGTGGGGGAGGAATTTTTGGAATTTGTTGAAATCACATCAGGAGTGCCACAAGGAAGTGTCATCGAACCCTTACTTTTCAATATATTCATTAACAACATGGAAACTGGTATCAATTCTAAAATCCGACTATTTGCAGACGACTGTGTTGTGTACAGGATAATTGAGAGCCAGGAAGAGGCAATGCAACTACAAAGTGATTTAGATAAAATTAATGACTGGGTCAATACAAATCTAATGGGACTTGATGTAGAAAAATGTAAGGTACGGTAGTCCAATTCTCCAGAAGTAAAAAGAATAAAGAAGTGACATCATTTAGAATGGGAGAAAGCATACTGGAGGAGGTTGACAGTTATAAATATCTCGAATTATACATGCATACAAACTTGGGGTGGGGGGATCATATTAGAAAGTTAGAAAGTTGTCAAAAAAGGGGATTAGATCACAAATTTTGTTATGAGACAGCTCAAGGGGACAGGAATTGAAATTAAAAACGAAGCATACAAGACACTAATTAGACCTACACTGGAGTACGCTAGTTCAGTCTAGGACCCTCGGGACACAGTATTGATCAAGGCTGTAGAGAGCATACAGAGGGTTGCTGCGAGGAGGGTATTGGGGAGAGTCAAGAGATGGTAAGATGGAAAGAGATGAAGATCAATCAATCTCTTCCATCAAGAGACAGAAGAGATTGGTAGAGGACCATTAGGAATAGTAAAGTGATACAGAAAGAACTGGAAAGACCAACCATAATGCTTGAACAACTGAAATGGGAAACCCTGGAAGCAAGGAGACGAAGGACTAGACTGTGCAACTTCTTTAAAGCAAGACACAACTGTACCGGATGGGAAGAACTAGGCAGAAGAGTTGGAAAGGGGATCCAAAGAAGTAATAGGGGAGGAGAAAGAATGGAGGTGGAGAGAGTTTACTCAAATATAGGGAAAAACGGTTTCGTCCAGAGGACGATAAGAGACTGGAATGAGCTGGAAGAAGAAGGAAGAACTGCAAAGAAATTATTAGAATTCAAGAAAATGATCCAATAGAATAATAATATCTTGCCACCGTGCATCTAGCACATCTGCAAGAATGTTTACAAATACAAATTTGGATAAGAATGATAATAGCAATAATACTCCATACATTTTACATTTCATTTAAGCCTATTCTATAACCGTGCATCTTATCCCAGGTTTACCAACATCCGTAACACCCAGCAGGGCAAGCAGGAAGAACGCCTCCCGTTCTTCACGTTCGTCCTCCCGCCCTGGTTTCTCAAGTCACAACCGGCAGCCGTCGCAACGTTCAGACGCAACGCCAAGCGCCTGACGACCCCGTTCGACATCTACCCGACTCTGATGAACGTGTTGCACTTCGAGGGCAACGGCCAGGGCGACGTGCGTAACCGTTCGCTCAGCTTATTCAAGGTCAGTCACTCGACTTTCTGTAAGTCACTTATCTGGTACTGGTACTGTTCATTCGTTGCCACAAATAACGTAACAGTTATTAAACTAACTAACAATCAACTAACAATAATCATGAAGGTTGCGATTAATCAAATTTTCTGTGATGATCGATTGATAACGAGATTATTTTCAATCTAAAAAAATTGATCAATAATCAATTATTTTGGTAGAGCCTAATTGAATGCATAATTGGCAAAAATGATAAGAATATAAAATATAAATATATATCATTCACAATACCGGTATACGTCCAAACAATTACGTAACAATGAAAATATATGGTAGAAACCCTAAAAACCTTTACTACTTTAAAAAAACTTACAATCATTTGTCTTTGAAGCACTTTGAACTTTTGAACAGTCTCGAATGTAGTCAATGATTGGCAGGATCTCTAATTACAATCATCAACAAATCTCTCTGTAACTTGTACAATTGATTCAATAATTTGGCTAGTCTTCTTTTCTAATTGTTGATTGTCGTTGGCGTTTGTAAGTAGCCCAGCCTGTATGTGTTGAACGTGTGTGTTTTCAGGAAGTGCCCGTGGAACGGACGTGTGCGGACGCGTTCATCGAGCCTCACTGGTGCGCGTGTCTCGACTGGCAGGAAGTCAGCCTACAAGACGGAGTCGTGCTACGCGCAAGTCAGGCACTTGTAGACTTTGTTAACAAGTGAGCCAAATCAAATTACTTGTCGTCATAATTAGGCTAATTTCATTGACTGAAGAAATTATATAAAATGTATCGTGTTCAAAAAAATATATTTTCAATGAAACATTTAAATTAATATAATATAATACATTTGATTATTTTATAATAATTTTATTTGTGTTTCAATTTAGAGCTGGTATGCAAACTGATAGTCATACCCCGTTCAGACATGATCACTAACAGCTGTTTAGCCTCTAACTGATGCTAACAACGTAATGTAAACGGAACGCAGTTAGCTTCTAAACAGATATCAAAACCTACCGCCTTTTGAAGAACAACATCATTCGCATAGTCACATTGTATTGTATTGTATTGTATTATCTCTTTATTCACCGTCGATTATTACATAGTAAAAATATTGGTTTCGTCAATTATTCTAAGGCTAAATATAACTATAGTATTGATAACATTAATAATAAAGAATTAAAGAAAGATAATGAATTGAGATCAAATGGATAGGCCTTATTACTATGAAAAGATTTAAAGAACTAGGAACTAGGCGCACTGATGGTTCAAAGCAGGGCTATCTATATTATTCACGTCGTGTGAATTATGTAGATTGGCTTTGTTCAAGAGATTTTGACAGAAAATCATGTAAATATGAAAATATGTAAATTATAAACACAATATGAAAATTGAAAGAAAATCTAACAAGGATGTGGCAGTGCTTGACGTTACTAACAACCCTTTCATCGCTACCAGTGTGAACACCTCATCTCATTTAGAACGGTATCAGATCACCCATGATGCTTTGTGCCCAGGTAACCTCTGTTAGCTTTACAACAGTCAGTGTTCATAGTGTGAAGTGGATTAAGCGATAGTTAGCAAATCAACTTGGTATCATTCTTGATTACATTCTTATCATTGTTGGTTACTAATCGTAACGGTACTAATCGTGACCCTATATATGCGGGAACACATATTTTTAATAGTTTACCAGAAAAATCGAGAAACTCCACCTGGCCAAGACATGTTTCCAAACTCAGAACAAAAGAATTTTTAATTCCACATGCATTCTATAATATAACTGATTTTGAAAGAGCAAGAAACTGCAAATGTAGATTCTGTTTCAACATACTATACTAGCTTTATTAAATGAATATTTTATTGTATACTGACAAATTTCAATACTTAATTCTAAGTCTTAAGACTTTAATTACATAAGTAAGGAATATTTATTGTATAATGTATATTTTTGTATTTACTTGTACAATTTGTATTACTAGTGTTAGCTATTTTATTTAGGATAGTCTTTTGTGATCATCAATATATTATTCAATTATAATTCAGTAATCTGGTCATGTCAAAATACTATACTCATCAAGGTTAGGTTGATAACAGCTGATGGTTAAGGATTAATGTTTTCTGTTTGGATAATTGTAAAGTTCGGAGCAGGAAGTTGACATGACTGACGTAGTGTTTTTCAATTAAAAAGGTTCGGAGCATCAGACGCCAACTTATGAACTTGACTAGCGTAGTTTTTATTGTCGTACATAAATACTGCCTGAGGCGAAAGCGCGTCAGTTGTGAGGGGTACTCGCTGTAATGATGTGTGGTTGAGGTTATCATAATTATATTAAATTACAATCTATTACATGTGAAGCTGATCTGTTGTGTGACCGTCCCTCACTTCTCATCCTGACACCTAACTATTTGAGAGGAAGAACAATAGTTAACACATCAGAAGTGGGATATGAACGAATAAGTTGTCAGTGTTTTATTTTCCGAGGGGTTGCGACGGAACGACGGAGTTCTAAGATCGACGAAGGAATAAAAGTTGTATGGATGTGAACGAATAAGTTGTCAGTGTTTTATTTCCGAGGGGTTGCGACGGAACGACGGAGTTCTAAGATCAACGAAGGAATAAAAGTTATCAACGAAAGAATAGTGAACTGTGAGAGATGGAGCGATTCAATTACTTGGACTTGAGTGTCGATGGTCAGCGTAGGCGCCGAATTACCAACGCTAATATGGCTGACGAAGTGAATGAACAGAGAAATGGAAGTATCGTGTTGCAGCATGCGTCGTCAATTAGTGATAGGCCTACCAGTCGAGCTGACACGGTAACAAGTGTACAGACAGTTGACGAACCGGAACCAAGTTTCGCGAAGATTATGCAAATCATGCTTGAAGAAAATCGCAAACGTGATGAAATGTTATTGAAATTATTGGAGAAGAATACGACGACAGGTGCCATGAATGAACAGGCCCAATCGTTTCACATCATGCCCGATCTGTCGAGGGGAATTGGTGATTTCAACGGAGAAGGTGACTCATCGCTAGCAGTTGAATGGTTACACGCGATCCAGAGCATGGCGACCTTACATCGATGGCCACCAGCGTTTCAAATGGAAACTGCGAGATCACATCTGAAAGGCGCGGCTCAGCATTGGTATCGAGCCCGACGAGAATTTCTAACAACTTGGAATGAATTCCAGCAGCATTTTCGAGACACGTTTGTAGGAAAAGTCAGTTTAACTGATAAGTGGAAAGTGATGACTTCACGACGTCAACGAAAAGGTGAAAACACATACAGTTATTTTCATGAAAAGGTCAGACTATGCTGTCAGTTGAACCTTGATTTTGAAGAAACGAAACAACAATTAGTCATCGGACTATGGTCTAGTAAGTTGTGTTCATTACTTACGTCCAAAACACACTGTAATGAAAACGAGATCTTGAGGGATATCCGAGAATTTGAAACTATCGAAAAGGAGAGAAATGAATTATTCGGTGGAAATGACAAGAGATTTAGTTCTACAAGTAGTTCGGCAAGTCAACCACGCACAGCCGAACCGCAAGAAAAGAAGATTATGACGTCGAATTCAAATGCGACCCAGCAATCATTAAGCGCATCAAGACAAACAAGAACAAGTGATAACGGTACTGCAAAAGTGAATGAAGTTATGTGCTATAATTGCAAGGCCAAGGGCCATGTCTCGCGTGATTGTCCTGAGCCTAAGAAGGTCATAACCTGTTATGGATGTGGGAAGGAAGGCCATGTCAAACGATTTTGCCAGGCCGGAACTACAAGGGTTAGTGAAACTAAGAAGGAAGTAATGATTGTTTCAACTACGGAAAAGGAAACGGTCAGTGTTGCTGAGAAATATATGAAGATTGCAACAATCAATAATATATCTGTACGATCAATGATAGACCCAGGAAGTTCGGCGTGCACCATGCAAGCGACAGCAGCAATCAAGAATAATGTACAAATTGACACCACAAAGTCTAATGTATTCTTTGCCTTCGGTGACACCGAGAATGCCTCAGTCAAGTCGATAGGCAAGACTATCGTGGATATAGAAGTTGATGGCGTTGTGGGTAGGGATGTTGTAGTGTACATAGTTCCTGATGTTGTTCAACCAACGGAACTTCTCATAGGTCGTACATGGACTGAATTGCCGTATGTGGCGTATGTTAAAAGGGGTGACGATTTACATATTGGATACGTCAACGAAGATCCATTTCTTAACATGGATGACAGTAACTTTCGTAAGTCTACAAAGTTGCGAATGACGCTGAAGGAAGAGACCGTAATAAAACGGGATACAATGCAGTGGATTGAAGTATTAGTTGAAGGGCAAAAGAACGGCACAATAATAGTTCAAGGGCAAGATGAAAATGTTGGCAAATTATTCCGAGTGAATAATGGTGAGACATGTATTCCAATGATGAATGTGCGAAGGGAATGTATAACCTTCAAACGAGGTCAAAGGATGGGACGGGGAGAACTCGTTGACATGTTGACGGACAATGTGGAAAACGAAATGACGACCGATTGTTTCCAGGCCATTGTAACTGAAAGTGTAAGTGAGAAACGGAATATTGTGAAGGAAGACCTACATATTGACCAAAACATTTCCAGCGAAAACGTGAGTGAACTGTTACATCTGCTTAACGAATATCGGGACTGTTTTGCGATGTCTATAAATGAACTTGGGTGTACTGATCTAGTGAAAATGGATATTCATGAAGTCGAAGGTAGTAAACCTGTGAGTTGCAAACCTTATCGTACTAATGCTAAGGAAAGAGAAGAAATTCGCGAGATAGTTGAGGAGTGGAAGAAGGCAGGAATTGTAACTGACACGAAGTCTCCCTACGCTAGTCCTGTCCTGTTGGTTCGCAAAAAGACAGGCGAGCAAAGACTTGTGGTAGATTACCGAAGACTAAATAAACAAACGGTCAAGACCCATTTCCCATTGCCAAACATTGACGATCAACTAGAACAAATCGCGGGGAGTCATTTGTTTACAGTGCTGGATTTGGCTCATGGTTATTTACAAATTCCTCTAACGGAAGACGCGAAAGTGAAAAGTGCGTTCGTAACACCCGATGACACCGGTCAGTTTGAAAGAATGGTATTCGGATTGACGAACGGACCTAGTGAGTTTACTCAATTGATGAACATAGTGTTAGGCCCATTGAGGAATACAGTGGCTATGTGCTACTTCGATGACATACTCATTCCGTCACGTGATTGGTCTGACAGTTTGATCAAGTTACGACTAGTGCTAGACGCGCTAAGGAAAGCAAAGCTAACGTTAAAAATTAGCAAGTGTGAATTCGGGCGTAAGGAAATAGAATACCTCGGATTCATCGTGTCGGACGGTATCATAAAACCGGGACACCGAAAAACGAAGGCAATTGAAGAATTCGCGACGCCAAGAAACGTATTCGAGATAAGAAGATTTCTGGGACTTACGGGATTTTTCCGAAGATTCATTGAAGGTTATGCTGTACGTGCCGAACCATTGAGTCGACTTACGAAGAATAATGTAGTCTTTGATTGGGGCGAAGAACAGATGACGGCTTTCAACGACTTGAAAACGTCCTTGACTGAGAAGCCTACACTTCAGCTCTATGATCCGACCGCATTCACTGAATTGCATACAGATGCAAGTTCCCTGGGATTGGCGGGAATGCTGATGCAACAAGGTACTGACGGCAAAATGCACCTTGTGTACTGTGTGAGTAAGAAAACTACCGAAACTGAAAGAAACTACCATTCAAGTAAACTCGAACTTATGGCAATAGTGTGGAGTATAGACAGACTGCGCCAGTTCCTACTTGGTATAAAGTTCGTAATTGTGACTGATTGCCAAGCTCTTGTTTACCTTAATGCGAATAAAACATTGAATCCACAAATTGCTCGTTGGTATGGATTAATTCAAGAATATGATTTTGAAATACGTCATCGACCTGGTGATAAAATGAGTCATGTCGACGCGTTAAGTCGAGCTCCAGTTGACGCAGAGAGCGATACAATGGAAGACATAATTGGTGATAGGCTTGACGTCTACCTCACTCTTAGTGTGGAAGATCAAGTTTTGATGATGCAACACAGTGACGCGAAATTACTTGGATTGATTGAAATCCTGAAGAAAGGACGTGACGAACGAACAAAGGAAGAATTGAATCGTTGTCAAGATTACGTGTTGGAGAATAACAGATTGTTCAAGGCGGTGCAATGCAACAATAAGATCAAACATTTGTATGTTATCCCAACGTCAATGAGAAAAGGAATAGCGATTAAATTCCATGAATTGAGTGGCCATTTCTCCGTAGATCGAACAGTGGCAAAAATTATGGAGAATTACTGGTTTCCCGGATTGCGTCGTTATGTGCGACAACATATACACATGTGTTTCGACTGTCTTATGAATAAGGTGACCGCTGGGAAAAGATCAGGGTTGTTGCACCCGATTCCTCCGGGGCGACGCCCCTTTGAGATTATACACATGGACCATCTAGGTCCCTTTGTACGAAGTTCGCGGCAAAATCAAGAACTTCTCGTCATTACCGATAATTTAACCAAGTTCGTGCGACTGTACCCGATGCGTGATACGTCGACGAAGAATGTACTAAAATCAGTGATGGACTTTGTACTCGAAAAGGGTTTACCAAAACGAATCATCAGTGACCGTGGTTCGTGTTTCACTTCGAAGAATTTTGAAGAGTACTGTACTTCAAATGGAATATTACATACGCTTAATTCTACTAAACACCCGCAAGCCAATGGTCAGGTTGAAAGGGTTAACCGAACTTTGATTCCAATCATGTCTATTGCAATACAAAACCCGGAACACAAGGATTGGGATGCTAACTTGAAATCGATTGAACGTGATTTAAACAGTGCAATGAACAAGACGACAGGAAAATCACCTTTCGAATTGTTACATGGATATGTACCTAACTTTAACGATGGATCGACGAGAGACATTGTCGAGTTTTCCAAAAATGATGTTTATCACGATCCACATGAACTTCAAGAGAATGCAAGAAGAATGATTCAAGAGAAACAAGGGAAATTCAAGGCGTACTATGATAAAAGGCATTCTGTGGGACCAAACTACGTTGTAGGTGAAATAGTCGTGATGAGAAAAGCCGCTGATCACACTGGTTATCCTACGAAAACTCAGATGAAATTTAGAGGGCCACTTGTCATATCCAAGGTTCTACCAAGTGACACTTACAAGGTCGCGCAACTAGAAGCGAAGGAAAAAGGAAGATACTACACAACCACAGCGCACGTATCTCAGCTGAAATCGTGGAAATGTCATGACCTTGAAGACGAGGAAGACGACGTTAGTGCTGACTCGGAGCCGGTTGAGCGCGACAACTCAGATGAAGATAAAGATGAACAAATTCAAGTTCCTGAGGGTGGAAAACTTCAGCGCGTGCGACGTAAACCTGCATACCTGAATGACTTTGTTTAACTAGGCCTAGAATACTAGACGAAGATATTAATAATCAATGAATAATTATGGTTATACCCATATTTTCCAAGTGTTATATTAATGTGTTTAATTAACAGAATTTAGGACTGTAAGGCATTACTAGTTGATACTTACCAAAGTAAAGCATATTATAATTAAAGTCAATCAATATTCTGTAAACTTGTCTTGTCAGTGAATGATATTCATATATTTTGGAACTTAATGAGGGTTGACTAATGTTAGTCTTGATAGGCATTGTCAACTATGTATTGGACGATAAGTCAGTAGAAATTGAGGCCAATTTAATTACAGGATGGTCGAGTGTTAGCTATTTTATTTAGGATAGTCTTTTGTGATCATCAATATATTATTCAATTATAATTCAGTAATCTGGTCATGTCAAAATACTATACTCATCAAGGTTAGGTTGATAACAGCTGATGGTTAAGGATTAATGTTTTCTGTTTGGATAATTGTAAAGTTCGGAGCAGGAAGTTGACATGACTGACGTAGTGTTTTTCAATTAAAAAGGTTCGGAGCATCAGACGCCAACTTATGAACTTGACTAGCGTAGTTTTTATTGTCGTACATAAATACTGCCTGAGGCGAAAGCGCGTCAGTTGTGAGGGGTACTCGCTGTAATGATGTGTGGTTGAGGTTATCATAATTATATTAAATTACAATCTATTACATGTGAAGCTGATCTGTTGTGTGACCGTCCCTCACTTCTCATCCTGACACCTAACTATTTGAGAGGAAGAACAATAGTTAACACTATGAAATAAATACTAAATCATAATGTTATTTTCATACCTTAATTACCAATAGTTAACATATCAGCTATATCAGTTAACCAAGAGTTTGCAAAATCATACCTTCAATTAATAACCAACTAATAGATAAACTCTTGTGTCTGTGTTTCAGATACACGGAAGAGTACCGAGACATCTGCTCCGCGCTGCGCTTAGACCGTGTCCAGTGGGCCGCCAAGCTCGTGCCCAACCAGGGCTTGTTGAAGTTCCGGAAGAATGCCGACATCGACGGGTTTGTCCCGGACCTGTCGGCCCGGACTCCCGTGTCGCAGGAGATGTACCAGGTGAAGGTGTTGGCGCAGCCGGGCAGTGGCTTGTTCGAAGCGTCACTTCTCTACAACAAAGCCGCTGACGCGTTCACGATAAAGGTCAGTCTCTCTTCTCTTACTATCGTACTTGTATCCACAGATGAGGAAGTCACGGAGTGACCACTCCACTATTGCACTGGTGGTTCACTCCTTCATCGCTTGTGGATACAAGAGTAGTATTTGTAAATGTGTGACGTTGTACTCATTTATTGGTAGGTCTGCTTCCAGAGACCAAATATTAACATGGCGTAGTTGTTGGTGAAGCTATTACATTCAAATTAACTTGATTATAATTTGTATATGAATTAGATATAAGGAAAAGAAAAGACATCAGGTTTAGCTATTGCTTTGTTTGTTTTTATTTCTGATAACATTGTATTTACGTTGAAACGAACCCACTTGTGTAAAACTACTGTACGGGTGTTGGGAGTTTACACAACTCTTACTTTTCTACTTATTTTTCAAATGAAATATTTTACATTCATTTAGTATCAGCATATTTGTAACTTTACAAAATTGAATCTAAAATGACTTCTAATTCAGATATTCTACCAAGGCCTGTAGAAACTCTTTTTTTTCATGTTTTCGTTAATTTTGTTATGGATACGCAAATGTAGGTTCTAAATTATTTTCGTGAAAAAAGGGATTTTGACATTTCACTGGTAGACCTATCAGTAGGCTTACTACTACTAAACACGATTCAAATACGTTTCCAACATTTCTTCTCGTTGTCCTCGTCCAGATAACCGACATCAGTCGCATAAACCGCTACGGCTTGGCAGCTCACTGCGTCTACGACAAATACGAGCAGCTGCGGAAGTACTGCAACTGCAAAGCGCCGCCGCCGCCCGAAGAGACATAGCTGACGACGACAGGCCGCGGCGTCACGTCGAAAACAAGTTCGGTAATGCACAACGCACTCACAACTCGTACGGGCGTAACAAACGGGAGAAAGTAATCTCATTACGCGTTATTACTACAGGAAGAAACTAACCGAGTGACTCTTCATTTGAACGGAATCGCGAGTATAGTCGATGTGAAGATATTCATAAAATGAACTTGAATATTGAGTAGCTATCAAATGATTATTAAAATGAATGTGTAGTTTGTCTACTACTATATTTATTTGAACCGTACAATCTTAGATCGTGAGGTAAGTGACTAGATGTCATTATGGTAGGCTAGATGTATAGTGTAGGTTGAAAGAGAATAGCAACTTATCGATGGTAATGAGTTTAAGAGCAACTCATCTTGGAAGGCCCGTTGATAGATTACATATAAAGTGAAGCCTCTGCATTGTTCCTGGATCCATCGTTTTCGTGCTTGTATCATTTTTTTTTTAACTCCATTCCCGTATAAATTAAAATCAATGCTAATCTTTCCTGAATGGATCATTTTCGTGCATGGATAGTTTAGTTTTCCTGATCCCTTGAAAAACAATGGATAGAGGTTTCACTGTTTATATACCGGAACACAAAAATATACGAGATGTATAAGATGGACATGCTGGCTGCTGGCCCACTTCCTTGGTTACCGCAGGCTTCTATACTAAACCAGGTTTTTAAAATATATTTTTGTCGAAATAAAAATGTGTTTTTGTAAATATGTATTCTAATAATCAACAAGCCTTGTATGATGAGTTGCTTGACTCAAAGCTGCTGTTCTTCCGTCTCTTTCAACTCACAACTACCGTATTTACTCGATTACAGTCCGCAGGTATATTCCAAATTTAGAAAATCTAAAACAGGGGTGCGGACTACAATCGATGACGGATTTCCAAGCGCGTAAAAAAAAAATTCACGCCATTCTGTCAAATGTCTCCAAGTGATGCGCAATACTTCGCCTTGTCTCAAGGTTAACCTTGACTGGCGGGCTGGCGTGCGATCCGCCTTGCTTGTTTTGTTGATGTTCGGGCGGGCGGGGGCGGGGGGCAGGTATGTCGACCGAGCGCGCATCGCACTGCACACAGCTAAGACCAAGTGACTGAAATGTGCTGAGATGTCAGTTCAGTGTCACTGCCATGCGCCAGTATAACTCCAGTAGTGTAAGCAGGCGTGTCGTAGTCGCTGCGCTAACTCGATTTTCACGTGTTTAAGTATGTGTATTTCTCTGCGGACTATAATCGCATGTAAAGTACTTTTCTAAAACCTACTTCAAAAAACTAGGGTGCGGACTACAATAGGGTGCGGACTGCAATCGCGTAAATACGGTATATATGGACTGCGTTTTAATATGCTACAGATATTTTACTCGTAGATGTGCGTGAAGATACAGATTTTCTCACTGAGGGATTATGAGCAAACAGAGTTCGTTCAAGTAGTGTGAAAAAGAAAAGTTTCTTAAATTTACTGTTCAGCCAAATATCTAGTCGTGGTCATCTGTAGGTAGGTCCAGTGAGAATATATTTTAACGTTCAATCTTGAGTTGAATTGTTATTCATCAAACGTTACCATTACCAAACGATAGAATCAATAATAGTCGATTTTTTTTTTTATATTGGGTTTTAACGACGCACTGTAATGATTACTAAGATCTATTGGCGTCGGATGAATGATTTAGTTGAATGATCAAAATGTAAAAGAAAAATATTATGTCAGAGGATGCATTCCTGTACGGTTCAATCCGGTTTTAGCGGGTTACTTCCGGGGTCTCAATACACGTTTAGCACAAGTTCAAGTTGAGCCTGGGTTTTACTTTTACAGGAATGTTTCCCCAGGAATATATATTCAAGAAAGCTTATTAAATGATCATGCTGACATTCGTCGAAAGTATGTAAATAAATGATTGAAACAACAATACCGGTACTTCAGAGGTGGGGGGGGGGAGGTTTCCGCCTTTCGTAGCTCGGTCAACTAAGGCACAGATTTAGAAATACAAGTCACCGTCGGGCGTTTTTTTTTTTTTTTTTAGCTGCTCAACACATAAGGGATAGGTTTCTGGCTCATTCATACTCCCAGATAACATAGCTGTTGGTGCGGTCGTTAAGCAACCAATAATCATCATCACAATATTTCGAAGGTGCTTCGATCTTCGTCCTTAATTTGTTTACGAGCCTGAAGACGGAGTTGGGTCATCCCGTTGTTTCAGAACAAGTATTTATTTTTATACTTTTGATGTTTGCCAGTGTAATTGGTTAAATAATCACGGCAGTGAAACTGAATATTTATCGAGTATTTAGTTGATAGAAGAAACAGAAATTTCATACTGGTACCCTTGCAGCTTCTAATTTTTACCTCTCCATTGAACATTGACTGGTCATTACTGGTACTTCCTATTTCTTGCCATTTACAAGCAAACCTTTGAAAATTGTTACAATTATTATTGTCATATTTTCCGTAGAACTCTTTGGTAAACTTTCGAATCTCAGACATGGCATTTATGCCTGCTAGTACAATGTGTTCCTAGAGCGTCATTGCGAACTAGTCGTATATGACGTAACGCCTTCCTGTACTGGTGGCTCAGTGTGCCGCTGCTCATAGGGTAAGACAGGGAAGGGGGGGACGGTATGTTATGAGGGTGAAAAGTAATGAACTCCACAAAGCTGGGGGAGAAAGTAACGAAACTCTCAGGTCCCAATCCAAATAAGAGAGACGAATAAAGAAACGCAATAGCCGGAGAACAAGATCGTAGTAATTTGAAAAAGAGAAACTACGCAAAATTCTATGAACTAGATGCTAGGTCATTTATCAAAGTCCTGCACTCCTTGTAATGCAATCAATTTGTTACATTGGCTCTCGTGCTCACTTAACTAAATAATAATACCTACAAAACATCGTTGGCGATATCTGGACTTTCTTCTGCAGGTTCCATAATGAGAATTAGATCTAACCATGTCTACTGTATTGGGAAGCGCAGCAAATATCTAAATAGAATTGGCTCTTGAGATATGAGTGATCATTAGCATGATGACCATGGTCTCCATTAGAAAACAACCACTAGCCAACTTTCAGTATCACCCAAATTATGCTTTTTACGGTAACTAGCTACCGTAATGCATACGTAAATGCTGTAGCTCCAATAGGGGAAACCCCTATCTATCCGTCTCCGATGGACCAGAAAAAATCTCCATACATCAAAACGATCCATGCAGGAGAATTTAACATTCATATGACGCATCGAGGTTTCACTGTAATAATATGGTATTCGATAAGAAAAGTAACAATAGAATGCGCTTCTAAATCTCAATATGGCCGACGAATGGTTACAGAAGTTCAGTCAACAATGTAATATTCCAATCAATGTCGTTGAAAATATGCGCGCGCTTCATTTTGTGACTTTTCTCTAGTTCCAATTTTTAACATTAAATATGCAAACCCTCTTTGTGCTCTAACTTCCCCTCTCTGTCTCCCCCCCCCCCCCCCACACACATCACAGCTCAAAGTTGCAACGAATCATGAGCCACGTGACAGTCAACAGAGGGAAAAAGATAAAATGGCGAGTTACAATAGTTGATCTTATAAGAGATTTTAACAGATGTAAAAAGTAGTGTAGGATTCCCCTTACTGCTCATCCTTCGAATCGAAGCATTTACAGTGAACTTTTATAGTATTAATGAATTACTCTTGTCGATATTAGGGCGCATTTTAAAATGAGTTTACGGCGGAATATTATAAACTGATATTTTCATTTATTCAATCTGATTGAATTTTGCCAAATTAGGAAATGATATTGATAAGTCAACTGGGCTGAGATGAGTACTTAATGTATCAATATATATTGATTAACTAGATCTGATTGAATTTTGCCAATTGTGAAAATGATATTTAAAAAAAATGTATGTGATTATATTAAATATACTCAGAAGTCATGGATGAAATTAGTCAACACATTTTACTGTGTCAAATGTAGAGGCCAAAATTATTATTTCTTGAATTAATTTGACAGCGTAGCTGTATGGTGTGTATCCTATGTTTTTCAGTTGTTAATATTATGATAATGTGATCAATTGTTTCAAGACTAGGTATTCTGGAATTGAACGCTCCGTTCCGTAAGTCGATTGATTGTGATAAAAACAAACTATTTGAATTAGAACTTTTTGACTTTTGTCTTTGTTACTCAGTTTGCCGTACTCGTAAATATGTTATACTTTGTATTCGACTAATCGTTAATCATCTGTAATGATAGCATTTTGTTGTAGAATAATATTTTGACATATTCTCGACGTTACTCGTAAGATAGAGCCAAGATATTTAGATGAAGCAATGTACAAAATTTTAGATCTAATGTAAAACCACATTTTACTCGCTCTTAAAAATAAGTGTAAGAACTAGAAATTAAAACTAGGATCTTCGTTTCTCCATAGTCCAGGAAAGTATATTTTCATTAACAATTAAATGTAACATTATCTAGTCAAGGGTCCATGGGAGTTGATCTAGTGAAATATATTTTTTTGGTGATGACTTTCGAACGGTATGAGATATCAAAATTCTACTACGGAGGGAACACAGCTATTTTTACTACCGTCAAGATGGTATAAAATATAACTCAATAACTCGTGTCATATAATTGTTAAGTGTATACGGTTGACAATTATGCGATATGAGTTCAATAATTACGTATAACGTCTTGAAGATGTTGAAAAAATCTGCATTTTCTCCCTAGAAGAATTTTAAATCTCATACCATTCAGAAGTTATCACCAACAAAGTGATATTTTGCTTAATCAACTCACATGAACTTTTAGCCATTACTCTTTGATTATTTCATTATTGTTACGTTGCATTGTTAATTACATTATTTTATTTGAGCCTGAAAAGGTTATTTCCAAATATTCATATGCAATAGGAATCCCCATAAACTTGATTAGCAGGGTTATTATACCATTAGTAATGTATAGTAAGTATTTCCTTACTCAAATAACTTTTGTAAACTATAAAAAACAAAAAATGTGTACAAAATACAAACTGATGATTTGCTGGGAAGTTGTAAAATGTATTTGAGTTGACCAAGGGATTTATAAATATATTATTGATATGTGCTTGATTATTTTCATGTCAAGGGCAAACTCATCTCGATCGAATATTGTACAGTATTCACTCCCAAAATGCCTTTATTTCGTGTTGGCTATCGTTGAAAACAGTCGAACGTCATCTTATGCACTTGATTGAAGTATGAACCTTGTCTGGTGTTTGTACACTCGTCATACCTACGTCTGCTAGCACTGATAGAACCACACTTCATGTATATTTTCATCTCCATAATAATGCAAACAACACTTTCAAGTAGACACACTTGATCCACAATAAAACTCACGCAAAATGTTTGTTTCCTTTCTCACAATACTGTATTAGCATTTATACCTCATAGATGTGCCGTGCCCAACTTGTCTACAGAGTATTATTTTATTTTTAATATATACAAATGCAAATATTTTTTGTATTGGTTTGGTAAACAAGAAATTGTTGTAAATTTCTTGTGTAAATTTATTGATTACTGTCCTACCTTTTCCTGTGCAATGAGCTCACATCACATCACATCACAGTATTTGATTTATTTCTTAGCGATGGTTCAAACGGTGAATAGTGAATTTGTAAACATTTTGTTTCCAGTTATGTGTGCAATAGGTAATTCAATACCTGTTGCTCTTAATGTGCGAGATCGTGAAATTGTCAACCATGATTGGCTGCTTGGTGACAACGCATCAGAGTCACATTGATGGTTTTATAAATTATAATTTAAATGACTCATTATAAATAATCAAGAAGGCCGTTTTCGGATGTTTCTTCTCCGATATGTGTCTGGAATTAGATTTTTGGTTAACTCCAATTGAAACCGGCTTGAAATTCAGAGTCGATCAATGTGTTCTTCTTGTGTGAAGATCAACTACTTTATCGACTCAATTGAAACCCTCCGAATCTAAGTCGGCTTGTAACTTCTCACGCTGTCGTATTGTGAGGGTGTCCAATGGTTACTCACTCAGGTTACCATGGTTACTCTAGAGTGAGATGTCGAGTCAGTCTTGGACCGTACAATGAAAAGGAAGTTGAGAATAATCTCTCATGGCTATCGACTGATAGTTACACGGCATGATGTAGGAACTCTATGGTTGACATGTTTCAGATTGAAATGAATGTCTCCGTATTTCCCAATTGCCACAAGCTACTTTTGTACCGTTTCATGCCGACAACGGCAGTATCTAGTGCTAGAAGTGCAACTTGTTACACTTCACGTCTTATTTTACGTTGGGATAAAAGCTACCTTTGAAAAACCGCAGCGTTTTGATGGTCACATACTAGCTTGGT
Organism: Brachyptera risi; assembly: GCA_964007535.1. NCBI lineage: Eukaryota > Metazoa > Arthropoda > Insecta > Plecoptera > Taeniopterygidae > Brachyptera > Brachyptera risi. The sequence continues at coordinate 31,793,259 of OZ023336.1, forward strand.
GATTGTTGTGTGTGGCAGCTCATACTAAAAAATAGGATGACTTGTTTTGTGATTTATTGTTTTGTTTGAATGTGATCCAATAAAACATCAACATGACATAAATATTTTCTTGTGTCTTTGTATAATGTACCTCTCAATGCAATATCGAGGCTTCTTCATTGTTACCTACTGGTTAAAGATTTCTTTCCCAGTCGAAAATGATTGGGAAAGTGAACTAGCATGCAACCATTATTGTAGCCTAGTATGTGTCATGTAACCATGACAGTATTGTAGAAGAAGAACAGTATTAGGTAGAGTATTCTGTGGGGATGTAATATGTATCTGTGTTTGACACTTTACAATCCTAGATTGTGTGCATCCACTCGGCGCAAATAACTTCATCGTTGACACACCGTAAAACCACACAATTCAATTCAGTGTGCAACCGTTCAGTCTCACAGAATACTAGGTTCAATTTTTACTGGTTGCCATAGACACAATCATGTAAAATTTAAAATCTTATTTTCCCCTTTACAGCACACGTCTTTGTTATAAAATTCTCCATGCTCATTGTAAGACTACCCGTGTAATCTTTTTCTCAGATTGACTATATTAATTACAGGCCAATATTTAGGCCTAGGCAGCCACCTAGGGCAGAAAGTTTTGCTGGGTGGCATTTTGCCACAGTTATCAGAAACGACTAAATATTCTCGATATTTTGCAGAAATTTCAGCGCATAGAATAATAAAAATGAATTATTGCATGGAAATTTAAGAGGAACAAATGAGGGGGTCAGAAGCAAACTGGTATAAGTGACATTCGAAAATGAAGGGTAATAATATAATATAATAATATATAATAATAATAATATAATATAATAATATATAATATATATAATAATAATAATATATAATAATAATATAATTAAAAAAATATAATAAATATAATTTATATATAAAAAAATATAATAATAATGTAATAATATAATACCTAATCTTTCATTTTCAAATGTCACTATACCAGTTTGCTTCTGACCCCCTCAAATATAAAAAATTGAAAATATTCCTACTGATGTTATTACTCAAATATTTTAATATTCCTACTATTCAAATATTCAATTTATGACGGTCATATGAAAATATTGAAGAAAATATTTTGTTCATTCATTTAGATCAGTCATTTAGCTAAATTAGTCTCCTCGGCATAATAAGACTCCTTATTTAAGAAACTTCGTGTGGTTCCTATAACGTATAAAGTCGCATTAGAAAACGTCTAATTTCCAACAATTTCGCTAGGTGCAGAAATAGATGATGCGTTCCCCCAGATCCTTCAACTTACACTTTAAATTGATTTTGCACTTGATCTGGAAGAGCCAACTCAGACTCGCTGCAAGGAGCATCAACATTCTCAAAAAAGGCATTGTATTTTGCAATGATCGAGATTGTACCTAATTATTATCAGAAAAACGTGTTCTAGTTGAGAGGGGGGAGGTGTCAGAAACTATGGTCCTAGGAGCAGCTGGCTATACCTAAATACAGCCCTGATTAATTTCAAATACTGTGTGATTTAATGTAATAGTAATATATATCTTTATTAGCAGTTAGCTATTTACATAATTAAATTCATAGTACAAAAAATTCTATAAATAAAAAGAAAGTAGGCTTACAGTACCAGTATCAAGTTATTCGTCACAATTAAAATCAGCAATTACTTATAGTTGATTATTGTTACAGATTCACACATATTCTTATAATGAGTACATTTATCCCAAAAATTTAGAATACTTTTTCATACTCCTTAGGAATGATCTTTTTTTCTTTTATTAATTTACAACATTCTCGTCTGAAACTGTATTTTACTTAAATTCCGTACACTATCAGGTAATCTATTATAAATTCTCATACCGTTAACAAAAATTGAGTTATCTTCTATCAAGTATATGCAACCTCAAACTATTATCTAGCACAAAATCAATCCGTTCTAACGTATACGCAATGTTAATGCCTCTATCAATCATAAAATGGTCCAGCAATAATTAATTTTGAAGATTTTTGTCCATTTCCTCACCGTTTGAATTATTTTATGGTCGAGACTCGAGCAGACAGATTTCCATAGCGATAGAGCGATAGTGAAGGTCGTGGTCGAACACAAAGAAATCGAACTTGTCTCGAATCAGTCGTCACACACGAAACCAACCTAACCTCAAACAAATAAATATGGAGAACATGCGTAGCGAAGTTGTTGTTTCATGTCTAGACAAAAGTGGTGAAATAGTTCAAAAGTTTGATGCACCCGTCGTATTGAGCCTTGGATATGATCCTCAAGGCTTAAGCGTCAGTTTAAAACAAGGTGAGGCGCAGTAATTTCAAACTCTAGTGTATGCTGGCCAACCCCGGCAAGTTCAGACATTGATTTTATACAATGGTTGAGTAGGCCTCGGGTGTCTAGGCTAGCTTGCGTGGCCTAGAAATGGCCTAGGTGCTAAGCCTAGGCATGGCCTAGCTAGACCATTGATTAGGTCAGCGAGTAGCTTACATTAGGCAACATATATACCTGGTAGGCCTATAGCTTACTGTGATGGCAGTTAGTTGCATGCAATGGCTTGAGCTTAGTTTCATGGTCTAGATTATTCGTAGGCCTATGGAGTCCGCTAAGACTCAATCATCATTTTCATAAGCGCAGGTGAAACGATCACGACATAAGAACTGCTATTTACTATTTAAGTAAATACCGGTACGCTAGTAACAGTAGCTAACCGTACCGTAAACTCTTGATCGTTAGTAAGGACTAGGCATAGTAGACCTACGATAGAACTAGTGTGAACAATAAAATTGGTACCAGCGTAAGATTAAAGTTCCCACTGCCTTCTCAATCCCTCGCTATGTGGGCTTTGTCGCTGATTAGAAGACTGTATTTTGAATGTAATACTCGTGCAGAAAAAATACAACCAATGCTCTAACCAAACTGGAAATCACACCATCGTAGTACGTACCGGTAGTAATGTAAACAAGGTGTTCATCACCAGTAAAGTACGAATTATTTGAACCTAATTTACAAAAAATTAATAATAAAATATAAAGCCAAAATGGTTTGGATGGGCATCTTGAAGTCAATAAAAAGGCGGTGTCGATAAGTAAAAGAGTTTTTCATTTCCCAACTGTTTTTGACTAAATCTGTTCAAGGTATCGTGATAAACGTGAAATATTTTAACCGTTTCACGGTAAATCGGTCTGTTTCTCAGCTGTGTGGTAAACGTAATCATAGTGAACCATGAGTGGTCACCTGTCACAACAATAGTACCGGTGCCGGTATGCTATAGCAAATATTAACACTGTAATGTACGTACCGGTACCATCTGTAGTCTGTACCATATTCAAGAGTATGTCTAGAGGAAAATTTATTCGCAATGAAAGTAAAGCTAAGGTGTATTTTGTTGCAGACAAAACGCAGTTGTGTGAGTTTCCAATCAGCTGCACAACGGAATGCGCTCGGATTGGCCCGTTGAACTATGTCATTACAATAGACGAAGAGAGCTTCTTCTTCAAGTTCCAAGATGTGACAGGTAATACACCTATAAGCAGTTTCTAATACTTGATAAATGTGTGTCCAAGACGTGGATAAAAAAGGTGGTATTGCATCCTCGGAAAGTGAGTTTTCCGACTCTAGCCAGGATACTTCCCGGCCGTTAAGCCCCCAACTCACGCCAAACTTATTTTCCAAATTCTCTAAACTTGAATAATTAGAAAATTTGTCCAAAAATAGACAATCTAAATGTAATTTGCCTTGTTTAATTTTGTTCAATATGCAGGCCCCTACCGGTAATAATATCATGAGTATATTAATTGATACTAACATACAATGTAAGAGTCGGTCTTAACTCTTTAATTGAAGGCTAAAACGGTATTCCTCATTGACCTTCAGCTTCTATGTGGAAAACCTAATTGACACTCAGATTAGTCAACTTCGATGATGACTATTATTTGTTTAACAACCCCACCAACAGCTGGGTTATACAAGGGTACGAATGAGCAGGTGATTATGAAACTATGATGTGATGATGAGTGAAAGAATGTTCACAAAAACCCATGCCTTATGCGGGACTCGAACCCGCAGAGTGGCCGAGGGTGGCTTCGTGCTGCACCTTGTTTCAAGACTTGAAGACATCATTACCGGTAGTACACGTGTACCGGTCCATCAAGTAGTATTTCAAGTGATATAAGAGTTTGTTTTAGCTCTTTAATTGAAAATCTTTTTTTGCATATATAATAGTGGTATAGTATGGACAATTTATGAATTTAGTAATCGTGTTAATACCTGGTGTAATTAAAATATATGTACACCTATATATTTCATCAACATAAAAAAAATTCGTTCCTAGTGGTCTAAGAATAACAATTTTTTTTGTAGGCCTAGTAATGAATATCTTGATTTAGTGACTTGTTGTATATAAAATTTACTTTTCTTTCCATTGGTGCTGGTAGATGTTGAAAATGTTTTTTTTCCGTTTCCAGATGCTAGGAATTTCCACGCGGCTGTGGCTAAAGTCAAGTATGGCAAAGGTATATCAGTATTTACGGAGCGCACAGAAGAAGCGTCTGCCTCACAGTATTTCCAGGTAAGTTTGTCATTGAACACAGTTTGTATTTGTATTTATACGTAGTTTTTATAGTACGGTAAAACATACAATATGTACAAACCGTGTCAAGTATAAAAGTAAACAAACGAAGAGTCAATGCCATGAGGATCATCAAGGCAGATATTAAAAAATAATTCATACCTGTATAATGATTTGTGTGTTAGTTTCTAACGTATTCTACAACTCTGTACTGATGTTATATCGAATAAAACTTTATTATTATTATTATTATTATTATTATTAATTGAGAAACTCGTTGATACCGGTACTATAAAAACATTGCTACATGAGATATTTTTGTAGTGCATCGTTAAATTCTTTTATCGCTGCATTCCTGCTTCCAGTCGGAATCAACACAGTTCTGTTTATTCTGGTGAATGTTGGTAATACTCGGCAATGGCTTTAATCAATGAAGCCCTTGTGGCAGTATCAAGTACTAATCCTTGCTACCTACGTACCTAATTCACTTGACTTTTAAAGTCAATCTGACAAAGATTATCAATTTCTGTGATTTTTTTTCATCCAGATCAAAAACTTGACACAGCTAATTGCTTCCCAATGAAGGCAAGGGATGAGAGTTTAGGATCGTTTGAACGGGGCACCACAAGAGCGATCCGCCTCTGTCTCCTTTAAAAATCTTCCTCTCTTATGATTTCTTATTATTAGAAGAATTCGATTTTCAGATTGTAATTTTATTTTATTTTATTTAATAGATTATTTCAAATTTTATATCATAATAATTATGATTCTGTGTTAAGAGTCCACGGGAGTCGATTCAGCGAAATATCAGTTGTTTGGTGTTAACTTTTGAACGGTATGAGATATCAAAATTCTAATACGCGAGAAACACAGATAATTATAAGAGCTTCAATATGATATAAGTTATAACTATTCAAGTCATGTCGCATAACTGTTAAGCGTATAAAGCTAAAAAATGTATTTTTCCAGCTGTATACACTTGACAGTTATGCGACATGACTTGAATAGTTATAACTTACGTCATCCTAAAGCCATTATAATTATTTGTGTTTCTCGCGTATTAGAATTTTGATATCTCATACAGTCATACCGTTCAAAAGTTAACACCAAAGAACTGATATTTTGCTGAATCGACTCCCGTGGACTTTTAATAGAAAGAAAATCCTACTACTGTAATTAGAAATATAAAGAAAATTTGGTGATTGCAAGTATGGATCTATTTTCTTTTTACAGTGGAACCTCAAGTTAGTACGTTTTTCAGGGGACCAGACAAAAAAACTCACCAAATAAGTGAAAAACTTACTAAAGAAGGATCAGAAAATAAAACTTACCAAGGTGAAAAATGTACTCAAGAGAAACTTACTAAAGAGGTCTCTACTGTAACACCTATCAAAATTTCGTGACTTGCTTCTTATAAATGTTGAAAAAACTGATATTTCACCAATATCTTCCACGCTCAAGTTGATGAATCTTGTTTGCCGTCCCCAGTTTTACAGCTACCTGTCGCAACAGCAGAACATGATGCAGGACTACATCCGCACCAGTACCTACCAGCACGCCATCCTGTCCAACCTTCCGGACTTCCGGGACAAGATAGTCCTGGACGTGGGCGCCGGCTCCGGGATCCTGTCCTTCTTCGCGGCTCAGGCAGGCGCGCGCCACGTGTACGCCGTGGAGGGCAGCAACATTGCCCAGCACGCCGCCACGCTCGTCACCGCAAACAACATGGCCGACAGGATCACCGTTATCGCTGGCAAGATCGAGGAGATTGCTCTGCCAGAGGTGCGTTGAAATATCGTTTGTCAATCCCAATTATGGCTCGTGATATAAATCATAATTGTTCTTTTAATTTTTTTGAGGGGCCTGTTGTATCTAGCATAAAAAAATTGTTCTAAGCCGATATGCATTTTCATCCCAAACTACTGTATCCGTGAAGCATTCTGCCGTAATGCTTGTTCACTTGCGAGACTTGAGCATGCATTATATAACCTTTTTGCATTACGACAAATCAAAATTCGGAGTGATTTATAAAGTGAACTGCAAACTATGACAGAATAAGCGATCTTAAATATATTCTGTATCATAACGTGCCGCTACCAATTGACGCATATTGATTTTTTCATATATCGGCCGACCAATAAATGAGGTTTCACTCTTTTAATTCAAATCATTCATTTTCTCATAGGTAAGGTTGGGTGTAAGAACAGTCATCTGACCAACTCAGATCTCCAACTCTTGTTATACATGATGAATGAAGACTTTCTATTATTATTATTATAAGTTGTTCACTGGAAGTTGACCCTTTCTTCCCCATTTCCCTCGATACAAGTCATACCGAGATGGGTAGGTATGACACATCATTGTGAAGAGTCGGGTATATAGAGAGAATATTAGTTTAGTTCAGTTTTGGCAATATATATGTACGGACCTCGAGGAGAGAGTTTCAAGTTGGATTTCGAGAGGGAATATCGAGGATTTGAGTGTTTTGTTTGCTTATTTGTGAAATTGGGGGTTGGTGAGGGAACACTTAACGTTTGTGGATTTTTGCAGTTCAATCCTGGGGTTTATCCATCATTCCATTCTTTTATTATTTCTGTAAAAACCACGTGGCGCCCTTGTCAGTTTCGTCCATTCATTTCAATGTCATATAATTTCCGGTCCTTTACCGCACCCCCCCCCCAGCCTACCGTAGATTCGTGAGCTAGACACAACAGTAGACTTACAATTAGAAAGTCGTAAGACGAAGCAAGTCGCTACGAGGTGTTTGCGTTTGTCGGCAGGACGTGGACGTTATAATCTCCGAGCCGATGGGTTTCATGCTGTACAACGAGCGCATGCTGGAGACGTACCTGCACGCCAAGAAGTGGCTGCGGCCAGGCGGCAAGATGTACCCGACGCGCGGAGACTTGCACGTCGCTCCGTTCACAGACGACGCCCTCTACGTCGAGCAGTTCACCAAGGCCAACTTCTGGTGAGTGCGAACCTCGGGCAGTAGACTGAGGAATTTTGATGGGTTTTGTGATTGTTGATGAAGTATTTCAAAGTTGGTTTAGATAGATATTCATTACAAAATACATTGTTTGAACAACAGTCAGAGCAGTTTTGCCACAGTATACATAACCAGTCTTAATTTATTTCCTAAATAATATAGTTATAAAGTTATTTGCTACAATATATATAGTATATTAATGTAATAATAATAAGTATTTAAGAATATAAAGAATATAATATAAATATAAAGAATTAACAGTAGGCCTACGGTATGTAGTATTTAAGACTATTTAAGGACTATTATGTTGAATTGTTGATATCCTAGACCTATTTGGGCTATTACTTTGAACTTTTCCTTTGTGCGCAGCAACACACAGTTTAACCCAGAGTCATTTGGACCCCAATTCAAATTGTACAGTGGGACCTCTTTAGTACTTTTTTCAGGACACCAGACTGGAAAAAATGTATTTATGTGAAAAACTTGATAATGAAACTATTTGGCATGTGGAGCATATGGGTGGGATCAAAAAATGAAACTTGAAAATATAGTGAGTGTATAAATGAGAAACTTATAAACGAGGTTTTACTGTATTGTGATTTGTAGAGACATGTAAATATAGCTTCTAGTTTTTCATTTCATAGCATTTAGAATTTGAAAAGTAGCACTTTGGTGCATCTATTATTTTGAAACATCGTGTTTTGTAGCGCAACTACATTCTGTAGCATAACAACAGTGCGGTACCGGTAAAACCACTAGATAACGTACAATAGGCATACAAGAGAAATACCCCAATTGATTGACGTGTTTAGAAAAATAGTCTCCACAACCGGGATAAACTACGCCTCATCTGCCGCCTGCATCTGCAACTGTACTTTTATCCAAATTCCCCAATTAACTTGACCCGTTTACACCTGAAATGAGAAAGTTTTGAGAAAAATAGCATCTACGATGCTTCTATTCCGAATATAGCGTCTATGTCGCCAATACATTGAAACGTAGCGGATTCAGACGTTTGTAGCGCTTTGTCGCGTTTTCAAAAACATGAGAGAACAACATCAAATGTATTGAAGCATGAAGAAACATCATAAGAACACGTAGAAATGCCCTTTTAGATTTCATCGCTCTTATAGCAATTGCTATTTTTGCATGTCTCTAGTGATTTGTTCAAATATTGTCCGCCATACTTGGATCCGCGAGAGAATCAATTGGATATCTTTCACTGAATTCATTCCAATATTTCACAGTAAAACCTTGATGCATCATTTTAGTAACACGGTTCCTGCCTCTTCATTGTTTATTTTCACCTCCACTAGTTCCATATAACTAGTGTTGAATTTTCCTGCATGGATCATTTTTCTGCATTGATGCTCATTGATGAAAAGCGATAGTCAAGACGTTTCACTACATGAACAACAACAACAACAACAAAGTGTATACGTGGCTTGTTAGATCTACTTGTATCTATGAAAGCATTACGACTTTTACTTTTAGAGGGTAAATGCACCGACACATGTAGCTGAGTGGTTAACGCACTAGCTTCGTGTGACCCGGGAGATGAAGGGACATATCGGACCTGGTTCGATCCTTGCCACCATCCATCTTTAGAGCGGTTTTTCGTGGTTTCCCTCTGTAATCTTGGGCTAATGCCGGGATGGTTCCTACAATATAGGCCACGACCGCTTCCTTCCCACTATCCTTCCCAATACCTGAGAAACCTTGATCTCATCATCCTATCATCTCATCAATCATTCATTTGATGCCAATAGATCTTAGTTGTCATTATAGTGCGTTGTTAGAACCAATATAACAAAAAAAAAAGGTAAACGTAGAGATTGAAAATATTTTACAATAAAACCTCGATGGATCATTTTCGTATCACAGTCCCTGCCTCTATTGTTTATTTCCACCACCGCTAGTTCCATATAACTAGGCCTAATGTTGAATTTTTCTGCATTGATGTTTTTTCCTGGTCTCTTAAAAAGCGATAATTAAACGTTTCGCTACATAAAAAAAATGTATGTGTGGCTTGTTAGACCTATGAAAGCATTACGTCTTTCACTTTTAGAGTGTAAACGTAGAGATTGAAAATCACCTGAAATGATCCTCCTAACTGAGTTACGATGTGTTGAACCGACACGTCTTGTTTGATTGTTGTTCAGGTACCACCAGAGTTTTCACGGCGTCGATCTGAGCAGCTTGCGAGAAGCCGCCATGAAGGAGTACTTCCGTCAGCCAATCGTAGACACTTTCGACATCCGTATCTGCACGGCGCGGTCCGTACGGCACGTCGTCAACTTTCAGTCGGCCGACGAGAAAGATCTGCACAGGATAGGTATTTTAATGATTTATAAAAGCGTTACGAACTCGAGTATGATATTTACGGTATTACGTTTACAATCGCAACGTCTTATTGAATTGGAAACATTTAATTGATTTACTTCGACGAGTAAGTACAGTGAAGTGAAGAAGTGAAGTACAGTACAGTACAGTAAACCACTTGTTGATTGAAACCTTGATCGTTCAAATTTTTCTAAAATCCAAACATAGCTCTGGTCCCTACAGAGTTTTGACTACGTAGTGAAGCCTTCGGGTACGTGTAATGGTTTCGGAACCGAGTACCCGCCAAAATTACCCCCGGGTAATATTAGAAAATATATCACGAAACAAATTTTCTTGCGTTTACATTATTTCCTCTCGGTATACCCGCAGTTTTATCAAGGTCGAAGCTCTCGTCTACCGTGTTCGAAAAAAATATACATCCCTTTATTGACTGTCGATCAGCTTCTTCGTGAATATACGCCATTTGACAAGTGTTCAGATTCACAGACGAGATCTCCAGCTGTCTGTTATAACTGTAGGAGAGATATGGGATTGGGATTGTACGAGTTGAACATCTTACCACATGCGATAGTGGGGGGAAGGGAGCAGAGGGGGCTGTTATTGAGTGTAGAGTATTAAATCATTCAAACTTTTATTATTCAAAGTGAGTATTTTTGGGTCCATTGAATTTATAATTAATTTAAAAGGGTTAGGTTTAGTTCAAAAATCACGACTAAAAACAAATTTAAAGAATTAAAAAAATCAAAAATCATAAAAAAAATCAAAAAATTTAATAAGAAATTCAAAAAATTATATTAAAAAAAATATTCATCAAAATAATTCAGTGGGTTCTCAAAAATGAATTTTAAAATTCACAAGACGAACCGAATTGTTATAAAATGACCCAATTTCTAGAAATTGAAAACAATTGTCGAAAGCAACGTAGAAAAACTGGTATCATTGAATGAATCAATAAAACCAACGTGTTGTGTTCAGAAATCCCGCTGTACTTCGAGATGCTTCAGTCCGGCTCCGTCCACGGCCTGGCGTTCTGGTTTGACGTGGCGTTCATCGGCTCCGTGAAGACAGTGTGGCTGTCTACGTCGCCGACCGAGCCGCTGACTCACTGGTACCAGGTTCGCTGCCTGCTCGAGACGCCGGTCTTCTGCGTCGCCGGGCAGGTGCTCACCGGCCAGGTCGTGCTCGCGGCCAATCAGAGGTAAGCAGCTCGGAACATCGGGACGTGGGAGTACGTTGGTCAACTAGTAAACATCAGCTGTCTATTTTTTAAATAACATGAATAGCATAAATAGCAGCTATTTTTCACGTAAAACGCCGCAGGAAGGTTGAAAAAAAACGAAAGTAGGCCTACACAACTTTTTTTGGGGATAATTTTTTTTTTCAAAATTGATTTTTAATCGATTCTGGAGTTAGAGAATCAATGTCATCACTACAATCAACCTATTCAACTCCCCCCAACCCCCTTCACCTTCCATGGACGGAGCAAACGATGAGCGTTGTGCTTGTTTCAGGCAAAGCTACGACGTCACTATGAAGCTCCAACTGTCCGGCTCCAATCAGACGTTCAGCAACACGCTCGACCTGAAGAACCCGTACTTCCGGTATCCCGGGGCAACCGTGGAGACTCCCGCCGAGGTGACGTACGCATCTCCCAGCGAGACGTACTGGACCCAGCTGGACCAGGCTAGGCAACAGGAAGGTAAACTAGAACCAAATATCCCTCTCGGCCAATAGCTATTAGTGATAACATCGATTAATCGAGAATCAATTCATAATCGATTCTTATGTAAAACAATTCTCAAGTAAAAAAATCGATTTATAAAAAAAATGAAAAATCTCAATTTTATTTATTTTTCAATTTTTTGGGGGGGTCAGTGCTGTACTTCTTCACGTCGCAATACGTGCTCATTTTGTTCATATTATTTTGTATTCTTGAGATTTTACTTTCTGGACACTTGGCTATCCCTTCGGTTACGTCTGACAGCCAAACGTTCACGTAAATACCCGAATACAGTTCAAAGAAGTCTTTAGCAGCCATTTTTCACATAAAACGCCACGGGGAGGTTGGAAAAAAAAGTTTAAAATTACACAATTTTTTTGTGGATGAACTTTTTTAAAATTTCTTTTTTCTTTTTTTATAAATCGACTTTTAATCGATTCTGGAGCGTAGAGAATCGATTCCCGATTTTGAGAATGGATGTCATCACTAATAGCTATGTAGTAGTAGCATTGATAAAGTTAGTCTCTAGATAGGCAACGCCGTATGACAGATCCTATGCTCACGAACTCCTCACCAACAATGAAAAAGTTGGCTGATCACAGCGCTCCTAGCAGCATTCACTCGCAACAGTGCTCTAGCAAATGTTATTTTCTTTGTGATCATGGCGCTCCTAGCAGCATTCACTCGCAACAGTGCTCTAGCAAATGGCATTTTCTTGGTGATCACAGCGCTCCTAGCAGGATTACCAGGCGTAACACTACCAGGGTCTATTGTCTGTTTAACCAGGACGCTGCCACTCTATCCCGTAGCATACTTCTTTACTCAATCGTAGTAGTAGATATTTTATTTAGCGCCAAGTGCTATTTTTCGATATACCGGTACATACATAGGCCGCTATAGTTCCAAAAAAATTCATACTACGGATAATACAATTACGATAACAAAAAGTGTTCAGAGTGAAAATATAAAACGAAGATAGAATGTTACATTAGTAATATTTAAATAATTAAATTAGTCTACAAGGAAATCCCAGAAATGTACCTTCTCATTAGGATTTGGTACTAACAGTTTGATCAACTTACAGGAATCTCATCTAAACCTAGATTCATATTCAAGCTTCAGACAAATTTCTCTGCATTACAAAACAGTTGGGAGAGAAGGGGATGCTTCTTTATATCAATAAAATACTGTTATTTGACAATAAGCAATTGATATTGCAAAATGTAGCCCTAGAGATTTTTTTTGGATTACAAAAACTTTGCTTTCATACCTAGGCCTACTGTATAAAGATAAAAAGATGATGCAGAAATAGATGAATAACATGTGATTGATGACTCGAAATAGGCGTGGCTTTACCAGTCAGCCAGTTGGATCATATCATTTGTAGTCATTTGAAAATACCTCGATTGGATATTTGAATTTGACTACGGTTGTAACAGACCTGTTGATTGGACGGTATGATTTCTGACGTTAAGGGGGCGGAGACTTCGAGTCGTCAATTGGCTGTGTTTAGCTGTACCGCTTCTTAAATGTCTCACATATGAAATATTCACTTGTTGATACGACGGTGAAACATGGAGATAATCTGGCCAACGAGTGTAACTAGGTTTCAGGTGGAATTTCGTGGAACTTTCTTGTTTGTGATTTATGGTGGCGTTACTTTCGGGGGTAATCGTAGAAATTCATCGGCACCGTAATGAATTGAGTTTTGTTCACCAACAATAACTGCGAGCATCTCATTTTGATTATAGTAGTTATTTTACACTGTGTACGGAAATTAGTACCGTATATCGATGATAAATGTCGAGTTAAATAAGGGGAGAGAAATTTTCAGCAGAATACATATGCATACAATTTTCCAAAATTGGAAGTAGAAGTAGCGGACAGTTTAATATGTACAGTCAGAACTAATTACTAATTAGAAATACAAACAACTGAATCGCAATCCCTTTAAATGGCGACTTTGAAACATTTTCTTGAATATTTACTAGGACATTTTCACCGAAGATACTTCGGATGAACCTGCAAAAAATACCAAATCAAAGAAACTCATTTTGAATTGAAATGTAATTTGAATTATTGCCGTTTTAGTCTACGAGTTTCCATCAAAATGCTATAATTTGCATAATTTGCATAATAACATTGATATCTTGTAAACAACTTGGAAAACCAATTAATTGCTGCTTTGAATAATTTTTCTTGTTTACAAGATGCGACAGTTTGCTGTTCGCTCCGAAATGGCCTCTTGTTAGGTCGTTTGAGAAAGCTGTGGATTGGTGGCTGTGATGGCCTTGGATCAGCTCCTAGCTGGCTGAGTCATGTGTGCTATATCTTACTGGCTGCATCCACTTTAATACTGGCCACTTGTGTTATATTTTATATATATTTATAATACTGAAGAATGAAAATAAATCTAGAATACCAAAAGTAAAGATATTCCATTACAGTGAAACTTCTGTCCATCGTTTTTAAGGGACCAGGAAAATGAAAGCATTCATGCCGGAATAAAATCCATCCAGCAAAATTCAACATTGGTTATATTGTTGTTTATTGTTTATTGTTGGTTCACGATTTTCATAGGACACGAATACATTGTATAAATCAGGTCAAGATACAGAAATTATAAAACTAAAGATTAAATATTTTATGTACAATTCAAGTCAAGAGTTTAGGTATTCATCAATATCATAATGGCATTCCTTCATTAGGTGATGCTTGACAGCTATCTTGAATTGAGTCAACTCTAGTGATTTTATTGCAGCTGGTAGGTGATTGTAGGCCTATAATCGTCTGCATGACTGCAAGACGCCGTTTGACGTTAGCTTCAAGCGGCAGAACTCGTGGGCAATGTCTGTTGCATTCCTATTGTAATTGTAGCAATGGTGATTGTTATATGCGAGTTATATAACTCGCGTTATATCTGCGAGTTATATATCTGCGAGATATATATATATATATATATATATATATATATATATATATATATATATATATATATATATATATATATATATATATATATATATATATATATATATATATATATATATATATATATATATATATATATATATATATATATATATATATATATATATATATATATATATATATATATATATATATATATATATATATATATATATATATATATATATATATATATATATATATATATATATATATATATATATATATATATATATATATATATATATATATATATATATATATATATATATATATATATATATATATATATATATATATATATATATATATATATATATATATATATATATATATATATATATATATATATATATATATATATATATATATATATATATATATATATATATATATATATATATATATATATATATATATATATATATATATATATATATATATATATATATATATATATATATATATATATATATATATATATATATATATATATATATATATATATATATATATATATATATATATATATATATATATATATATATATATATATATATATATATATATATATATATATATATATATATATATATATATATATATATATATATATATATATATATATATATATATATATATATATATATATATATATATATATATATATATATATATATATATATATATATATATATATATATATATATATATATATATATATATATATATATATATATATATATATATATATATATATATATATATATATATATATATATATATATATTTATTTATATATATACACTAAATTTAGTACATTTGTATTCGTTCCAGCATCCATTGTTTTTCTCCTTTCATCATTTATTTTGTCTCACCCCACTCCCAAATATATATATATATATATATATATATATATATATATATATATATATATATATATATATATATATATATATATATTTGGGAGTGGGGTGAGACAAAATAAATGATGAAAGGAGAAAAACAATGGATGCTGGAACGAATACAAATGTACTAAATTTAGTGTTGATTGTTTTTAGGCCTGTTTCAAAGTCTGTAAACACGGAAGTGAATCATCTGAAACAGTCCCGTCTCAAATGCTTGTTTCTTCCGAACAGGATCGACCGACATAACTCTCGAGCCTTGCGACTCTGTCGCCACGTTCGAGGTCTACCGCTAGATTAGAGAAGGCTGTGCTTTCTACGCCAAATATCCAACCGACGAGTCCGGCAACGTGCGATTGGCGCGCGTTCTTTCGGACGTGCGATTTTAATTTCAAACTTACCAGGCCTTCTCGAGTCGTAACCTCACTTCCCTCTTTGTCGGTGCTGAACCCTCCCGAGTACCGTACTCACACGCGTTTACAATCGCAGTGACGTGGCTGTTGTCTTAACACAAGTTTCATGGGTCTTCTTTTCTTTCGTCAAAAATATAGTTCTTAGTTGATATTGATGTATAAGTGTTGTAGTTTGCTTGCCACCCGTTCTACAAATTGAACGATGATTATAATCTTACATTCGGTGGAATTGGGTGGAAACCATTTTCTAGTATTTGTCTTTGAAAATGTAAAAATCCATCTCTCGTATCATCCACCACTCCATGAATTCTGAACTAAAGGTAGATATAAGAAAGTGAAATAGTGAATAATATTTTCTGTCAATTTTCCTACAAACTGCGTGTAAGCTGAAGTTTATCGGTCGTAAATAAATGAATAGTTGATGAGTAAATATAGTGAGTAGAAATAAATAATCCCATATGATAGCCAAATCAAGTGATAATTACCATCTTTGTTTCACTTGAAGTATTTTTGAGCAAATCAAGAGCTGTGACATAACTTATATTTTAAACTATATAAGCAAAATATTTTTTAATCAAATAAAAGTGTAAAAGTAGGTTTAAAGTTGATTGTGTGTGTAAATTAGGTTTAAATGAGCATGTGCTTGCTATATGTGTGTACCGTATGTATGGTAACTTGATTTTCTGCATAGAAGGCCTACCAGTCAGTTTACAGAACATTGCTTACACCCATCTTATTTTATGCGATAATAGGTACATTTCCACTCGGGCCTATACATTTTCTTATATTAGTTACCCATACGCGTTGGTTTCTTCAAAGACTCGATGAAAAAGTGTCTTGTGTTTGCACACCCCTGTTGTTGCATGTAATATTAAATATGAATTAAACCGTTCGGAGCTAATGTTAACATGTTTGCACCCGTTCTTCAGTCCTGTGTTTTTAATTGTATTAGTTCTGCGTAGTTATGTGACCATATAACTCTAGATATAACGTACTGTGTAAGTGACAATTTCGCGATTTACAAACGAAAAAGTATAATAGCCGAGACAAACTCCTAGCGAATGATTTCTTAATTTTGTTGGTGTACTAGATAAATACGTTGTAAAAAAGCCGTTGAGTATCTAGGCCGACGGAGCTTTGTGGAATTGCAGCATTACTTGAATGTACTTTCAATCTGTCGTCAGAGTGGTTTTAGTGTGTATTATTAATTCCTGTCTCGGTAAAATAGCTGATAACCCAGCCGTTGGGCGCCTTTGAAAGCCACCAATCAATCAATAACATAGAATCGGAAAGCTTCACTAGGATCGTTCGATCTGAAAACAGGCGAAATGACGAACGGCTGAGAAACCTGATGTTTTAGATGGTTTCCATGTTTTTAATTTTGTCATCTTGGTATTCTATAGAATCTAACAAAAGTTTTTGAAAAAAATACCGGAGGCCTACCATCCTAATTGCTACGTAGGCCTACTCAACAGTCGTTTGGATTAATATTTGACACATATTTTCAGATTGAGAATGTTGGGCAATCGAGAACTAATCGACAATCATTGTTAGTATTTTAATTTAAACCCAAGTTGCTAGATGTCAAGTCGTATTATCTCGGTGAAACTATCACTTACACGGGCATGTCTTTATCCGAGACTAGGGACGTGTCTGAAAGCTATTCCTCGTTATAATAATGATCCTCATTTTTGTTTTCATCAAGAACTACATAATTATACATATTATAATTATTACATATTTGTTATAGGCCCTAATATTGTAATATTGACCATAATAATTGAGAACTAGTGTGTACTTTCGATTAACATACTGGTATTAATTTTGTATTGCCACCTTTTGGAACATCATTTCAAAAAATTAATTATAACAATATTCATTGCGCTCAGATTTGTTATGGCCGGTACGGTATTGGCAGCATTTAGGTTTGTAATATCGTGTCAAAATATAAAAAACCGTCATCATCCCAGCCTATCCAGTGGTTTACTTGAGAGAATTATTGTTTGTTGCTGTCAATACAATGGACATTCAGTGTTATAAATTCTGATGAAATATCGGAGAGTTCTGTGCCTGCTAACGCAGTTAGGCGCGTTAGTGTTTCTAGTGTTATGCTAATGTACGATGTAGTATTTATTTCTAACAAAGAAGGATCTTGCAAAGAACATGTGTAAATCGATTAGGTTTGCTTGTGTTACGTTCAACTACTTTAGCTCCCAGTATTCAAGCTGGCAATTTTATCACCATTATTAATACCCACGTTGAAATATTTGCAAATTCAAATGTTTCATTTTTATCAAATAATTTCCAGTCTCTTTGTGTATTTTTAAATTATAAGAGATTCTATTGTTTTGTGTAATGATTTGATGATGTATTTGCAGCTGTATGTGTATTACCAGTTAGAAGAAGGTGAATCTAAGTTGAACGTGTATTTGAATGTAATGAGTACGTTCGAAGATGTGTGTCCTGATGAACTTTTGAGGTTAGATCCTCCTTCAAAATGAGATCTTTTTCACAAACGCAAATTAATTTTCTATTCCAAGCTGTATGAATATATTGTCAGCATCCAACTGCCAGATTCAACTGCATGGAATCAAAAGTGTATTGATTGAGACTAAATAAAATATGTCTAGTTTAGACCTACCTGTTATTTATTAAGTACCGGTACGTATACTGTATCTAACTGTATTGTACAATTAGGGCAGTGCAGTACAATACACAGAAGATACCCCAAAACACTCCACTCCTAATTTAGACTGAAAGAAAATAAATTCCCATACACACTTCCATTTCCCTCGTCCAAGTCCTCTATTAGTACCTCCACAGACCACTGGAGGAGAGCGCTACAGTCTGGTCGATAGCCAATCACAGTCATCATCAAGCACTAGTAGCGCTTTCTAGTGATGTGTCGAGTTACTACAGGGTGAGGGGTTGAAAGGGAGTGGGAGAAAGAGTGGAAATGAGTTTTATTTTAACATTGCATACATTTTGTAGAAGTTTCATCCTTTTTCTGTGGCAGTACGTTAAGAGGCCGCAGGAATCGATTTTATGAAACATCAAAACGTGTTATAAGTGTATACTCACAAAATCTTAATCTGACGTTGTGGGGGCCCCCCATTGACTCCAGGCCCGGACTTAAGAATCTAGCGCTCCTAGGCTGAACCTAGTTTAGCGCCCCTATACTTACTTTCAAAATGTGTGTAAGACTAGTGTGAAAAATAAAAAATAAACGAATAAAATTTAATTAAGGAAATATTTCGGTCAATGTGAAAATCACGTGGCACGACAACGTATTTCCGCTCGTTACTCGACATTACCAATGATGACTTTCTAAGTAATGGAATATTTATACGACAGGGTGTGACTTACCCGGGGTGAAGTTCTAGAAAGAAGTACCAGGGCATATGTCAGCAATATCTCAGTCAATCCAATAGCCCCGCAGGGAATTTTTTGAAATATCATTTTTTTAGATCATATTCTGTAAGTTATGTAAGTTATGAGTAGATATTAGCCAATATTGTTGTAATGTTAATGAGAATATGAATGGGAATGATAATGAAAATAAGTTCGTGATACTTATGGTTTCATTTTTAACTACATGATATAACTTCGTGGTGCATTTTTGATGCGATTTCATTCCATTTGAAAAAAAAATATGGAAGCCCTGAAGAACCCAAGCGCCCCCTGAGCTCTTGCGCCCCTAGGCTTCAGCCTTGCCAGCCTGTGCGTAAATCCGGGCCTGATTGACTCTACTCTACTGTGACCAAGGCAATAGCCGAAACGTTGGAATCTCTTGTACCTTTCATCTCTACTCATAAATCTCGGTAAACTTCTGTTCTTTCTTTCCCTTTCACCCAATTCATCAGATAAGCGTAGCAAAGATTCCATTTCACATACCGAAAAAAAATGGGCTTGGTTTTTATGTTCGTTTTTTTGTTTGTAATTTTGTATGCGGCATACAGGTCAGGAAAAAATACCTATCGACTTGAAAATTTTTCTACATATTTCTGTCATACCAGAATAGGCTGAGATGTTTTTCAGAAAAATCGGTCAGAAGGTTTTTCCAGGAAAAAATCGTAGAGTTAGAAAAATCCTCATAAGAATAATTCAGAGGGAAAATACTTGAAAAACAAGAATTCTTCAAAAGCTCTCAAATTTTCACCGAATATGAACAATTCTATTATACACCTTTTCAGAGATTTTTGCAACAGTTGGATCAGAAATAACAAGGAAAACGCAATAAAAGTGTACATTTTATTGAATATTTGGATCAATTGGTTTTGCAAAGTGTATATGCGACAGGTTGCAGCCTATAAATACTGAATATATATAAATATATATATATAATATATATATAATATAAATATATAAATATATCTGATGTTGAATATTCTTAAAATTTTTGAAGATCATAGATAAAGAATACACTAATGTTTCTGACATATTAGATTTTTTATATATAACATTATATTATAAAATTTATATTATGGCCACAGACAGCGCAGTCCTGGTGTTGAAGACCATTAGTTTTAAATAATCAAAATGGGGTGGTAAGATCGCCCTTGTGGTGCCCCGTCCAAACGATCCTATCTTTCATCCATAGCCTTAATTGGGGAACAATGATTTTGTATCAAGTTTCGATGTTATTAAAAAAAAATATATATAACAAATATTAGCACTTACAACTTGTCAGACTTACTCAAGTATTGCAAGTGATGTAATTAATTTAGCGGTACACTTTTTGAAGAATGTAATATCCGACAGATGTATACACGACAAATATGTAATGCGATCACTTAAAGTGAGTCAGTACAACATTTCATTTTGTGTCAAATAACCATAATACCATCCATTAATACGATTCAAATGAATCACCGCATATCTTCAAATCATCTTCGCATCGTCTTTGAAATAGCCACACTTTTTGTATGTGTTTGCCAATTCCTCAATCGGTAGAACCTTAGCATGTCGGTCAGTTGCATCTCTCATGCAATCTGTAACCAAGTACAAAAAGGTAATTATAAACAAACAGAACAAGCGCTATAATGGTCGGAGGAAATCTTTGCTTTCGCTTCTTCATTCAATTATATGTAGCCCTGAAGGCTTTTTTTGTGCTCGCCAGATGAAATAAAGTTCACAGTTGACATTTTCTTGTGTTATCAAAATAATTATGTTTTTGAGTTTGTCCTTGATCAAAATAATTATCATTTTATAATCAATCAACTTTGGTTAATGTTTCATGGATTACACATTGTTTTTTTTTCGTAAGTCGATTTTATAAATTTGACGTGTGGATAAATATCACAAGTGAATTACTTGATTAAAATGTCACATTAAATTCATAGCCATGTCTCATGAGTGATAGATTGTTTGTTTAAAGTTGGGCAAATATTTGTGTAACCTAATGAATGAAAGTAAGTGATTGAGCATTGAATTATTGACAAACTGAATGGATATTTTTTAAAAGTAGACAAACTATTGAACCACACTGCGTGCTCTTCATTGGATAATCTAATCTCACTACTTATCGAGTATACTAAGGTATAGAAGTGCATTATATTGTACAGTGAAAATGGATGAAACAATTTTTGAAGAACCTTATAAAAATCCAATAAATTACTAGAAGAGTAAATTTACACTTCAATTTGGATCAAATAATTCATTTATATATTTGGTCTGCTTGTGTTGAGACGTCTCTAAAGAGAGAGAGAGAGAGAGAGAGAGAGAGAGAGAGAGAGGAGTACATTGTTACGATTACCATCGATCAACTTTCCAATCGGTAACCGCTACATTTTATATTGAAATGACTGCTACGGCTAATCCGTGTGATGATACTCTTATATTAATTCCGTTTCGACCGTTTTATCGTACATTGACAATTCTAGGGCTTGCGCCATTCACATTCAATTTCAACGCATCTCTTCGACGTTCTTCATATACCGTTTTTGTAATTCTTGTCGTTATTGTGTACGTAATTTTTAATTATTTCTGGATAAGTGGTCAAATTAAATCTGACACCATTGAAGTAAATAGATGGCTTATAACTCAAATGGTCATGTTCACGTCGGACCGCGTGAGAACGATTCTCCATCTTGTTACCGCACTTTTAATGGCACGAAACACATTTCAAGAAATATCGAACAAACTTCGTGAAACAGACGCGATACTGTACAAGAGCTCAGATATCTACATGAATATGAAGAAATTCATCACTTTGGTTCTACTTTTTACTGTTGGAAATCGTATTACTAGTACGTGTTGGTACAATATTTTTCGTAACGACGGTCATCACAAGATTGGTGTAATATTTAGTTCAATAATTAACACGTGCATATTTTTAATGAGCGATATGATAGTTGTACAATATGTATGCCTGGTTCTAATTTTGAAAAAACAATACTTTAAAATCAATTTTCTTCTAAAGACTTTGTTTCTTGACAAAAAATACAAAAGGAATATTAATTATGATATTAATAATGTTTACAGCCGTTTACTAAAACAGTTTCAAAATGAAAGTATTGAGAATGATAATTATTTCAGATTAGGCATATCAGATTTAAATTCACTGCGCATCGCTCATAATATATTGTTTCAAATTTCTGAAATTGTGAACAATTATTATGGATTTCAAGTATTGTTTATAGTCGCAGGTAGTTCATTGTCTTTGATATCACAGATATTTAGAATTGTACAAGATGTCACCACGGTCGGATCAGCTGAAAGTGTTTATTTGTATTGGCTTATGAACGAGGTCGTAATCTTGTTGATTGTCACGATATCTTGCCACGTGACTGCCAGAGAGGCCAACGTTACGTCGTCAATCGTACAGCAGTGCATGCTTGTTGGCGACGTTTCTGACGACGCAACGTTCGAGTTGCAGAGATTTGCTAGCCAGCTGGCCAATGACAGATGTGTATTTACCGCTTGCGGTTTTTTCGTTGTAGACGTGACGTTGTTGATGAACGTTGCTGGAACTGTTACGACGTACATTATTATATTGTTCCAGTGAGAGTAATTGAATGAAAGTTGGAATAATGAGTAGAGGAAAATTCTGTTTGTTGTGGCTCAGACGATTGACATACTGCTATGGACTCTAATAAGATAGACTTTAATAAGATCATAGATACAAGATCCTTCCCACTATCCTTCCCACTACCCATAAAAACCTTCATCTCATCATCCCATCATCTCATTAATCATTCATCCGACGCCAATAGATCTTAGTAATCATTACAGTGCGTCGTTAAAACCCAATAAAAAAAAAAAAAGACAAACAAAAAAAAAGTTGAATTCAATGGTAGCTCAAGGAGTCATAGATTGGAACATGTTACCTCGAAAGGTATTTGAAGACTGGCCATCAGCTAAAACCTTCAGAAGAAGAGTATTAGATTCAGAATTAGGTTAAGGCTATAATTAAGATATTGGGACATTTACCACCAAATACTCATGTACTGTCTTTAATGTATGTATTCCAAGTAAATATACGGTAGTTTTATTCATTCATTCATAAGACACGTTTTTGAGTTTGGCGGAACCACATACGCTGTGGGTTTTTGTAAATATGTCAATTCGTCATCCGATAACTCACTCCATAATAAATTAATAACCCAGCTGTTGGTGGAAACTTTATAGGTAAGCAATAATTATCATTAAAAGATGGATAAAGTATAATTAACAAAGTGGAAAACTGGATAATAGCTTTGATTGGTCGAAGATTATAGTCGTAAGTGGTTAAAATATATTCACTGAATTGAACCTGTTTGTTGTTAGTAAAAGTGGGTCCTCTATAATGAATACCCCACTATCATTGGTTAATACTAATAGTAACACTAATTATACATGGAGTCTTCTAGATCTATGCGTCTGTCTATCCTACGGTAACGCTTGCGCGCGCACGCTGCCGCCAGTTGGTGACAAGCCTCTGCCACATTCCATTGCATCCCGCTCCTCCCCCCGCCACTCCTCGCACCGCGTAGCCGACAGTTGACGTATCTGAGGCGCTATTATTAGAGGTTAGAACTGCGTATTTTGTGTTTATTCATTTTTCACTGTCACACAGAGTAGAACTGCGTATATCATTTGCCAGTGTCAAGTGATGTGCTTCTTCATTCTGTCCCTCTCATGTCAGTGTCTACAATACTCTTTTTAAGGTCTTATTTTACGTGACGGGTCCCTCTAGTATGCTTATAAATATCAACATGTAGGTGTTCTCTACATGAAGAGACATTCTGTTAACAAGACTCGAGCTGTCTGTGAATGTGTTTGTGTGAACTCATGGAATATATATGTTGAGTGTTACTATAAGGAGACTTACACTAGATAAACTTAACTCTTTTAGTTTATTGTTAATTTTCCTTTGATTTTCACCTGTTAATTATTCCCTTTAGAGTCCGTGGAAAAGGTAGTGGGAAACGTGACTTTGTTGATTCTTGCGGAACCTACCTCCCAGTACTCGTATTGTCCAGTCCATGTATGTTTTTTGTGTTGTGTCCATCTATTTCCTCCAACCTGTACCCACATTATTCTCGTATCACTTGTTGTCCATCACAAAATAATATTCTACACTCTATTTTTGACTTTGTTGTAACCAATAAGGATCTCGGCCCACTACTTTTAGTTACATTTCTTCAATTATATTTATCAAGCTATTTCTCTTGTTATCTTATGTTTATGGCTATTTTTGTTTACTAGAGAGAAAATCATCCATTTATATTTTTATAGTTTACTATTTTTTTATGTTTATGTTTACTATATATTTAAGAACGGTCACTAGACCAAACCTCATCTCTTTTAATTGTATTTTTTACATTATAAAATGAAGACATTCTATGAAATGAAACTACTAATTGCTTTCAAGACATTTCTTGAAAATGAATAAATGAATGAGTCAAGAATGAAACGGACGGAACGAAACTGAGCTTGCACCGAACATTTTCAGTACCCTCGCCTACATTTGAAAAGCTGAAATTATTCATATTTTTCAAAACTAACAATTCAAAATTTAATAAATAAGATTTGCTCAGCCACAAGTTGATAACAAATTACCACACCAATGGTAACCATAGCAACACATCAAATGGGGGATTAGTTTGAAGATTGTGACTGATTCTTACCAACCGGTGGATATGTTTCCAGTCTAACAATGTCAGTCTAACAATGGGTCGTCGGAAGCTTTAAATGTAGGTTTCAGATGAGTGTAAGCGAAGATTCAATTTTACCGTACTTGTAAAAAATATGTACATTGACTGCGAGTTTTATTGCTTATAATATCAATAAATTTCCATCAGAATGCATTCTAATGTAGCTTAAATCATCCATTTACGTGATGCAACTGTATAGATGCTAAACTTGACTGAATATGGCAGAAAAATACATTTATACATATTTTTAAAGTTGCTTACAAATGAATTGTAAAAATCTGAAACATTTCTTTGAATGCGAGAAATTCAGCAATACCATTGGCCATTGGGTATTCAGTTGATGATGGTTGATGGTAATAGGCCTACTAAGGATGTCAGGATAAAATATTGAAAACATTTGACTTTATGAAATTTTTATTTTTAATTATAATAATAAATAATGTATTTAGCTTATTGAATTGATCATTTAAATAGACAAATGTCAGTCGACTTACAGCCTGTATCACACCACGTAAAATACGCTCAAGATTACGTATTTGTTAAAAAGGAAAAAGACACACGGACAAAATAGTAATCAATTACCAATTAAATTTAATACTGAACAGCAATTAATCAATTGAAACATTACGTTTTATATATTCTACAGCTTATTACTAGAAAATGACATTTGTAGTCACATTGAAGTTACACGTGACTGTAAATATGAGTTCACAGTTGTCCAAGCCGTAAAATGGAACATTCAAGACCAAAGACAGAAAACGTAGCTTTCGACATTCGGTTTCACAGGTTTTGCGGTTGTGCGCCACTTGACTTACATCGTTCTTCTATTGCCTGCATAACACCCTACCAACGAATAGGTCATTTGGGGTATCCTTTTTACGACACGGAGAATTGTGTAAACACATTCAAATGTGCTACAAACATTACTCTAGTTCAATTAACAAATGATACATGAAGAAATGCAAAAGTTTGAGTAAAAAGAATAATCACAAGTCACAACCCATAGATCTCTATTTATAAATTAATTAACGTTATAAAGAGATAAGTTGAACATGTAAATTACCCAGCAGAGTAGGATGTCTAAACTATTGAATATCCAAGTGAGATAGTCAATACCAATAAGCTTAGAGAGACAGAGAAGGACAATTGTTAAGATAGAGGAAATGTGATTGCAATATGAGTCAACTACCAACACACACACGAATACTAGAACAATACAATGAACTTGGTAATGTCAACTAACCACTTTTATCAATGCTCGACAAGGTCTATTGGAACGCCAGATCTCAGCTCCCAAATTACATGGGCCTAAAAATGAAGTTCACGTTATTATGGTTGTGTGAATCTGTATTTCCAATCGAATCCGAATCCACTTTCAGATTCAGATTCAGTCTATCATGAAAGATTCGAAAATTTCGAATCTTGGTGCCAAATACGTGGCAACATTGCATTTGCCATTCTCAAGAACAATTTCTGCAATGGTTAGACTTGTGCTGCATAAAATGTTTTATGCAGGGGTGATTAAGAGAATGCTGAGATAATATTTTCACTTCCTGGATCAAGTGTAGCTTGATCAGCAGTGTCGTTGTCCCATTATTACGCTTCACAATGCATGTTGAAAATATTCGGATTCGGATTCGGTAATTTTGATGAAGATTCGGTTCGAAATAGAAGACATGGATTCGAAATAGAAGACATGGATTCGCACACCCCTACACATTATAGTTTCTTGTAGTTCCAAGCGCTATTTTTGTTGTCGCTACGGACAAGGTTTAGAAAGGATTGATACACCTAGACAGCTGTCTTTCTTTGAACGCGGCTAGCGTTTTGATTTGCGTTTTGATTTCAGCAGTAACGTTGGGCCGAGCTTAAGACTCAGAAACCGCGACGCTCTCGTCACTGATTGGTCATTTTATCAATAAGGTGGCTGAAATTACCGCTTTTTAAATTCCGCGTTCTTGGAAGACAAGCTTTGTCTCTTATAGCTCCATTATTGCCAATTTGGCACTGATATCATTGTTGTTAAAAAGTACCTAAGATCTGGCATTGTAAGATGGAGTCTGTAGATCTAGGCTGGTATTGGTGCATGCCCTTTTCTGTCAGGTATCACAAGTAAAAGCCTTCCACATTGTTGGAATCAAACTTGTACACACAAATTACATACAAGCCAAGGTGTATTGAAGGGTAGGTTGGTTCAAGTCTATTACGGTGTCAATCAGCTTTTAAAAAAAGTTGTATATCAATTATGCGAGAAAAATGAGCACAACATCAATGACATAGATTTTCCATCAGATTAGTAGAGTGATAGACCTAATTAAAACATTATAGGGCTATCACTAATTTATTTTGTCCATTTTGTTTAATGATAAACTTTACATCTGCTGTTAATGGAAAGAAGTGATCATTGCCCAAGAGACTTAATTAGTTCAAAGTGGAAGATATCAACATTTGTGTGTTTATACTGAAAGACTTTTATCTACGGCGGAAAATTATGGTCACAGACAGCGCAGTCCTGGTGTTGAAGTTCATTAGTTTTAAATCATCAAAATGGGGCGGTAAGATCACCCTTGTGGTGCCCCGTCCAAACGATCCGATCTTTCATCCATAGCCTTAATTGGGGAATAATGATTTTGTATCAAGTTTCGATGTTATAAAAAAAAAGAAAAGATCACTGTAGCTCTATCTACAAGTATTTTCGAGAAATATATTTATTCACTCAATCCACTGTCTTGTGGCGACTGGTAGAAAAGTCAAGTGTTCACAGAGAGCAGTTTGAAGTATATTTAACATTTATCATTGAATAATGCTATAGTTACATTACACATTTTACTTGTAAGGAATTTACCCAGAAGGGTACAATATAGGTGAAAAGATCACGTCAACTCACTTATTGGAAGAGATACGTACACCAAAACAGACCACAGCCAACCAAACTTTCCATACACAGTGGTGACGCAAACTAGGGCTATAGTGACTAATATGTAGCTTCTTTCATTTGCAACGGTTAATTGTGATGTGTAATTAATTTATAGTTCATCATTTTGTTTGAGTTTTTGTGTCATGTGACTAGCTTGAATTGCATAGCAAAACATATTCCCCGACAGCCACCATACGTGCATTACAAACGTCAATACATACATCACTTATTTACCAACGACATTCTTTAGAAATTACAAAGTGCTGATAGTAGCAATATTGCTTTAAAATAAGTGATCCAAACTTACTACATGATTGTACTAACATTTAATAATATCGCAATTAGAGTAGCCTACGCTTACTTATAATAGAAATTTTAAGTAAAACAATTTTCTAAAAATCTACATTGATTAGGAGTGATTAAAAGAGTTTTCTTTAGGCTTCTTCCAACTGTCATGTGACATTGAGTTGTTTGATGGAAACTTGAGTTCATAGTGGACATAAAATCAAACACGCAATCGTCAATCGTTAAAATGAGATTTTGCTGGTCTCAACAGCCTTCTTGACGTTGCCAAGCAACAATGAGAGACGTCAGTTGTTCGAAGCCTATAGATAATTTATTGTAACAATCAAGAGTAAATCTACCGTACTACATTTGTAATTTGACAAATTCATTCAAGTAAAATGATGAATTTAATTCATTCTACTGTAATGGATTGTAATGCAGTGTGAATTAAAACTATCTAGTCAATTCGCTCAGATGGGAGACAGAAGGAATTTCCTTAGGAACAAAATTGAAGCATCAAGTCCTATCAACCTGGTATACAATGACATCGCAACAATGGGATTGGTTCACATTATTTTCTACTCCAGTTGAGACAAATCCCGCGGCCAGGAGCGGCACGACTATCAACGTCGACAAATCGACTCCTCGCTGTCTTAGCGAAGCGACTAGTAGATAGTTTTTGGTATAACTAACAACAGAGTTATCTTATAAACTGTAGTTTGAAGATATACTTATTTCCACAAAAGAAGGTCACCTACCAATAAAAAAATTGTTAACACTTCTGTGAGTACAAAATCTGGTCGTAACGTCAAGATATAACGCTTTTGAAAGACGCAGTTCTTTCAAACCTTCTCAAAGCAAGTCTTTGTAAATTATAGTACCTTGAAATTTATCATTGCTAAAAATATTATACAAATATTATATTTGAGTTCATTATATTGGTAGATGACCTTCATATCTTGTGGGTACCTATACATACAGTCTTGCTAAGCTATTTTAGTTCTACATTGGAACATTTGCATGAATTTGCACTTGCAAATTCTGCATTCTGCAGTACAGTATTGCGATTCAACTGTGTGTTATGTAAAGTTATGTCACGATACATATACATAATACACGCAATACACAATACTACGTACATAAACTACTGTATTAATAAATTACGCAGATGCTATAATAACTATTGCCGTAAGCGGCTTAGATCTGAAAATCATAAAAAAATCAAGGAATTCAGTCTACAACATCTTCAAATCTCATTCAGTCCGTTCCGTTGAAGTTGTCCATTAAAATGGAAGGATAGATATTAAATACTAGATTATTTAAAATAGTTTTTATCAAATAGGCCTATGTTTATTTACTTCATCATCTTTATTATATACGTATTTAAGAAGAAATGTTTATCACGTTTTTTTTTATTATTCTCCGTTACCAAAACCAGCGTTGAAAGAAGAAATTCGAACTACAGTCAAACGTTTCGAATGAGGTTGTACGTTTCGAGGAAGACAGACTATTGCTACGTACTTAGCTAATATGTATAAACATGCACAAAAACCGTGGACCTCAGTGGAAACATACATTGGTACGTTATAAAATGACATCTTTCAACTAACTGAATTTATGGTGAGCAAATGGTCAATTATTATTTATTAGATGTAATATTAATTAGGCCTTAATACTTATTTAATATTATTTTTATCATCATTATTATCAATTAATGACTTATTTATTAATTAATATTATATTTTTCAATATTAAATACCCTACAGTACGGAATGTATTGTCAATCGATTGAAAGTTTCAGAATTAAAGATTTAAGAATATTTTAAAATGAGTGCAAAGAAGAATTGAGACAGTTTTCAGAGGAAATATGGCTATAAATGCCAAAGATGAAAAAAAAGGTACAAATTTTTAATAGACTTCAATTTAACTGTCATTATTTTTATATTGAAATTTAAAATTAGATTAAATTAGATTTCAAGAAATTACTCTAGATTATTATTAAGCTAATTATCAAGTGTTGATATTAATGGCTGTTACTATTACGTAAGATGAAAAGAATTTAAAATCAAGTAGCTTTGTGATTTAGAGTTAGTTTTAAGGACTGTAAAGAGTTTTCAAATAGCCTTTGCATATTTTCTCATAACTGGCTGAATTGAATCAATACAGCAGACTTGGAATTACAAATAATAGTAAAAATGACTAGAGATTTAAGTTTGAACCTGAGAAAAGCTGACATTCAGCACATCAACTATCTAATAAAGATTTCCCCCCCAAGTTTTACAGTATCACATACACTGTTTCACAATTATTAACAATCTGGTCAAAGATATCTCAATTACCTGAACTGGTATTGAAACCAAAGCGTCGATTTAAACAATCGACATACTCACAAACAAGAGAAGCAAAACTAGATTGATAAGACTAATCGTTAATCGAATAATACGTAAAGACATGCTAAATTAATACAAAGTTTAAAATTGAATAAAGCTACAAGGCTTGGATTTATACTGTATAGGACCAATCATCATAAAATTTATGTCGTAAATAACCTCGGATAGTTTTTCTGTACGAATAACGTTCAACTGGAATGAAACGAGATCTATAACCAAATGCAAAAAAAAAGTAATAAAGCCTCGTTACCACCAAACAAGCCGAGTACTTAGCCCGACAAGTAACTATGTACACCGGTTCTCCGATTGTGTTTAATACCCACGTACAAGTTTTCACAGAGACAGTTTGTTGTCTGTGACATGTTTTTCCTACGATAAGACGCAATCAAAACGTTACTTCAGGGGTAGACGTTGGCAAAATTATCTTATTAATACAGCAACGGGTGAATAGAATCTTTACTTATAACCGAGACAAAAGTGTAAATAGGAGGCTTGAGAGAAATGATTTCTCTTGAATTAAGTGTGTATGGCAATCGAATTATGTAATACAGAAGAAACACAGATAAAATTAATGCCCATGAAAGGTATCATGAATAGAAACTTGAAAACCAATGAAGGGTTTAAAAACATACTTCAGCATACAAGGCTATGTAAATTGTAGGACAAAGTTTTATGGTTTCTATGCATGACATTTAACTGACAACTAGTGATTTATTTTTTACACAAACTGGCCTACTGACATCACAAAACATAACATTCAATTGAGTGTGCTGTTTTTTGAGTTAATTTGGAAATCATCCCATTAGGTAATCTCTAAATGCTCAGACGTTGTATGTTATATGTATCATTTTCCTTTAACCCTCTCTTTAGGAAATCGATAGATATAGATCTAGATCTAGATGGCCGACTAATAAGTCACACCTATCACTAGTCGTTGATTTGATCTGTGTTTCAAGACAGTATTGAAATTATAATATCTAAACCACTAATCGCTGATAATTTATCCCCAAAAACTTGATATTCTGCTAAACCAACTCCAATACGTTATCAAGTGTCGCAGTTGAGGAGGTTGAGATTAGACGCCTGAAGTTAGCACTGCAACGTGTGATAGCCGGGTACGCGAACGTAGCCGTCCGAATACACCGCCTGATCAGACGCCACGTTCAATGCGAGAGTCAGTATCTTTTCGGCGGCCAACGGATGCCAGACGCCGAACGTGCAAGACGAGTCTTCGGCGACGTCCCAGTAATGGCAGCGTTTCGTCATGCGCATCGACGGTATGTACTCGAACAAGTCTACGTTCAAGCAGTACGGAAGCAGGAGCGCCAAGCCTACAAACAAACAGTGACCGAGTTGGACGATTAATTGGCCTATCTGAGAATATACCTATCTATATTGACAAAAAATTACATTTCCACTTTCTATGGAATCATTATCTACTTTTTTCTGCTTATTTTACAGTTTTAAATCAATTTGAAACCTTACCATATCTATGGTTACGAATCTATTTTTAAAATTATTGAGCTCACACGGTTTGCGCAATATCTGCATACCTGTTCCCTTGCACATAAGAAAATACTGGTATGTACATTGTACACTTGCAGTCACATAAAATGGTTTAATTTTGATTCAATTCAAAATTTGATTCAAATGAAATCTATACATATTGACCTGCTAATGTTTAGCGTGGAGTGCGTGTGCACACTGCCTTCAGTTTTGGTGCGTATAATATCAGTATATTTTCTTCGGGATGCATTTCAATTTTTTATGTAGTTTAATTGACCACTTTATGTAACTGCAACCGTACATAATCATGTTGAATTTAATATTATTCAATATAATATTATTGATATCATTTTATCAAAAACTAAATGATTAATTAATGTTAAATCTTCAGATTTATCAATATAAAATGTGAAATCCTGTTTGGGCCTGGGTCTATTTAATATTCATACTATATATTATTATTTATACTGGGTTCATTTATACTGCCCATATAACTAGCCGTACCAAACTTTCATCCTTTAAATACAACCTTGAATCTTTTCTACTCCAGAACCCCTTCTATGACCTCAATGAATTTCTCCTTTCAAAGCCACACTAGACAACCATTTTATCATCGTACATCTATCAAATATCCTTTTCAATTATCTCCTTCTGTCTACTCATTTTTATTTTCAAGTTTTGATATTTCCTATAGGCCTATTTGTATCATGTGTAAATCCGTGGACGGAACAATAAACAATATAAACTGTATGGTATTTTTCCCAATACCCTCAAATGGATCCTAGTGAGTTAAACCTTCAAATGTTTTCATTAAAATTGTGAGAATAGAGAGGTGGTACATTGTATTGTAAAAGAAATGAAAACAAAACGTTTACCTAGAAATCCCGAAGACGGTGGATTCCTTCTTATACGTGCAGGAATATGACTCTGGATGTAATTCCAGATGTGCCACAGCGTCCTAGGATCCAGAATATGGAACTCGGTTTCCGGATAATTAGCTCGATGTTTAAAGAACGGAGTGAAAAGATCAAAGTCAGGATCTTTATACCAGTCTTCGAGTGTCGACGTATAGTTACTTGGATCCCACGCGAGAAGCTTCACATCTCTGAACATTGACGAGTTCAGAAAGTTGAACGCTGGTTTTGTGACGACTTGAGAGTTAACGATTCGTATCGTGGTCTTCGTGCCGACGTCTGCCTCGTAGCCCTCTGTTGGCGCGTGGTTGAAACGTAGAACTACATCATGAGCGTCTGAAACGTAGCAATAATAAGTATACTGTTAGGTTTCAATGATCATACTCAGAGGAGTGAAAAAATGTAAAGTTGTCTGGCTCCGTGCGTTGCCAATCACTTAAGAACGATTACAATTTCAGAGGACATTTTTTTGGGAGGATTTCTCAGTAAACAAAGTTTATTTTCATTTGTGATGCTTGTTAATAGCCTACTTTGCTTTGTCTCAATACTACAGCAACGAAATGAGTCTAGTTGTGTGAAAAACGTGGGATATTTTTATCGAAAATTGCTCACAAGATCAACATGAAACATTGAAAAACTATAACAATAGCACCTTTGATTCTGTGAAGGAAAATAATTAGGGCGCCTACTTACCGATAAACTTCCCAAGCTTGGCTCCATATAAAGATCCTGCATTTGTCACAATTCCACATGTATCATACATGTTATCTTGGAATAATTGCTTTTCAGGAAACTGTTTTCCAAGTCCTAAACCTCTGAACGGTTCATCTTCTTGTGATACTGAACGAACCGGAGCTTTTGCTTGAAGCTCACACAATAGTTTGCGTACACTTTGTCCGACATATGACGTTCTCGTTCCCGTGAACTGAACATTATAGGGATTTTTACCATCGCCGCGAGCTTTAAATACGCTACTCTCTTCAAGTAACACCCTGCGTAGCTGAACAACCAATTGATTCTTGTGTGTGAAGATTCTTGATGACTGTTTCCCATTGCTTTTTGGTTCTTCAATAGTGTTTGCACAGCCTGTATCTTTATTACATTTTAAAACATTAGATACAGAATCTGGTTGGCGTAATCTTGGAAACCGAGGCTTCTTATACTTTCGAATAATTGTTACCGAAGAATGGTGTTTAGGAATTGGTCTAATAGTTTTATTTTTATTGATTCCATCAAGAGGATCAACTTCACTGGTGGGTCGTTGAAGGTATATTATCTGATTATTGGTAATGAAGCCATTGTTGTTATTATTTATAATGTCGCCACTCATATGATTTTGTTGGCGTTCTACGTAAAGCCAATATTGGGACCATAACAAATAAAAGTATCCACCCATGCCGATGAGTACCAAATTTATGAAAATCCATATTGATACAGCAACAGCTTTCATGATAGGCTAAGTTGACCTTTGATAGGCTAAGGATTTCATACAATTAGGCTAGGCCAATAACAACTTTCTGTGACTAGGGGCCTCTAATGACTTAACCTCATTGCAGTGTGTTGAGGTCGCCTAGACTACTCTTTAGAGGTATTTACTTATCTGTCCATTCTTCTGAAGTCTAATCTCTACAAGATTTATTTGGAGAGAACTATACCTATTTCTCCATTCATTTAGCTTACGCGGTATGTAAGCCTACATTCTGACAGAAGTCGATTGACATGCCGAGTGTCCCTGCTTTGTTGTGCATTGCAGCTGACACTGATCGATCTGTCAAAATAGTGGGAACCAAATAAATTTGTGGTGTTGGTACGCCTTGATCTAGTTACTTGGTAACTTGTTGCTTGCGAAATTTGCACTAGAATGCGCTAGTATTCACTTTGCGGCGTCTATAGTCGGTACACAGTAATGTAGACCATTCATGAAAGCACTGTTTAATGTTTATTTTAAATTTATTATTTTTTGGCCACGAGCCCATGGCAGGGATTATTCGAGTTTGGACTATTAATTATAAAAGTCTATTCTATTTCAGTATTCTAACGACTTGAAAGAAAAATCGATGAGTGGAAATATTCACAATTACCAGCTTTTAGATAAAAAAAATAAAATTAATCATCATCTGACGAAAAAATATTGTACCCCAGTTTTCAGAGTGAGCATGTGTCCCAGTTTATGCGTGAGAGGGAGAGAGATGGAGACAAAGGCATTCTTGTAATTGCCGGAAACGCGTGCGGTCGAGGGTTTGACAGCCTGACAGCGTGACGTATGTGATGACATCAGTTTCATTGGTCAGGAAATCGGAAACTTACATGAAACAATAACAATTACTATTAACCAAAATGAGTTAAATACCCTTGAAGATATCTCGTTACCACAGGCCATATCATTTACCCGGGGATACGAAGACGTTGCTGCATACTTTTAAATGTACTATCATCTTGTTTTAATCTCATGTGGAATACTAATCATGACGGCATCCTGGGAAAAGAATTCGTTTGTCATTTGGCAACAATTACTTAATATTACTAATTACTATAACGTTACGCAGGCCCTCCATATAAGCCGAGTCCACTCCATCTGCATTAATTAATTCGCGGCTGAACAAAACAGAAGAATTGAAATAAACAGCAACACAGGGGAAAATGTAATCTTACTGTATGGACATTACGTAGGCGTATACTATGCGGTTTACTTGATCTGGTTTGATGTTTTTGGTCATTCGTTACGTAACGTATTCATGTTCATTCATAATTCCATCAAGGTGGGAAAGGAAGTGAAGGCGGCAGGAGAGAGAGAGGGGGGGTCAATTCAATCTCTTTGTTTTTTATAATTTACATGAGAAAAATTCAGATCAAATACGCATGACGGAACGGGACCGAATGAAAATAATGGATTTAATTATACTTGTTTGTGTTATTAAATTACATCTTGCGATGAATAAATAAGCAATGCCGCATGCCGTGAGAACTTCAAATATGATTCATTTATGTGAAGACATCGTATCGCGCAAGATTCCATTCATAAATAGTTCTTTGTTCAATACATGCCTTCCAACATCTGAAAATTTGAAATCGTTATAAAATAGAATATCTTGTGCTATTCTACGCACAGATTTCGAAACATCTTAGCTTATCAGTCTGGAGCGGAAGTATAATCTGTATAATATTATTGCAAGAAGGTGTGGTTAATCTTTTCCCCCGTCAAGAATACCTAACTTATTACATGCATAAAGTATAAAAAAAAAGTGTAAAAGGAAGTTGCGCCACAGCAAGGAAGTAGGGTAGGCAGGCAGACTGGCTTAGAAGTTCCCCCTCTCGTCACCCTCGCCCCTTTCCCCCCTGCCCCACCTAAACCAGTACCCACGAACTTGTCATACGGTATGGAGGCAACATGGCGGATGGGAAGCGCAAAGTGAGGGTTGAAGAGCGATTAAAAATAAAAATCGGTGAGTTACACTTGAAATTATTGATTGATTTCATATCTCTAGGCTTTGTGAACATCTGTCGGTTGTTATTATCAATATTCCTGGTAGTTTTGATGAGCGAATCACAGTTAGAACATCTGTTCAAGGTGTATCGACACGAATTTCTGAACAGGTGGTAAAATTAGCACACGATACTCGTATTTCAGCATTATTGAATATTCATACCAATTAAAGGGATTTGTGAATAACATTATCCATATGTTCAGACGTGATTTCATCTGGATCTAGATTAGGCACATGATTTTATGTGGTGTGTGAGTGAGGCAACTGACGAGGTTATTATTATCGATGCTCTCTTGCTTCTTGTGCGAGATGAATGAGTCTCCGACAATCGTGCTTGCGGCAAAAAAATTCATCTACTGTTTGTACTCGTTTCAACTTGTCCTGACGTTTTGACATTTGCGATCCTGATATTTGACAGGCGAATAGATGTCATGTTTTTATTCTAGGCCCATCTTGATGGTTTCAACACCAACTCAAACCAATAATGCTCCAAATAATCACAAATTATACTCTTTTAAAGTCTTACATGTAGCCTAGACTAAATAAAATATCAGCCGTGTTTTTTAAATTTCCCGATTAAAATACGTTTATTGTCGCTAGTTGTTAATGAATGATAGCGTGATAAGAATTAATTGATGATGTTTGACATTTAATGAAGGTCACGTTTAACTCAGTGACACCCACACACACACTACGCGACCCAGACCGTCATGCTCGCGGGGGGAACAATGGAGCGTATTCATTCATAAAATCGATCGATATACATAAAACATTGGTCTACACACATTCACCAGGGCGCATGAATGAAATTCATAATTATGAATGGGGACAGAGGATGATAGGGAAGTGTAACGGAAGTTCAGACTTGGAACTGCCATTTATAGACAAGAAGGTGAATGAAACTAATTAAATGGGTTTCCTTCGAAAACTGATGGGAAATATATTTAGTCTGTCTTCACAGGGCCCTTGATAAATGTATTGAATTGTTATCTGATATGCTGGAAATGGACGTTTAATAAGGTTGTGAACAAAACTCGTGACTAATCAATATTTGGTGCTAGCTTTGAACAGAAATAGAATAGTTATCATATCCCTCACTCCTTTAGTACTATATATATTAGTAATGGAGGCGACATTTTTCCATTTATATATTATACACACACATATATATATATATATATATATATATATATATATATATATATATATATATATATATATATATATGTATTTATATATATATATATATATATGTATTTATATATGTATATATATATATATATATTTATATATATATATATATATATATATACATATATATATATATATATATATATATATATATATATATATATATATATATATTTATATATATATATATATATATATATATATATATATATATATATATATATATATATATATTTATATATATATATTTAAATATATATATATATATATATATTTATATATATATATATATATATATATATATATATATATATATATATATATACATTTATATATATATATGTGTACTGTATATGTATATATATATATATATATATATATATATATATATATATATATATATATATATATATATATATATATATATATATATATATATATATACTGTGCTTTATGATCCAAAATTCATTTATTCACTCTTCCTAATTATAAAATTTAAAATTTAAAACTTAATTTTCTTACAGGTACTGTGAATGTAGAAAATGGAATTTATTCTATGCATATCAAAACTGATCTAAATCATACGACATATTCTGCAATGCACATTTTAAATACCAACATGAATTAATTATTAAATGAATAATAATAGCTTTTAAGGTGCTATGAAATATACAATGATGAGCAAAAATCCTAATCAGGAAACAATGGCTTTACAATAAATATATGTATTCATATTTGTATATTTAGTCCTATAATATATATAAATATATATATATATATATATATATATATATATATATATATATATATATATATATAAATATTTATGATTTCAATGTTGAAAAAATATATTCTACTGTTTCAAAGCCCCCCCCCCCCTCCTATAGGAGACACAAATCGAGCTGTGTAAAAGTATTAATTGACTAGGCCATTTATGCTCAAAACTAGTCTCCACTTGTACCACTAGGACACATGTTAGCACACTAATAGGCCTACCGTAGCAAGAAACGTTTGTGTGAATCAAAATGTCAATCCAAAATGGATGAATTGAGAAACAAAAAAAGCTGAATATCAATTAATTTATATATTCATCCCATGTTTGAATCCAGGAAGTTCAAGAAATTATTACTGGTACTGGTATTAGACATTTGAATTTACTGACATCTGATGAGAAACAAAAATAATTTGATTTTTTTCCTTGGTGCAACCACATCGATTTGAAACATTTTTATATTCCCAAGTCCCAATGTCTCAAAATAGGCGACATGCCGTAACTAGCCGTAACATGCCGTGCTAGAGGCTTGAAATTGTATCAATAATTCTTTCCTTTTTCAACATTGACTATTTCAAAAATGGCATATTATAGCAAATTAGTGAAATTTAAAAATTGCATTAATTTAGCATCGAAAAGTTTTTCGACAAATCTAATGCCCAAAGTATTCTTTGGTCTATGTGTAGGTCTAAAGGTTCTGGGATAAACTTGATTTACGCATACATTAGAAGCTATTTTGGCTCCATTCTTAGCTTGCGCAGAGCAAGTTGACATTGACGTCAATATGCCCCACATTAAAACACTATTCAAGCTACACAAACTGGAAGAGTATTCTAAGTGACTGCCACAGGCCAATGAAGGTTTGTAAATAAAAATTGTATTCTAAAGATATTTGAAAAAAGGACTGAAATTGACAATGTTTTTAGAAGAATGTCCATTTACTTACAATTTATTGTTGAAAAAGTCATCGCTTTAAAAAGCAAAAAAGGACCTTAAATGATTTTGAGCATTATAAAACATAAAGATGACACTAAAAATCATGGTTTCACATGACTTGATTATATCGTCCTTAGCTAACTCGAACATTTCATGTCTCTCAGCCCAAATTTACACCCCAAAAAACGGAATTACTTTCAATTTTTCAAGACGTGTGAATCAAGTTACAGAAATTAATTACAGCTCCGCCTGAAGAGGCCTCGTTACCACAAATAAAACATCTATCCATTCAGTTTTACAATACCCGAACCGTAATTGTGTGATCATTCAAATCTTCAAATAAATAAGCACTGTCTATCACTTGACCTTTTTTTTATATGTCTAGGCCCTCCCAGCCATTAAAGTCAGACTTAAGACTGGTACAGTAGTGTTGTGGGACTGGAGGTAGTAAATTGACAAGGTAAAAGTAGGTCCCGCCTTCACAAAAAAAAAAACTGCTCCACCTACGCAAAATAAACTCATTAAGTTGTCTGTACTGGCAGAGTGGAGGACATACCTACCTTAATATTGCAGATAGGACTAGACTTTGAAAGTGACAACATATCTCGTTTCTTTTGTGTCGATATGGATGATAACTTATTGGAAGAAAGAAAACCAGTGAGTGAGAGAGAAAGGGTATTCAATGAGTTTTTCAAATGTAGTCCTCATGGATATTCATTCATGTGTCTATTTACCCACATAGAATGTTGTTAGTAGTAGCCCCACCTCTTCCCCTTTTTTACTCTAAAATCATTATTGTAAATACATTCTTCATTGTTGATGTAGTTGTTTACTTTTAGTTCTTTACCCTATCCATCAACCTTATCTATTCACTCAATAACCCTATCTGATTGTTAAATTATATCTCAGATGATATTAGTTTAGTATTATCAAATCAGATATCTATCATTTGTTAATATTTTACAATAGTTAATAATAATTTTGTATCTTAATAATAATTTATTCATGCAAAATATAGATAGTTATAGATGGTTAATTTATTCATTTGTCTTGATTATCCCAGTATATATACTCAATTAATTTATTAGTGAAAACTAGAACAAAAATGTGAGCTGAGAACCTAATCATACATTTACGTTGAATAGAACCAATAGCCATCCTCGGTAGCTTAGTCAGCTGAGGCACCGCTTCAGAAACTGAAGTCACCGTTGGGCGTGGGGTCGAGTCTCGCATAACGCATGGGTTTTTGTTATCGTCCTTTCACTCATCATCACTTCATAGTTTCATGATTCCCTGCTGATCCGTACCCCCGGATAACCTAGCTGTTGGTGGGGTCGTTAAGCAAACAATAAACATGGAGCCAATAACGTGCACAATCACGAGTCGATGCGAGAAGCTCCCATTCCTCCCCGCAGGTAATTTTTTGAAATTTGAAGGAATCAACAGTGATTTTGTAAGCTTGTAAGAATTAGGTTGGTGCAAGCAATGTTATTCTGTGAAAATTGTCTAGAGATAATTTAGGGTGAAATATTAAGTGTCCTTTTCCTTGTGGTGTGTTACGTACTGCCTGCTTACCTCGTGCGCAAGCCTATGATGATCTATGCATGTCCATAATACATATTACTATTGATCATGTGACTATAAACAATATACTTTGGACCGGCACATCCTGCACAGTGGTTAACGCACTAGCTTCGTGTGGTCCGGGAGGTGAAGGGGCATATCGAATCCGGTTCTATCCCTGCCACCGTCCATCTTTACAGGGGTTTTTCGTGGTTTCCCTCTGTAGTCTAAGCTAATGCTGGGATGGTTCCTACAATATAAGTCATGACCGCTTCCTTCTCACTATCCTTTCCAGTACCTAAGAAACCTTCATCTCATCATCTCATCAATCATTCATTCGACGCCAATTGATCTTAGTTATCATTACAGTGCGTCGTTAAAACCCAATACTTCAAGACATGTAATCTCTTACTTTACCTCCAGTGCTTTCTAACCCCCCCCCCCCCCCCCCCTCTGCCCTCACTCTCTAGTGATGCAACTGACCACTAATAACCAAGTGCCACAACTATAAGTTGTCATTATAAAGAACCAACTGTTCCAATTACAAAAAATACATGTCAACATGCTCTTGAAATTTTGTACTACTAGCGCTCCGCCCGCAGCAACAGTGGTCAGTACTAGTACTTGCAGAGCTGCCGCAGTCGTATCGTAATCTTGAGTGAACTGTTGTGGTCACGGAAATATAACGTGGGTCTTGTTACAGGCGAGGCCAAGAACTTGCAGAGTCGTAGCCATGGTTCCGTGGGCCAGCGGGACGTTTACTGTACGCTGTCACTCGACCAGGAGGAGATATTCCGAACATGCACCATGGAGAGAACGCTCGAGTGAGTATTATACCCTAGACGCTTCGTTGACGACGAGCTCGGCTAATTCCGTCGACATGACGTCACATAATTCATAAGATTCATTCATTTACTGATTTTTTTTAAAACTTGACACAGTAACTCATTGTTTCCCAGTTGACGCTAGGGATCACAAATTAGGATCTCTCGAACGGGTCACCACAAGGGCGATTTTATCATCCCATATTCACTTTGTAACTCAATAGCTTGATGTTGATAGGATCGTTACAGAGCATTAATAATTATTAAACATTGATCATCAAATGAGAAATAACTTACCCTGGTTACTCTGAGATTTAAAATATCAAATATAAATTTTTCATTTGTATTGGGTGTATTTATGGTGAACCTAAAAAGTAAACATCTTTCATTTGTATGCCTTGTGGACACTTTTGTATGCCAAGTTTGAACTTATTTTGAATTTTCGCTTGACCTGTGGAGCGCGAAAAAAAAAAAGCACTCATTTTTCGGATATGGTGAAATTGAGTCTTCGCTCCGCTCATCCAATAACCGCTAGCTAGATATGCTAGAGACATTGAATCAATTACTGGCACGTTGAACCATCATTTAGGAGACCGGGGTTCAATTCCCATCGTGGTCGAATCTCCTTACCAAGGTTATGGTGGGTTTTTCGTTTAATTGAATACTGAGATGGTTCGTTGATATCAGGCCACGACCGCCTCCTTCCCATCGCTCCAGCAGACTAGAGAGGGCTATTCACTAAGCAGATCAGCCTTACTTTCATTCATAAACTATAATAAATATTTAAATGATAGTTTCAAGTTTTACGAATAAAGAGGTATCTTGAACTGAAAGAGACATCCATTTTATTATGCAAAAGCATAAGGGCTATTGTGTTGTATGTTTTACATTCTGAAAAAAAGTTTCACCCACAAAATTTGAGTCACGGGGCCTGCACTCGTATTAATTTATATTTGTCACGTGGGCCAACATAAATCTCGCACATCAATTCTATTTTAGTTTTGTATTTGTATTTTGTAAACATTCTTACAGATGTGCTAGATGCACGGTGGCAAGATATTATTACCAGTATTCTATTGAATCATTTTCTTGAATTCTAATCATATCTTTGCACTTCTTCCTTCTTCTTTGAGTTTATTCTAGTCTCTTATCCGGCAGTGGAAGCATAGGTTCAATTACCGTAATATATTATAAAAATGTCTTTCAAATGACATTATTTTACATTAGTTTATACAAGAGTTGTGAAAACAGAAATAGATGATGGACCCATGTTGTTGTATTTCAAGTAGGCCTTACCCTTGATTTATAAGACAGTGAAAAAAGTAGACACTAAGTGAACTTGTTTCATTGTTTCATGACATAAACCCGATTTTTGTCCAAGCTATTAATTTTATTTTTCATCCCACAGATAAGCCTTTTTGGCTTTGTGGAAGAGCGTATTAATTAATCTTGTATGTGCATATTATTTAAATCTAATGAAAAAAATAAAAATAAAAAAATGTGTAGAACAATTTGCCATACAGTCAACTTGATTATCGTCTAGATGACATTTTTACAGCATGTGGATTATTGTTTTACTCTTGTTTTGCCACGTAATTATCCCCGAGATACAAAAATAAAGTGTAACATTCCTCCCCCCCTCCACGCATAGCCATGAGGACTTGTAGTTACAAATGTCGTGAGAAGTGATGTGGCTAATTGTTGCGTAGTAATTGTGAGTTGCAACAGGTGTTATGATTAGTCTTGAATATGTAATGATCTCATCATTAGGCATTTAATAACATTTGATGTTCTTATTATGAACAGCTCACAGCCTTCTCAATGAGTGCATGGTATAGCTGGCTGTGAATAACTGTTCTTGTGTCATATAAAGTTGGCACCCATGGCTAGCAGGAAACTGAAACA
Organism: Brachyptera risi; assembly: GCA_964007535.1. Lineage (NCBI taxonomy): Eukaryota > Metazoa > Arthropoda > Insecta > Plecoptera > Taeniopterygidae > Brachyptera > Brachyptera risi. The sequence continues at coordinate 31,837,018 of OZ023336.1, forward strand.
TCTGAACAGCCATGAAAATTTAATTTCTAAAGATCTCATTCAATGCGCACCGAATTGAACCTGCTTATCAAACCTGTCAGTACAATTTTAATTGCAAATCATTCTATTCTATAGTAATTGGGGATCATACCGATCCTGAAAATCAAGATCGATAAATAGATTGATACTTAATATTTCCTATTATTTTTGTAAACTCCCAAAAATTATACGCCTGCCTAAGCTTTTGGTGACGAAATGAGAGGAGAGGGGGAGGGGGGTGGATTGTCAATTTTTCCTGCAATCTGTTTCTCTGTACGTGTGTTTAGTAATCAATTAATACAATAAATGACTAATAAACAATAATGAGACCATTAAATTCTTACATACAAACAAGTTTTATTGTATAGAATACTATTTTAATTCTTAATCAGGTTTAAATCATTAACACATAGGCTATTACATTCTAACTCATTATTTATATTTATGTATTATTATTATAATTTTATTTTCTAATATCTCTGACAATGTTTATACAATTTTAATATTGTTCTTTAATAAGAAACAGCAATAAATACAAATACAAATACAAAATACAAAATGTTCACGCTCAGGCTCAGTTGATGCGATCAAGAAGTTTTAGTTTATAAATATAATGTATTAGTTGGTGAGATCAACATACTGGTAATAGAATTATTGTCTGTGGCAGTAGAAATCTTGATCATTGAAATATCAATTGAGAAAACAGTATTAAATAGACATATAGTAGTACAACAATGATGTGTATGGGACTGTCAATTCTACACTCTAGATGATATTTCAGTTCTGAAAATATTATTTTCAAAAAAGTTCTAATGAAGCAGGAACAAAATCGGAAAGATTGATATTTTAATTTCAGGATCGTTCAAGACTTGATCGATCTTTAATCGATCCTCAATTAATCAATGTTATTCCTGATAGTAATTCAAGGTGTACAAAATGGTATCAATATATGTTCTTTAACTCACCATAATGACATGAGGGAAAATAGTAGAAAAAGTTAACAAAGATACTCTAGACTTCATATTTACACTCACAATAAAATAATGATGGATAATATGTTGGGCTGATAATTAGTTTAAACTAAAATTCAGCATATTTTTCTCAGTATACCTATTACCTACTCATTGTAACCAAGTAATGCTACCTTGTAAATAATAGGGCTGTAAATTGACCGCTTTCTCACGCACAAGCATGTCTTACATGGGTATTTATTTACAGTTGTGTTGAATGTTGGAGGGTTAGACAAATGAACCAATTAAAATGTGTTGATAAATTAAAGTAATAATAGAACAAAAAATTATATATTTTTTTTGTGATGGGCTGACATTAGGAAAAAGTTAAGGAAAAGTTGAATCAAGTGACATTCTTTAAATTGATAGGTAAGATTGTTTTCAAATAATAGGACCTTACGAATAATGCGGTAATCTGAACAATTGTAAAAATAATATGAAATAATCAACACTCAAGGGGAACAAGCACTCAATATACACAGGCATAAATTATAAATGAATTATAAATTATCATAAATTAATAAGATAGTGTTACAGTTGGGCCTGCATCAGAATTTGAATTATTGAATAGGCCTACTAGTTTCTGTCCCAAGTTTATCTCAATTCAACCGAGGGGTAAACAACTAGTTGATTTGGTGTACACATGATTCAGATTTTGAGGGATTTCAGGGAGATTTCATGGGATTACAGGAAGTTTTCATGGGATTTCAAGAGATTTCAAGAAGATTTCAAGGGATTTCAAGAAGAGTTCAAGGGATTTCATGAGATTTCAAGGGATTACAGGAAGTTTTCATGGGATTTCAAGAAGATTTCAAGGGATTTTAGGAAGATTTCATGAAAAGTGTACACCATATTTCAGGAGTTCTTAACGCTTCGATTTAACCTAGCACTGTGGCCACACGTGGATAACTGAATTATGTATTATATCAGTATATAATTAATATGTGGAATTTAACTATTAGTTTTCGATATCATCCTATGGATCCAATCATGAACCCCAAATGACCCAACTATGGGTGGGATCATCCAGCAAACAATAATCAACGTCGTTATTTGCAGCCCTTTCTTCGGCGAAGAATTCCAGTTCGAAGTACCCCGCCGGTTCCGATACTTGTCCGTCTATCTGTACGACCGAGATCGCCATCTCAAACAAGACAAGGTCATCGGCAAGGTCGCAATCAAGACCGAAGAACTGCATTTATATCACAACAAGGACCATTGGTTCCCGATCAAGCCAGTAGATGCCGACAGCGAAGTGCAGGTATGTCGAGCAGAGATCACGGCATGTGTTGTGAGGACTGTGATGAGAGCAATTTTTTTTCTCACTGTTGTTGGTTCTTTATTTATATTTTACGCATTCTTGGTGGATAATTTCACTATTTTATATTGAACTGTGAATAAATACTCACATACGATTCACTTGTGAATGGGACAATTTTTTTTCAAGGCACATATACTATTTTCAAAATGGCATTATTTCATTTTATATATACGTATGTATCTTTATTCAAGACTCTGTCTTACATTATAAGATTGCAAAAACACAATAAAAATCAATCAATTAAAATATAAAAAAAATTATCGATAACAACATTTTAGAGAATAACAAAATAAATATAATTTGACTAGGTTTGAATAAGAAAAAGTAGAAAAAAGAAATAATTAGGCCTACGGTAAATGTTGATAACAAAATCATACAAAAATTAAAAAGGGGGAAAAAAGAAAAATAGTATGCAATGAAAACAAAATTGGAAATCAAAGCTGAAGACTATAAAGATGATGTCGTAAAATTTGTAGGGATCCTCGAAGGGCAAGTAAAACTATGCTATGAATGAATTTGTTGTTGAGTCTGAATTTGTCTGAATTTTGAGTCTGAATTGACTATTACGCCTAAATATAGCCCTAAAGTGAGAACATTTATAGATTTGGGGAAGCTTGTTAAACATCTTACATGGTTCGTAAGAAAGGAGTGAAGTAATAAATTTCACTTTGTTTGGATGTATTTTTCTGTACCTTGATACAAGAGCCTTTAAATATTACTGTTAGATGAAAAGTACATAACTGAATATATAATAACAAGATTGATTTTGTGTTTTGCTTAGTTTATGGTAGAAAATATTTTAGGCAAATGGTGAATTACAGTAACTTTGAGTTGATAACAATAATAATAAAGGTTTCATTTATTTAGCTTTGAAGATAAATTTTCTGACAATACAGTTTGGTTGATTTGTTTGGAATACCAGTCATATAGAAAGGAATGATACAGAAATAATTCGTACTTTTGCTACTGCTTCTTTTTAATCCATTTGAAACACATTTAAAATAATCAAGGAATCAATCTGTCACTTGGCTTTCTAATCTCTTTTGGGAATTTCTCTTTCTTAGCTTGAAACCAGCATTGAATATAGAATGGAACTGTTCAAATCAATTCAATTCATTCTTTATTGATCTTGATTGAACATGTTTAAAATGTTATAAGATAAGTCAGAATAAATACATTGTCAAAATATGAAGAACCAGTACATATAATACAGATTAAAATGAGTCAAAATATAAAATACAGTCCTATTACTCAATCAAGAATTCACTTACGAAAAAAAAAAAAAATACATTCATTCATTCATTCAAAACACTTATCTAAGAGGGATTTTTCCAGTTCAGTTTTGAATAAAGACCCACTTACTTCAAGTCTAAGTGGTGGTGGTAACATTAAATATTGTGATACCTGCCTATATTGGTCCTTTAGTAAACATGGCAAGGTTGTGACTAATTATTATCTTTGTTACCATTACCTTACGTGACGTTCTTAATGTCATTCATTTATTTGCTCTTCTGGTGTGAACAAATTTTCAACACACTCCATTTTACTCACTAGAAATTTTGTTTCACTGATCATTTTTTTTTTTTGTGGCCCACGTGCCAACAATAATTTCAGAAATGAACTTTAAAATTGAATAGACCTACTCTCTCCCAACAAAAGTATCAGAATTAAAGAAACTTGGCTCAGTAATTGTTGAAAAAACAACTCTCATGTCATTATTTAAATTTCTCAATCTTTTCATACAAAGTAAAGTTGAACAATAGAATATTTTCTTCTGGTGAACTTTAATTATAGATGTGTGCTGCATATCAAAATTAAAATTTATTGTTTGGGTACTTTCGGTAGATTCTGTATGATTCTGTGATGACATAATTATACGTAAATTAACCAATTATAATTATATTACTATTTCTTATTTGACTTGCAACTTAAACATCATTGTCATGTCCTCTTTGAAGTTGAAACTATCAGGTATATCAGGTCCTATATCATATACTACAGAGTAAAGTTCATAGTTCATTTAATGTACCGTGTTTTACCAAATCAAAATATTGTTACACTGTTTAGTGTTTACTGTGTTGTAAACACTGTACAGTCTATTGATAGTGCTTGCAATGCAGTGCCCAGAGACTATTTGATGACATGAAGCCATTCAGTAGATAAGTCAGTCATATTCATATACCGGTACTGTACAATGGTAATCATTAATCAATGACCTTTATATGTAAAGAAGTTTTTTTTTGTCATATACAAAATGGTTGCCAGTTACACAGGATAGTAATAATCAAACGTAATGCTGAAAACTGGAAAAGAAAGATGAATAAAGAGCGTATATAGTAGAACCTCGTTTATAAGTTTCTCGTTTATACATTCATCATATTTATGAGTTTTATTTTTTGATCTCACCCATATGCTCCCCATGTTGAATAGTTCCTTTAATAAGTTTTTCACATTAATACATTTTTTCAGTCTGGTCCCCTGAAAAATGTATTAAAGATGTCCCACTGTATTATGTTAGATGTAACACGGTATTGAAATGTAAAGGAATAGAAGTAGGCATAAAGGCTATAAGTGGAGAGCAAATATAGAGTTATAGACAATAATGAAATTAATTGAATTTTAATGAGGATTGAATTGAAAATATGTTTCAATATTGAAATATTTCCAGGGTAAAGCGAACATCGAAGTTCGATTCGAGCCAATCCTGAAGAACGGCTTGATGGAGTGTGACCAACAGAACCGCGTGACCGTACGACTGATAGAATGCTCGGATCTGACGATCAAGAACGGGTCGTGCGATCCGTTTGCCACCATCACGATGGTCTACTCGAATAGCAAGCAGGAGGTCAAACGGACCAAGGTCAAGAAGAAGACTGTTTCACCGCACTTTGACGAGGTCATCACGTTCGAGGTGAGTACGAGCCATTGCAATTGCCTAGAAAAAGTTGCAATGCTGTTGGTGTTAAAAAGTAGAACTAGAGAAAAGTCACAAAATAAAGCGTGCGTCCATATTTTCAACAATGTTATTGACTGGAATATCACATTGTTGACTGAATTTTGTAACCATTCGTCGAGCATATTGAGATTTAGAAGCGTATTCTATTCTTACTTTTCGTGCCGAATACTTACGATGAACGTTGGGAATATTTATGAGACTTCGATGTAAAAATAAAGACATATCTGTGGCCAATGAGATTATGTTTATACCTAGGCCTGCTAACTCGATTTTATTGAAAATAATTTCTAATTTCAGTTCTGTTTATATAATTCGAGATTTTTACCTTCAATTAGGGTTATAATAATGATGCCATATAATTCCTACAGTACAATGAAACCTCTATTTATCGTTTTTCGAGAGACAAGGAAAAATAAACCATCCTAGCAGAAAAACGATCCATCTAGGAAAATTCAGCATTGGTCATATGGGAGTAGGGTGGGACAAAATGAATGATGGAAGCGGAAAACGATGGATGTGGGAACAATGCACAGAGGTTTCACTGTATTACCCTAGCAATCGACCAATCACTATCGAAGCAAAGTGAACCAAGTCTATGGTTGAAATTCAATCTGTGTATGAATTCTATTCTATTATTGCGGCAATGCATCTCACAATTTTTTTTGTATTCACCAGCATTGGCTGCATTTGTTAGCACAAAAGTACCCGTTGGTTACCTATTTACGTTATATTTGAAAAATAATAATAATAATGAACTCATAATCATCAGCCTACAATAACTTGCCTCCAGCTCATGACCAAGGACTAAATTGCTCATTTTGTGTAAGATTGACTATCAGTATCAGAGAAACTAATCAATTCCAAACCCCATAATTTTAAGACATGAAGTAGGCCTACAATTGGAAATTTACTAAAAATTAAAAATTGGAATAAAATGAATTAAACTATAAATAAAATTGGATACAGGTGTAAAAAAAATTGAGACGATCAATTCAAATTTATAGGCTTAATTATTTCAAATGATATAGAATAATTCAGCGTGACCTATTTTGTGAGAAAGAAACATATTGATTTTGAGCCGTAGAATGCTGTGTTCTGATTGGTTATCCTGTGTGTGGTCAGCTCCCCGGGTCGCGCGGTCAGAACCACGACCGGGACACATACAGCCTGAACCAGGACCGCGACGTGGAGTTCTCGGAGCTCCGCGTGACTCTGTGGCACGACTCGCCCGGCATGGCGGACAGCGTGTTCCTCGGAGAGGTCAAGATACGGCTCCGCGGTCAGCAGCAGATGCAGTACGCCACCTCAAACAACTGGTGAGCTCCGGCGGAACGTTCACGTAAAGATGCATTGAGGGTTGCGTTGGTTTGCTGGTTTGAGATGGTGTCCTCACTTCCTATCCGTCCCAGGTTGAAAATGTGTTCCAATTCACAGGCTAGGGGTTTTTCGTGGTTTCCCTCTGTAGTCTAGGCTAATGCTGGGATAGTTCCACAATATATAGTCCACCACCGCTTCCTTCCACTATCCTTCCCATTACCTAAGAAACCTTCATCTCATTGTTCCATCATCTCATTAATCATTCATCCGACAGTGCGTCGTTAAACCCAATATAAAGAAAAAAATATGAACACGTCCCGTTTGTATCCAAACAGCTTCTTATTTCTACCACGCTTTAATTATTGTCCTCAGTATCAAAGATTGAAGATTGGGATTTTCAAACATTGCGAGAATCAATGATCAACTAGTTTTTCATTGCGTTGGAAATTGAAAGACTTTTATCTGCGGCGGAAAAGTATGATCACAGACAGCGCAGTTCTGGTGTAGAATCTAATTGGTTTTAAATAATTAAAATAGGGTGGTAAGATCGCGCTTGTGGTGCCCCGTCCAAACGATCCTACCTTTTATCCATAGCTCTAATTGGGGAACAATGATTTTGTATCAAGTTTCGATGTTATTTAAAAAAAAGAAGTTTCTCACTGTCGTGGTTGCGTGTCCAGGTACTTCCTCCAGCCGCGGCCGTCTAGCAGCCGACCCTACACGTTCCGCTGCCCGAGCCAGCTGGGCGTGGCTCCGGGCCAGGACATGCTGGGCTCCGTCCGCCTCAAGATCCACTACACGGCCGACCACGTGTTCGCCTCGCACATGTACGCGCAGCTACGCGACCTCATACTGCAGAGCAGGTCAGTACGTCAAGCCTCGGTGACCTTGTAGGGTGGCATTACATGACCTTGCGGGGTGGCATTGAATTGACCTTGCAGGGTGGCATTGAGTTGACCTTGCGGGGTGGCATTGAGTTGACCTTGGAGGGTAGCATCGAGTTGACTTTGGAGACAGAACGTTTTCTCCGCCGGTGACGTTGTGTGGCAGCTGACGTCACCATAATTGGGAATCGATTCTCTAAGCTCCAGAATCGATAAAGCAAAAAATAAAGCAAGAAAAAAGTTCACCCTCAAAAAAAGATGTGTAATTTTAAACTTTTTTCCAACCTTTCCGCGGCATTTTACGTGAAAAATAGCTGCTAGAGACTTCTTTGAACTGTACTGTACCACTCGGGTATTTCTGTCAACGTTCGGCTGTCAGACGTAACCAAAGGGATAGCTTGTGTCCAGATGGTAAGATCAAAATAATATGGACAACGAAATGAGCACGTATTGCGACGTGGAGAAGTACAGCACTCATGGAAAAAAAATCGATTTTTTGATTTGAGAATCGTTTGACATTAGAATTGATTCTAAATTGATTCTCGACTAAACGTTGTTATCACTAATATATATCGTATTATTGTTATAATTATTATATATTTTTGGTGTTCCGGACGTTGGGAAAATGAAGGCGACGAAATGAAGGGATCTGCGACGAAAAGTATTGTGACAGATAGCGCAGTCCTGGTGTCAATTTGTTTTTATAATTTGAAATAATCAAAATGGGATGGTAGGATCGCCCTTGTGGTACCCTTTCCAAACGATCCTTCTTTCAACCATAGCCTTGATTGGGGAGCAATGGTTTTGTATCAGATTTTGAAGTGATTTTTGAAAAAATTGTTATTGTGATTTTTTTTAAATACACTATTAAATTACAGTGAAACCTCTATGCATCGTTCCTGGATCCATCGTTTTTTCCTGCTTGTACCATTCATTTTTTCTCACCCCACTCCTATATAATCAATGTTAAATTTTCCTGGATGGATGATTATCCTGCATGAATGGTTTTGTTTCCTGGTTCCTTGAAAAACGATGGATAGAGGTTTCACTGTATTGTACTTCTCCGATGCTTCCAACATGGAAATTTATGCCAAGCTTCAACTTAATTTCAAATATTTAGAATTTAGATCCTTTTTTTTTGTTGTTGTAGGACAGGTTTGTAAACATACAGATTTTTACATATAATTTCAGTCCACCTTGCATATAACTTACGTTTAACTCACCTAGACTGCCAGAATATTATTGCAATTATTTTTAGGTCCTTTAATTTTTATATTTATTTGTTAATTAAATTGTTAATATTTATTTGTTATATTCATTTGTTTTTTATTTGTTAATTTATTTTGTTCATTTATTTATTTGGAGAGTTTGGTCTGCTGACGGTGATGTTGTTTTCCACCAGACTCATGGAGCCGGTCACTTCGAGCGCTGTTTACATCCTGGGAGAAATCGTAACGTGTAAACTAGACGCCGCTCAGCCATTGGTCAGGGTGTTTGCGCACCACGGCCAGATCGTGCCGATGGTTCGCGCGCTAGCCAAGTGGGAGATCTCAAAAGTCACGTAAGTGAAACGTGTGAAGCCTGAATTGTCTAGTTAACTGGACATTATAATTACAACCCTACCTTATATTGATATAATTACTAGGGGTGTGCCAGTATGAGAATTTAAGTTTGAGTTCGAGAGAAATCAAGAGTTTCGAGTTTGAATTTGAGTTCAGAAAAAAATTGTCAGGCCGAAATTTGCGTACTGATGCAGCATCCTCTGGATCATAAAATTTGAAAACTATTATGTTTTGTATTCGGAATAATATAAGTATATATAGGCCCTATATATAATATATATATAAGTACAGAAAAATCGTAAAAAAAATTGAACTCGGAATTTTCAAGTTCTGCTAAATATTTGAACTGGAACTCGAAACTCGAACTTGAAAATTCGATTGCTTGTACACCTGTAATAATTACAGTATTGTAATATTTTACACATACCATATTGTATTATTTTTGTTCCTGCCTACTTTTTGTTACACAGTGAACCCTCGTAATTTTGTAATTCGGTAAATTCGAAATTCGTCATAATTCATAGCAAGTTTGGTTCCCAACCCCAGGTTAAATATGTCGATCATTCGAAATACGTATAATTCTTAAATTCAAACTTGTGTCTCCCAGTTGCCAATATATTACTGTGAAATTATTGTTTAATTCAAAGTGTTTCTTTGGACAGATAGGACCTGCGAAGTGAATTCATGATTTTACTTTTTCACGTTTTTTTTTTTGGTCTTAGCGGTAACATGTAAGACATATCATTCAGAATTGGGAATATCTTCAATAATTCTACAGATTACACAAGAAAAAAATGTACTGTAAGTCTTTGCAACACGTCTTCTGCCTCAATCTTGGCATTCTAACTCGGCACACGTCACGAATACCGCAGTATTTGTAGCTACAAATGAACCATTCGTACAAATAAAAATAGATTTGTATTTGATACGTGATTTGTTTCACTAAATCTACTAGCCAACCTTATGGTAGGTCTTCGAAATATTTCTCGTACAGCCGTGAGGCTAACTCATTTGTCTGGCGTTGCAGAGATGCCAACACGATATTCCGCGGCAACACGCTCGTGTCGAAGATGATGGACGAGGTGATGAGGTTGGCCGGCCTGCATTACCTGCACAACACGCTGCGGCCGGCGCTCGAGCTCGTCTTCCAGGAGAAGAAGCCGTGCGAGATCGACCCGACCAGGGTCAAGGATACCAACACGATAGAAGCAAATCTAGCTAATCTCAAGGTAACTTTTCATGTACAGGCGTATTCGGCTTGTGTTGATGTTTTGAGATGAAGAAGATAAAGGAACAATTCTCTTTGTGGGCTTCTTATCTTTATTAAAAAAATTATAAAAATCAAATTTGTCAAGTGTCCAAGGTGAGAATAAAATGAGTTTAAAATTTAAAAAAAATGAAGAAATGAAAGTAATTTATTTGAATCAGTCCAATATGAAGAAGAAAAAACAGTAAATTGCAAAACTTCACGGGATAAGTCTTGTGTCGTAGCTCATCTTCCATATTACGGTATATCATAATAATGAATAATAAACCATATTCGACATTTAGGAATATTACTTTCCCCACCCACAAAACAAATATTTGAATTGTTGGTTAGTTATCAGTCCAGTAGAGCATATATTCGAACGTCTTGTAGGACTGTAGAAGTTGGAGTAGATTAAAAACACAACTTGCAAAACATGTACCTAAAAAAACAATAGATTGATGTGAGCGTACAACGTTTATGACCATATATACCAGACTTGAACATACTTTTAAAGTTTCCAAAATGAAAAAGCTCGACACTTGAAATCATGTTCCCCGATGGTATGACAGTTGAGACATTATCATCTTGAGGGAAGTAAATAATTATTTATAATGTAACTCTTGCAATGCATTGTAAAGTGTAAATAGTGTACTAGAAATTCCTGGGTAATGAACAGTTCAATAATTTAAGTTTGTTGATTCTTGTGGAGCCTATCTCCCAGTACTCGCATTGTCCAGTCCACACATATGTGTATGTGTTTTTGTGCTATGTCCATGTATTTCCTCCACTCTGTACCCACCTCATCATTCTCACGTCACTTGTTTCTCTCACTCGGCATCATCATCCATCATTCGTCTCATATCATCCCATCACAAAATAATATTCTTTAAATCAAGACCTACTTTCCAATGACAATTCAATCATTTGTGTTACAGATAAAGAATGATCAAGCTATATCTTCCTTCTCAGCTTATTTCAATTCCATCTGTCTTTTCCATTCAAATCTTCCTTCTTATTGAACCCGGTTTTGTCTCGTGCATCAGGAATACGTGGAGAGTATTTTCCACGCCATCACGTCGTCAGCGCTCAACTGTCCCGCTCTCATGTGCGAGCTCTTCCACAACCTGAAGGAACTTGCCGGAAGACATTTCCCGGACAACAAGGAGGTCCGGTATTCCGTCATATCCGGATTCATATTCCTGCGGTTCTTTGCGCCCGCGATACTGGGACCAAAACTATTCGACGTGACGAACGAACAAATTGTGAGTCTCAACTTGAAGTGTGTTAGGCATAAATCCTCGTAGAGTCGACTTCGGTTTGAAATTTTACTCTCATTAGAAGTAGAGAAATGATCTGAGTGATTGATATGTTTGGATTTGTATTTCAATTTATTTTCACGGTTCATTATTTTCAATTTTCAATTGATAACCTTTTTATTCTGAACTAATGTTTAAGTAAGGTTTTACATTTGTTTAATTTGAATATTAGCAACACTGTCATTCTGGTGGAATTCTATAGAAAATTCTAACCAACAATACATTTAACCATTGAGTATTTTATCGTTTATAATTGTTCGTATAGGAAGGAAAAATATGGTGCAGCAAGTTGAACATTTAACCTTCTTTCAACATATATTAAAAATTGTTCAAAGCACTGACTAGCTGTTTTTGAAAAATGAATGCGAATAAATGCCTTGTTGATTCAACTAAGCATAATTTATTGATACAAATCGTCCGTTGCATTCCAGGACGCACAAACCAATCGTACCTTAACGCTCATCTCGAAGACGATCCAGAGCCTCGGCAACTTCGTCAGCTCCAAGTCGGCCAATCAGACGTGCAAGGAGGAGTACATGTCCGAGCTCTATCGAGCGTTCTCCACCGACAAGCACATGCAGGCCATGAGACAAGTGAGTCGGCGACAGACAGCTTACCTCGTTTGTTAGGTTGTTCATTATATTTTAGTCAACATTGAGAGTAATTGATTACCACGTTACATTACATACACATTATACAGTGTAACCTCTATTCATCGTTTTTCAAGGGACCAGGAAAGTAAAACGATCCATCCAAGAAAATTCAACATTGATTATATGGAAGTGGGGTGAGATAAAATGAATAATAGAAACAGGATAAAAAATATCTGGAAACGACGCATAGAGGTTCCACTGTCACTATGAATATTTTTAGACCATGCAAAAAGGTGGGAGAGCACACAGAAATATTGGCTGCAAATAAGAATTACTTTGTATTGTATTGTAAGTCTTTCATTTGGTAAATATTTGTATGATATATATTCATATAATTAAATAATTAGTGTAATTCCTTATTGTTTAGTTCTCATAAGTTATTGAATATCATACAGATAACTTCATCAATTATTTCATCATCAGGCTTAGTATACAGTGAAATCTCTATGCATGGTTTCCAGATCCCTTGTTTTCCTGCTTGTATCATTCATTATTTCTCACCCCACTCCCACATAATCAATGTTGAATTTTCCTGGATGGATCGTTTTCCTGCATGGATGATATTTTCCTGGTCCCTTGAAAAGCGATAGATAGAGGTTTCACTGTATTTGTATCAAAATGATAATCAATTCATCATAATTTTCATCAATTCATTATAATTCATTATAATCAGTGTCAGTCATAAGATGGACCATTCAAGCTGCGGGATGGGCTTTCTATTAGTTTTTACGTTTGTTCGTGTGAATTACGGCCCCCGGCCGATCCTCGAAACTCGCTTCCAGTCAAACTCTTTCCTCTCCGTTACTTTCCACGTGAACAATGTCGAGAGTAGCCTTGCCGCATCTTGAAATGGTTGCTTAAATCATCTGATTAAATTTCTGTCATTTTTGTCAACAGTTTTTAGAAATAATATCTGCATCATCAAATCCTGGCCATAGAAGTTTGGACAGCCCTGTCGTTCTCAAAGAGGGGTAAGTTTCGGTTGGATTGTTCTGTATTATTATGTGTGTTTTATATGTTATATGCTCTAATATATGTTTTTTCCATACTAATTTTATTGCCTCTTGCTGACACATGGTAAACATTTATTTAATGAGCAAGCAAAGGCTCAATTTCACTGTGCTCGGAAGAAACACGACAATTTTTTTTCTTTTTTTCTGTATCACGCTCCACAGGTCAAAGGAAAGTACAAATTCAGTTAAAACACGGCGTACACAAGTGTCTTGGTCTGGTTCGATACTCAACCAAAAAATGTGTTTGGTCGGGACCCAATCGGTTGGACCACTTCAGAAAAAAAAATCGAAATTGTTAAAAACCTCATAATAACCCAGAGAAGAAGATTCGTAAAAAATATTTCCTTCGAATAAATTCAAGTTCTTACGGAATTTTAGTGTAGGCCTAATATCTATTAATGATGTAGACAACATTCTGAAGAATAAAAATTATAATTTTTTTTTTTTTAAATCAAAGTTATTGAGAAACCTATTAGGAATCTAAGCAACAAGTCTCGCCAATTAATTCAAAACGATTGTAATGTGTGTAATGAATAAAAAAGGAAGGCAGTGACATGATGGTTTGGTACTCGAGGTGCACGTATAGCTTTCCTTCGTATTTCATATAAATGTTCCTATGTCACTCACCCAACAACGCTATATGTTCCGTTTTCCTAGTGATTATATCGTAACCATCAATATCTAATTGAAACTTGTTTTCTCTTTTGCGTTCTAATCTGCTTGTGTGGAAGCAGGGGAAGGTATGTACGAAGCATCGAAACATTTTACTTTTACAAGTTGGCAGGCTGCAATAAGTTCTATCGTGCTGTGTTTGGTTCTTTGTTCCGTGCTCTTCGTTGTGTTGTTTAAGGACGTGTCCGAATCTCAACGCTACTTGACTAATGACTTACACTCGTGTACTTGTACTTGGGACTTGGACTTGCTACATGTGAACTTGCATTTCAGACAGTTTAGCAAGTATTCTACAACGTGGTGTCAATGACAGGCCTAATCCAGTTGTTACGTTCCCAACGGGCTTATGGCGGGAACTGTTAAAACCTCACTTCTATCTATTTATTAGAATAAAACAGTTATATCTTATATAATAAGTGATGTTTCGTACAAATTGAAGGTTGCTGCTACTTTATTACAGAGATGAAATTGCATCTTTTTGTAGGTTTCTGTTGAAAAATGGAAACATAAATGTAATACAGATTTAGGTGACCCAATACAGAAGCCCACAAGTAAAGTTCGCAAGAACGCATGGCATGTATGCTTGTGAACTTTCACACTTGACTTCTCATTTTATGAATTCAGACGCTCCTTATGACGTCACTTCCATACTTTGAGCAAGGCCAAGTATACAAGTACGCATAAATAAGGTAATTTGGACACGTCTCAAGTCCTAACTTTCAATGTATTGCTTCGGACAAAGTATGAACAAACACCTAGTCGAGAACTTGAGGCCCTATCAGACCCAGTTGTATTGAAATTGTATTCCTCGGTTTGTCTCGAACGGCAGTTAGAAGTCGTTGATTAGCTTTGATACCAATTTAAATTCTTATCTCTACCGGTAATCGAATCACGTGATTGATATTCCTCAGATTGAAACGTTGTTAAAACCGGCACTTGGTAATTAAACATGATGAGTAGAAGTAGATATTTATTTAGCATTATTATTAATTTACAAGGTTAAATACATGACATGAAATACATCTACAAAGCAATTACCATTACACAATAAAATGCATAATGAACAACATTTACAAAATGAAATATATAAGTAGAAATACAATTCAATTAACAATTCAATATGTTTTTATGATGAATAAAACTTATCAGGGTTGAAGTCTACTTGTGCTGTATTCAACAAAAATTTTAAAATATCTAACTCGTCAACAAAGCTCGCAGAAATACAAATTTGCAATAGCATTTTTAAAAACTTTTAGGGTATATAAAAATATTGAAAATCAATTTTTTTTCCATCTAGGTCTAGATATATCTTTATTCAAGTTTCCTTTGCAGTAATTGTCTCCCTAAAGTAATAACATCAAGTGGTTAACATGTGACGTTCTGTTACCAGGGTGATGATAAAACGTGCTCAAGGCAGGAAACGTTTCGGAAGGAAGAATTTCAAGCAACGTTATTTCAGACTCACCACCCAAGATCTGACTTACTCGAAAACCAAAGGTATGGAAAAGCTTTGTTTACTCGTGCTCAAATGTACTTCCCTTCTCTGATTTAGTGTGGGATTAGATTCAATTCAGCATGCCATCAACTGTCTCAAACCACTCAATCAATTCAATTTAATATTGAGGTACGAGCATATGCGACGAATGGAGAAGAAGAGAATACTGAGAGCAGTGTTTGAGATAGTAGAAAACAATGGAACTAAGAGAAGAGTTGGAAGACCAAGAGAAAGATGGCAGGAGGGAGTCAACCGAGGAGAAAAATAGGAGGAAGTGGTAGACGATAGATGGTGGGAGGATAGAGAATGGTGGAAGGAACTCGTAGGAAGAGAAGAAGAAACGGAGGATTGTAATAGTGAAGAAGAGGAGGAAGTCGCAACTGGCACAAACCGATTGATATAAGAAGTCTGCCCTAGCAAAAGTGGCCCACTTTAATTGGTTATCTGGGCTTGAGATATTATTATACTTACCCTTTGATTGGACGTAAGTCATTTCTCTAGCTTGAATTAGCGCAAAATTCGAATTATCAAGGGTTTACTGTAGTGAAGAAGAGGAAAAAGTCGTAACTAGCAGGAACCAATTGATATAGGAAGTCTGCCTTAGGAAACGTAGTAGAAACTCCCCCTGGCCCAATTTAATTGTTTATCTGGGGTTGACAGATATATATATATTATTATTATTATACTTACATTTGATTGAGTGTAAGTCGTAATGTCCGCCAGACACGCTATGGTGATTGTTTGTACGTTGGCGTTACTGATGTGTCGTAGTGTCTGCTTGTCTGGCTCCAGGAAAAGAGCCGCTGTGCTGCATCCCGCTGGACCAGATTCTGGCCGTCGAACGACTGCAGGAAGACTCTTTCAAGATGAAGAACATGTTCCAGATCGTTCAACGGGAACGCGCGCTGTACATTCAGGTAGGACTTGACGCTCGGTTATTCAGTTCACTTGCAGACATTCCTGAAAGTGTGGACAAATTTTGGTACGATGGAGCTTTGAAAAAACGAAAAAAGTGAATCTACTTGATCTTTGTCTAAGAGAGAGAATAGTAGCCAAGTTAGCTAAGAGATATAATGATGTTCAAGTTCATTGACACAAATATCTCTAATTTACCTACAAGTCTGAAAACCATTTCACACCTAGATGCATACCTAATTTTGATTCAAACTTCATGATTTAAACTTCAAAGAATATCAATCTGTGATTGATAATCACATTTTTTATATCTGCATTTTCAATGGTCATTTCTATATAATGTATGCCTTTTATGCATATATATATTACGGTATATACCGTAACTATGATTATGTATGATTTAAAAAAACAAATGTTGTAAAACTTCCAAAGATCTATTTTTGTCCTCCATGTTTGTTATCATGTCATTTCTTAGTATCTTCTTGAGTACAATCTCCGAGTTATAAATGCAAGATCGGCATGTATTTGAATCTCAAATGTTTGCTTACTTGTGATAAAAATAGATACCCGTAGATATCTTTGTAAGCAATGTGATATATTTATTGTGAAAATAGGTCCTACTGAATTGAATTCCCCCAGAAAATTTGAAATAGGCCTATATTTCTACAAAAACTTCTTAGTTCTTACCATATATATAATATCCATATATATCCTTAATATAATATATGATGTTTTGCAACGATGAGTGTGAATGAAAGAAAACGCGTTGCTAACGGTTACAGGCCAACAACTGTGTGGAAGAGAAGGAGTGGATCGACATATTGACGAAGATCTGCCAGACGAACGCCAACCGACTGAAACGCTATCATCCCTCCGCATACATCAACGGCCACTGGCTTTGGTGAGTTGCGTTTCTATACTTATTCAAGTGTTAACTTTATTGAAAAGTAGGACTTGAATGAATGAATATTAAAGTTTTAAGGCGCATCGACAGCGAGGTCATTTAATCTGAAGAATATTATTTTGTGACGGACGATATGAGATGAATGATAGGAGTGCTATCACCACTATAGGGGTAGGTGTGGATAGGGGATGCTGAGTGAGAGAAATGAGTGATATGACAATCATGAGGTGAGTACAGGTTGGAGGAAATACGTAGACAGAGCACAGAAAGCACACATGGACTGGACTTTTGTGTGTTTTGTGTGCCCTGTCAACGTATTTCCTCCAACCTGTACGCACCTCATTATTCTCATGTCACTTGTTTCTCTTACTCTGCATCATCATCTATCATTCATCTCATACCGTCCAAGTGTTAACTTGTCATCTACCTCGTGATTACCCGTTTCATTTCGTTGACTAATCAGTCGATTAGCCTAACAGAGTCTTTAACAAACAAATATAATTCAGGGCCAAAACGCAGATAGGCCAAAGTCTAGCGTACCGGTAATTCAGTGATTTTTAGTTGTACTTTTTACATCTGCTGTTAATGGAAAGAAATGATCATTGGCCGAGATACATTATTTCAAAGTGGAAGATATCAACATTCGTGTTTTTTGTTTACTCCTAATACAAACACTGGTAATGTCCGGATATATATCACAGAAACGGTTTTTACTTATGTGTTCCGGACTTTCGGAAACTGAAAGACTTTTATCTACGGCAGAAAATTATGGTCACCGTAAGCGCAGTCCTGGTGTTGAAGTTCATTGGTTTTAAATAATTAAAATGGGGTGGTAAGATCGCCCTTGTGGTGCCGCTTCCAAACGATCCTACTTTTTCATCCATAGCCTTAATTTGGGAAACGATGATTGATTTTGTATCAAGTTTCGATGTTATTAAAAAAAAAAAAAACTATGTTCAAAGTTCAGAACAGACACCAAGTTGTTAACTTGACTAGCGTAGTGATTCGATTAATACGTAAATACTGGACGAAAGGGAAGCGTGGTTAGTGTGTACAGAGAGCTTGCTGCAGCTGTGTGTTTTGTACAGGATGCATTGAGGGTTGCGTTTGTTTGTAACGCAACCCTCAATCCATCTTGGTACAGGTTATGTTGGATATTTGTACGATCAATTTTCGTACTTGTCGTTACTAGATCCTTTTATAGCCCTAACTATATATCCCTTCACTGATCGTCGTGATGATAACTATGGGAAGCACAAAAACACCGAGTTCTTCAATCTTTTTTTTTTTTTAATTTATGAATCAAATCGTGCGTATCTGACATGAAAACTGTAGCCTCGATCGTCTTGTTATGTTGAATCTCGTGCCAACTGGCCTGGTTGTTGATTGTTTTGCGTCTTGTTCCGCGTTTAGTTGCCGTCTGGCGAACGAGCTATCGCCGGGCTGCAGCGACGTCAGCCGCGGCATCGAGTCCGGTCTTCAGATGAACCTAGATCCTGACAGAGAACTGCAGCGAATACATTCACTCTTCATCTCAAATATGGAGAATCTAGAGAAAATTAAGGGTATGTCTTATTTGTCATTTTTATTGAAGCTTGACAATTTATTATCATTGTTCTTTGTGTACATTATAATTATTCATCATCATGATGAATATCATCCTATACAGTAGAACCTCTCTAGTGAGTTTCTCGTTAGTACATTTTTTGCTTAGTGGGTTTTTATTTTTTGATCCCAACCATATGCTTCTACGTACATGTTGAATAGTTTTTAAATAGTGTTTTTCACTTTAGTAAGTTTTTTTGCCTGGTCTCATGAAGAAAGTACTAAAGAGGTTCCACTGTATTTATTCAGTATATTTATGTAATTAATAGCTACCAGCCTGATTAAGAGCCTATGGCCTGTACCAACAAAAAACTGCTGTCCAAATCAGTTTACATTTCTTCACAGATCACTAAAGTATGTCTACGGAGGCCTATTTGTGTGAAATGTTTGCACATTCTGGATAATAAATTGATCACTAAATTTTAGAAGCAACTCATAGTACGTGTGTACAGTGCAATAAAAGAGGAAGTATATGTTAATACTTACATTATACACATGTAGGTAATCTTGCCGTTAATACTTGGACCGTTGAACGTTCATAAACATGAATATTTATAGTGCATCAATCTATCTACAGTGAAACCTCTATCCATCGTTTTTTGGGGGACCAGGAAAATAAAACCATCCATCAAGGAAAATTTAACATTGATTGTGGTAGTAGGGTGAGAAAAATTAATGATACAAGCAGGAAAACGATGGATCTGGGAATGATGCATAGAGGTTTTACTGTAAAACCATCCATGCAGGAAAATGATCCATCTAGGAAAATTTACGTAACATTGATTGTGGTAGGAGGAAGAGAAAAATTAATGATAAAAGCAGGAAAACAATGGATCCGGGAACGATGCACAGAGGTTTCACTGCATCGATTTTTGTAATTACGTACAGGCCTATATATATATATATATATATATATATATATATATATATATATATATATATATATATATATATATATATATATATATATATATATATATATATATATATATATATATATATATATATATATATATATATATATATATATATATATATATATATATATATATATATATATATATATATATATATATATATATATATATATATATATATATATATATATATATATATATATATATATATATATATATATATATATATATATATATATATATATATATATATATATATATATATATATATATATATATATATATATATATATATATATATATATATATATATATATATATATATATATATATATATATATATATATATATATATATATATATATATATATATATATATATATATATATATATATATATATATATATATATATATATATATATATATATATATATATATATATATATATATATATATATATATATATATATATATATATATATATATATATATATATATATATATATATATATATATATATATATATATATATATATATATATATATATATATATATATATATATATATATATTTTAAATCAGTTTTTTCACCTTTTGCTCTTTATTGGTCTTAACATACAATCATAAAATTGAGTAAAATTGGAGATGAATCGTGAATAAAAAAAACATGGCAAAATGTTGAAAACCTCCGAAAGATTGAGCCGGACAGGAGAATTTAGAAAAAATTGCATACATTTTTTTTTTACTGAAATCGTCGTGTTGCTGACTCATCGTGTGGTGTTTGTAGCCGCGTGCGAGTGCCAGGCGGTGTACACGGGCGACATCTGCTTCCTGCCGAGCTTCGTCATCGAGGACGTACAGTCGTGCTTCAAGACGCTGGCGCAGATCACCAACTGCGCGTGCAACCTCGAGCAGGAGCACCGGACCTACCAGCGGACCCTGGCGCGCGACACCAAAGTCGGGAGCAAGTGAGTGGGCGTGCGAGGCGGGACCGACCGCAAGTCCCCTGCCTTCTAACAAGTCTAGTAGAATCATTAGTGTAGTTCATAGTGTAGTGTAGTGTAGTGTAGTGTAGTGTAGTGTAGTGTAGTGTAGTGTAGTGTAGTGTAGTTATCATTATAAAGAGTGCTAGATTAGATGTGAGCAAATTTTCTTGTTTAATTTTTTTTAGATGATGCTTTGCGATGAGCAAAGCTTTGCATTTCACACTCTGAAAAAAAATGGGCTTCGTTTTTATGTTCGTTTTTTTTTTTGTAATTATGTACGCGGCATACAGGTCAGAGAAATGAATCAATCAACTTGAAACTTTTTCTGAACGTTGGTGTCATACCAGAATAGATTGGGATTGTTATTCAGAGGAATCGGTCGGAAGGTTTTTCCGGAAAATGATCGGAAAGTTTGTAAAATCCTCATAAGAAAAACCCGGAGGAAAAATACTTGAAAACAAGAATTTTTCAAAAGCTCTCAAATTCTCACAGAATATGAAAAATACTACAGTAGAACGTCAGTTGTACGATTCTCATTTATACGATTTTTACATTTATACGACTTTTCCAGGTGGTCCCAACCATTCTCCATAAGACTGAATGTTAAATTTCTTCTATTATACAACTCATTTAATCACGACTTTTCGTTTATACAACTGAATTTCTTGTCTCCTTCCAACATTTTCAATAATTCCAGTCAGGTGTTCATCATAAAGTCGTAAAAATCCCAAAACGTAAACAACACATGCGTGAGCACACCTGTTTTTCCTAGTAAAAATACCACCTTATCATGACTTCACTCCTACCCGGGTTTTTCCCACCCCAAAAAATATTTATAGATATTGTCTAGTCCTAAATCACTTATATTCATGAAGAGACGCATCATTTTCCTAAACCAATCATCACTCTTTAGAGCAATAGGACCTCCAACCTCAAGGTTTGGAAGCACACTGCCAAGAATGTTGCAATCACACTGGCACATTTGCCCAGCCAGTGACAGCTGATAATGTGTGAGAGGGGGGGAGGGGGTATGCAAGGCATGTGCAGGAGCGCATTTCTTTCATGTCGACAAAAAGTGATTTCAAAATCGAAGTATTTTAAAAAGGCAATGATGATCGCTTTTCATTGTTTGAAGTGAAATGTCATTTCAATAATATTCCCTCTCTAACAGGAACAGAAAAACAAAAAAATATAATTCTGTCAATGTGATGTCAAACATTTGAAGTAAATGCCACACTAGGAGTCGTCTGGACAGTGTTAGTTGGTTGCTATGAGCATTGGTAAATGTCTGCGTCTGTCTCTCATAAAGCTCATGTCATCTGAGAGCTGTCAACGACATAATGGCATGCTGTAGTGGCTTGAGGGTTGGTGAGGGGGCGGAGGGGAGAGCTGTGACGCGTCTTCACTTACAGACCAGATCAAAAACATCATACACAAGAAAGTAAAGACCAAAAAAAAAACATTGATTATGCAGTGGGTAAATGTTTGAACCCAGATTCATTAATAAATCATTTATACGTTTATCCATTTATACGATTTTTTTTCTCAGTCCCCTGAAAGTCGTATAAACGACGTTCTACTGTATTATACACCTTTTCAGAGATTTTTACAACAATCGAATGAGAAATAATGAAGAAAACGTAATAAACGTGTACATTTTATTGAATATTTGGATCAATTGGTTTTGCAAAGTGTTGATGCGACAGGTTGCAGGTTACTATAAATATCAACAAGTTGCAGGTGAGGTTTTTGAACGTTTGAAGTAAGTCAAGGTTTGTAGATGTAAATTGAGCTGACAAGTTATTTTTCATTCTAGATTGCCATACTTCTAAGCTCATCTCACAACGCGCATCCCGCGTTTTCCTAGTAAATAGGACATGTAGGGACTGGAATGGGCTCAGTAGAAGTGTATTTGAGGGGGATGAAAAAGGAGTAAAACAATTCCGTAAGAAGTGTTAACTATTGTTCTTCCTCTCAAATAGTTAGGTGTCAGGATGAGAAGTGAGGGACGGTCACACAACAGATCAGCTTCACATGTAATAGATTGTAATTTAATATATTTATGATAACCTCAACCACACATCATTACAGCGAGTACCCCTCACAACTGACGCGCTTTCGCCTCAGGCAGTATTTATGTACGACAATAAAAACTACGCTAGTCAAGTTCATAAGTTGGCGTCTGATGCTCCGAACCTTTTTTAATTGAAAAACACTACGTCAGTCATGTCAACTTCCTGCTCCGAACTTTACAATTATCCAAACAGAAAACATTAATCCTTAACCATCAGCTGTTATCAACCTAACCTTGATGAGTATAGTATTTTGACATGACCAGATTACTGAATTATAATTGAATAATATATTGATGATCACAAAAGACTATCCTAAATAAAATAGCTAACACTCGACCATCCTGTAATTAAATTGGCCTCAATTTCTACTGACTTATCGTCCAATACATAGTTGACAATGCCTATCAAGACTAACATTAGTCAACCCTCATTAAGTTCCAAAATATATGAATATCATTCACTGACAAGACAAGTTTACAGAATATTGATTGACTTTAATTATAATATGCTTTACTTTGGTAAGTATCAACTAGTAATGCCTTACAGTCCTAAATTCTGTTAATTAAACACATTAATATAACACTTGGAAAATATGGGTATAACCATAATTATTCATTGATTATTAATATCTTCGTCTAGTATTCTAGGCCTAGTTAAACAAAGTCATTCAGGTATGCAGGTTTACGTCGCACGCGCTGAAGTTTTCCACCCTCAGGAACTTGAATTTGTTCATCTTTATCTTCATCTGAATTGTCGCGCTCAACCGGCTCCGAGTCAGCACTAACGTCGTCTTCCTCGTCTTCAAGGTCATGACATTTCCACGATTTCAGCTGAGATACGTGCGCTGTGGTTGTGTAGTATCTTCCTTTTTCCTTCGCTTCTAGTTGCGCGACCTTGTAAGTGTCACTTGGTAGAACCTTGGATATGACAAGTGGCCCTCTAAATTTCATCTGAGTTTTCGTAGGATAACCAGTGTGATCAGCGGCTTTTCTCATCACGACTATTTCACCTACAACGTAGTTTGGTCCCACAGAATGCCTTTTATCATAGTACGCCTTGAATTTCCCTTGTTTCTCTTGAATCATTCTTCTTGCATTCTCTTGAAGTTCATGTGGATCGTGATAAACATCATTTTTGGAAAACTCGACAATGTCTCTCGTCGATCCATCGTTAAAGTTAGGTACATATCCATGTAACAATTCGAAAGGTGATTTTCCTGTCGTCTTGTTCATTGCACTGTTTAAATCACGTTCAATCGATTTCAAGTTAGCATCCCAATCCTTGTGTTCCGGGTTTTGTATTGCAATAGACATGATTGGAATCAAAGTTCGGTTAACCCTTTCAACCTGACCATTGGCTTGCGGGTGTTTAGTAGAATTAAGCGTATGTAATATTCCATTTGAAGTACAGTACTCTTCAAAATTCTTCGAAGTGAAACACGAACCACGGTCACTGATGATTCGTTTTGGTAAACCCTTTTCGAGTACAAAGTCCATCACTGATTTTAGTACATTCTTCGTCGACGTATCACGCATCGGGTACAGTCGCACGAACTTGGTTAAATTATCGGTAATGACGAGAAGTTCTTGATTTTGCCGCGAACTTCGTACAAAGGGACCTAGATGGTCCATGTGTATAATCTCAAAGGGGCGTCGCCCCGGAGGAATCGGGTGCAACAACCCTGATCTTTTCCCAGCGGTCACCTTATTCATAAGACAGTCGAAACACATGTGTATATGTTGTCGCACATAACGACGTAATCCGGGAAACCAGTAATTCTCCATAATTTTTGCCACTGTTCGATCTACGGAGAAATGGCCACTCAATTCATGGAATTTAATCGCTATTCCTTTTCTCATTGACGTTGGGATAACATACAAATGTTTGATCTTATTGTTGCATCGCACCGCCTTGAACAATCTGTTATTCTCCAACACGTAATCTTGACAACGATTCAATTCTTCCTTTGTTCGTTCGTCACGTCCTTTCTTCAGGATTTCAATCAATCCAAGTAATTTCGCGTCACTGTGTTGCATCATCAAAACTTGATCTTCCACACTAAGAGTGAGGTAGACGTCAAGCCTATCACCAATTATGTCTTCCATTGTATCGCTCTCTGCGTCAACTGGAGCTCGACTTAACGCGTCGACATGACTCATTTTATCACCAGGTCGATGACGTATTTCAAAATCATATTCTTGAATTAATCCATACCAACGAGCAATTTGTGGATTCAATGTTTTATTCGCATTAAGGTAAACAAGAGCTTGGCAATCAGTCACAATTACGAACTTTATACCAAGTAGGAACTGGCGCAGTCTGTCTATACTCCACACTATTGCCATAAGTTCGAGTTTACTTGAATGGTAGTTTCTTTCAGTTTCGGTAGTTTTCTTACTCACACAGTACACAAGGTGCATTTTGCCGTCAGTACCTTGTTGCATCAGCATTCCCGCCAATCCCAGGGAACTTGCATCTGTATGCAATTCAGTGAATGCGGTCGGATCATAGAGCTGAAGTGTAGGCTTCTCAGTCAAGGACGTTTTCAAGTCGTTGAAAGCCGTCATCTGTTCTTCGCCCCAATCAAAGACTACATTATTCTTCGTAAGTCGACTCAATGGTTCGGCACGTACAGCATAACCTTCAATGAATCTTCGGAAAAATCCCGTAAGTCCCAGAAATCTTCTTATCTCGAATACGTTTCTTGGCGTCGCGAATTCTTCAATTGCCTTCGTTTTTCGGTGTCCCGGTTTTATGATACCGTCCGACACGATGAATCCGAGGTATTCTATTTCCTTACGCCCGAATTCACACTTGCTAATTTTTAACGTTAGCTTTGCCTTCCTTAGCGCGTCTAGCACTAGTCGTAACTTGATCAAACTGTCAGACCAATCACGTGACGGAATGAGTATGTCATCGAAGTAGCACATAGCCACTGTATTCCTCAATGGGCCTAACACTATGTTCATCAATTGAGTAAACTCACTAGGTCCGTTCGTCAATCCAAATACCATTCTTTCAAACTGACCGGTGTCATCGGGTGTTACGAACGCACTTTTCACTTTCGCGTCTTCCGTTAGAGGAATTTGTAAATAACCATGAGCCAAATCCAGCACTGTAAACAAATGACTCCCCGCGATTTGTTCTAGTTGATCGTCAATGTTTGGCAATGGGAAATGGGTCTTGACCGTTTGTTTATTTAGTCTTCGGTAATCTACCACAAGTCTTTGCTCGCCTGTCTTTTTGCGAACCAACAGGACAGGACTAGCGTAGGGAGACTTCGTGTCAGTTACAATTCCTGCCTTCTTCCACTCCTCAACTATCTCGCGAATTTCTTCTCTTTCCTTAGCATTAGTACGATAAGGTTTGCAACTCACAGGTTTACTACCTTCGACTTCATGAATATCCATTTTCACTAGATCAGTACACCCAAGTTCATTTATAGACATCGCAAAACAGTCCCGATATTCGTTAAGCAGATGTAACAGTTCACTCACGTTTTCGCTGGAAATGTTTTGGTCAATATGTAGGTCTTCCTTCACAATATTCCGTTTCTCACTTACACTTTCAGTTACAATGGCCTGGAAACAATCGGTCGTCATTTCGTTTTCCACATTGTCCGTCAACATGTCAACGAGTTCTCCCCGTCCCATCCTTTGACCTCGTTTGAAGGTTATACATTCCCTTCGCACATTCATCATTGGAATACATGTCTCACCATTATTCACTCGGAATAATTTGCCAACATTTTCATCTTGCCCTTGAACTATTATTGTGCCGTTCTTTTGCCCTTCAACTAATACTTCAATCCACTGCATTGTATCCCGTTTTATTACGGTCTCTTCCTTCAGCGTCATTCGCAACTTTGTAGACTTACGAAAGTTACTGTCATCCATGTTAAGAAATGGATCTTCGTTGACGTATCCAATATGTAAATCGTCACCCCTTTTAACATACGCCACATACGGCAATTCAGTCCATGTACGACCTATGAGAAGTTCCGTTGGTTGAACAACATCAGGAACTATGTACACTACAACATCCCTACCCACAACGCCATCAACTTCTATATCCACGATAGTCTTGCCTATCGATTTGACTGAGGCATTCTCGGTGTCACCGAAGGCAAAGAATACATTAGACTTTGTGGTGTCAATTTGTACATTATTCTTGATTGCTGCTGTCGCTTGCATGGTGCACGCCGAACTTCCTGGGTCTATCATTGATCGTACAGATATATTATTGATTGTTGCAATCTTCATATATTTCTCAGCAACACTGACCGTTTCCTTTTCCGTAGTTGAAACAATCATTACTTCCTTCTTAGTTTCACTAACCCTTGTAGTTCCGGCCTGGCAAAATCGTTTGACATGGCCTTCCTTCCCACATCCATAACAGGTTATGACCTTCTTAGGCTCAGGACAATCACGCGAGACATGGCCCTTGGCCTTGCAATTATAGCACATAACTTCATTCACTTTTGCAGTACCGTTATCACTTGTTCTTGTTTGTCTTGATGCGCTTGATGATTGCTGGGTCGCATTTGAATTCGACGTCATAATCTTCTTTTCTTGCGGTTCGGCTGTGCGTGGTTGACTTGCCGAACTACTTGTAGAACTAAATCTCTTGTCATTTCCACCGAATAATTCATTTCTCTCCTTTTCGATAGTTTCAAATTCTCGGATATCCCTCAAGATCTCGTTTTCATTACAGTGTGTTTTGGACGTAAGTAATGAACACAACTTACTAGACCATAGTCCGATGACTAATTGTTGTTTCGTTTCTTCAAAATCAAGGTTCAACTGACAGCATAGTCTGACCTTTTCATGAAAATAACTGTATGTGTTTTCACCTTTTCGTTGACGTCGTGAAGTCATCACTTTCCACTTATCAGTTAAACTGACTTTTCCTACAAACGTGTCTCGAAAATGCTGCTGGAATTCATTCCAAGTTGTTAGAAATTCTCGTCGGGCTCGATACCAATGCTGAGCCGCGCCTTTCAGATGTGATCTCGCAGTTTCCATTTGAAACGCTGGTGGCCATCGATGTAAGGTCGCCATGCTCTGGATCGCGTGTAACCATTCAACTGCTAGCGATGAGTCACCTTCTCCGTTGAAATCACCAATTCCCCTCGACAGATCGGGCATGATGTGAAACGATTGGGCCTGTTCATTCATGGCACCTGTCGTCGTATTCTTCTCCAATAATTTCAATAACATTTCATCACGTTTGCGATTTTCTTCAAGCATGATTTGCATAATCTTCGCGAAACTTGGTTCCGGTTCGTCAACTGTCTGTACACTTGTTACCGTGTCAGCTCGACTGGTAGGCCTATCACTAATTGACGACGCATGCTGCAACACGATACTTCCATTTCTCTGTTCATTCACTTCGTCAGCCATATTAGCGTTGGTAATTCGGCGCCTACGCTGACCATCGACACTCAAGTCCAAGTAATTGAATCGCTCCATCTCTCACAGTTCACTATTCTTTCGTTGATAACTTTTATTCCTTCGTTGATCTTAGAACTCCGTCGTTCCGTCGCAACCCCTCGGAAATAAAACACTGACAACTTATTCGTTCATATCCATACAACTTTTATTCCTTCGTCGATCTTAGAACTCCGTCGTTCCGTCGCAACCCCTCGGAAATAAAACACTGACAACTTATTCGTTCATATCCCACTTCTGATGTGTTAACTATTGTTCTTCCTCTCAAATAGTTAGGTGTCAGGATGAGAAGTGAGGGACGGTCACACAACAGATCAGCTTCACATGTAATAGATTGTAATTTAATATATTTATGATAACCTCAACCACACATCATTACAGCGAGTACCCCTCACAACTGACGCGCTTTCGCCTCAGGCAGTATTTATGTACGACAATAAAAACTACGCTAGTCAAGTTCATAAGTTGGCGTCTGATGCTCCGAACCTTTTTTAATTGAAAAACACTACGTCAGTCATGTCAACTTCCTGCTCCGAACTTTACAATTATCCAAACAGAAAACATTAATCCTTAACCATCAGCTGTTATCAACCTAACCTTGATGAGTATAGTATTTTGACATGACCAGATTACTGAATTATAATTGAATAATATATTGATGATCACAAAAGACTATCCTAAATAAAATAGCTAACAGAAGGTTAGGAAGGCGGTCAAACAGTCGTGACCAAGGATAGGGAACTTTCCACCGTGCATTTATGCGCAACTGTGAGTGTTGTTTATAATGATGATAATAACGATGTTTTAACTTTGTAAGGCCAAAAAGTAAGAATATGAGATAATGATGACTAGCAACATTCTTGTAATGACATATTTGTTCACTAGGCTATATTCTGCTCGAATGAAATGGTTCTTCAAAGTCTGTTGAAATTATGAAGATTGGACTGAACTGTGATTGACCTTGTTCAATGACATGATGCTTATAAACAGCAAACTTATTGTTTTGCAAGAGATTGCATTGGTGAGAGATTGAATTCAAATTTAAATTTGGAGTTTAAAAGAGTTAAAATCGTTGATTTATACATCAGGCAAGTTGGTACATCATGAAAATAAAAGAGCAGCCACCAGAAGTGTGAGATGCAACACTGTAAAGTATCTATTCTCAAGTTTTTGGTATAAATAGATGGAAATAAATGAATAAATAGTATATTGTTCCTAGTTTTTAATCGGTGGGGCCTACTCATAGTAGGCTGGAATTCTTCTAGATCTCTGTATTGTTTGAAATGGTAATTTTCATAGAAAAAAAAATATATATGGGCCTATTTTCAAGTAGAACAATAAACCAAGCCCTGGGTCAACAACACTAGTAAATTTGAAGTTCACCTGATTTCAGACTTCAAGGGATTTCAGGGAGATTTTACGGGATTTCAGGGAGATTTCATAGGATTTCAAGGAGATTTCAAGGGATTTCAGGAAGATTTCATGACAAGTGTAGACCAGATGTCAGGAGTTGTTAACCCCTCGCAATAATCGTGACCAGTCCATGACTCGAGACCTGTCGTTTGTTTCCAGACAAGCGCCAATCGGCGACGACAACTACCTGTTGTTAGCGGGGGGCGTCGGCCGTCTCGACGGTGGCCTGCTTCGGAAGAACTACGTCCACCCGAACTGAAACCCGCCGTCGACGATTCCAGGCTCGACGGTTTGTGACAGACGGTTAGCGGTGGGGCGTGGGGAGGAGAAGATTGCGAGGCGGGCTTTCACGTGGACGCGTTAAAAGAGAGCCAAGCGAGTTTTATTCAAACGAGAAATTGTTACGGTTCATCTTTAATCGAGCTTATTAAACACGATTGAGAGAGGGAAGAAAATTTAGTTGAAGTAATGTTTTTTTTTACTAGACTTGTTGACTAAAACAATTGGAAATAAACCACCGCTAATTATCTAGGCTCTAAGTGGTGTGAAGAAGCCTTATTTTCTCACTCTATAACTTGACGTATTCTCAATATAAATTATAACGGAATATAATATGATGATCTTTTGTTCATCTAATCACACTGAAATATTACAGTGGCAAGAATATATTTCCAAATGGCTACATAGGCATAGCTTATACAATACCCATAACTTGACGATCTTTTTCTTATCGCAATATTTATTACTTTCATGTAAAGTTAGTTTCAGGAGAATTTGCAACCAACTCACCTCTTCATTTTTAGGTTTATAAATGAATAACAACAACCTACACTTGTGAAGCGAAGTATTCAAATGAAAAATGAAAATGGATTTTACGTGATTTATATTTCCAAGTCTATTTTTGTAAAGTTGCGGTATTACGTCGACAGAATACGAATATTCCAATAAATTTACTCGTTGGCACGCTCCGCCATAACGATCGTCGCACACGGTAACGAAAGTCCGTCTCTCGTGGCGAGCAGAGTGTGTTTTTTTTTAATAAAGGGGCGCAATAATCACGAGTCGAGCGTGGCAAAGCAATATCGCGTGACATATTCTCATTTTAGATACATTAGTTGTAACCCGTCGATCGAGCGCTCGGCTCCTGCTCTCAGTCCCCCGCACTCACTTGTTCATGACGCACAAATGCCAAAGAATAATATGTAAATAATGGTCTAAATGTTAAACGAAACCAGCCTCTCGTTGTCTATGATTTCCCACGCCGCCGTCCGATTGTTTGGTGCTCTGTCGGAGATTCGCAATCTCGTAACGTTATTCGGAATGTATTGTGAACGTGCATTTAATAATAACCAATGTAATAATTTAAATTTAATTAGTTTTTAAGGAAGTGATTAAGATCAACCCGTGCGTGGTCGAGAGATAAATATTGACTTGCATTAGGTTTATTAGTATTATTTGGAATCGCGATGTTGCGGAGGTTTTTCATTCATCAGCGGCCATTTTCAAGTTTTATCTTGAATTATTTTTCACTTCAGTTTTAAAAAATGACGGAATTTTTCTTTCATCAAACGAGCTTGACGTGACTACAATTAGTACTTTTTTGTCCAACTTTTCAGTAAGTTATAGTAACTCATAATTGAGCGTAAAATACTAAAATGTACCTTTTTACAATTTTTGACGAATTCTTCAGGTTTTTGCTTCAATTTTACGTTCTTACATATTACCGTAAGTCGCTGTTGTGTTGGCCAATCTAGTTTTGGAACAGTATTGCATAGGTTAAACTAAAAAATGCTGAAAGCAGTACGTTTAATGAACTGATTATACCTGACGACAGCTGTCGTGTCATGTCGTTAGACAACTCTCACATCAAGCTGTGTGTTATTCTATTGATTCGATTGTGCTGAGAGCAGAAAGAGTCGAGATTTCTCACGAGAGATTCACACGTTTCTTCAACAAATACTCAACCTGATGAACTTTTAATTCTGCATTATTTTTACGTTTTACAGTGACAAGTTGAAACGTTGGTCGAAAATTAATAGATATTTTTTATTGATGTTGGAAACATACAACGTTCAAAGACTCACTCATTATTTGTCATTTGCATAAATGTGCCAAAAAGGTCAATATTTATTTACTCCATCTTGTACATGTCCACTAGTCTAATACTCCAACGCGTTTGCGTCTCGAAGACGGAAACGCGTACACGAGTTGAGCCGTGGCTTACCGGTGATGTCGAGTTTTGTACAGCGTGAAGATTTACCGTCTTTACCAGAAATACCATAGTCGTAGATATACATATATAAATATATATAATAATTTTAGTTGATAAGTTTTGTCACATTTTTATACGATAACTATAAGTGCTGTAATTATATTAATAATAATCAACAAATTACATAGTGATACATTAATTAATATATATTTAGATATTTTTATCTTGCTATCAGATCAAGATGTAAGTATTGTTTTGTTTCATTATTCAGCTTACCTCATAAAGTTGTTATTATTTATTAAGTTGCCACTGTGGAATGAATGTGGAACCATACATGATATTTTAAAAACATCACCAGCATATATATATATTGAATAAAGTGGTCCATCTTTGTATTATATATAATATCATCTTTAATGAATTGACTTTTAAAGAGTTGTTGGTGGCCCAGGTCCAGATTTGTGTTTTGCTTTATGTCGCGAGTGTTTTTCACGGTGACGTACGAAGGTTTGCGAGGTTATCGCTGGTGACGCATTCGATGTGATATTTTAAAACGTTAGTAATGAAGTTGGATATGTTGTGATGTACACAGTTGGTTAATTATCGCTACGTGTTGGTCGGTTGAAATTGAAATGTAGGATCCAATTAACTAGGATCACCGCACATTATGTTTTGTTAACGGTGTTGTCAGTTTTGATTGGTGGTTGTCAGCTGTACGATCGGCCTCGCAAAGCTTCGTCACATTGCTATTTCGAGCAAAAATCAATTTGGTATCAGATTTTCAATACACTTTTTGTTGATGATTTCACTCAAAATTATTGTTTGTTCGATTCAATTTGTGCCTTATCAAGCGACACAGGAGAAGAATATTTTACTGTGAACATAAACTGTGTAATAATCACTTGACAACAGCATTACAGAGTGTCAGTATCCACACAGAATGCTTTTAAAAGTGAAATTGTGGGTCGGAGAAACAGTGAAGAAGGAAAAGCGATGTTTTGTAGTAGGTAGTTTTCTCGTAAAATATGGTAGCCATCACACTGTTCTCGCTACAATAGTTGTAAAACAATGTGTTTTATTGTTTGTACATATAGCATTACATTACACCTGTAAATCTGTCAACATTAATGCTCCCAATATATTCAATTATTCAAATCTAAAGTAATCAACAATGTGCCAAGTTATAGGCGTAAGCCGTCATTGTTGGATATAGATTGAATTCATGTTAAATGAGACGTTCAATACAGACTTCTTGCTGTTACAATGAGCAGGTGGCAATTTATCAAATCTTGTACCCCGACATAATTCCACGTAGTTATCCGATTACGTAGATCTACCAAATCATTGTTATTGGTGGATATTTGATGTAATACGAATAGTTTATCTCGATGATTGTGAAAATGTCCAGTAAAATCCTCAAGACTGTTTTTTGTAACATTATATATATATATATATAGAGGTATATTATACAGCAAGGGATTTCACAGTTTAAAAAGAAGTTGTCAGTGTTGGATAATTTTTGGGATTTTAATTGTATTTAAATTATCAGCATTGTTTATAAAAGTGGAAATATTTATGTTAGTTGCTTATCACAGGGCGTAGCGCCCAACTTTATGTCTACACTGTAGGTTGTGATCCAAGCGTACAATGTGTTGTAATATTACACGTGTGGCATCCAGAAGGCATTACTCCATTGTACGGGTGTGCGAGCACTCGACTGTACGCTTCAAAACCAGAGAAACTTATATTGTCGGTCGAGTTGTCGGTTGATCTGCCTCATCTTGAATTGGTCACTTATTATACTTACCTAACCAAATCTGGTTCAGAGTAGGCCTACGGGGTTCGAGTCCCGTTATAGTCACGAGTTCAAACGTTCTTTCACGTATCATTCCATTGTGTTCTCATCACTGTCTCATTCATACCCCCATATAAACTAGCTGTTGGTGGGGTCGTTGAACACCATTAAAAGAAGTTGACCCAACCTGACCACACTTTCCATAGTTTTTGTGTCTTATGATGTTGTATTTAATATTTCAAGTTGTAAATTTGTATTATTTAAGTTGATAAAGTGACAACATATATTGAGCACTACGGATAATGTGGTTAGAGTAGGTTAGGCGTAGTGACTGATTTAGAATGAAGCGGCTCAATCTACGAAAAGGGTCACCGAGAAAAGAGTTTATGTAGAAAATACAAGAAACGGCATTCATTAGTCATTCTACGATATTTTGAATTGGTTTTCATATACGCAATCAAAATTATCAAATTGTCTTCAATATTCAATAATTGAATCAGTTATCTGGACAAAAGATGCCACGAATATGTGTTAGTTGAGGTGCAAGTTATATTGAACAATTGACGCTGCGGTAATAATGTTGTCGAGAAGTTAATTTGTCATGCTCTGTCCTTCGACTCCCTCCAATGTAAAGCAATTAATTGTTGTGTAAATTGAGTTGTCAACATTTCCAAGTGCAGTAATTTTCACATCAACTCTTCTCGAGTAGGCATTTTCAATCTCGCACACCCCTACCTAATCATTTTCAAAAATAATAAAACGAAACATTTCTGTGTAAAGGTCAGTCCATAGTTGTAAGTAATCTGTAAATACCACAGCCACAATTCCTGTCGTATTAGATATTTGAAGGAGTAACAAAATATTGTTAGATATTTAGATTCTGCTGAGCTCTTGTTCAAACGTCCAAGCTGACCTCGACCCGTGACTTTGTAGCACGTTTTGTGTCGACTGCATCTGAATAGGTCAGTCGCTCACACAGTGATCGTACCTATAATAATAGACTCAAAATATTGTAATGTGACACCAATTTACTAAACTACTCCACTAAAATGTACTCATATCAAATTGTCGACCACGTTCAATATATATTATGTTCAAAACTTTGAAGAAGAGTAATAATTATATTTAAAATTGAACCAGTGAACTTGTCTGTATGATTTACCTACATAGTAGCCTGTTCGTTCCTCGTCACACCGATAAGTATTGCACTTCTATTCCATTAATCACTTTGTTGTTTTCTTCCCTCTTTGCTCAAACTATCCTTTAGACAATAATTATAGATAATCGAATATGCCGCAGGTTACCTTCAGTGTTCTCAATCACGAGACTCAAGATTTTGTTATATTCTCAAAATTTGGTCCGATTTTTCAAGTTACATCTGCAATAAGACTGTGCTGATTGAGGAGCCAAGAAATATTGTGTAATGTGCTTTATTTGCAATCGCTGCAGATTCACGTTACTGTGTTGATACGTTACTGTTATGTTAATTATTCAGTTTTTTAAAAATTATTCAGTCGATTATTATTAGTGATGACATCGATTCTCCAAGCTCCAGAATTGATTGAAGAAAAAAAGAAAGAAAAAAGTTCATCCTCAAAAAGAGTTGTGTAATCTTAAACTTCTTTTTTTCAACCTTCCCGCAGCGTTTTACGTGAAAAATAGCTGCTAGAGACTTCTTTGAACTGTACTGTACCATTCGGGTATTTCCGTCAACGTTCGGCTGTCGGACGTAACCGAAGGGATAGCTCGTGTCCAGATAGTAAAATCTCAACAATACAAAATAATTCAGACAGCAAAATGAGCACGTATTGCGACATAAAGAAGTACAGCACTGACCATAAAAAAAAGAACAATTTTTATATTTAAGAATCATTTCAAATTAGAATCGATTCTCTGAATAGATTCTCGATTAATTGATGTTATCACTAATTAATCCCCTTAATCTCGCCCTTATGAATTATTCTGTTTCTCAATATAGAATCTTTATTTTTTTCTCATACGTCTTGTTCTTTCAATAGTCTTCGAAATAGATGTGCACTTATTTCTCTCGCAATTGCACCGAGTGTCACACTGCATTGACGGCAATGCCTATGTGTAACAAGTCGACAACAATTTGGCAGGCAACTTTGATCAAATCCCACAGAACATTTTTCAAAATTTTTGCCACTGAATATATTATAGACCTAGCCCTAATCAGTGATATGAATTAAATGGATATCATATAAGGGCTCACATATGGTAACCATGTAATGTTTGACAGCAGCTTACCCAATTTTAGGAGATATCTATGAACTTTTTTTTTTCAATAACATCGAAACTTGATACAAAATCATTGTTCCCCAATCAAGGCAATGGGTGAAAAATAGCATTGTTTGAATGGGGCACTCCAAGGATGATCTAACTACCCCAAAAAATAATTAAAAATAAGAAAATGAACAATTTATAAACCAAAAACCTTATTAATTGAAGAACTCAATTCAGTCCTTTTTCTAAGGTCATAAAAAAAATAAGTTCTACATAAAACTTCTTACAATGTCATGAACGGTCTAAAGTCGTTGAAAAAAAAAATCGAAACCATTGAAATTCGCGCTCGTAGGTTGGTAGACCAATCACAGTACATTCGGTGAAACTTCTCTATACGTCAATAATCTTCCACATTGCCAACTTAAAAGTAACAATACCACCAAGTAATTGTCTTGGGTGCTATCAAATTTTGCATCGGTAGGTTGCATCACTGAAACACGAAAAGTAAACATGTTGAGGCAAACAACGAAGTGTCACCTTTTAAAAACTGCAACTGACAAAAATTATGAACAAATAATTTGAAGTATTTATTTAGAATTTTAATTGATAGTTGGCCAAGTTATTGATCGTCAGAATACTCACGCCTTACGTAACTCTGCTTGACTGTACGGACCAATAAATATAAATCATGTCGATTCATGTAACCGTTAGTGGGAACCCGGTCAGTATTAAACGAGGAAAAATGCTACTGGCAGATAAAAACGTTTGGAAAAAAAATGAATTCGATCGGCGTCGGAAAGTTCGATTGGAACAGGTAATTATCTAGCGAAGTTATTAGCCCGGTCAGACTGGAGTAGACATTGCATGTAACCTGTCAAAAATGTCAATGTCTTCTAGACCTAACCATTCTAACCTAACCTAGGCACTAACAATGGCACTACATAGGGGTACTCAATGTTACTTTTTTGAAGTGGTGCCCTTGTACAGAAATTGTAAATCATGTCGATTCAAGTAACCGTTCGCGAACTGAGTAGGGATGTTTATTTAACGTCACAGCATGCATTGTGGGCTTGACTGTCAAACCCACTAGACTTACCCTAAATCACTTGGTACAGTTTGTTTTATTTATCACTCCATTCTATTGTGTGTTCAGGTGAGGGAGCAGTCGAAGGATTTGGCGAGTAAATTACGACAAGATGTTCGAAAGGAAAGGGAAAAGCAAGTGAGTGATTTCGAAAAGGAGCAAACTGCCGAGCTCAAGAAATGGCAAGCTATGAAACTTTTATCATTACAACAGAAATACCAAGAATGTTTGGAAGAAGTTGGCGCAGGTCACACACAAGCTGCTCTTGTGCCCGATCCCGCAGTAGTAATTGCCGAGCAACGGAAACGCAACCTCGCAGACGCGCAAAGGAGAGGGAGAGAAGCAACAGAAAAGGCCAGGAAACAAAACGAAGAACTTTCTCAACAGAAGAACACCGCCTCGGAACAGAAAAAGTTGGCTCGTAGCGTAGAAGATGTCCGGTCTGCCATGGTCTCATCCATCAACGAAACGACTGGCAGAAGTAAAAGCCCGTTGCGAGAAAGACCGGGCAATAAACCCGGCAATGGACGTCACGAAACACAGGTCAAGACTTTTCATCCGTATAAATCTCCGAAGAGTAAAAAGAAGGATCGATTGCGTGAGACGTCCGATAACCGTCCCTACGAGACTAAAGTAAAAACATACCATCCCTACAAGAAAACAAGCCCACCGGAAAAACGCAATCTGAACGGCACAAGTCGCGACAGTGATAACGACAAGAGCTCGGCTGTCACCAACTCGCGAGGTTCTTTTGACGATCAAGCGAGTGACGAATCTAGAAGAGTTTCCGATCCACCCGCGACATACAGATTGCCACGAAGTTCCGGTAAGGATGACAGCTCGTCGTCCGATCAAACTATGAGACCAACGCATCCTCTGTCGGAGAATCAAGATTACAGACCTCTCTCTGATATCGCAGACAATGTTTCAAGCCGCCAACCAGTTGCCAAGGTAACGAAGCTCAACCGAGATGCAGAAGGTCAACCATCAGGCGCGTCTCGTCCTCAGTTGGCAGATCGGTAAGAGAATGACATTAGGTTTAGTTACTTGCTAGTTCAGTTATTATTATTATTATTATTATTATTATTATTATTAACTCTTGCAGTTGCACATAAATGCGCGGTGGCAAGTTCCCTATCAATCCTATCCTATCGCCTCCCTAACCTTCTGACGGAATAGCTTCAACCCTATTTCATCCTCCTCAAGTATACTTCTACTAAGCCCATTCCAATCCCTACCTGTCCTATTCAAGAAAGAGAACTTACCGACATCTAATCTAGCCCCCTTTATAACTACTGCTCTATCATGACTTCGCCTACCCCCATACCCTGACTCATTCCTTTCAATCAACCTATTCAACTCTCCCCAGCCCCCTTCTCCTTCCATTACCCTGAAGAAATTACAGATCCGATCCTCCTTTCTCCGTATTTCCAATTCCCGCCATCCCAAGTCTCGGATCATCTCAGATGGACTCTCCAATATTCTCACCCTCTCCCCCCTTTCATTCTCCCCCCATTTCCACCTCCTAACCCTACCTGTAACCCTTCTAACTGCAATCCTTTGCACCCTTTCCACATCCCTTATCTCACCTAATCTATAAGGATCCCAAACTGAACTAGCATATTCCACCATGGGACGCACTAACGAGAAATAAGCCTTTTCCTTTATCTTCATACTTGTCCCCCTAAGCTGCCTCATTACAAAGTTTAGTGCATTTATACTCTTTTTTACTATTCTCTCAATCTGACTCCCCCACCCTAGACGTCTATCAAATACCACCCCCAAGTACTTGTAATTTTCCACTGACTCAAGTGACTTCCCTCCTACATCATACACTACATCAGCCCTCACTCTCCTCCTACCAAAGGTGACTAACTTACACTTCCCTTCATTTAACCCCATCTTGTTCAACTGAACCCAACAATTAAGTGCCGTCAAATCTGCCTGAATAGCTACTACATCCTCCTCTGTATTGATTTCCCTATATACCACACAATCATCTGCAAATAACCTTATTCTCGAATTAACAACCCTAGTCAGATCATCTGTATATAAATCAAATAATAACGGACCTAGCACACTACCCTGTGGAACTCCTGACGTAACCTTAACCTCACTTGAAACCTCCGAACCTACTCGAACCGTTTGAACTCTATCCTGAAGAAAGTTTCCAATCCAATTAACTAACCCAGCATTCCCAATGGACAGTTTCAACTTCCCTAATAGTATAGTGTGATCTACCTTGTCGAAAGCCTTTTCAAAATCTAAAAACACTGCATCAATACAGCCCCCCTTGTCTACTACCCCTGCCAGCTCTTCCGCAAAACCTAACAACTGTGTCTCACATGAATACCCCTTCCTAAACCCATGCTGCACTTCCGAAATACCCCTATGTTCATCTACTTTCTCCATTATTCTCTTTATAACTACCCTTTCCATCATCTTACATACATGTGACGTTAAACTGATTCCCCTGTAGTTGTCTACCCTGCCCCTTTGCCCTTCCTTTGAAATTGGAACCACCTCCGCTTTTTTCCAATCTTGCGGTACTCTACCTGCTGTGAGTGAGGCTTGGAACAACCTTAGCAAATAACCTACAACCCCCCTACCCGCTAATTTCAGGAGATCGCTTTGCACCCCATCTATGCCTGGTGACTTCCCACTTTTTAGTTTCCTCAATACATTCCACACTTCCCCCTCTGTAAGCAGGACTTCTTCCCCCTCCCCCTCCAGTGTTGTTTCTCCCTCCCCTATAATTCCAGTCACATTGAACACTTCCCCGTAGAATCTATTTAATGCTGCTGCCTTCTCCTTATCCGTTTTCCACTCATTCCCTCCCTGATCAACTAAGGTGGGCAACTCCTTACTACTACCCTTCTGACTAGAAACAAACCTGTACATTCTATTCCAGCTACCCTGTACATCACGTTCATTAAACATACCACCCATGAAGTTTTCTTTCGCCTCCCTCTTAGCCTTGTTTAAGTCCCGCCTCAGGTCCCTGATCGCTTCCTTTCCCTCCCCTGACTCCCTCAATTTCCTACTCATCTTTCTACCCTTTCTCTTAAGCCTCCTAACCGTACTATTATAGTAGGCAGGATCTGCATTTGCCTGCAACACCTTGCAGTGATTACTGCAGGTTCATTTTGATGAAGGTTGATTACTTGCAGTTCAGTGATTACTTCAATAGAACTTGGATTTGTATTTATAACAACGTAAAATGATGTGAAAAAGTGTGAACATTAATTTTGTCTTTGTAATGAAATGTTGGGCCTAATCTAAAAAACATTTTTATTGATTATGATCAAGAAATGGAATATGATCATGTTATAATAATGCTTTTAACATTGTTTGTAACATACACTAATTATATTCATATTTTAGGCCTACTATCAGGCATGTGTCATTAATTAATAGTCAACATCTAAATCTAGGCCTATTACAGCCGTAAAACAACACAATTAATTCTGAATATATTACAAATCAATAACATATTTTTCTAGCATATTTCTCATGTTTCTACCGTAGCTTAATTTTCTATTGCCATGTATAGTTCTCAAAAGGAAGAAGTGCAAAGAAATGAAATCTTAGAATTCAAGAAAATGATTCAATAGAATAATAATATCTTGCCACCGTGCATCTAGCACATCTGCAAGAATGTTTACAAATATAAATACAACCTAGAAAAATTAAATCTAATTCTCTCAATTTTGATGAAAAACTTCATGTTGCTCATCATTTGGGATGCAATTCATTGTTTGTCTTATCGACGACTTCAACCTGCCGTTAGATCTACCACGATGCACACGTCCGAGTCCAGCAGCAGCGGCAGTGGCATCGCGAGGATCCCCAACACTCCCGCCTCGTCGAGTTCGAAGCAGGCAGTGGCGCCGCCTCGAGTGCAGTACTACGACCACGACTCTCGCTACCACCGCGAGTACGAGCCGCACACGGTCGTCGAGAAGATCACCGCTCGACCAGAGGTGGGTACTCGACGCTCGACTTGTGTGTCTTACTGGCCATTATCTTTGTACTTGGCAAACGCAGCATATGCGTTGTAATATGAGCGATACATCTTTATGAAGTATAATCAAAAACTCTACACACCTTGACTTATAAAATATGCTCCATTTGGTAAATATCAAATCTAAAAAGCCTTGAATCTCAGCAATGTTTCTGTTATTATTTCTATTCATTTGTTGAATAAAAACACATTCATTAAATTAATTTCTTCAAAACGGCTGGTTCGAGTTGCATACAAAATTCAAATAATGTGTTCATTATTGTGTCCACATTCCAATTTTTTCTTTTTTTGGAGGCGAGATTTTATTTTTAATTTTCCCGCACAGCCAAATCTAATGGAGTTTTTAGAAACTTTGAGATGGTATCTCTCAGAAATGGTTGAACCGATGTAACCCAAAAACTGTACAGTTCTAAGTTGGATAAGTCTACGTGTAGAGAAAAAGTTTGATGTCGATCAGTCAAACCGTGCGACCTGTGCAGTGCTTCCAGAAAACAAACGCAGACAAAGCTTCGTAAGAGTAAGATAGAGATTTTTGCATTTGCTCATCTAGGCCTAATTATTTATAGACATATTAATATTATCTATAGTTCTATACCTATATCTATAGATGTAATTGATGAGGATGGTCTGGGTTGTGCCCAGCCCTTCCAAGCACCTTGGTATCTTTCTTCCTTTGTTCAAGTACCGGTATTTGAAGTTTTTTTGTTGTTTGTTAGATTATCTACCAGATATTTATTTAGATATTTATTAATAGATATTTGTTTGGTAGATTATATTTCGGTATATATCGTTTGTAGTTTGTTACCGATGATTTCAGTGGGTGCATTCTCTAATCCATCAAATAATAATCTAAAATTAAGAGATTCAACGAGGCTGTGTTTATTGTCAAGGTAATAAACAATTATGGCATCGTCTAGCTGTGTATTATTGGCTAAGCTGGTGGGTTTTTTATCGAAAATTTTACCAACTGTGAAAGGCTCAATTTTTGATGAGTAAAATTAGAAATAATATTAATATTTCATGTTTTCGTGTTGTCAGCCTGTGCCCAGCGACGAGGAGGATCCGGGTGGCGCGGTGGTTCCGCCGCAGCAAGACAGGGTGGCGCAGGCACAGCGGCGTGGTCAGGAGGCCATGGCGCGCGAGCGAGTTCAGAGGGACTACGTACGCCTGATGGGTAAGAGGACCACACAACCAAGACTGAAATACAAACAAATGCTGAGTTGGTGTATTGATATTTGATTTAAAGCATTGTGACATGTGGGCTCGGCATACTTGAATTATGTACTATTCTATTCGAAATGTCCAATATGACATTTTTACATTTTTTGTTGGTGCTTTGGAGAGGAATTGTTTCCGAAAAATTCAATTGTGATTGGTTTGTGTGTTTGTGTTTAAAAATTCAAAAGTACCGGTACCCAATATTTTACTCAATGATCCCTAGAGGCTAAAATACGAATCAACCTGAAAAAAAAGCTATTATTGAGCGAATAAAATTGGCTATTAAATGGTTAAGGTCCAGTTTACAAATTGATAGTTAGTGAATTAATCAATAGTTAGCAGATTAACTTGTTAGATCTCCCTTGGTTATATAGGCCCATGTTATTTTCGTGCCTTAACTAATAGTTAGCCGGTTAGCATTTTAAATTAGATTATATTTATTGATTCTGCTTACATGCGACAGGACCGGTATATAACTTATGAATAATTAATTAATTTTCACTCCATTATTATCAATCACACTTGAATATAAAGAATATATTTTTAATCGTCCATTACAAAATATATTCTCTAAATCTAGTCTAACTTTCCTAACGACACTTTGAATATAATTTTTTTGTCAATCATTATTATCAGTATACTGTGTCCTTGTTGAATCCAGGTGACCTGAACGTGCTGGCACGAGAAGACCGCGTCACTCGTAGCCTGGTGCGTCCGGGAATCCCCGCCGACATCCACCTGAACGAGGACCGTCGCCGGCGTCAACTGTCCGTGCGCCAGCGGGACATGGACACGGCGTTCGAGGGCGTCCTGCACGCCAGCCGCCTGGTGAACGCCGACGGTACTGCGTCGAGACCTGCTGGTACGTAGCGTACTTGGAGATGTAGGAATTTAGTATTAAAAGTTCATGGAAGTCGATTTAGCGGAATATCAGTTTTTTGGTGATAACTTTTGAACGGTTTGAGATATCGAAATTATAATAAAGAGAAATCATAGATATTTTCAATACCTTCAAAATGGAAAGAGTGAAAACTATTGTTCTTACCTGCCGGTATGTAGCACTCCATACATATGTTGATAGGTCTGATTTATGCAGTCAATTTGGGCTGATATGAATGGTTTTCGAGATAAAGATACGTATCTTCTAGGGATGACATCGATTCTCAAGATCAGTAATCGATTCTTTATGCTCCAGAATCGATTAAAAATCGATTTTGAAAAAATAAAATTGAAAAAAAAATTGAAAAAAAAATTGAAAAAAAAATTTGAAAAAAAGTTTATTCTCAAAAAAGTAGTGTAATTTGAAACTTTTCTTTCAACCTTCCCAATGTGTTCACGTGAAAAATAGCTGCTAGAGACTTCTTTGAACTGTACTGTACCATTTGGGTATTTCTGTCAACGTTCGGCTGTCAGACGTAACCGAAGGGATAGCTTTTGTCCAGATAGTAATATCTCAACAATACAGAATAATATAAAGAACGAAATGAGCACTTATTATGACGTAAAGAAATACAGTACTGAACCAAAAAAATAATATATATATATATATATATATATATATATATATTTTTGAGGGGAAAAATTTATTTTTTTATTTGAGAATCGTTTTACATCAGAATCGATTCTCGGTTAATCGATGTTATCCCTAATATCTTCTATCCACATTGGAACCTCTTTAGTATGTCTTCCAGGGGACCGGATCCCACTATCCTTCCCATTACCTAAGAAACCTGAAGTCATCTCATCATCCCATTATATCATCAATCATTCATCCAATGCCAATAGATCTTAGTTATCAATATAGTGTGTCGTTATACCTAATATAAGAAAACTAAGAGGAAGATGGCAGGAGGGAATAAAGTACGGGGTAGTCAACCGAGGAATTAAATGAGGGCAAGTGGTAGAAGAGAGGTGGTATGAGGATAGAGAACGTTGGAGGGAACTCGTAGGAAGAGAAGAAGAAGAGGAGGAAGAAGTGGAAGCTAGACTAGGAACTGGCTGGAACCGAGATTTAAGAAGTCTACCCTAGAAGAATTGTTAGAAACACTCCCGGACCCAATCCAGTTGGTTAACAGGGTTTCAGATATATATATATATATATATTATGGGTCTACCAAAAAATCCGCGTAAACTAGGGGAAATGACGAGAAGTGCTGAGAATTTGTAATTGGATGAGCAAAGCGAAGACTCAATTTCACCATACTTGAAAAAAAAGCAATTTTTTTTTTCGTGCTCCACAGATCAAACGAAAATTCGAATTCAGTTGAAACTTGGCATCCAAAAGTGTCCTTATCTAATTCGTTACTGTATAATTTTGAGGCGCAATCGATTGCACCACTTCTGACTCTGAGATAACCAATTTCAAAGTTTTTAAAAATCCCATGAAAATAACCGAGAGGAGACAATTCGTAAAAAATATTTTCTCTGAAAGAATTCAATTTTCATGGAATCTCAGTACGTATAATAATGATACACATTATTCCAAACTTTCACTCAAATCGGATCAGCCGTTTTAATGTGA
The DNA here is from genome assembly GCA_964007535.1 of Brachyptera risi. Lineage (NCBI taxonomy): Eukaryota > Metazoa > Arthropoda > Insecta > Plecoptera > Taeniopterygidae > Brachyptera > Brachyptera risi. The sequence goes on from OZ023336.1 coordinate 31,881,848, forward strand.
AAAAATATATAACGTCATTTTTTATATTACTCAAAGCTATTAAGATACCAAATAAATCCAGCAACAAGTGTCACCAATAAATCAAAAATGATTAAAACAAGGCCTTCTTTACTATCAAAGAAATCAATTGGAATGAGTAATAGCCCAATAGGGTATTCTCAACTGACGTCACCCATTGTTGAAAGAGAGAGACAACAATGTGCACCAGTTGGAATTTACCAATCAGAATGTTTGGTAGTCCACCAGTTTTCTGTGTTGCTATAGTAACGATTGTTTGTCGTTTGTTACGTGCAAATACTCTATAGATGAAACAGGATGGTAGTGACGTAATTGATTGGATCTCAAGGCGGATATGTATAGCCTAATCAACCAAAGATATGTTGATGTTTTAGCTCATCCATCAACACGGAAATACATATTGCACTTACCTAGTTATTTTCAATAAGAAATAGTGAAGAAGAGAAGGAAGAAGTAGAGGATAGTAGTGAAGAAGAGGAGAAAGAAGTGGAGGGGAGTAGTGAAGAAGAGGTGGAAGAAGTAGAGGGTAGTAGTAGTGAAGAAGAGGAGAAAGAAGTAGAGGGGAGTAGTGAAGAAGAGGAAGAAGAAGTAGACGATAGTAGTAGTGAAGAAGAGGAGAAAGAAGTTGAAGCAAGACACGGAACTGATAGTAACTGAGATTAAAGAAGAATCGGTGGAAACACTCCCTGACCCATTCAAGTTGGGTAACTTGATTTGAGATATATAGGCCTACAGTGAAACCTCTTTAGTACGTTTTTCAGGGGACCAGACAAAAAAACTTATCAAAGTGAAAAACTTACTAAAGAAACTATTTAAAATGTAGGAGCATATCAATGGGATCAGAAAAAAAACTTTCCAAGGTGAAAAATGTTCTAAAGATGAACTTATTAAAGAGGTTCTACTGTATATATTAGGGGTTGATCGAAACATAGATCCGCGCAAACTGGGAGAAATGACGAGAAGTGTTGAGAATTTGTAATTAATGTAATAACTGTTTCTGTTTCCAGGCGTCGTTAGCACATCGCGATCAGAGCACGCGTGGCAAGGAGACGACGTGACGCTGAACGTGGGCCACTTCAGCCGCACCACCCTGGTCCCCGCCGATCCCTCCTCCCCTGCCTCTTCCGACGGCACGGTTGTGATAGGCACGGTCCCCCGCGGTCCCGCCCGCCTCTACGACACGCGGGACGAAGCGCAGGCCTCCCTCGAACGTCTCATGGAGCGCGTGAACGCCCAGCGACGGCTGCTGCTCGACGAGGTCGGCCACCTGAACGTCATCGGGTCGAACATCGCCTCGCTGCCCGGCTCCAAGCGGCCGGCCGACAAGGACCTGTCGTTCACGTCAAGCTCCTCTGAGTCCAGCCTGGCGCCCTGCGAGACCAAGGTCAAGGAGGTGTGGTTGCCGCCGGTGATAGAAGAGAGGAAACGTGCGGAAGGAGAGGGGAAGAAGAACAGTGCAAGTAAGAAACCCAAGCCGAAGGGGGACGACGCCAGGGGCGTGACGACGGTCGTGAGCGAGCTGAGTCTGGACATGTCCGTGTCGCGAACGGAGCATAGCTCGACGAGTCTGAACGGCCGAGACGGCAGCTCGACGTCGTACGAGGGGCTCAAGATAATGGTCAGCATGGTCGAGAAGAGGTCAACAAGTCCCAAGCGCAGGGTGGTCATCACGGATCACACCAGGGTGGCGAGGGGGGGCATGAGAAAGGTGCAGCCCGGGGAAGAGCAGCCACTCGTCGACGTGGAGATAAGAGACGGGGAGAAGGGTAAATCTCGGTCAAAGAGCCCTCCGGATAGTCCAAAAAAACCACCGGACAGTCCCAGAAAACCGCCGGATTCCAAGCCGAAAAGCCCTCGTCGAAGTAAAGACGAGGGTACTCGAAAACCCATGGAAACGACGGTGAAAGTTATCGGTTATGATCGATCGAAAAGTCCTCCGAAACATTTCGATAAAATTCCGCAAAAACAAGAGGAAGTTCGGGAAAAAATCGACACCCCACCTTTAAGCCCGACCAAATCTGCCGGTGAAAAGAGTCCCGTAAAACCTGCGATGGGAAAGAGCAACGTTGACGGTCGGATCGAAACTCCGGCTCGACCCGGCGACAAAGCCGCGGCCCGAGGCCGGCCGCAAACGCGCAACAAAAGCACGAGCATATCTGACGTGTCCCGCGGCACTGGAGCGTCCGAGAGCACGGCCTACAACAGCCCGCCCGACGCGGTGGCTACTGGGTGCGCGAACACCGTCACCGTCCTGCTCCGCTCGATCGCCGCGCAGCAGCAGAAGCTGGACGCGTGGCAGGCCTCGCTGCGCTACCTCAACGAGCCGTCCCCCTCGCCCAGCCTGCAGGCCTACATCGACCGGCTGCTGGTTACCAGCCGCGGCGCGCTAGACGACATGAGCTCTGTGTCCGAGGTCTCCACGCCGTCCTCGTCCGTTGTCAACCACCCATTGAACAGGCGGCAGGACCTCGACTCGCTGCTGCAGGCGCGCGTGGAGCAGATCAGCCGGGAGCTGTCCGACCTCGAGGGTGGCCGGTCGGACTCGGCCCTAACGCGAGCGCTGGCCGCCAGGGTGCAGCAGCGGGCGAGGGAGAGAGCCACGGCGAGGGGGGGAGCTACGACGAGCGACAGGGATGCGACGCCGGATTCGAGGAGCGGGAGGAATACTACGCAAGACGGTAGCGTGACGGATAAGGGGAATGCGATATGTGCTGAGAGAACGTGTAAAGCTACGAAGAAGGATAAGGCTACTTCGCCACATTGCCAGGCTTCTCCGCTGCACCTTCTAACCCCAGCCGTCGTCACCAAACCAACCAATCAGAAGAAATTAGTGACAGCTCCGAGGGAGGATAAGGGAACTTCGCCGCATTGCCAGGGTTCTCCCCTGCATCTACTAACCCCGGCCGTCGTTACTAAACCAAACAAACAGAAGAATTTAGTGACAGTTCTGAAGGAGGATAAAGGAACTTCGTCCTTATGGCAGGGTTCTCCCTTGCATCTACTCACCCCAGCTGGCGTCTCTAAACCAACCAATCAGAAGTATTTGGTGACACACCCAAACAGCCCTGCCGGCCCGACGTCCAAGGACGCTGACCCGTACCGTCGAACGCCGTCGAACGACAGGCAGATGGACAGCTTGGACGCGTACGAGGGGGGAGACGAGGCGACTGAGCGCGAGAAACTCATCACCGCCAGGATCACCAACCTGTCGGAGATGATCGATCAGGTGCGGCAGGAGAGGGAGCAGATCCTGGCGGGGGGGTCGGGTAGTTCCAGCGGCGGACCCTCGACGGACAAGCAGTCGGACGAAGCGAGCACCAAGACTGGACGTGGACGAACGATCACGCGTAACAAGGGAACTGTAACTAGCCCTGGGGTCAGTCACAGATCCAGCACTAGCCCTGATACAAACGCTAGTACCGGACCTCTAGAGCTGAGCAAACCGAGCAAAGGGCCGTTGTCTGACGTGGGAAAAAGTCAAGATACTACCTCCGTTACGGGACGTGGAGTCAGTCCGAACCGCGCAGGGAAGATCACCCGCAACAAGGGTATAGTTACTAGCCCTGATACGAGCACTAGTACCGGGCCTTTAGAGGGGAGTGAAGTTATTGAAGGGCCGTTGTATGACCCAGGTCCAAGTCAAGACACTAGCCACGGCGTGGGACGTGGAGTCAGTCCGAATCGTGCAGGAAAGATCACCCGCAACAAGGGTGTTGTAACCAGCCCCGGAATCAGCCGTAGAACTAGCACGAGCCGCGATACAAGCCCAAGTACCGGGCCTTTAGAGGGGAGTGAAGGTAGTGAAGGACCGTTGTATGACCCGGGTCCAAGTCAAGACACTAGCCACGGCGTGGGACGTGGAGTCAGTCCCAATCGTGCAGGAAAGATCACCCGCAACAAGGGTATTGTAACTAGCCCCGGAATCAGCCGTAGAACTAGCACGAGCCCCGATACAAGGCCAAGTATCAGGCCCTTCGAGGGGAGTGACGTTGGTGAAGGGCCGTTGTATGACCCAGGTCCAAGTCAAGACACTAGCCACGGTATGGGACGTGTAGTCAGTCCGAATCGTGCAGGGAAGATCACCCGCAACAAGGGTATTGTTACTAGCCCCGGAATCAGCCGTAGAACTAGCACGAGCCCGAGTGGACCGAGCGAAGGACCGTTGGATGATGCCAGCAGAAGACGTGGTAACAGCCCCGGTGCGGGACGAAGAGTCAGTCCTGGTGGCGGAGAAAACAGAACCCGCGGAGATGTCAGTCCGCGAAACCGTCGTAGAACTAGCACTAGCCCTCGAATCAGCGTTATGACCAGTACCAGCCCCGGAACCACTCACCGTGACGCGAACAACAACGGTAACGCGTCATCGGACCTCGACTCAACTCGCTACAAGAGTCCGCCGAGTTCTGTTCAAGCACCTCAACAGATAGCGCCAGGCGCCTCGCTGGCACCGACTAACCTTCGTGGTACGAGATTCGCGAAAGAAGGCGAGGAGTTCGACCTGTCGCTGACGATATCGGTGAAGAAGGATAAGGGTAAAAGTGGATCGAAGAGTCCGGACAGAAAGTGTTCGGTACAACGTGACACTTCTCCCAGGTCTTCGCAACGACGTGAAAGTCCTCCCAAGTCTTCGCAACGACGTGAGAGTCCTCCCAAGTCTCCGCAACGACGTGAGAGTCCTCCCAAGTCTCCGCAACGACGTGACAGTCCTCCCAAGTCTCCGCAACAACGTGACGGTAGCTCTAGGGCTCCGCAACAACGTGATAGCTCTGCCAAGTCTTCACAACGGCGTGACAGTCCTCCTAAGACTTCACAACGACGCGACAGTTCACCCAAGTCTCCGCAGCGATCTAGCAGTCCCTCCAAGTCCAGCCAACAGCCAAGACGACCTATCACGCCGGCGGACCGAGCCGGGGTGCTGGGGAGCTTCACCACTCCGGACGATGAGGCTCTCAGGACGCTGTTGAATCGCGTTGCGTTCGTTGGCGGGCCAGATGTGGATGAAATTTGGAGGAGGTATGTTTTTTATTCTTAAAACTTGGTATTGAAACCATTTTTTTGTGAATGCGTATACCGTATTTTGCTTTCACCCAAATATTTATAATCTTGTATGCACACATCTGCTGCTTTGACAGTAGACTTGATATAAAATATGTACATTACAGCATAAATTGTTTATGATTTAAACTTAGCCAATAGTAATTTCATATTTTTCTATATTTACCGGTACCCGTACATACAGTTGAAATACTGAGAGAATAGGATTCGTGCAGCCACCACAAGAAAACTGCATCGATATAGAAAAATGAGATATTTCACAAATTCACTCGTTAATGGTTGTTTTTAATAATCATAATGAATAAAAATGAATATATTTGCAATATCAAAATGTATCCTGTGCACTTGAGCGAAAGGAACTTCGAAAATACGGGTATGTTTTATTTGTGTTTCATCGTTTTTCTGTAAGATGGTTGGTGGTTCTGTTAACCATACAGGTTCGGGAACAAGCAATGTGTCTATGTGAATCCGCTAAAAACAATGTTAATTGTGTATTAACATATCTGGGCCTATATATTATCTATATACGGCTATATCTATATATTATCATATATTAACGGCTATATCTATATATAGCCATGTATATTAGATTCAAAAAATCAGAAGAGCCGCTATTGGTGTGTAGCATGCTCAGCTGATTTTAGTGTCGTCATGTTGAAAATTATTCAGTGCACCAAAGTGATACCAGGATGCGCCACGGTAGGAATCCTATTCTCTCAGTGTTTCAACTGTACATACATTTTCCAATCATAAATATCAATTATTATAAACTCATGGAGTACATTAAAATAACAGTTAAGCTATTGGTTGGGTATTACTCTGATAGCTTAGGCTACCGGTAGTTAGTTTAGCGTGGAAATATGTACGTCTGTTTCGAGGAATATTGAGCATATTAACCACCTGAATATATTTGAAGCGAAAGATTAGATAAGGCAGTTTATCATCAGTTCTTTGTAGCATGATGGTGAAGCAAGTCTCGTAAAACTCGTTGAGGGCGGGCAGGCATTTGTGACGATTAAGCAGTCGATCACATGCCGAGTTACTCTATCAACGCCATTTGTAGCTTGAATCGTGCGTAACAAAATGATACATAGATCAAATTGTTTTTTAAAATACTACGGTAGTTGATGTTCGCGGCGTGAAAACTCACTCGCCTAGCTGTCACCGCCTCAACGTGTGATTCGATTGTGTTTGTTCGTCTCGCAGGTGTGGCACCAGACAAGAGCTGTCGACCATCGTCGAGGTGGACACGCCTTCCCGCACCGCTCAGCTGGTGGACGACCTCTTCACCGCGCCGGTAGCTCATTGGCTGGACTCGGACAAGAGCTCCGTCAGCAGTGTGGAGGGGGAGTCGCCCGAAGAGGAGCTGCAAGCCGTCTTCAAGCGGCTCGGTTTCAACTGGGCGAGCACAACGCTGCGCAAGACGCAGGCCGCCAAAGACCTGAGCTCGTCTTCGAGTCCGGACAACGGTGGGACGGCGCGTTCGAGAAGGGCGGGCGTCCGCAGGACGAGCGAAGAACGCCGCGACGAATCCAGCGGCAAGTCAAACGAACTACGAGCGCCGGGCCTCAACCGCAGTCTGCCGAAGAACGTGCGTGATCATTCGACGCCCATGAAGATTTCGAGCGTTTCGAATGGTTCCAGTGGGAATCCGGGAACGTCGACGCAGAGGGCTTCGTTCGCTTTTCCGAACGAGTCGGACGTTTCGACGGTTCATCAGACGTCGTCGGGGGAGAAGAACGTTACGAGTCCGGGCGGAGGTTCGAGCGGTCAGAGACATTCCAGCGACGATAAGAGTAAAGAGACGTGACACCAAGTGCTACGCAGCTGTTCATTGTAGTATCGTTTGTGTTCAATAATATACATCATTTGGTTCTGGTAGTTAAAAGATTGTATGAACATCGATTTTGACTAGATTTTTTTTTATCTTTTATTTTATAGTAAGCCAAACTCAATAGGCCTACAGATTATAGATCATTATATATTGTATATATTGTTTTTAAATATAGTTTACTCAATCAAAGCAAGTTGCCTAATTAAATTAGGCTATTTGCATTATTTTAAATTACATCTATATTTTTCAGGAACAAATGGTTAGCTTAAAAATGTAGAAAGTGAGTGTGAGGAATTATCTTCAGAACTTAATTAAACAATCCCAATAATGTGATTATAAACAGGTGTTTGTGAGCTTTAAGATTAGACCACGTTGTGCTCCAATGTTTCTTAGGCCTGGTAGATCACCAAGTCAAGTTAGCCTTTATCTGAGAGTTAGTGAAAACAACTAGTATAGGTAACCATGGTGATAACCAGTTTCAACTGCCAGATAGAACTACCGTACTCCCACATTGGTAATTCCTGCACTTAATATTGTAAATTTCTTTATCGATGGTCTTTTTATCTCTCACAGGGTTTTTAACGTACCATAATTTTACCAAGCTCATTCAACAAGTGCATACTTGTGCACTGCATATTTATACCCTAGAACAACCTCCAATCAAGTGGGATGCTTATTATGTGGGATTTTGAAGTCACCAGTCAGGGTTCCACTCTCATTTTATTTATATTGGGTTTAGCGACGCACTTTACTGATGACTACGATCTATTGATGTCGGTGAATGATATATAAGATGATGATGAGATGAAAGGTTTCCAAGTGCCATCGTGTATAGATCTAGCTGTCGATAGGATAGCGCTTATTATCTGGTTTACGTATCTCCAGCTCTCCATTGAATTGATTGAATTACGGTAATCGGTGCTTTCTATTTCGTAGTTTTTTCGCGACCTTTAGGAGTACATAATTGAATAAAAGTATCGATGACAAGGCATTCTATTCTTTGTTGTGCTTGGAATATTCACTTCAACCACATAAATACTGTATATGTATGCAGTTGATTTTAATCTGGATTATTGGTTGAACTGAATAGATTGTTTTTGAAAAAATAATATATTTATTTCACAAAAATTCAAAAGTTACTATATTGTTATTGTTTCATATAGCATTCATCACGATTAGCTACTTTGTGACGTCAAGAATCAGAGCCACATTGAATTTTAAAATTTTGTAATGTAAATTTTAATGACATATTATTATCAAGAAGACCGTTTTCGGACAGTTCTTGTCCGAACGTGTCTAAAAATAGAATTGTGATTAATGCTATTATCATTCCATACAGTATTCATTGACATTGTTGTGTCCTCCATGTATGCATTATATTTTATTTTTAGCTCATAAATGGCAAATGAAATGACAAACTACATCCTCTGCGTCGCATGAAATTAAACCAACAGCAGGTATAACAACTGCGGGTGAATAAAATTAGGAAATTAGAGTTTCACAATACATAATAACTAATAGTGATAACCAAAATGAATGAAGAAAAAAGATCGTAATGCCGTAATGAAAATAGGATGAATAGGCCTATCTCCATAACTTTATCAAGACTAAATTCTTGAAATGCAAACAAAACTCGATTTTCACTCGAATCAACCCTTGGCTTAGATCAAGCTAATGATATATATGTGTTGGCTTTTTTCTCTATTGGATTTGGGGAATGATATTTGAGATGATGGGGTGAAATTTTATTGTATCAATCATTAGAATTATCATTGGATAGTGGGGAGGAGTCGGTCGTGGTCTGTTGTCAAGGAAGCATCCCAGTATTGACATGACTAACAAAGGGAAGCCACGAAGAAGTTAAGAACCCCTGTCAGGATAGTCGACCATAGCAGGAATCGAACCCCGGTCTCCTAAATGACGATTCAGTTTGAAAGCCACTCAGTTCCACTTGTTACAGTACTGGGGTAATGAGAGGCGATTGTTAAATAACGAATTTACAGCAATACAGTAATAATGTTTCAAACACGAGTTTCTGTGATTGGAATCGAAAAATATAAAATATTAAATATTCTTTTAATTCTAATTTCACCATTTGAGTATTTATTCAATTTCCTGTTATCCATTGATAGTCTTATCAAAAGAGTCGGGACAAAGAATTGTGATTTTCCTGTTGCATTGTTTATTTGGGGGTGGTATTTCAAAAACACCTTTCATCCGGACTCGAGTATGAATAGACAGATCTTCAAACACACTGAGAATTATTGATAGAAAAATAAATCAGATATTCATAAATTGTATTTGCTGGTAAATTGCAACAGAAGCTGAAAGAATTCTGTATGATTAGTTATTCAATTGGCAAATATTGATGTCACATTTTATGTTGTGTTGGATGGATTTCAACATATTATTATTATTATTATGAAAAACTCATAATGTTTCTGTGCAATGTGCGTTTCAGTTTTAATCGACAGTAACAATATTATTTGAATACATATTTTATTTGTATTTTATTCGTAATTAAATGTGATTGTACCATATGTACCATAATTATATGTAGGGAATGTTTGTAAATACAATTTTGTAAAATTAACACAAGTTTATTTCACATTGGCAAACATGTATTAATTTGGAAATGACCCATCCTGCATCCTATCATAACTCATATTTTATATTATTATATTAGATATTCTCCCAACTGATTAAGACAATAACTTAATGATGTAATTTTGACCTGATGTTGAAGAAATACTTTGAAATACTTTTGCTTTTCCGTGGTTGTTTTCCGGCTGTTGGTGTGTTTCAATTCGTGTAGTTGGCAATAACGTTGTAGGCGTAGCCCGCCGTTTGCTTTGTGTTATGGCTAGCTCGTTTAGGTATGTAATTTCCATCAATCGTACTAGCTAATCTTATGCAAACTAATCTAATTTAGCTTCAATTTAATCCATTCATTTTTCTGTCAACACTTCAAATCAATTGAGAATTTGTGAGTTTGGTTATAACTGACGGTCTGATCAACCCCAACTGTTGGCCTTGGAGTCGGCCTGCAGAATGAGTACTGACACAAGTTTGATTAGAGCTTGTCAGTGATTAGAAATTGTGACAATATTGTCCAAACTTCTATTAAAAAATGTTATAAAATAATATGATTTTAAATAAGTCCCATTGTCTGTAAGTTGAAGTAGGCGTAGACCCAATGCTCATCCCAAGTTGGTGAGGTTAGGTTAGTCACTTCTAGGCCTAGTTGGCCTTTGTTTGGCTGGGCCTTATGAGTATATGGCTGGGCTGAGGCTAATGATACGTTTACTCTGCTTTGTGCTACTTGCAACATGCTTCGAGCAACCGGCAACATGCGCTCAGCACACGAATCCGTACACTGTCAAGCGCTGTGACAACACCCAAGTTACACTTCAAATTGTGTGGTTATGTTAGGCTACCTTGAACAATTCTTTGAACTTTCACCAAATATCTCCAACAAAGCTTTATAAGCTTCGTAATATTCTTGGACCATTAATTACTTGAATAACAGTGCCAAAAACATACAATATCTTATGCAGATTGGTTTGTGAATAGTAGTTGTCAAGTTGGGCCTGACAGTTCAGATAGGTAATCAAAACTTCCCGTTGCATTGTGGGTGACAGCGCATGTTGCAGGTAGAAAAGATGAACGTAGTCCATCTCTCGATGCGCCTAGAAAGTCTTCATACGACTCGAAGAAGAGCATTCTCTGATTGGAATGCACGTGGCAAGTTGCTCAAAGCATGTTGCTCAAAGCAGAAGAGTAAACGTACCGGTGCCTTGAGGCCCAGGCCCAACTCAGTTGTTAAGATGGATCCATAGTTAGTTAAATATGCCATAAACTTACCAACCTTTTTTATTGTCAGATTTGGCGTTGATAAGATTTGTGTCGAATAGACCAGACCATAATTACAATGGTTCAAATCTTACCTAACCACCACTCACCATCACCATTGGTGTACAAAACAAACTCACAAATACGACAAATTCAATGCCGTCACCAAACCATCTGTACTTAGAGCCCAAACCTAACCATAAAAAAGGTGGAGAGCATGTGGTACGTTTACCCATAGTTGTCTCAGTCATGATGCTGAAGACTAACGAGGGAGGAGGAGGACGCCAAGTAAATCATTTAATTTTAGGTCAAGCTGCAGACAAATGACGGCCAAAAGTTGGACTAGATAAAGATCAAACCTTGGTAGGGGCCTAGGGCCTATGTCCAATTTATATAATCAAATTTATAGGGTGTTTAGAGTTGTGTCTTTTTCATTCTGTTTTAAGTTTAAGAGTTGGTGAATCTACGGCACACCAGACTATAAAAATTCTATCATAAAAATGATTGACCGTTTGATCTGTTCCAGCAAAGTAGACGAATATGGCTTTGAGCGTTCAGATGAATTTGACTACGCTACGTATGAGGATTTTATGTCAAGGTACCTGACTGTTCTAGCAAAAAGAGCTAGAAAATGGTCGGATTTGCTCGGAGAAGGGAAGTCTGTAAAAAGAAATTTGACAGTCAAACGGTACGTCAGGAAAGGGATCCCGGGTGAACACAGAGGCTCGGTAAATATGCTTGCTTCATAATTATTTTTTAGCTGTGTCGGTGGTAGGGTCCACGTTACATCAAAGCTGATCTTCAATTGAAATAAGAACGTTTGGAATAGAATAGTCCTGTAAGAAGTGAAAAGTTCTATCCCCTATTGACGGCGGCACAATTTGCTTGACTATTCTGAACATTTCTTGGTTGCAGGTATGGATGACAGTGAGTGGAGCCGATGCAGAAAGATTAGAGCTAGGAACAGATCTCTACCGTAAGTTACTGAATGGTCCGCAGGATCAAGAAATCATAGACACGGTCAAAACTGATCTCCCTCGGACATTTCCCGATAACATATTCTTCAACGCGACGGAAAACCACCAAGATCAACTGTACAATATACTTGTCGCGTATGCCCACATTAACATGGAAGTTGGATACTGTCAGGTACGTACAAGTGTTACCCTATTGACAATCTGAATAATATAACGTACATTTTTGGTGTGGTTTTAGGAATCGAGTTTTTCTCTGACAAGCAGCTTACCTTGTTGAATGTATATAGCGATACGATTACTGCGTATCATTTGTGCTAACGTAGTTTAGAATCAGAATTCTGAATATTACTGGATACAAAGAAACTTTAGGGCCTATCTATGAATTTTAAGGGACCTGAAATATAAAACCATTCATGCAGGAAAATTCAACATTGATTTTTGGGAGCCTAAGAAAGCCTAGAGAAACACGCGGTCATCCAGTCAAAGTATTCGTATCATGTGGTGTTTATAATGATTGACAGAACTGTTCATGTTAGCGTATCAGATTACTTTATGTGTATCACTTCCATTTGATTAGTCACACAGCCCCCTCCCCCCTAGTCCTCAACCTTCCTCCCCCAATATACTTGCTGAGAAAGATGTTGAGGTGTTGTATTCGCGATTAGGCCTAAAAGCTAACCAGGCAGCAGCACTGTCGAAGTGGGCGAAACTTCAAAATGGCCACCTGGAGTCAGTTAGATGTCCTGTTGTTGTATGCTATTTTTTTTTAAAGAACCTGCCTCTGCCCAGTTTACTAAAACGCCACCAGATGTCAGCCACTTTGCTTTAAATTGCAAATTGAAGTGTTCTTGATATATGCCAGATATGTCAACTTGGGGAAAGGGGGGAGGGGGTGACTTCCAGTCTGGTATTTTCGATGCAATATACCGGTACGGTATTCAATTCAATATCGATTGAAAATTTCGATTTATTTCGAGCAATATTCGATATTGAAGTTTTGATATCGTTTGCTATTTTCATATCGAACGGCAATTCTAATAAATAGTAATCACGTACGTAGGCCCTACGCATTTATAAGTATATTTTTATTTTCATTTTAAAGCTGGACTGGTTTTTGGATCGGTAGACGGTAGGCCTTTATTATTTAGAAATTTTCTTCTTGTACCTTAGTCACATGATCTCCTTTTGTTAATACATTGTTATACATATTTTGTCTAGATAGCAAAGCATTTCTTTATTTTTTAAATTTGAAATTTTGTTGCACTGGGCCTGAGCCTTGTTGGCCTAGTTATTACTACATCTCAACATTCGAGTTTCAATGAGAGTTTCAATGAGAGTTTCAATGTCTCGTTGATCGGTAATCCTCTAAATATTATTGTGTATTTTCGTTGCAGGGTTTAAACTATATCGCTGGACTGCTATTGCTTGTCACAAGGAACGAGGAAATGTCGTTTTGGCTTCTCAAAGCACTCGTAGAACGTATATTACCTAAATACTATACTCGCACAATGGATGGTGTTATCACTGACATAGAAGTGTTGGAAGAACTCATCAGGTGAATATAACATGGGCTATACTTCGATATTTAATCCATTGTTGTGCACATTGTTGATCCTGCTCAGATCCAAGGTCAAACACGCTCCGGTTGCCTTTTTGTTTTATTCGTGATGTTTCAAATAAAAACGTTTCTTTTGCTGAGCTTGTAAATTCTGTTGAGAATTCCAAGTCTTTGCGGCGTATAATCGAACCTCGATCTCTGTCCTGCGTAATGAGTGAAATTTTATTACAGATTACCTGGGCCCTATCTTTAGGACGTCTCAAGTAGGGACTATTTTAATGAGTTGGGACCAATATTGGTCTCAAGTTGGGACCATTATTGGGCCCCAATTCAGTAAAATGGTCCCAACTCAAGACGTCCTAAAGATAGGACTCTCTGTGAATCCGTGCCCAGGTCTTCAAATACTGGTACGTCCTTGCTGATCAACTAGCATAGAAATTACTTCACCACGTCGTACAGCTTGAAGCATGAGTAAAAGTCTCTTTGCTACCTGGTCAAATCAGTCGACCATGTTATATTGCATAGGATTTAACAGGTATCAAACGACAGAAACAGACTTTTACTTATGCTTCAAGTCGTACACGTCAGCGCTAAATATTGGCCACTCATTTTAATATACACCCTTGTTCACGGAATGATGTTAACGATATTCCGTTGTTGTTTTTTCAGATTAAAAATGCCCGACGTACACAAACACGTGATGGACATCGGGCTGCCGTGGGCTGTGATCACAACAAAATGGTTTATTTGCCTTTTTGCTGAAGTTCTACCAACAGAGGTACCGTATATTTGTTATTTGTATATCAGTAGGCGAGTCAAATTATCAACATTCAAAAAAAAAATTAAATTACTTGGCAAGCGCTGCATAATGTATTGTAAAATGAGCGAGATATTTGTATGAACTGTACTCGGAAGCTTCACACCTTGATTTTGAAGCTATTAAGCTATTATTATTTTGAAGCTCATTGTATTTGTCGTTGGTTCTCTAATTGATTGTACTTGTTGATCATTTTAATTGTTGTGCAGCTGGAAGCTAGAATTGATTTCACTGCAGGCAACATATGTTTTGGGAAAAAAACATCTTCCAATTTTTTCACTCCGGGGTATTCTTGTGGGGTTTTCATAGCTTCGAAATAGGTTTTCTCAGCGGTGTCCAACCAATTGACCCTCAAAATATATAATATCAAGTTATATAATCAGGCAATTGCAGCATATGCATTGTAAGAAGAGCGATATATAAGTTTTACCTGAAACACTCGTTCGTCAGACTCGGGACGACCGAGCGCCAATGGAAGAAGGCTATGTAGCAATCGTGCTTTGTCGAAGCCAGCCGAGTACACACAATCAGTGAAGCGGCTTCTCACACATGTGGATGGCTTTCTCTCGTGCGCAATACAACATTGCTTCAATTCTAACCGGGAAGAGTGTAGATTTGCGTGGAAAAGAAGTGTTTTGGTTCATACGAATTTTTATGAATAAAAATAATTTTTTTAGTCCCTTGTATTTTGGATTAACAAAGTTTTACTGTAGAAGTTTGTCAAGCTGACAATATGTGTATGTCGTTGCAGACTGTTCTACGAATCTGGGACTGCTTGTTCTACGAGGGTTCGAAAATAATCTTCCGAGTCTGCCTAACGTTGATCAAGAGAAATCGTGAAACTTTACTTCAGTGCAGCGATTTTACCGACTTGGCCGATTGTTTCAAAGAGATCACCAAAGATTCATTGGTCGTTAACTGTCACGACTTTATGGAGGTAAGCATGTCTGATCAAGATGACGTTGTTTGTGCAATCATCTTCTTCCAGTATACTACTTTTTTGACATTTGATACTTATTCTTGATGTCGATCTCTTGGGATAGACATCAGGAATATTTTAAACCTAACCATATTTCAACATATATTCATTATGGTTTGTCGTTCCTCCACTCGTATTTGAGTGCGAGTTTGAACTGAGAACAAGTAGTAAAACGTTCTCATCCTAGTCCCATGGGTGTGACCCTTTACAGCACACACATGTTCGGTTTTAACAAATTAGTGTATAACGTCTTTAGACACTTAAGACATAGTTTAGTCTTAGTTTAATATATATTGAGGTTCTCTCATCTAAATTTCACTTCCACATTTATATCACACTTTTCACCTTTTGTTGCAACTTATTTTGACAGGCGCTAAATGACCTCGCTGTCGATGCGCCTCAAAACCCTAATATTCATTCATTCAGCATTATGCACCGCATTTTGTGATAGACCAATTCAACGGGACAGGGATTGACATTAAGAGAAAGACTTACAACGGCTTACAAGAGCTTAATACGTCAAATGACGCAGTATGCTGACTTAGTCTGGGATCTCTACAACATTGATAATCTAAATAATTGATAATCTACTAATCATACGATGAGATGATGGGATGAAGGTTTTATGGGTAATGGGAAGGATAGTGGGAAGGAAGCGGTTGTGACCTATATTGTAGGAACCATCCCAGCATTAGCCTACAGAGGGAAACCACGAAAAACCTCTGTAAAGATGAACGGTGGCGGAGATCGAATCAGGTCTGATATGCCTCTTCTCCTCCCAGATCACACGAAGCGAGCACGTTGACCACTGCGCTACATGCGCCGGTGACCAGGTGTTTTCTGATACATTCTCTTGAGACATGACACGCTCCGTTTCGGTTTGTTTTCAGAGTATATTCAAGTCTCCCGGCTCGCTTCCCGCCAGCACAATACTAAACCTGCGAACACAGCTCGCCCAGCAACGGCACGAACAACAACAAACAAACAGTCGGTAACCACGGCTGCGTCCAATCACGAGCCGGTAGAATATTGTTCTAGTCACTAGAGAGCAATTTGCATGTATGACGCGCCACTCCGCAACAGGTGGCAAGGATGAAAATAGTTTACGTTGGGCGTAAGGTAATTCAGTGCCAGTGTTTCAGAGGTTATCTTGGACGATTATTAGCTTTACTTGATTGGTACAGGAGAGATTTTACTGCCTATTGACTTTATACGGTACAATTTTTCATGTTGAATTTTTTTTCACGTGGTTTACTATGTAAATGTATTGGGTTGTATAAATATTATTTTCTCTTCTTTTTTCAATTTTGTAGGGACAAATAAGATTACCTAGGCTATAGAGACCTAGGCCATACATGAAAAAAAAAATATTGAATTTGATAATTTTGAATTTTGATGATTTGATATGATGATGATCGTAGATTGTTTCAAGCTTTGTTATAAAATATAATTGATAATTATACTTAATGAAAAAAAATTTGAATGCTTGGCAAATGATTGACAAAGTGAAAATGCCAACAGAGATATAATATAATTTAATGTTATGTCCTATCTATTTTATAATTTTTACGCATTCTAGGCAGAATGGAGATTAGTGATATTATAGTGAAGCCTAAATGACTGAAGTCCAATTTATGGTAGAAAGTCACGATTACCAATACACAATGAAAATGGAATCATTTGACATATAATATTTAGACAATCTAATGTGTTACATCTATCAACTCTTATCAATTTGTGATGCATAATATGAGTGATGAATGATGAAACAGACTGTTTTACTGTATTATCATCTCTCGTAACCACAAATTGATGTTCTTAATATCAAGCCCAACTTTCCAAAAATATATCAACTTCTGTTCATCAAATTGGGGAAAATTGTACCGTGTAAAACAGGCGTACGATGTGTGGGCAACAGGGTTCAACGAACCTGCAGCTTTCCTAGTGTGATGAATCAATCGCTTGTCGATCAACGGTACTCGTTCATATTGTTACATGCAACAAGGTCCAAGGGCACTTATCCGCCAATGACTCGGAAATGATGTTGATTTAAAATAGTTTTTACTTCAATTGCGTTATTGTCGTGTTGACAATATGTTGCTACACCGTTCTCGTATCTTACGAGAAATGTTGAGTATTTCGTTGTTCCTAAAACTGTCGAGTCGGTAGTTGACTTTCGGTTGCACAAAATCCGAGTGGACTTGTAGATGGATTTTCAATGGAGTGTTAAGAATCTAATTCTTATTCAACTTGTTCCCCGGTGATATTTACACACGTTTATCTGAATGGTCTTTCAAAAGTTGCTGTGTACATTTTGGATCTAGAAATTGAAATTGTAGAAGTGTGATTGTGTCAACATTGTTCGAGCACACGGAGCTAAGCTGCTACCCAGCAATAAATTAATATCAAAAGTCCATGGGAGTCGATTTAGTGAAATATCAGTTTTTTGGTGATAACTTTTGAACGGTATGAGATATCAAAATTCTGATACGGCGGAAACATAGCTATTTTTAATAACCTCAAGTTGGTATTAAATTAAAATATATATAACTCGTGTCTCATTACTGTCGAGAGTATTCAGCTAAAAAAGTTTTTTCAGCTGTGTACGCTTGACAATTATGCAATATGAATTGGATAGTCATCGTAACTCATTCTTTCTCGAAGGTATTGCAATTATCTGTACAGTCGTCCGTTGGGAATTTTGATATCTCATACCATTCGAAGTTATATCTGAAAAATTGATATTCTGCTAAATTGACTCCCATGGACTTGAGATATATTGACTTTGAATGTTGGTTTTTCTTACCACGTTTTGCTCCGTTCATGTCACGGAATCGTAGAGGCTTGTTGCCAAGACGGCAGATTTTACGATGCATTACACAGCGATTCCCATTCAGGAGAAGCAACCGTCATAATCATAATTTACAATCATAAATCATATTGTAGAAAATGGATTATTTCTTCTTGTTGTTACATATTGGGCCTGCATTATATAATGGTAACAATTGATTTTCATCTTCTCCAGAGCTTTGGAATATTTAATATATTTTTTGTGTTCATCGTTTTGTACTTCTTTTGGCGTTACCATGAAGACGAGACTCCATTTTTATTCAGTAGATGTGTTGAATACCAAAATGCAAATGGCTGAATCAAGATGAGAAACGTTTCGGTGGGAACGTAATAAATTGAACGTTCACAAAAAACGACGATGAAATTTTAACTTGTTATGTTGGTCAACTACTGCCAACACTAATGGCCAACAAATATAATAGGAATATTCAAAACCAAACAGAACAAAAACTGTAATTTTAGGTTTGAAGATGAATTTGAAATGTGATTTTACTGTTAAATTGGTATTAAAATATCGATTCTATCACACTACCATATCATTTGGGTGATTTGTTTCACGTGAAACATGAGGTACTAGAATGATTGTTGCATTGCAACGGGAAGGAATCTTTGAACGCAACCAACGACTTGGTTATTTTGTATATTCTCTGCGGCAGCTTGGGTATATTGCGATATTTTATGTTTAGATTTGAAAGTGTGGAGTGATTTTGTTTCTGCGGTTCATTATGGAATCTTTCTATTTTAATTGCAATTTTATTATATTGCTTCATTATTATTGACCAAGTTTTACATTGGGTGTGGTGAACAGAAACAAGGATGGCTTAAAATTTGTGCATCAATAAAGCAGCATACTTAATACTAGATTCAGTTTTATACAAATCAAAAGTATTTACATTTTACCACAAGGTTCAATAACAAAAAAATTTGTAAATGACAAATTTTTAAAACAAAAAACATTTAGTTCAATTTAGAATGATATTTTATGTACGTATATCATCCAAAACCCATTTATTTTATTGTATTACCAGCTGTTGATCGTGTCTTGTTAGATATTGGAGTGACGGCACGGCTCAAGTGAGACGATAGATTTTCGTAGTTAATAATGAGTAGTGCCTATGACATTGTGTAATGAACCATTTTTCTGTTAATTATAAATGTAGGCCTATAAATCAATCAATTTGCATCGCAAATAAAAAATTCATATGTTTTTATTAATATTTAGTTCATCATATAAAATAATGAAAATGTTGCATGCATATTGCGTAAGTATTTTCATAGCTGGCTTTTTTAGAAGCGTACACATTTTCACTGTACATTTTATCCCGATAAGATCAAGAGCACATTTGCTTGTAGGAAAACCGTCGAGATTGGCATTTTAATTGGTTACAGGTCTAGTGGTATAATGAATTGCAGGAAACTAGACCTGTGAGGTAAATTTCCATTTTAAATTAGTAGCGTGTACAAAGACCCATTACTATTACTTTGGTTTGATAGTGTGATAAGTCTTACGTTATCTTTTACATTATATGAATTAATTCCTGCCAATTTGTCGTGTATTAGCTTTATTTTGCAGTAAAGAGGCCATACTATATTAATATTATTGATTCAAGGGCCATGACATTTATCTGAAACTTCTTACAATTGAATAATGAATTTGCATCTTTTTATTAGTATTATGAAATGTTGGCCAAGTTGAAAACTTGTGTATGTTACTGTTAATAGATTTTTTACATTGTTTGATGTATCGTATAAGACAGTAGGGGCAAATATTCTGCTACCGTAGGCCTGTAATATTATAGTGACATGCACTACATAGAGCTAAATAAATTAGGGTTTTGACTTTTGATGAATAAGGTTGGATTTTGAATTATTTGATTATTTTCCTTGTTTTCCACTATTCTCATACTGATATTATTGTACCGTACCCGATTATTGTATTAATTTATAAAACGATGTGATAGAATCCTTCCAAATAATTCTTATTGACAAACTGAGCAATTTACAGTAACGTAGCTATGTTCGGCAGGCCCATCAACTAACATTTCAAAATAAATACCGGTTCTAGTGAATATAACATTTGATAATGATTTGGTTTGGTAAAATGATAGGACGAGTAAATACCGTAGTAATATAAATACAATGAGTACAGTGCATTAGATTCACACAGTGGCAGTTTGGGAGTGCCACCGAGTTTTGAGTTTGTTAGTGTGCATGGCAGGTGTCAAAATATTATCTCTTGAGGGTTGTAACTGAATAGGAAAGGACATATTTGGTATGCTCAGTAAAAAACTTTAAATGAATTTCAACTGATATTGCAGATATTTACTTGTAAATAATTACATGAATCGACTCAAATGATAGCATATAAAACTATGCAAACATCACAGTATCATATTGGCATACAGTAAGTACCACGTAATCTCTGGGAAATATTATTCAATATTCTAGTAATATCTAACAAAGAATACCTAAAAATAAAAATAAATTTACTATCAACTCTGGACTAATGATGTTATAATTTTGAAGACCTTCCTGCATCTAGTAAATCTTTAGCTTCGTTGATTTTTGCAGCTATTAATGGTGACCCTCCTCGGTCAGGGTGATTTAATGCCATTATTCTCTTGTGTGCATCCTGTAACACGGGATAAGTAATTAGCAAACCAACATACTTACATAATACCGTGATTGAAATGCAGTGCAAGTGGCCGCTGTGGGTATACTTACTTTTACTTTTAATTTACTTGCAGATGGCGATACACCTAAAATGAGACTAGCTTCTCTTTTGGTCATCTTTGGTTCAAACCCGCCTTTATAATATTTGCTATTTGCAAAAGACTGGAACACAGAGAAAGTAAAATGTATCATTTGTTTTCTTGCAAATTGATAATTGAGGTTAAGATTCAAAACAAAAAAATGTGTATAGAGAATTTGACGACGGGTACGGTACACTTTTGTAACATGATCAAGCAGGTAATTTGAAAATTGTAATAATAATAGGAATACGAGCATAGGATTGAAATTATATTATGAGATACTACTCCATTAAATGAAAGCTATCTGAACTGCTTCCTCAAGTACAGAGTGAAGGTAACGGTAATCGTGGGTTCTTGTCAAGGTTAATGCTCTCGTCAGATAGTGTACCTGTATACCTCTAGCCTTGCCTCTAGTAACCTGTGATTATTGTTTATTGGTAATGAAGGTGTATGGCCTACTCACAGATACATCCATCGGCATGCTTTTCATAGCTTCTGCCATCTTCTGCGACATACCCGGAAGGGTGCGCAATATTGTTCTTCCTGCGAGTCCAACTGCAGCCAAGCCAAGGCCGACTACAATTATACTGCTGGCCTACAAGTAATTGACAAACATAAGTATAATTCTACCCTCCAATGATAGATATCGCTAAAACTGTAGTCTACCATCCTAGATGAAGATATTTATGGGACTATATACAAGCTACCAACGACTCGGGAGTTGGATTGACATCGAGTTTACATCGAGTTTGTAGTGTTGCACTACCACTTCAATGACAGAAGCTTCAAGTGTGTAGTGTTGACAGGAGTGACAGCGCCCTTGTTGAATGTACAAACTCGATGATTGAAGCATTGACTTTATAATAGGCCTACAAACTGAATGATTGACGTGTATGATGTAATAATGACATTTTAGGTTATGTTGCGTGAATATTGATACGCAAAACATAAAAACCAATTGTTCCATCTGATAAGATTAATTTCTCGACCAAATGTTCACAAGTTTGTATAACCTTAAAAATATCATTTCAAAAATTACCATTTTGATGTCCCAGAGGGACGAATTATACAAAAATTACTTATATTTGTGTAAAAACGATCCAATTCAACGCCAATGCTTTTTTAAAGTCACTAATATTTTGGTTTATTACGTTGGTCAAATGTGCACATTTCTCTTCTCATAGTACCACTTCTTCACTGTAGACTGCGCTCACACGTTCACAGTTTGCCGCCAAAACGTAACACACAGAACGTCAAGCAAAGTGCTTTGTGTGACGACTTGTTGCTTTTCGGCCTAACATTGTTCTACACTATTTTTTTCATATAAATTCCTCATACATTACGTTTGTGTTGTAATTAACATCAGCTATGGCTACAAGAGATTATGCCGCCGATCGAGGTAATATTTGATAACATGTAGGATGCATTGGCTTGTTTGTTTCTTTCAAGTATAGGCCTAGGCCTACCCTACAAATGTTGACAACCCTACATAATATGCCCTTGGGCACTGAGTAAGCCTAGGCAATGGCTTAGACCGACCTAAGCGTCTAGGTTCTTATAGCCTAGGTCAAAATCATTACCTAGGACTAGGCCTAGCATCTCAAGCCTGACCTTGCTACGCTAGGTCTAGGCGAAGTTGATTGTGTTTGCGTTTGTGCATAGTGTACAAACGAAACTCGAAAGTGAACAATTTGATGAAACTTGGCATAGGTCTAGGCCCCTACACATGTGTCATCATCTAACTTGATGCTGTATAGTTTTGAGGCGCAAGTCACAGTCGCCTTCCTGATGGCCCAGCTCCTTTTGACTGTCGATTCAAGTCTGCATAATGCCCTATCAACAATTTATTCTATTGTAATGTAATATATATCTTTATTAGCAGTAAGCTATTCACATACTTAAATTCACAGTACAGAAAATTCTAAAAAGAAGAAGAAAATACAGTACCCTTACCAAGTTATTTGTTACAATTACAATTAGAAGTTATTTATAGTTGCACACTCACACATATTCTTCTACTTTCATTGTGAACCTTTCGTCCTAGATTACCCTTGAGTGACTGTTCTGGGAAAAGGCAAGCTGTATGCACTCTTGTCTCGATATAATGAAGAGAATAAAAAACGAATAGGCCACGTGAAATGAGAATAAGACCAATTTAAAATATATGTAGGCCTAACTATTACCAATTATTCACAGAAAATGCTGGTTCAGACATCCCATCATGTTCACTTCATTCACAGCCAACCGTATCTCGACCCTGGACCTATCTTGGAGATTGAGTCCTTGCAAAAACTAGGAAGATGCAAAAGATTCATTTCCAGAATCATAAAATTGAAGAAATTCCCTCGGGGACTTTATTGGGGTGCCCTATTCCCCCTCGCACAATCGTGTGCTCCATTTCATTACAAGGCTTGTATGATTAAATTGACTCGGGTTCTCTTCTCTAATAAATTGTCCCAATTTCTTCCAGACAAACTGAAGCAGTTCTTGATGGAGTTTTCCACCGCGGACGGTGCGGCGCGTAAAAGCTTCAAGTACGCCAGCGAGATCACGAAGCTGGCACATCGCGAACAAGTCGAGCTCATGATCGACCTCGACGACTTGCACGACTTCGACTCGAGTCTGGCCGAGGCCGTAATCGCAAACACGAGACGTTACATCAACATGATGTCGGACGTCGTGTATGAATTACTCCCAGTTTACAAAGAGAAAGAGGTTAGTTACGACATTAGCCAAGAAGATGAAAAAATGGATAGATAGACAGATGGATTCTTTATTACTAGGAAAACGCTATATACGCGTTGTTAGACGAGCGGAAAGTAATAGTATGTCGACTTCTTTCTCAAACTTTTGCCTAAATTCACCAATTGGGTGACATTTTAGTTATAAATGGGTAAAAACTGCTTCGAGTGGTACCAATTTAGCACATTCCATGTTTTTTCTTCAAAATGGCTGACCCGATCAAGCTGAGAATTTCCAGAAATGTGTATCAAGATGTAATTCAAGTTCACATAAAATTTCATTACTTTGAAAATGAAAATTTTTAAATTTATTTCTGTCATGTTATTCTAATGGGTATTTTTGAAATTTCTAAAATACATAAAAATGGAAGTTACCACTCAATAATGCCACAAAACTATACAGATCTAAGCTAGATGAGGAACCATGGTGAGAAAAAGTTTGAAGTTAATAGCTGTAGCCGTTTGACCTGAGGAAAACCGACAAAAAAAAACATTTCAGGATTAGTAGTATGCTATCCGCAGATAAGTCAAGTCTCGAATTCTAGATAGTCTAGAATTTTCCTACTCGGGTACCCGACTCCTATTCGGGTTTTCCTCACAAAGAAAAAGAAACGTGTAGGCCCTAAATCGCCTATATTCATAAAACGACGTGTGTATAAAGAGTGTTGTTTGGATGTTGTAGAGCGTTGCCAAGGACTCGCTGGACGTCTACATCGAGCACCGCATGATGATGGAGCAACGGAACCGCCACCAGCCCGGCGAGCAGAGGGATCCGCGCAACAAGTTTCCGCCAGAGCTCATGCGCAGATTGTAAGTCAACCAATCACGTGTCTGCATTCAGGGATGTGTGGATCCATACAGAGATGATCAAAGATTGATCAAAAATCAATTGATTGAGCAAAAATGCTATTTTTCAGATTACAGTGAAACCTCTATGTATTGTTTTTCAAGGGACCATGTAAATTAAACCATCCATGCAAGAAAACTATCTATTCATGAAAATTTTACATTGATTATATCGGAGTGGGATGAGAAAAAATTAATGATACAAGCAGAAAAACGGGTTTCATTGTATTAAGCTAATCTAATAAGTAGGCTCAATTATACTATTGATTAAATTATGCTCTTTCAGAATTATTTTGTGCATCAAGCTACCACATCTAGTTATAAAAAAAATATTTTATCCACATATCACGTATGTGAAAACAAAAAATTCCTTCACTTCAACTATCAAAAGTCCTACAAATTAATACATTATTCATAACAAAGGAATAAAATGATAATTTTCAAGATGTCCAACTGTTTTTTCCTCAATTCTAAAATATAAAAATTCTTGTAATCCAGCGAGGTGACCTTCAAGGACATGTCGCTGAGCAAGATCATACCGATCCGCGAGGTGAAAGCGAGCCACATCGGCAAGCTGGTGACGTGCCGAGGCATCGTGACGCGCTGCACCGAGGTGAAGCCGATGATGGTTGTCGCCACGTACACGTGCGATCGGTGCGGCGCCGAGACCTACCAGCCAATCAGCTCGCTGTCGTTCATGCCGGCGGAGATGTGCCCCAGCGACGACTGCCGCGTCAACAAGGCGGGCGGGCGGCTGTACCTACAGACGAGGGGCTCCAAGTTCAGCAAGTTCCAAGAAGTCAAAGTACAAGAACATGTGAGTAGTGTCGCTTATTTATGTATTCATTTATTCATTTGGCTGTCACATCACAAAAAATGAAAATATAAATTTTTACTAGGATATTAGACTCGTCTGAATAACTAAAAGAGAGAAATATTAAAATAAATGAAAAGTTACAATGCCAAAAATGTAACGCTGAATAAATGTCATAATAAATACAATTTTACAATAAATCAATTGAATGATGAGGAGTAAAAATCTTTCACGTTATACAGTGCCAGATCCAGAAGTGTGTTTTTGATAATATACCGTATTTACGCGATTGCAGTCCGCACCCTATTGTAGTCCGCACCCTAGTTTTTTGAAGTAGGTTTTAGAAAAGTACTTTACATGCGATTATAGTCCGCAGAGAAATACACATACTTAAACACGTGAAAATCGAGTTAGCGCAGCGACTACGACACGCCTGCTTACACTACTGGAGTTATACTGGCGCATGGCAGTGACACTGAACTGACATCTCAGCACATTTCAGTCACTTGGTCTTAGCTGTGTGCAGTGCGATGCGCGCTCGGTCGACATACCTGCCCCCCGCCCCCGCCCGCCCACCCGAACATCAACAAAACAAGCAAGGCGGATCGCACGCCAGCCCGCCAGTCAAGGTTAACCTTGAGACAAGGCGAAGTATTGCGCATCACTTGGAGACATTTGACAGAATGGCGTGAATTTTTTTTTACGCGCTTGGAAATCCGTCATCGATTGTAGTCCGCACCCCTGTTTTAGATTTTCTAAATTTGGAATATACCTGCGGACTGTAATCGAGTAAATACGGTACTTGAATTTGTTACAATTTGTTATTGATAATATTTCAAATGACAATTTACACTAGAAAAACGCGGGATATGCGTTTTGAGATGATATTAGAAAAATGGAAATTTAAAATGAGAAATATTCTGTTAGCTCAATCCACATCTACGGACCTTGGATTATTTCGATCGTTATAAAACCTGATCTGCTACTTGTTGATATTTATAGTGCTGTAACCTGTCGCATATATACACTTTGCAGAACCAATTGATCTCAATACCGGTATTCAATAAAATGTATATGGTACCTTTATTGCGTTTTCTTTGTTATTTCTCATCCGATTATTGTGAGAATCTCTGAGAATGTGTATGATGGTGTTTTTCATATTCAGTGAAAATTTTGAAGCTTCTGACAAATTTTCATATTTCTTGTATTTCTCATCCAGGTTATTCTTATGAGGATGATCTGTTCCTCCTGTATTCAAATTAGGATATCCCGGAATGTTCAAAAGTGATATTTCACTTGAAAAAACTAACGTGATACCGAACTAAGTACACTCACAAAAGTAGGCCTAATAAAAAAAAATTGATATTTTGCTAAATCAACTCTCATGCAATCTTGGAAGTTTTTTTTTTCAAAAACATTGGATTGTTCCCTTGTCTTCCTCTCTCCGGGATTGAATCATGACTGGTATTGTGCCGTGTTTCAGAGCGACCAGGTGCCGGTGGGCAACATACCACGCGGCCTGACTGTGTTCTGCCGCGGCGAGGTGACCCGCAAGGCGTTGCCCGGCGACCACGTCTCCATCACCGGCGTCTACTTGCCGCTGCTGCGCACGGGCTTTGGTCAGATCACGCAGGGACTTCTCTCCGACACGTACCTAGAAGCTCACGTGAGTCCCGCTAGCTCATACAGACGAGAAACGTTCTTTCAATAACGGTAGTTTGTTGAAGAGTCAATCGAATGATTAGTCGAGAAAACTTGATCACTAGTAACCAAAGAGATAACATGACTTGGTATTTCTATGCACGTGCAGAATGTTTGGTTTTGTATTCAATCTATTGTATGTCTGAAATGATTTGTATGTAATTTTTATATATATATCAATGACTTGCCATGTAATTGCATACAGTACGATGATACGATGACATATCGCGATGATCGCTGTAATGAGGGACGTTCTAAAGAGGTTCTACTGTAAAAACAATTAGGGTTTATCCTGGAACCCTGACATTGATATCTGCCAGGGGTCCAGTTTCCATGAACAGTTTTTAATTATTGCTATACATTCTCGCCAGAAAATCACAACATTATCAACATTTTTAATTCCACTATCGGGCCGCCTGTTGAACATTTTTACGCCCTTGAAGAAAAGAGAATTATTGCCAAAAGTAGTTGGCCTATGTCCCCATGGCGTCTGGTAATGTACATGAGATTTTTCAGGTTCCAGCTTATTTATTTATTTTTTATCATCACTTATTTACATACAAAATAAACACTCTGAACAGTAAAAAAAATCCCAAAAGTCTCCAAGCGAGACTTGACTGTGGGAGAGAAAAAAAGAATATTATAATCTGTACATTATTTAGTTCTAGATCAGTGAGGTATTGTAGTGCCATCCCTTGTGTAATTCTATATATAAGTGCTAAATTAACCGTTTTGTGCACGTTGCAGCGTATCGTGAAGATGAACAAGACGGAAGACGACGAGGTTGGCCTGGACACGGCAATGACGGACCGCGAGGTGCGAGAGCTGGCCGACGGAGACTTCTACAACAAGCTGGCCGGCAGCTTGGCCCCCGAGATCTACGGCCACGAGGACGTCAAGAAGGCTCTGCTGCTGCTCCTGGTGGGCGGCGTCGACAAGAGGCCTGACGGCATGAAGATCAGAGGTGCGTGCCGCGGTCCAACGGGCCGTTTGACTGAAGGATTTGGAAGCTGATTGTATGGGACGGAACGAACGTTTTGTGTCCAGTAAAAAATATCTAAATATTGAAAGTAACGCACAGAACCTTTCTATTTTCTCCAACATTCTAACGATTTGAGCTAATGTAGGATTAGCCAAATAATTAATTGTAGGTCAAAATGACAATTGACATCCGACTGTAAACCGAATATTTTGATGTATTTTCTTTTTTTAAATATTGTGTTACTAGTTATATGATGTAGGTTTATATGTTGAGACATATATTACCATTATTATCTCGATTTTATAGAAACCGAAGCAATATAACATCGTTATTGTCAAACCTTGAAACCCGAATATTTATTCATTCAAATAGCAACTATTTTCAATATTCACAATCAAAAGCTAGATTTTGTCGTTTCATTTCTATTGACTCGTCTAAAAAACGAGATGAAGAAAACAATCATAACGATTTCTTGTTGCTAGGCAACATAAACATCTGCCTGATGGGCGACCCCGGAGTGGCCAAGTCTCAGCTGCTGTCGTACATCGACCGTCTGGCGCCGCGGTCCCAGTACACGACGGGCCGCGGCTCGTCGGGCGTCGGACTCACGGCTGCCGTCATGAAGGATCCGCTCACCGGCGAGATGATGCTCGAGGGCGGGGCGCTCGTGCTAGCCGACCAGGGCATCTGTTGCATAGACGAGTTCGACAAGATGGCCGACTCGGACCGGACGGCCATACACGAGGTGATGGAGCAGCAGACCATATCGATCGCCAAGGTACGAATGTCCACCTACGTTGGGGTTGTTGTTACGATGAACAGTGACGTGGATTAATTTGAGTTTTTATGGTGATCAATTCGTAGGCCTAATGTGAATTTTTAATCTAGGCCTATATCTGAACAGTTGGATGAAAATGGAAATGAATATAGAAGGCGCCCATGCTCTCTGCTGCGCTACGTTGAAACTGTTCATCAAACATTCGTCTTGGTAGCAGGCTCAAAATTCAAACGCATTTTCAAAACATTGATAATTGAGTAAAATCAAATGGTTACCGGTAAAAATCGTTGATTGATCAATTTTAATTCACATTTTGACGATTTCTGATGATTGACGATTACAATTATGATTTACTCTGAAGTAATTCAATTTTAAATGTGACGTGTGACTATATGTATCATTAATATAATCTACCAAGGGAATCGTTCCCTTGCCTCGAGTAGATCTTCGTGTGCAGAATTTTATAGTTTTGAAAAATGTCAACGTTTGTAAAGCATCAACGAAACTATATTCCCCTATAGATGACCACATTGAAACCTTTTTTTTATCAACAGAAGAGTGTAGAGAAACAAAAACCCCGGTCTTGATCGTAGCAATAACGATCTTTCCACTTGTTCCCAGGCTGGCATCTTGACAAGCTTGAATGCCCGTGTGAGCATCCTGGCGGCGGCCAACCCCGCGTACGGGCGATACAACCCCAAGCGGTCCATCGAGCAGAACATCCAGCTGCCGGCCGCTCTTCTCTCCCGCTTCGACATCCTCTGGCTCATCCAAGACAAGCCGGACCGAGACAACGATCTCAGGTAGGCGACGGTGACGAGCGTTCTTGCATCCACAAAACAGGATAAGGTACCAACTAAATGATTGTAGAAACTTCAGCAATTTCAGCAATTAAACAATTAAGTTCAAGGTACAATAGTTGAATAATTAAACAGTGAATCCTGAAAGCACACTAAGTTAGCCTATCTGTTATATATCTTGAAATTGATTTAAATTGTGAAAGATTATTGAATTGCAAGTCTAAACTAGTGTTCAGATGGGAAATGAAGTTGGTCCCAAATGAATTCTGTAGCCGGTTTATGCATGAATATTTACTAATATCTACTCTCCTATTATTTGGGTGGAATTTAAACTGTTTTTGGGTTACACGAGGTGGTACATGGAATCATGAAGTTTAATTGACTAACAATTGAAGATGAATCTGCACAATGGATGATGCACTGTTGAAAGCTGTTGGCTGCAATGTAATGTTTGTTGTCGCAGGCTGGCGCACCACATCACGTACGTGCACCAGCACAACCAGCAGCCGCCCACCACGTTCCAGGCGCTCGACATGAAGCTCATGCGCCGGTACATCGCGCTCTGCAAGAAGATCGACCCGGCCATCCCCGAGGAGCTGACCGACTACATCGTTTGTGAGTACTCGCAACCAGTTGGCACGTTGATACGAAATGGAAGGGACGTAAAAGAAATTAATCCACGTTTCGTTCCAAATTCATTTCATTTAAACCTTTCTTTGAATTGAATTACAGTGAAACCTCTATGCATCGTTCCCGGATCCATCGTTTTCCTGCTTGAACCATTCATTTTTTCTCGTCCCACTCCCATATAATCAATGTTAAATTCTCCGGGATGGATGGTTTTATTATCCTGGTCCCTTGAAAAACGATGGATAGAGGTTTCACTGTGGAACAATCAGACACCGAGACGCGTGGCCAAGTGGTAACACACTGAACCGTCATTCGGGAGACCAGGATTCGATTCCCGCCATGGTCGACCATCCTGACAGGGGTTTTTAGTGGTTTCCCTCTGTCGTTCAGGTTGATACTGGGATGGTTCCTTAACAACAGGCCACGACCGACTCCTTCCAACCATCCAAAACACCTAATAAAGTAACCTTTCATCTCATCATCCCACCATCTCATTCATCATCCACCGACGCCAATAGATCGTAGCCATCAGTATAGTGCGTCGTTGAAACCCAATATAAAAAAAAAAAACAGCCGAACGTTGATGGAAATACCCGAATGGTACAG
Source organism: Brachyptera risi (assembly GCA_964007535.1). Classification (NCBI taxonomy): domain Eukaryota; kingdom Metazoa; phylum Arthropoda; class Insecta; order Plecoptera; family Taeniopterygidae; genus Brachyptera; species Brachyptera risi. The sequence goes on from OZ023336.1 coordinate 31,912,439, forward strand.
TACAGTTCGATGAAGTCTCTAGCAGCTATTTTTCACGTTGAACGCCGTGGAAAAGTTTTAAAAAAGTTGAAAATTACACAACTTTTTTCCTTTTTTTTCAAAATCAATTTTTAATCAATTCTGGAGCTTCGAGAATCGATTCCCGATTTTTAGAATCAATGTCATCACTAGTAAGGCCTACTTGGCTTGCTGACGACGCTCGATCAACATGTGGTCCGAGACTATTGGCGCTCTGTCATCCGCGATGTCTCGGATGTGATGCTTTGACCAATCTCAAAGAACGATCCAGCTTTATTCCAATTCCCGTAACGCTAACTCTCGTATCGTACTCTTTCAGCTGCTTACGTTGAGATGCGCAAAGAAGCACGCAACAACAAAGACAACACGTTCACTTCAGCACGTAACTTGCTCGGCATTCTTCGACTCTCCACCGCACTCGTAAGTACTAATTTACATTTATAATTTTTCACGTAATTCGATTGAAATTCCTCTAGATCTAACTGGATATTGAAAGTACTCTTACATTTATAATTTTTCGCATGATTCGATTGAAATTCCTCGAGATATAACTGGATACTGAAAGTAGGCCTACTTTTACATTTATAATTTTTCACATAATGTGCTTGAAATTCTCTGAGATGTTACTGGATATTGAAAGTGGTTACCACTCACTAGTTCGATACGACTCTAAGCTTACCTTGTTGCAGGCTCGCCTTCGATTGGCCGAACGAGTCGAGAAGGATGACGTCAGCGAAGCCATGCGACTTATGGAGATGTCCAAAGATTCCATCAACCAATCACAAGCGGAGAAGACTGGCAGGCAAGTGTTGCTAGAAGATACATGTTCACCAAACACCTTTCCATTACCATTCGAAAGCTGGGAACAAATTTACAATTTGTATTCTGTTGAAGTGAAGATTGTTCTGTTTTTCTTCCACAATCTAAGTATAACTTTCAACCTTATACCTGAATGAGGCTATTAAATCTTGTTGATAATAAGTTCTGAAGCCAACAAAAGTATTTTTGAATAATAATTCCAACGGTTTTACAGGTGAACAGAGCTAAAGGAACTCGTTCCGTTTTCGGGAAATTAACGAAAAATTAATTTTCATTACGGTACTTGTCGGTAGGAGCATTAACAATGCGAAGTTACTTTTGTAGTTTTCAGCAATAACGTTGAACAAAATTTACTTTCCATTGAAAATTCTCTTTCAACAGACTGAAAGCCTATTTAAGATCGTACGAATTCAAACCAAACTGTCCTCTTTCGCCGATCCTGGCCACTCGATATAATTGCGTACCGGTATTGATATTATTACCAATGCATTTAGCGGTATTTCCGTGTCTCCTCATCATATTGTCTTTTGCTGGTGACATTATCAATCGAATGATCCGTGTGATTGCAGGCAGCAGAACATCGCCGACAAGATCTTTACCGTCATCCGAGACTTGGCGGGCGATTCCAAGACCGTCAAGCTGGCAGACGTCATGGATCGTTGCACAAACAAGGGGTACAAACCCGATCAGATCGAAGAGTGCATCGAAGAATACGAAGAACTTAACGTTTGGCAAATTAACCAGGCTCGTACAAAAATCACCTTTGTTTAACTGTTACCATATCACCAATTTCATCCTGCATCAATTTCATCACACATCAACTTCATCGTAGATGAATTTACATCTAGGTTTAAGCAGACCACACTTCTTAGTTTTGTTTTGTATCAAGTTCAGTAAAACGTGGGCTTGGATTTTTACAATATAAGTCGTATTTTTCTATGTATTTTTAATATTTAAGAGCACAATCTGTTGATTACGTCTTGTAACGTTATTCGTTGAAAATTTGTAAACTTCATCACTTCATTTTCAATACATTTTCTACGAAAAAAAGAAATTTATTCAAATTACCAGTAATCAATTCCTTTTCCAATCTTTTTTTTATTCCATGCTCTGGACGGTTATGCCGCCGTCATATTGCAACATTAGTCTCGCATGATTTTCTTCAGTACAAACTCGAGTCCGCCAACTCTCGGGGCTCATACTTGCCGAGCTTATTCCACTTTACTTCACGAGTCGTGACAAACATTTCGAAATGCTGGCTCCAAGACTATAAAAAATAAACAATATTTCTCTTTAGTAAACCTGAACTTTACTTACGACTTTTTGAATGTTGCAATTTGCCTTTTTATCCATGTGTTAAATCCCATCCCCTGGCCCAATTTAATTGGTTATCTGGGTTTGAGATATATATATCCATGTGTTAGATAACAATTCTAACTAAACTAACTATCAACCCGCTAACTCTAACTAACCACGGCGAGTTGCTCATCTCAACTCGCTCCGTAGTACACGGGAGTCAATTTAGCGAAATATCAAATTTTTTGGTGATAACTTTCGAACGGTATGAGATATCGAAATTCTAATGCGGAGGAAACAGCTATTTTTAATAGGCCAACCTTCAAGATAGTATAAAATGAAACTTTATAACTCATGACGCATAATAATTGTCGAGCGTTTACGGCTAACATTTTTTTTTTTTGCTGTGTACGCTTGACAATCAACTATTGAGCGATTGAGTTGGATAGTTAAAACTTATACCATCTTGAAGGTATTTATTGAAAATATCTGTGTTTTCTCCATATTAGTAATTTGATATCTCATACCGTTTGAAAGTCATCACGAAAAAACTGACATTTCTTTGAATCAACTCCCGTGGACTCTTAAGCTGATACCCTCCCCTATCAACCATTTACATATGAATTCTATCCTCAAGTATGTTATCACACATATAACATGACATCTCTTTTACACCTTTTTTTTACTCTCTACTCTACTGTGACCAAGGCAATAGCCGAAACGTTGGAATCTCGTGTACTTTTAATTCCATCTACAGGCTCTCTACTATGAGTAGGCCTTTCTCTACTCATAAATCTCGGTAAGCTGCTGTTCTTTCTTCTCCTTTCACTCAATTCATACATTTTTACACTGTCCGTTATCTTTCCACACTTTAGGACAACAATTGTAGATAACCAGATATGCCACACGTTACCTTCAAGATCGACTCCGTCTCCGATACGGTAGACTCGAGATTTATTCTCGCAAGACTTGCCTCGGTTGTCTAATCACATTTAAAACGTTTTCCTAATTACGTCGGAAATAATCTTGCACTTTGAATGTCTACAAGACAGAAATAAGGATACAAGAAATAAGTTGTAAATAAAATGTTTTTATTTGCCACCCGATGATAATACATTAAATGCGGTTATAAATTACTAACGGTTGATGAGGATGATGGGTTGGAGGACAAATCAGATATGGTTTCATTATGATGATTTATATACAATTAATAACTCTCAAGTCAAACTAGGAGTTAATTTGTTAACCAGACTAGTTAATTTGTTGATGTAATTACTAGTGATAACACCGATTCTCAAAATCGGGCATTGATTCTTTAAGCTCCAGAATCGATTAAAAATCGATTTAAAAAAAAAAGTTCAGCTTCAAAAAAAGTCGTGTAATTTTAAACTTTTTTTTCAACCTTCCCGCGGCGTGTTACGTGAAAAATAGCTGCTAGAGACTTCTTTGAACTGTACTGTACCATTCGGGTATTTCTGTCAACGTTCGGCTGTCGGAAAAATAGCTGCTAGAGACTTCTTTTAACTGTACTGTACCATTCGGGTATTTCTGTCAACATTCGGCTGTCGGACGTAACCGAAGGGATAGCTTGTGTCCAGATAGTTTAATCTCAACAATACAAAATGATATAGACAACGAAATGAGCACGTACTGCGATTTGAAAAAGTACAGCACCCCCCCCCCCCCCCCCTCAATGGATTTTTTTTTTTTTTGTAAAAACTGAGTTTTCGATTTGTGAATTGTTTTGCATTAGAAACGATGTTATCATGTTATCACTAGTAATTACTAATTACGCACTAGTTATCGATCTAGGACCTCATTCCTGTAGGTTGTGACTGTCGTAAGTGATCCCTTAACCTGACCGACATCTTTAATTTCTTGTTTATGAAGGTAATAAGAGAGTGAAATCATGTTGTAGTATGTAGTGGTGTACATATTGAATATAAAATACAATCACGTGAATTTTACTCCTCGATATTCATGAATGGATGCGACAGTCGAGTCGAGTGGCTACTTGCGGCAATCGCAAGGAACAGGAAAGGGGTCCCTTGTTTTACGTTTTATAGCCCTGACATATCAGAGGAAGTGACCATGTTTCTGAAACACATTGAAGTAATTACGGTACTTGCTAAGCCTCGCCGTAATACAGAGGAATCTCTGTTATAGTTTCTGGTTGATACTTTTATAACATTTATAGGTTTTATTTTTGATCCAACCCATATGCTCCACATGTTGAATAGTTCGATTAATAAGTTTTTCACGTTATTATATTTTTTAGTCTGGTCCACTGAAAAATGTATAAAAGAGATTCCTCTGTATACCTACCTACATACTAGATTAAACATAAAATTCACATCCAGGCTTCACCAATCTCCATTCTTGTGCGTTTTTGGCATTGTACGGAATAATAGTCGATAATCTCCTTAAATTTTATTACATAAAATACAGTATACTCTCGGAGTTTCATTTCAACATATAGAATTCATTCGATAGTCGTACAAACTATGAATAATACAGTAATAGGTCTTATCAGAAGATAATTTTCAATACTAACAAAACTTTTATAACATTTCGAAATTAACTATCACCGTCTCATAACGACCCCATCAACAGCTATGTCATTCGAGGATTGGGTTTGTACAAATTTACACAACAATGGCCTACCGATACGATGATTACACAGATAATTCTCGTCTTTCGCCCGACGTATTAAAGCTAGGTTATGTTCAGTGCACGCTTCTGATTCGACGTCGTGTTAAGCGATGCCGACGATTGGCGAGTATGTAGAGGTACATCGCGGTTTGAAGTTGAGGCTGCTTAAAGCTTCCGGAGGTCTAACATGAACACCTGTACAAAGACGAGGAGATTGTTAGGCTTATTGAAACACAATTAAAATACAATTAATATAGATCTCAGATGCATGGATATCTTTCAGACATTTTGCTATTGGCTGTGGGGATAAATTTGATTAATCGAGAATTGAATCCAATGTCAAATGATTCTATTCACAATCAATTCTGATCATTGAAAAATAGATTTATCAAAAATAATCAAAAGTTACGCCTACTAGGTAGGCTACATGAAAAACATGCAAATCACTCTAAATCAAGACTATAACTTCAACAAATTGTCCAGACTTTCTCCTAGATGTTAATTTTACGACAGAACACTTACGCTGCCGTCCGAAGTACTGGCGCCAACCTTGTCTCCCCTGGAATTCCAGCAGACCTCGAAGATGCCGCCGGTGCCTTTATAGCCGTGTACAAGCTCGCCGCTCTGCGTTGACCAGATCAACACGCGCTTGTCGAAGCTGCCGGACGCCAGGAACTTGCCGTCGGGTGAAAACGCAACGCTGTACACGGGCTCGGTGTGTTTCGTCAGCGTGTGGATGCACGCGCCGCGTTCAACGTCCCATAACCGCACTGTAGAGTCAAACGACGCGCTGAAACGTGTGTGAAGTGATTCGGTAAAGCAATCAGCCTTGAAAGCGAGCTTGAATACGAGTTGATTCAACATTGCTTCACCTGTGGCCGAGTGGTTGATACACTGAACCGTCATTCAGATCACCGGGGTTCGATTCCCGCCATGGTCTACCATCCTGACAGGGTTTTTCGTGGTTTCCCTTTGTCGTTCAGGTCAATATTGGGATGGTTCCTTAACAACAGGCCACGACCGACTCATCCCCATTATCCAAAAACATCTAATAAAATAACCTTTCATCTCATCACCCCACCATCTCATATATATCATTCACCAACGTCAATAGATTGTAGTCATCAGTAGAGTGCGTTGTTAAACCCAATATAAATAAATAACATGGTGTTTTTTTTTTAATAACATCGAAACTTGATACAAAATCATTGTTCCCCAATTAAGGCTATGGATGAAAAGTAGGATCGTTTGGACGGGGCACCACAAGGGCGATCTTACCACCCCATTTTAATTATTTAAAACCAATGAACTTCAACACCAGGACCGCGCTGTTGGTGACCGTAACTTTCTGATCTACGCTTCATGGCTACCTGGCGAGAATGAGGTTCATGTTGGGGTTGGAAGTACCCGGCCCGGTCGGACTCCACTTTATCGTGTAGATCTCCTTGCTGTGCGCTTGCAGGTCGTGCACGCACTTGTCCTGCTTCATTGACCAGATCTTCAAGGTCATGTCGTCGGAACAGGAGGCCAGCAGGTTACCTTGCGGGTCCCACTTGATGGCGTTCACCTCGTGCTAAGTGACGGGCAAACAGAATAATGTAAGACATAATACATCTCAAGTGGATCACATACATGCAAGAGATTGGCCAGTAGTATTATTACAAGGTCTTACAGATATAACCAACTGATGGCGTACACTTTGACGAAATGACGGGCACGCAGCAAAGTACAGAAGGTCTACTATTCACCTCGACAGCAGTAAGTTAGGGGGCGCCTAAAGAGCGAATACTGGAATAGAGAAATAGTGAAACCTCTATGCATCGTTCCTGGATCCATCGTTTTCCTGCTTGTATCATTCATTTTTTCTCATCCCACTGCCATATAATCAATACTACATTTTCCTGAATGGATCGTTTTTCTGCAAGGATGGTTTTATTTTCCTGGTCCCTTGAAAAACGATGGAAAGAGATTTCACTGTATTACTAAGCGTGAATGTGGCTTGGCGTGTCTTTTTAGAAAGAGGATGTGTCTATTCGAGGAAACAATCGAAACCTGACTAAAAAAAAAACGTAACCACAGCTCCTCTGTGCTCTAACCAATCCCCTGAAATAGTACGGCATTATTACACGCCAAACCCACGTTCACTCTTGGTAGTATCACTATTCCTGTATTCGCTCTACATCGCCCTTCGAGAGTTGCTCTATGGAATGTATCGCTTATCGGTCTCGATGAGTGACATACCGTGTGTCCTTGGAATGATTTGATTGGCTTGTCCACGCTGAGCTTGCACACGTGAATGCACTGATCCGTGCTGCAAGACGCGAAGCTGGTGTTTGTCTGCCAGTCGACGTCGAGGGCCGGCGCAGAGTGGAACGAGAACTGTTGGGTGCATTGACCTGACGCGGCGTCCCAGATGATTGTCGTCTGGAATACAGGACATCGTCATGTTGATCCAAGTCAACATCTACGTAATTTGAAGGTAAGGAAGATACACAATTACCACTCACTGAAAAGTTGAAATTATGAAGGTCTAATGAAATCAACTTTTGGTCCTGAACTGTGAATTATTTCCATCATCTTGCAACTTATTTCATGGTGGGAATGATTTCAAGACCATACAAAAAAGGATCGATTGAATTTTATTGAAATCTAGCAATCAATCTAAACAGGAGTACAGTGAAACCTCTAAACATCGTTCCTGGATACATTGTTTTCCAGCTTTTATCATTCATTTTTTCTCACCCCACTCCCAAATAATCGATGTTAAATTTCCCTGGATGGATGGTTTTCCTGCATGGATGGTTTTCCTGCATGGATGGTTTTGTTTTCCTGGTCCTTTGAATAATGACTGACAGAAGTTTCACTGCACTGTATTTTTTTCATCACCTTGCAACTTATTTTATGATGGGAATGATTTTGAAACCATAAAAAAAAAAATAGTGACTGAATTCTATTGAAATCTAGCAATCAATCTAAACAGGAGTACAGTACAAGTCTATCTAGAATACACTTTAAGACTGTTGGATTTGTGTTTCCGAGCATGAGATCAACGTCAGGAAAGCCTGCTTACCCTATCGACTCCAGCGCTGAGTATATAGTTGCCGCGTTTGTTCCACTTGAGGGCAAAGATGGGTCCCTTGTGTTGACCCAACGTGCTAGCCAGACGCCCGTCTGTCGTCCAGATCCGGGCGTAGCCGTCGTACGATCCGGTGGCCAGTAGAGTCCCGTCACACTGGAATATCAGAACAGGTTACGTGAATCAGAAACCTTTCACAACGCTTCATCTGTACTTTGTCTAGGTTATTCAAGTTTCTATTCATCGTTCTACAATACAGCCTTTTCTTTTTGTAATGGGTGCTTTTGATATGTATTGCATGTTATCAAAATTGTATATTATATTACATTATTCAACCAATTATTTTGACCAGTAACTTCGGTAGGCTTCTAGAAGCACTTACAGATGGTAAAACCTAATGCAGAAATATATGACTGTTTGAGATAAGGCAAAAAAAAAACAGTTGTGTAATTTTAATCTTTTTTTTTCAACCTTCCTGCGGCATTTTATGTGAAAAATAGCTGCTAGAGATTTCTTTGAGCTGTATTGTACCATTCGGGTATGGCTGTCAGAGGTAACCGAAGAGATAGCTTGTGTCCAGATGGTAAAATCTTAACGATACAAAATAATATAGACAACGAAATGAGCACGTATTGGTAAAGAAGTACAGCACATCAAACAAAAAATCCCTCCCACAAAAAAATCGATTTTTCGATTTGAGAATCGTTTTACGCTAGAATAGATTTTGAATCGATTCTCGATTTTCGATGTTATCACTAGTATCCTCCCACTCGACCATCACTCGGTCCTCTATCGCTTCTTCCACTTTAACCTCGTACGAAGATCAAGTCTCTACGTACATTCCAGTCCAGTGAGGTGACGTCCTTGTTGCTTGGCACTTCTGTTCCTCCCTTCTGAATACAATGCCTGAGAACGAGCTGATTGGGTGACGTAGAGTTGTCGCTCATGTCCCAAATGCGTGCGGTGCTATCCCCGGACCTGAACGCACAAATAAATAAACACAGTTGATGTAGGCCTATTTGAGAAAAACCCGTACGAGTAGCTTACGTATTCGCATGTTTATGGAGGAACGTCGCGATTAATATACAAACTTAATTGATCCAACATTATAGTTACTTCCCGAGAAAATTATATTCACCAATTAATTTCTCGAAAGTGAAATTGAAATCAAAATCTCAAAAATCTCGAAAGTGGATTAGTCGATTCACAAAAAAAAAGTGAAAATAGAGTTCTAAATAGTTTTCATGACTAAAAAAAAATTTATTCCACAACTTGACTATTTTCTTATTGAAAAACTGATCAAACTATTGAACAAATTGACCATTATATTTTTTAAAGATGACTACAGTTCTGTAGCCTAACTAAATCTGTAAATTCTTGTGGTTGTTGTGGTGGTTACGGTAATTGAACCACGTAGGTACAAAAAAGCATTTGAATAGACGGATGCAAAGTTTTTGCACAGGTGTCAGGTGAAGTCTAATTATATTCATCCAGATTTGATGTTCCACAAAAGCGTAACTAACCCCGATGCAAGGAGGTCTATCGTGGGGTTCCAGGCGCAGATGAATACTTCCGACTCGTGGCCGCGCAATACGGTCACCTTGCTCTTTGGGATCTCTGTAGGTTTACTGTCGTCGACTTCCATGCTCTTCGTCGTCGCCACTGAAAAACAGTTACGCATTGTTACTTCAAGATTTTGAATTCTGACCGATCCTTGACAAAATTTAAATTGTCTCGCGGCAGGCGTTTTTTTCTGGCCTCTCGGAAAGCTGTGAATTCTGCCGCTTGGACCTGTTGCTCGCTGTCGCGAGAGATGGAATAAATTTACTTCGAAAATAAAACGCCGCGGTTAAATTCCCTCACTCGTACAAGTGGGAATATTACCTCTAAAATGGTACTTTTCAAATATTCATTAAATTCTTGAATTTGCGTGCCGTATAATGCGAACAAACTCGTATTAAATATTCAAATAAATTAATCAAATCTGGAAGTTGATACAAAAAAATACAACTTTGTGAACAGCGTGGGCAATCTTTCCAACTGCCTTTGCCTGCCTAGAGCCATGAAAACGGTTTTTTAGACTGGTTGCCAGTATTGTATAATATTTAGACTTACATAAACAGTTGTGAAACTATATCCATACCTTCCTCTTCTGTAGTGTCTATTATTTTATTCGAAATATACTGCTGTTTTTCTTGGTTTTGCTGGTTTTGTCGACTGGCTACAAAATCTGGCATGACGGCATCGATCAACGACAAACTCTCCATAAGTCTCTGCTCGTTTCCATCCTATGTGGGCACAAAATCTCTCATTAGAATACAGTCTAGCAGTCGTTTGTGAAGGTGATGCAAGCTGCTCCACTTTGAAAGCGAGAGGTGGGTAATAGGTAGATAAATAGTACACTAATGATAGACGTGGTTAACGTATTGAGTTTTAAAACAGTTGTGTGGAAGAACATGGGGGTAGCCCTAAAGTATAACAAAACCTACGTGATAAAAACTACTCGTAAACCACAAATATCACTGCAAAACTGTCCAAAATCAATACTTTCGCAGCAGGGAAAATTTTTCATGTATGTATGTATCTATATTGTTTCCAGTTATTTCACTTGGCTACAATATATTTATTTAAATTCATCTATCATTCAACAATTTATCAATTAATCCTATCATTAGGCCTACAGTGCGTCGTTAAAACCCAATATAAAAAAAAAAAAATTAATCCTGTAGTTGATCATCTTTTAGCCGCATCGGCTTTAGCTTTCTACCCGTTCCCTTTCAACCCTTTGAAAGATCCCCTTCAACTTGAACTCACAGCGTAAAAATGCTCGTTCTTTGGAACCAAATCAATGAGAGTATAATTTGGCTTGCCTCCGACGAGATGTACACCCCCCCCCAGTCCGTGGACGTATGCTCCAGTACAATTCAACCCACTGCATGCCACTGCAGTGTATAACATATAGGGCTTACAGAGTGAATGTTTTGAAATCCTTGCAGTGCCGTAATAGGAAGTCAGAAAAAAGCCTGATCAATAGCAAACAAAAAATATAAAATTTCTTACCTCGCCTATGCTGATTTCAGCTTCTGTGTATTGCAAGCCTTTTTGTATTATGCTAAGTAAAGCTGCTGGCGGTACCAGGGCCCCATTGATGTTCGATTGAGAGATGTGAGATTCTATACCAAATGTATACGCTGAATGCTGGAAACCTGGATAAAATGCGTATCATAAATACTGATATTACAGTAGAACCTCTTTAGTAAGTTTCTCTTTAGTACATTTTTCACCTTGGTAAGTTTTATTTTTTGATCCCATCAATAAGCTCCCACATGTTGAATAGTTTCTTTAGTAAGTTTTTCAGTTCAGTAAGTTTTTTCTGTCTGGTCCCATGAAAAACGTACTAAAGAGGTTCCACTGTACAACAATAAATTAATCATTTCAATATTAGCCCTAGATATAATTTTTTTTATCAACAGATCAAAACTTGATACAAAATCATTGTTCCCAATTAAGGCTATGGATGAAAGATGGCATCATTTGGACAAGGCGCCACAAGGGCGACCTTACCACCCAATTTCAATTATTTTAAACCAATTAATTTCAACACCAGTTAGTTGATTTTCAACACCAACAACAATTAGTTACACAGTACTATCGAGTTTACATTGCAACAATACTACCCATCAGTATTTTACAATTGGGAATCTACCCCTCCTTATATCTCTTGCCAATTTGTGCTATTGGACCATGGCCTTCTGTATAATTTCTCACAGAAATTCAATGTGGAAAGCAATTTCGAAGAATTTATTTCATTTCTAATAGAATAACATTGAATAAAACTTGAGTTATTTCTTGAAATCTGCCAGAAATTCAACTGAAATAATCTAAGGTAAATCATTATTTACATCTAGGCAACTTGTATTGTGGATGGAGTGTAGCCTACAGTGATTGTGTATGGTGTGTGGAGTGGAGTAGCAAGCCTTGTCTAGACTCGAGATTGCCGAGGCCAATATCAACTTCACATATAAGGTATGTTGTAATAGCCAAGCGAAATACTGTATATAAACGATGTTTCAAAAGCAAACTTCTCTACACATTCAGCTACAATTTGAAACAAAGCAAATACTTTTTTAATATCACTCCAACCAATTATTATTAAGATAAGACCAATTCCCAAATCCTGAACGAATTTCAAGTGACGAAGGGTAGGTAGGCCTAGAAATCAAGTTTTCATTCACTCTGATATGATGATAATGGTTATACTGACTCGACCAGCAGTTGGGATTCAATTTATTCTTTCGATAAGTATCCTTCAAGGTAAATAGAAATTGTTATCAATGTTAATATATTTGAGCAAAATAAAATTGCACAACATTTGCCGTATTTCACGAACAAATTGATGGATTTGTTGAGCACTAGAGCCGTGTCATCAGACATCGGCAACAAGATTCTAAAAATAGTGACGGTCAGTGGTAATAGTTGTAAGGATAATTTTCATAAAAAATCAACTGTTGAGAAAATAAATTTCATGGGTATTTATTAATTTTTGCCTTTATTTATGCTCATTTTGTGGATAAATACAAGCTCGCTCTACAGCAAAAAAAAACATCAGTCGATATAGGCCCTACTTCATGCTGGACTCTATAGTAGGACCTACTGATTAGTGCCAAACTGGTTTAAATGTCCCACCACTTTGCTCGCCTCTGTCATGGCGACAGATTTGAACTACAAACAAAGATGGCCGGTTGTTATTATTTTCTTAGGTTATTCCATGAGTATTCTATAGTTTGAGTGCATATATACATTTCATTTATCGTTTCTTTATTGTCAAGACCAATCGCCAACTATTAAACATTATCTCAACTTTCGTATTTCAATTGTAGACTAGTCTTATTGGCATTGTTGTACATAAAGAATAACTACGATTTCGACGCGGACAACGGGCTACGGCCTAGGCCTAAATTCTATCCAAGAAGCCTACATTACCCCAAGAAATATTTGACAGCTTCCTACTTACCAGATTCCTGGAGATATCTATAAACTAAAAAATTGACTTCATCACTTGAAAAACTCATTGAAAGGTACTGAAATTCTCACTATGTCATAAATAGGTGGTACGGAAGAAACACTTTGCCAGTTCCAGCAACCATCGAAATTTACTACTTCAAGGCCGGCTTACCAATGACCTTCCACATTGCCAACTTATGTCAACAATAATTTTTTTAAATTCAATTTCTTCATACTTGAACCATCATTAGAAGCTTTCAAGTCAGAACTGCATTCGGAATTGTCGAATTCTAGGGATTAGCTGTACCCCTTGACATTGATCCCTCTAAAAATGAGAAAAAGTACTTGTAAGGAAATGACTTGATTTTGAATCTACTAATGCAGAACCATTGAAGTAAATTGATATCAAACTGATGAAAAAATAATTCATAATATTTTATCCCGTTTCTTTCTGTGTACCGGCAAAACAATTTAGAACGCTCGTGGCATGCACGAATAACACAAAAATAATTGTTCAATTTTGAAACTAACCAAAGATAGTCCTAATGTTCACACTGATGGGCATGTCATCAGATAATTCTAATTTTCATACGTCTTGCCATTTTATTGATACAAATTTATTCAAAATCCCATTACATTTTGTAAAGATTTCTTGGCAGCTGAAACAATTATTAATCAAATGGCGAGACTTATGAAAATTAGAACTATCTTGTGACTTGTCCATAGTTTGAACATCAAGTTTGGCAAGTTTCAAGTGCTTACAATATCTGTTGAATTCCCGTACCGGTATGCCGCGAACATTTTAAAATTATTTTGTCAGTACTGGTACACGGAAAAAAATATTTTAAGACAAAATATTTTAAATATCTTGAATCAATTCTTCATCAGTTTAATATCAATTCACTGCATTGGTTCTGCATTAGTTAATTAAAAATAGGCCTATAGGCTGGGTACCGTAGTTATTTGTCAGAAATGGTTTTTCTCATTTTTGGGTGAATGAATAGCCTTGATGCATTTTCATCCGAAGCTCTTTGGTCTATCAATTTTTCATCTGTACATCGCATGCAAAGAGTTAGGTATGAATCCTCAGAAAAATAGATGTGTAGGGTAATATAAATTGGAATATTTCTAAACACATTACCGGTAGGCCTAAATCTTCATTCGCACACAAAATATTTCACTAAAAAACGACAAAAAAATTCAATTGAAAGATGCCTTACAACTTTTATATTTTTATTGGGCATAAAATCGTTCTTACCTAGTATGAAACAACTATTGTATGATTACACAGGATGTTTATGGCTCAAACATGTATCACTGATTAAAGTGAAGTTCACCATTTGATTTAGAAAAGTGATGAACCCACAACCAATCAGTAGAGCCCTGATTATATGGTGATTGAGTTACCGCGATTTGTAATAAAGTGTCGTTTTTTCACCAAATGTGTCCAAATTATTACAATTGGATTCTGAATCTAGCTTATTTCAATCGCGAAATAAAACGAAATTGACCAGTAATCACGAAATCAATCACTATACACAAAAAAGTGGCGAAATCAATGGTTTTTCTCTTAACTTCAGTTAAATACTGTTCAAATCATGTTTTTCGGAATTTTCTCCCAGATACATTTCTCAGTATGCCTTATCTCATTCAAGACATGTGCACGTCAACTCGTCAATTGACGAGACCGGATGCGGTGATCAGTATCATGGGTATGGTAAAAAATCTGAAACGTCCCCTTTGCATTCGGTCTGCCAGTGCCAAGTCCGTGGACTCTTGAGCTTTATTAATTGACAATCACAAATGGACTTTGAATGCATTAAACATCGATTTGATTAGAAACAAAAAATGCATATTCTCAATGTGTTCACCCCAAAATCTTCCCTAATCATTAAGTAAGAATAAAACCACCAGAACGCAAAATTAAATTGTGTTGAAAACACCAAAATGCGAAATTCTTGTTTTTAAAAACGAAATCATAGAAAAAATAAAACCATATAATCTGGACTCAACCAATCAGATGACCGAAATGAGTAGGCCTACTATTCATTCATCACTTTCATAATTATTTCAATAGTTATTTTGAGCTACTGCTGTGAATGTTTAAAGACAGAAATAATGATACAAGAAATGAGTTGTAAATAAAATGCTTTATTTGCGACCCAATGACAATACAATATATGCGGTTATAAATTACTAACAATTGATAAGGATGCAAATGATAATGGGTTGGAGGACAAACCAGATATGGTTTCATTATGATAATTTATGTACAATTAATAACTCTCAAGTCAGACAAGGAGTTCATTCGTTAACCTGTCTGCATAATTTATTGGTGTAATTACTATTTATTAATCTTGTTTCTAGTAGCTTTGACGTGCCTCATATCATGTCTGTATGATCAAATGTGTCCGACTAAAAATCATTGTTAAATCATATTATTGTAAATGACCAACATATCGGAGAGTCAAACATGGTACTATAACACTGACATTAACGTACAAAACCTTTCCTTACACATGACATACAAGATAAAAATATAACATAACATTCAAAACCACATTGCAACTAATTCCATTATTACAAGGCTTATAGTTATAAGTAATATACAATACAACAATAATCCCTCACAATCTTCATGTACGCAATTAAGACAGTTCATCAAGTATGTTATCCAGATTTCAATTCGACGTCACCATATACATTATATTATAAATAAATTTCAAATTCAGAATGCTTATTAGAAACTAGAAAGAACTGCCTTTTCATTGATTAAATAAATCAACAGGGCCTATATAAAAAATCACACAATAGTCTTGAAAACTATAAATAATATAGTAGTAGGATTTGACAGACAATAGTTTTCAATAAGTCTTGAAACAATATATTTTTGATAGTTCATTATAAACTTTGATTCTCAGCGTCACGCAACGACCCCACTAACAGCTACGTTATTTTAGGAATTTTGATTTACAAATTACAGCAACAATGGCCTACCAGAACACGGATAATTGTCATGTTCCATCTGACGAGTGTCATACTAAAGCTAGGTTATGTTCAGTGCACGCTTCAGGTTTGACGCCGTGAGCAATGTTGTGTCGTTGATTGGCGAGTAAGTTGAGGTTCGTCGCGTTTCAAAGTGAAGGCTGCTTAAAGCTTCCGAAGATCTAGCATGAAGACCTGTACAAAGACAAGAAGATTGTTAGGTTTACTCGAACATCACAATACAGCTCTTATACATCTCAAATACACGAAAATCTATTAGACATTTAGCTATTGGTAATAGGGATAACTTCAATCAATCGAGAATTGATTATAGTTACAAGAATCAATTCAAGAAATCACAAAATAAACAAAATAAATCTTTTAAGCTAGTAACGAGCCGAGATAAAAGTGTATTTCATCATTTACATTTTCTGATTTGTTCAGGATTTCCTGGATGCTGATTTCGAACACAATACTTACGCTGCCGTCCGACGCACTAGCGCCAACCTTGTCTCCCCTGGAGTTCCAGCAGACCTCGAAGATGCCGCCGGTTCCCTTGTAGCCGTGCACAAGCTCGCCGCTCTGCGTTGACCAGATCAACACGCGCTTGTCGAAGCTGCCGGACGCCAGGAACTTGCCGTCGGGTGAAAACGCAACGCTGTACACAGGCTCGGTGTGTTTCGTTAGCGTGTGGATGCAAGCGCCGCGTTCAACGTCCCATAACCGCACTGTAGAGTCAAATGACGCGCTGAAATATGTGAAAAATATTCAATGATGCAACCAGACTGGGAGAGTATGTTACACAAAATTGTTTCATTTTGGTAATATTGAGGAAAAATCATTTTCTTCACAACAATTTAAAACAATGTACTGATCCCTAGTGTTTCTGATCTAGATTTCCTATCAATACATTCCTTCAATCATGTCGACTATTTTTAAAAGATATTTTAGACAGGGCCATGACCAGACATGGACCCAGACAGACTCCACCCCCTCTGCTTCATTTTACCTCCAAACAATTTACCACTAGATACCTTTTTTAAGAAATGTGTTTTGAACGTTGTCTTTAATACTATATTCATTTAGTTGACATGTCACAATATGAATGTGTATGTAATTAAATACAGTACACTTTTTATAAACTTTTTTTGCCACCGCGCATTTATGTGCAATTGCAAGAGTTAAAATAATAATAATAATAATAACAACTAAACATACACGAAAGAATGAATTTCTAATTTCAATAGCTGGTGCCCCTTGAAAATTTACCACCCCTCAAATATTTGACCTCACGATGTTTTCGAATCCCTTTGATGACCATTATATTACTGTCTCTTGCTCGCCTGACCTTCCTACTGGCAGCTATTTTCAGCGAGCCGACTTATATCGAAAGAATGACGCGTATTGCGCACCTGGCAAGAATAAGGTTCATGTTGGGGTTGGATGTACCCGGCCCGGTCGGACTCCACTTGGTCGTATAGATCTCCTTGCTGTGCGCTTGAAGGTCGTGCACGCACTTGTCCTGCTTCATTGACCAGATCTTCAAGGTCATGTCGTCGGAACAGGAGGCCAGCAGGTTACCTTGCGGGTCCCACTTGATGGCGTTCACCTCGTGCTAAGTGACGGGCAAACAGAATAATGCAAAACATAATAAATTTACAAACATGAATGCATTTCAAGTCTGAACAGTATTTTTATGGTACCACGTATTGTTGATTTTTTTCCCATAGATTTCACAAATTCTCATTTTGAGCTTTGGCTCATTTTACGTTGTAAGACTGTTATGTAAATATATTTTTGTATAATGCAATATTCTAATGGGGTTTGAGTGGTTAACAGTATTTCAATTCATAACAAATTTTCATTATCATTGGCAACAGTATACGTGCTTCAATGTGTTACAGGCCTACCTATTTACGTTTTAAAGTCAACACGATTTCATTCTACGGTTTTATTATGGTACAATACTATTTCTACGAACCAATTTTTCAGGAAATGATGTAATTATTATTGGCTATTGAATATTGACACCAACAGTGGGTCTGTATCTTTTAATTACTAAGGATTTATTCAATAAACTATTCGATTTTTACTAGACCCTATTTAGTGTACCGGTAGCTAATTGAAAGTGTTTTTCCGCCTAGTCTCGATGAGTGACGTACCGTGTGTCCTTGGAATGATTTGATTGGCTTGTCCACGCTGAGCTTGCACACGTGAATGCACTGATCCGTGCTGCAAGACGCGAAGCTGGTGTTTGTCTGCCAGTCAACGTCGAGGGCCGGCGCAGAGTGGAACGAGAACTGTTGGGTGCATTGACCTGACGCGGCGTCCCAGATGATTGTCGTCTGGAATACAGGACATCGTCATGTTAATTGAGTAGGCCTACATGACACTGCCATAATCATACTTCAACATCAAATTGAATTACTGAATTTTTTACAAATCTTAGCTCCAACTCGACCACAAAATTGTTGAGAATAAATTGGTAGGACTTTGATAAGTATGTTTACCTTATCGACCCCGGCGCTGAGAATATAGTTGCCACGTTTGTTCCACTTGAGGGCGAAGATGGGTCCCTTGTGTTGACCCAACGTGCTAGCCAGACGCCCGTCTGTCGTCCAGATCCGGGCGTAGCCGTCGTACGATCCGGTGGCCAGTAGAGTCCCGTCACACTGGAATATCAGAATGGGTTTTAAAAATCTGAAACCTTTCAGAACGCTTCATCTGTACTTTGTCTGGGTTTCCTAGGCCTAATTTTTTGGTAGATATAAAATATGAATAATTGATATTTTAGATCAAGGATAGATCTACGTACATTCCAGTCCAGTGAGGTGACGTCCTTGTTGCTTGGCACTTCTGTTCCTCCCTTCTGAATGCAATGCCTGAGGACGAGCTGATTGGGTGACGTAGAGTTGTCGCTCATGTCCCAAATACGTGCGGTGCTATCCCCTGACCTGAATGCACAGAAATAAACACACGGTTAATGCATTACTAAGACAACGAGGTTTGTTCACACATTTCTGGTTGAAAGTCGTGATCAATGTATAAGTAAATAATGTAACATTGATTACCGTACATTTGATCACCTTATTAAAAACCACAGAAACTTACGATTTCTTATCAATTTCTCAAAACAGTCATATTGATATAAGCAAAAATTGTATTCAAAAAAGTGCCTCAGAGGCACCTATATATTGAGGATATAAACATTTAATGTTCTCACAAAAACCATGGGCCCATTTCATTAAAGTTCAATCTTGAGTTTGTTTGATTACTAGTCAAATCAGTCAATACATCTGACATGTGAGCCGCTTACGTCTACAAGAAGGACATTTAGACAGAGGAACAGAAAAAGTTGCTGCATCACGTCTGCGTAATAATATTCATCCAAAAACCAGTGCTGATTTCATGTTTGACAAAAGCATAACTAACCCTGATGCAAGGAGGTCTATCGTGGGATTCCAGGCGCAGATGAATACTTCCGACTCGTGGCCGCGCAATACGGTCACCTTGCTTTTCGGGATCTCAATAGGCCTGCTGCCATCAACTTCCATACTCTTTGTTGCCGCTGAAAAATAGTTGCACGTTATGACTTGAAGATTTACAACTCGGGACTGATCTCGGACATGATACAAATTGTTCATGGATTGGTTATGGTATGGTACAATATCAACATTTCTGGTAATAAATAATATTCAATGATTGTACCTTCTTCTTCATTAGTATCTAGTAGTTTATTCGAAATATACTGCTGTTTTTCTTGGTTTTGCTGGTTCTGTCGACTAGCAACAACATCTGGCATGACGGCATCGATCAACGACAAACTCTCCATAAGTCTCTGCTCATTTCCATCCTATGTGAGCACAAAATTAATCAATAAAACACATTTTGCAACGTGTAGAGGTATTTTGAAATCCTTGTAGTGCCGGTAGCGGTATTGGAATTCATAAAAGGGATTGTTGCCAGCACTGAATGGGATTGGTAAATATAATGTTTCTTACCTCGCCTATGCTGATTTCAGCTTCTGTGTATTGCAAGCCTTTTTGTATTATGCTAAGTAAAGCTGCTGGCGGTACCAGGGCCCCATTGATGTTTGATTGAGAGATATGAGATTCTATACCAAATGTATATGCTGAATGCTGGAAACCTGGATAAAAATGGATAGATGAAATCTTGTTCTACAAGAAAATTGATTTTCCACACTCAAATCATGGGGATGCAAAGACATCTGAAGTCAAGTTTAGGCAAAAAGTACTGATTAGTGCCACCCTGGTTTAAATATCCCACCAATTCCCTCTTTTTCTGTCATGGCCGACCTGCTCTGAAGTACAAACAAAGATGGCAGGTTGTTGTTATTATATTATGGTTAACCATTATTACCTCGTTTCTCGCTTCTGTATTGCTATGACAGAGCATTGAACATTTCATAAAATCGCTAATTTCGTATTTAAATATAGACCAGCCATAATAACATGGTTATAAATGAAGAATAGCGATATTCTAGACGTAGACAATGGGCAAGGCCTAACCCAAGCGAAATGACCAGACCTGTGAACCGGGAAATGCTTGACAACCTAGTAGGCTTACTTACCAGATTCCTGGAGATATCTGTAAACTAAAAAATTAACTTCGTCACTTGAAAAACTCATTGTAAAGTACTAAAATTCTTACGATGACATAAATAGTTTGTATGAAAGAATCACTGGGCTAGCCACAACAACCATTGAAATTTACTTCATCACTTCAAGGCCAGCAGACCAATGACCTTCCACATTGCCAACTTATTTATTATGAAATGGGATCAGTGAGCTGTTTTATATTTTGGATTTCAGAAACATGTTATCCATAAATATTATGTTGTAAATGTTTCAACTCAGAACTTTTGTATTTGAATAGTTGAAAACGGGAATAGTTGAAAACTCGTTGGTTCACTGGCCTAAGCTTGTTGGTGCCTTAATGTTTTTGTATTGGCAGCACTGCTGTCGCTTCCAAACAGCTTAGTATTACGCTCTGAAGAGAAAACATTTTATTTATTTTTTTATTGGTACTGTAATATATGAAGATCTTTGGTAGGATCCCACCTCAGCTGGATTACACTGGGGTATGAATAAGCCGGTAATAATGAAAGATACAGTGATGACAGAGAGCATAGAGAAGTATGGACAGAGATAGGGGAATTATTGACGTTTACGAATACCCAGACCTATTATTGTTAACAATAACTCAAATGTCAGGTCCAAGTATCAATGGAAATTCATACAGCATTCCTGAAGCAAAAATGATTTGATCTATATTTTTTTTCAAATCACTATTGTTCTTTGGGAATGAACTGCGTGTGTACTGGCAATCACTTTGAAACGCTAGAGAATGAAGAACGTATGGTAGAACACAAACTCGTGTCCTACCATGGAAATCTCTTCAAGAGAAATAAAAAGCATAACAAATGTATATGACTATAACTTGAGGTAATGTTCAAGTTACCAGTTTATGGCTCTCCCTATATGTGGATCCTATATTGTGTAATTTTTATGATTGTTATTATTTTTAGTTAAATTTTATCAGAGTAAAAATTATATCAAAATTAAATTACAAATTTTAATTATGAAAATTGATATTTATTCTCTGGATTCATGCAATCAATTTAATTCAGACAGAGTTATACAAGATCATTTGTGACTGCCATTAATATTCATCAAGTTTATCACAGCTTCCATTATTCATTTACACATGCATATATCTTTTTTTTTTTTTTAATAACATCGAAACTTGATACAAAATCATTGTTCCCCAATTAAGGCTATGGATGAAAGATAAGATCGTATATCTATATCTATCTACTATATATATATATATATATATATATATATATATATATATATATATATATATATATATATATATATATATATATATATATATATATATATATATATCTATATATACTACATATATCTACTATATGTATTTATTTATGGATTTTATTCAATTATTCTTATATTCCTTCAATACACCTCATCTCTATCACCATCCTTCAATTCACTATTTTTCCACTATTAATTCTATATTGTTTTTTTTTCAACTTTGCAATATTTCACTCAACGTCATACATGAATGTTGGTATATTCATTATTTTATCATTTTTTTATCATTATTCTGTGTCTTTGAGCAACTCTTGTAGAGAAGTACAGATTCTTGTGTAAATAAATAGTTCATTACTTGCGTAGGATAGTACGTAGGCCTATACACTGGATCATATACTGTTACAGTTTTTTTTTTCACGTAGGTTTGCCGTTCGGTTCCCACGCCACCCGTTCCAACCTCAACATCTTCATCCCTCCCCACAACCTTGCTCTCACTACCAAAAGCCCCAAACATCTCTGCTCCATCATCTGCAACAACCTTCCAAGTCACATTAGGTCATCTCCTACATTCCTTTTATTCAAATTATCCCTTACATCCTTTCTCCTCCTGAATACCTTTTACAGCCTCCAAGAATTCCTCTCCTCCCATACTTAACTATCATAACCTATTCTACTTTATTCTGATTGTATATATCCAGTTAATATTGAATTCATTCGATGGTGTATAACTTTTTCTTTCTTCTATTTTTCTTTTCTCAGATGCTTGAATAGGATTTTGTTGTTTGTTGTTTGTATATGTTGTTTTTATTGTCTCATATATTGCCATTCAGAGGAAGCAGCTCTAAAACAAGACGCATGAGTAATAATAAAGTGCAATGTTTATTCTTTGTTTAGCATAATCTCTGCTGACAAGTTGCGAAAGCAGCTTAGCGGAGTTTTATACAGAATTGTAAACTGTTTCTGATTATCAATAAAAATAAAATAAAAAAAACTTACTTCTATGAACCTGTATTATTACCAACCTCTTTTCACATTTTCATTATTTTCAATTATAACTATTGTTACCATTATTTGATCTCAATATTATTATTATTTTATCCTATTATCATTATTTCCACTAGTTTTAAGAAAGGGTTTGGGTGGAAGATCACCTTTTCAAGTGTGAACCCCACCTAATTGTAACATTAATTGTATATTTACTATTATATTATAACCTGTCATATTATCATATATTACTATATTCTATACATTGTTGCAAAAATAAAGACTGAATACTTTTGATTGAGTCCATATTTCAGGACTTTGATTCAATATCGAATTGGAGCATTTAATATTCGATACATTTGATTTCGAAACAATGATCGATATCGATTCAAGATGTTTTGAATAAATGCTGCGAGGAATCTCGTACTGAATGCGAGAAACCTCAACAACTCGGGTCAACTTAGGTAAGAGTCAAACAGAAACTTATGAAACCCACGAGGTAAGGAAAAAAAAAACAAGAACATCTACGCTGCATTCATCATCCTGGCCCATTCTGTTTTTATAATTCTATATATTTTTTATAACAATTTTTTATATTGATTGATGATTGGAAATTCCAATGTATTTTTATTTATATTCGATATTGAAATTTCAGTATCGTTTGCATTTTTTCTATCCAACGACAACCCTGGTTCTTGGGGAAACAAAATAAAAGGAGAATCAGTCGCAGTATTAGTGGAAGTGGTATTTTATTTGCTTGTTCATGAAAGAGATGGATGACGTTATTATGGTATTATACTCATTACTATGGTAACGGTAATTGAAAACGAGCCTCACTTTAGTACCATGGCCAATCAGTCTAATGTTGTAATACCGTATTCCTAAAACTTGGATGAGAACGAGAATTTGGATGACACTGACAGACAGTGTACATAAGCATGCTGGCCTTAAGAGGTTAAATTGCCATCCATAGAAACCACCTTTATGGTCAACAGCTGACACAAAAAACCCCATAAAAATAGGTGCTTTTAAAAGAGTTTGTTGATTGTTCTATCAAGTTACTTTTTTTTTTACTATAATTGTATTGTGTTTTATATTATTTGTTTATAGTGTTTGAATTATTTAGTATATGTCATTATTAATTTTGTAATCTTTCCTACGAATATCGATAATTTTTTCAAGATAATATTATTATAATTATGACGATGTTTAAATTTTTTATAATTGATGTTGCATGTTGTACTGTGTCTAAGTGGCAACCGTGTTGTCGGCAGTGTTTTTAATAATACAAACTTATATATATAACCACCGTTGTGAACATTCTTTCGTGTAACTAAAAAGTGAAACGTTATTGGCAATGTTGTTGATGATGTTAATAGGTATTTTTCTTTTTTGTAATATTTATTTCTAGTGCCGATAATCCACTTTTTAATTATCTTTCAGCACATATGATGCTCCAATATTTTTTCTGTGTATGTATACCAATTTACAAAGAAAGTGAGTGTATAAAGAATACAATAGAATCCTGTGAAAATGTATTAAAGTATTATCAAGCATCCATTATTGATTGAATTTTGCAGATTTTAGCTCAACTCAATTCATTTTACTTAATTTTGTGAAATTCAACAAGTAAAATAGTAGAACAATACAAAAAAAGTGATACTCAATATTTTTTCGTAGGTCTAGTCTCACTGTCATTTTGATCTTCCGCATAACAATTTAACAATAATTATCAAACAAATTAAAATATTCAACAAATATCAACAAATCATTATAATATGATTATTATGATAACGATATGATATTATTAGGCTCACTATATTCTATTACCATGATATAGTAGCATGGTAATAATGATTAATGGCAATAATAATATTTTAATTACTACATTGTAATTTACTGAACTGTATACACTTCTAGAATTTTTATATTTATTTATTTATTTATTACACATTAAATCACATTGCATACATAATCCATATGAGTATTTGAGCTCCCAGTGAGAATATCTCGTGGGGTAGCAAATATAAATAATTAACATGGTGTATCCGTCGTGTCTTCTACGGAATGAGGTTATCAAAAACACGTATTACATAAAAAAAAAAAAACCTACATTTTAACCCCATTATTATTGTTGATTATAAAAATATATTTTGATTAATTTCTTGAATTGATTTATCGTAATCACGCTTTTAATATTTTTAGGCACATCATTATATAAATGCACAGCTTTGGTTATGAATGCCATTTTACCAATATTTGTTGTTGTAAAATCAATGTGTACATCAATAGCTTGTCTGGTATTATATCTATGGACCTCCGAGTTGAATGATATTTAAAAATAATTCTTAATCAAATTATGAGTAACTTTGAACATTAATGTGACAAGCAGTCACCTAAACCTCGTTTTTCAATGAATAAATTCACTAAACACTTATCTAGTTATTTTAATTCAATGTAATATTCTTAAAACAACAAAAATGAATCTTTCTTATCATTAGAAATTTGTCATAAATGTCTAAAATAGATGAAACCGAAACTACTTGATCGATGCCGCACCGTCGAACTAGTTCATCACGTCTCACACAGAGCTCGCTAGTTGGTCTGACGTCACTTACCGATGCAGTTGGCGGGGGCTGGAAGGGTCATGTAAAATGATCACCGTGTCTTCGCTCAGTCTAACCGCGGCATTCACTCGTGTAGGTGCATCTCAGGTGTGAATGCATACATTTACAATAATCTTATCATTCTTCTTATCCTTATCAGTTTTTTTCTAGTGTTTCACATCGAAAACAAATTTCAGCACACCTCGAGTCGTGTCCGTACGTTTGATAATTAATGCGATCTTATTAATTGACGAGATAAATAATATTAAATACATATGTGACATCTATTCTCGAGCTCCACGTTTTGTCATTAATATTCTGTTGCCATTCTGTTCGAGAGCATCATCAGAATGGATCGCGGTGTTAGATTAGGTTTGGTGGTGGTTATGTTCATGTCAGTTTATTGTGTGACGAGTGACGCGAGTTCGATTCCAGACAGTGACAGGACTTTGAAGTCATGTGCAGGTGTCAAGCCGTTGTTTGAGATGAAAAACATATCGACGACCGAGATTCCTGAACATCCGATCAGTGGTGAGTCTCTTCAACGTAGAAGAAAATGTTATTACTGGACATTTTTATTGTGTCTAATTACGGGTTATAATTTCATTTTATAATTATTTTTTATTTTTTTTTCTGTGATGGGACGAATCATCTATCATGACACGCAAACTAGTCTGAAAGAAACTTTAACCTTTTTAAGTGTTTATTTATAAACATAATGATGCAGAACTGACCTTAGCGCTGATTAGAAATTATAATGTTGTTCGAGTGCATTGAATTCAGTCATTTTGATTGGACAGATTGGTATGTTGTAGAGATTTGTTGATTACATGTGTAGAACTTTCTGCCAGTTAGTTTCTAAATAGATTCGCATTCGTTTTTAGTACGACTTTACCCTTTCGTTTTTCATCTGGACGTGCAATGTGACCTCATTATCCATGTCGCCAAACTTACGTGCATAGTTCAACGCGGATCGAGGTAACTTCGATTGGAGCGAAAGTCCGTTCTTTTCACCTACCCGATAGATCAATTAATATATTCATCGACATTTCAGAGAAGTTTATATTATTATTATATTGTTTTGAGTTTTTTTTTACTATAAGGTGATGCAAAGAATAAAAAAAAAAACTGACCAAAAAATTAATAAAGCTATTCCTTTTTGTTTTTTATATGTTAATAATTGTATTGCAATATACCTACAGCTGCGAAAAGAAACTAAACAAATGCTTATACATACCGGTGTAGTGAGTTTTATTTTATTTTATTTTTGCATAATTGCACTGTCATTAAATTTCAGATTGCTACGTTTAATTCTCTAATCCTCTTTGTTGCACATACGTTGTTCTTTGTTTTGATAAATAATTTAATGTTAATTATTCAATTCATTATCATTTATTTACCGACTCCCGAGCCGGCATTACAATGGAAGGCAAGATAGATGCGTTCATTAGGGACGGTCGAGTGGGTAGAGTTGGTCTAGCCGGACGTAGTGTGCGTGGTGGTATTATAAACCACCCTGAAATCGGTTTACAATGGAACTGTTCGTCAACCCCCCCCCCCCCCCCCCCCGAGATCCACCCTTATAATCGTGTGCGAGAACATATGTGGCAGCTACATGGATCGCGTGAGGCTAGGTACTGTCGCAACCAACGTGCATATACGTAGATGGATAGATTACAGTATATATACGTGAGAGATACTCATGTTCGATACATGTTACATGACTTTTTATCTTTATCTAGTTGCTTTTGTTCTAGTTTTTTTTTCATGACATTTATTAATGCTTCGGATATATAGTTATTGAGCTGCATTTCTTCAATAATGAATGTTGTAGCATCTTTTGAATTTTGAATTTCAATATTTTTCTTATTTTAATTGGGTTTAACGATTGTACTGATCACTATGATCTATTGGCGTCGGTGAATAATGATGAGATGATAGGTTATTTCATCACATGTTTGTTTTTGAATGTAGTGGGAAAGAGTTGGCTGCGTAAAGGAACCATCCCAGTGTTGACTAGAATGACATAGAGAAAAAGTCTTGTCAGGATGGTCGACCATGGCGAGAATCAAACCCCGGTCTCCTGAATGACGGTTCAACGTGCTAGCTAGTCGAGCACTCGTATAATTAATTTCTCTATATTTAGAAGCCAAACGTATTAACTACTTCATTAAAAATTGATTAAAATGTATTGCTTTTTTTAAGTTGAACCAATCGGATCAGCCATGTAAAAGCACTCGTTGTCTTTAAATCTCATCTAATGGGTATTTTTATTGTTCATTATAATCTACAAGACGTGAATTTGATGTGCTTGGCTAGCTGGTAATCTTATTAATTATTGTAATGCTATTGGCCAGCCTGCGACGTGAAGTTAGCTTCGTTCAGTTGGTCGAAGCGAAGTGGTATTCGACCCGTGTATAAGCGTTCGAAGGACGAACCTTGGGACCTTTTATGGTAACTGGATCCCATCATGGTTAATAATATTATAATTAATTATATTAAGAGATTTATTTGATGAAAATGTTTGCTTGTACTGGCTATATGGTATATATATGTCTAGATTGTTGTTTCGAATTAAATAATGTTTCTTATATTTTAGTTGGAATTTTTTTTTTTTTTTTAGACGTGTGGATTTAATTAAATTGTTGAAGGGCCTAGAGGAAAGATGTTTTCGATAATTTTCGGACACCAAGGCCCGGTATTATTAAGTGACGTATTCGGAGAGTTAGCGCAACAAATAGCATGGTAATTTATTACTATACTTAACTGCCGGTTTAGAGCTCGGTAATGTCGGGTCCAGGAAAATTCGCGTTTTTTCTGAGGGAGTTTTAATATATGAGGTGTTGATAATAGACTCTATGACATCTCTGGGTTTTAAGAATGGGCTATGACAATTGGTATGTCACTAAAAAGTAAAAAGCAACTAAAAACTTGAAAACTAAAAATCACATCGGAAATGTCATTTTAATTCACTACTATCATCTTTTGATTGAATCATAGAATCGGACATTAGCTTGATTTGTTTTATCGATTATATTACCCACACCTGATTTAATATGGAATAATTTATTTTGTACACATTTCCCGATACATTATGTTCAATAATCGAATAATGAATTTACCGCTTTCTTGTCTCTTAATTGACATCTTTCACAAAAGAAAAGTGAGTTCATCAACATTATTATTATTATTATTATTATTATTATTATCATCACTCAGTCACAAATACCTTTTATCAGATAAGAACTAAATAAATAAAATAAATATAAGAAATAATATAATAAAATATAAGAAATAAGACCAAGCTTGGACCAAGTGCAATTAAACAAATCACCAGTGCAACAGTTTACATAAAACTTCGATTTAATTATCACTACACAGCTAAACAACATTCGTATCTTTTTTTTTTCTTCTTCCATTGTTTAAATTAAATTCTCGAAGCTGTGTTCAACATAAACATTGAGCCGAGAGAGAGAGAGAGAGAGAGAGAGAGAGAGAGAGAGAGAGAGAGAGAGAGAGAGAGAGAGAGAGAGAGAGAGAGAGAGAGAGATGATTGACCACGATAATGCCAGTACGGCACGCTTCGCCTGTCCCTGATCCAGATCGTCCCAAGATATTTGTTTACTTCTCAGCTTTTATAAAAACAAACAAACGCGAAATGGAATAACTTCATTACGATGGCGAGGCGAGAGGCGATCTGGCGAGCAGAGAAAAGGCATGCATAATTATTTCGCCTTGAGCCGTATACAATTATTGTTGTGTGTAAGGCTACTAATATATTTCAATCTCTTGTGGCTGGCTGTTGTAAGGTCGTTGCTCTGGTAACCAAACAGTCGTCTTCGGGCGGCTAGACCAATGCTAGACGGACAGACTAGATGAGCCGCCGTGGTCGACCGTGGATAACGGCCCGGTGGATTTGCATTGTTTTTCGTTGTTGACGGTTTGGTTTTGTTTTTCTGGGGGAAAGTGCGAAAATACATTTTCAAACTCCTTGGAGTTAGTTAACACTGTCTTGAAATCACCCCATACCACCCCATATTGCCAATAATAAAAATGTGTTAGTTAAGAGTCCACGGGAGTCGATTTAGCGAAAGATCAGTTTTTTGGTGATAACTTTTGAACGGAATGGAATATTAAAATTCCAATACGCGAGAAACACAGATAATTATAATAGCTCCAAGATGATGTAAGTTATGACTACTCAAATTATGTGGCATAACTGTCAACAGTCGACAGCTAAAATGACCCATTTTTCAGCTGTCGACTCTTGACGGTTATGCGACATGACTTAAATAGTCATAACTTATATCATCTTGAAGCTATTATAATTGTCTGTGTTTCTCGCGTATTGGAATTTTAATATTCCATACCGTTCAAAAGTTATCACCAAAAAACTGATCTTTCGCTAAATCGACTCCCGTGGACTATTGACCTAATGATCAGTTGGGGTACAAAAATACCATTGGTAACCAAGGGTGATAACAAGTTAATCCACTAATTATCGCTTAATCAACAAATTTATTATTCGTAAAACTGGACCTTAGTGCCTGAATCACCAACGTGGGTTAACTGGTAGTTTAGAGTTGTTATCACCGTGGTTACCAATTTTATTTGTTTCCACAAACTGTCAGCTAGAGACTAACTGGACTTGTTAATACATAAATTCATTTCTATATTTTTTATTTATACCTTAAACGTGACACATATTCTCTGTCCTCTAATTAGGGTTGAGAATGGTGAATTAGGATCGTTCAAACAGGGCATCACAAGGGCGATCTCACCACAAATTTTCATTTACTTATTTGAATATAATATAATATTTCTGTGGACAGTCTGTTGTAATTCAGTGTGCATCTGAATACCCATCCTTTAATTGAGGAAAAATGTCATGTTCTTGGGGGGTTGAAAAGTGGGATATATGTAAACTTATATTTTTATTTTAAATGATGATATATGAATATATATAATATATATATATATATAAATATATATATATATATATATATATATATATATATATATATATATATATATAATATAATATAATAATATTAGTACACTATACAGTACTATACTAAACTATAGTATAGTATAATATACAAGTAGACTGTTTTGTCTCATGCCAAACATGTACACGTATCTAGAATAGTCGTGTTCGCTGCGCTAAATGACATTGACACCGAAAGGGGCGTGGCTAGATAAATCTAATATGCAAATTTCTTCTCAACTGCTTAATCGGGTTGGCTTTTATTTACTAGATGCTTTTTCATGATGGTTATAACAAGACTATATATATATATATATATATATATATATATATATATATATATATATATATATATATATATACCGGTATATATATATATATATATATATATATATATATATATATATATATATATATATATATATATATATATATATATATATATATAAATGAGCTTGATTGCTTTTCATCTTAGTTCCTTTTTTTTGCCGACTAAATAGTAAGAAGGTAGTCAACCGAAGTCGTTTCCACTTTTCCCATGTATTTTCCCTACAAGCAGGTTTACCACCGTGATAATTATCACGAGACTGGTTAAAACACTAAACAACTAATATCTACATGCGGGTCCAAGTACGCTTATAATCACATAAACTGGGGGGGGGGGGGGGGCGCTGAAGAACGTATACCGGAATGTAGTCGACTCGGTCGTGTGACATGGGCTTTGGGGTACTTTTCAATGGAATGTGGTTAGGGTATGGTAAGGTTGGACACCCAAACAAATGTAACACAACCGAGTCGACTTTATTCCAGTATACGCTATTCAGGCGCCCCCATAAACTGTATAGGAAAAACTATGAGTTGTAATAACAGTTGAAAAACTACTAATAGCCTTAATGATTGCGATTTTTTTTCACTATTATGATGTGAGTTAATTGTGCACGTGCTTTTAAGGAAAAGTATGACTTGGCAAGGTGATAATTTTGTGATATATAATAGGCCTATGATAATTGTGAAATAAAATAAAAATATGTGCACCCTATTATACTCGAACACTTCTGACGAGCAAACGGTTGAAGCATATATATAAATATATATATATATATATATATATATATATATATATATATATATATATATATATATATATATATATATATTACCGAGTCACGTTACTCAATGTCATACGTATATTAGTGATAATATAGAATGCCTTGCTTAGATTATATTTGTAAATGTCCAATATGGCCGCCGAGATTGGAACGTGCATATGTCGCTATCGGCCGCAGGAGTAACGTATCTCGGTAAGGTGATATATGGTTGAAGTTAGCCACTCGTGTCAATTTATTTCTCCTTTTTTAAACGTTGTCTGGATTATGGAGACATGATAGAAAAATAATTTTTCATGTAGAAATTTTGAAATTTCGAAAATTGACTAGAATAGATCTATAATTTTTCAGTTTAAATTACTCTGAATATTAAATCAATTTATCTCCAAACTTTTAAAAATAATTTTTCATGTAGAAATTTTGAAATTTCGAAAATTGACTAGAATAGATCTATAATTTTTCAGTTTAAATTACTCTGAATATTAAATCAATTTATCTCCAAACTTTTACTAACGTCCGAATGGAGGATTCCGCATTTCTTCAAATGCGATTTTTTTTGTGATTAAAAAAACGTGATAAAAATGAAGACAAAACATATTGTCCTCCAACTACGACCATGCAGTCAAATACTCGTTTCGAATTAGATAAAACTATGTTTCTGAATATTGCCGGTTCGATCGCCCGTCTCAGCATATACAGTAGCACTAGCTGTCTGACGTTTCCGTTTGGCTCGTTGTAAATATACACTTCACGGTGTAAGCGTTTATTATATACGTTTATGTTTCAATTTATTTATCAAACAACTTAGTTGGAGTGTGAGAACATGCAGTTGTGTTTGTACAGTTTTATACTTTTCCTGTTCAATGTTAAATCTTTTTTAAGAAGACGCCATTCAACTTTTTACGATAATTTTGACAGTTTTTTCTTTTAGATGTCTTAGCCTTGGTTTTTCTTGAAGGTATATTTAATATCTTGAAACCTTGGAGGACATTGTGCAATGTTTCTAATTGTCGCGTATGAAATATGATATATCGCAAATTATGTGCATATATATTCTTCATAAAGCCAAAATCTGGATCAATATTTACTTTTCGTATAATAATTATCAGGTAAAGGCCAAGGATAATGGAAAGATAGCGCTCCTGACATATTGATTCTGCAACATCTCATTTCTGTGCAGTTCTCTATTGTTTCATGGTCGAACGTCGACGCTCTGCTTGGCGGACGTGGGTTCGAGTCCCGCGTGCCCAACTGAAATTATGACTAAATCAAGACTATATATGCTGTTTAATATTATTGTACTGACCGGGTCTATAGTTTTTATTGGATGAATTTATCCTTGATTTTTCATACATTCAACTAATGAAGAAATAATTGAATCAGGCACCGTATTACCAAGTCTAGTTAGCCTTTATCTGACAGTTCAAACTTGTTATCAACATGGTTACCTGTGTTATTTGTTTTCACCAACTCTCAGATAAATACTAACTGGACTTGGTAAAACTGGGCCTTGGTAAATTACAAAATAAAGTACACGGTTTATTCACGTTTAATACCATAGTTGATTGTTGATTTTAATAGTATTAAATTATTATTTGTTCAAGTGGCTGAATACAAGTGGTTGTAGCTCTAAATGGAAGTTTAAAGTCGTTATATCACCATGGTTACCCATGCTATTTATTTTCACCAACTTTCCGTTAAAGGCTAACTGGACTTGGTAATACTAGGCTTAATTTAATATTTGTGTAGGTTACAAACTTCAACTGTATACGTAACAATGTGCCAGAACAGTCAGCTTCGTGCTAGTAAATATACGATGTCCGTTTCAATAATCGACAGAAGAATCGATGTGTATAAACATCAAATCGATATAATCGAAGTGTAATCAATTATTATATTTGCACAATTTTAATTATACTCGACCTAAAATCCACATTCTGCATCAATCGGGTTATTATTCTATTTATTCTACATCCCACCATGTTGATTGA
The DNA here is from genome assembly GCA_964007535.1 of Brachyptera risi. Classification (NCBI taxonomy): domain Eukaryota; kingdom Metazoa; phylum Arthropoda; class Insecta; order Plecoptera; family Taeniopterygidae; genus Brachyptera; species Brachyptera risi. The sequence continues at coordinate 31,945,824 of OZ023336.1, forward strand.
ATTTCCCTGTGTAACGCAAATAAATGTCTCCTGTTGAAGCAATTAATTGCCATTTCCTACACAAACCTTAATCAGAATTGATGGTGAGCTGATAATCAATCTGCGAACAATATTGGTTTAGTTTTAATGGATTAATGAGCTATTTCTAGAGAGATTATGTTGCGCACGCTGAACCCCCGGTCGTCACGGAGTCCCGACTGTTTTGCATTGCAGACTTGCATGCATTGCGGGTCATTATGTGGTAACTATGATAATGTGCAATGTGGAACATTTCAATGTTTTCCTGATTTATAGGATTACAGATAGAATGCAGCACCATGTTTACATTATATACAGTCTTTTTTACTTTATTCGTAATGGAGATTGAATTGAATGTATTGAATTGAAAGACGTACAATTTGTTATTTTATGGACACATTATAACATTTAGCAGTCTTGTTGTGTGATACGAACACATTGATGTTTTCGATGTTGTTGAATGTTTGGAAGGGGGGGGGGGGAGGGGGAGGTCCTACAGCTTTAAACACAATCGCGTCTGTTTTTTTAGGGTCAATTTAAATCCAATACTTACGATTTGAAGCAATTCTATAGTTTATCCACATCAGATATCCAATAAGTCCTACTGTTATAGTTATTCTTTAAATAAATTGTATATATCAACATGTTACGAACTTATTAAAAACGACGTGACCTAGCCAGGAACCGTTCCAGTCTCCCGCAGCCCAGACGGGAACCGTTCCGGATATTTGATCGGGTCTGTTCTTTTACTCGGATGCCAAGTTTTAATCGAAATATGCGAAATGTCTTGTATATATGTATGCGTTCCACATCCAAGGTAAAACTATTGATTTATTGTCGGTTAAAAAGCGATTGACCCTGAGACAGTATTTCTGCATGACAATGACTTTCCGTGGCAGCTCTCTACAAATACACAAGGCAGTGCGGAGAAACAATGGGCAGTCATTAAACATGTGATTTACACCGCCTTCAAACACGTCGCTAACCGCCATCTTTCTTTTCTCGATGCAGCGTCTTTAAAGTATACAATGAATTCAAATTTAGAACGCCTCTAATCAAGAGTTTAACCCCAAAGAAGGAGGGGGACGTATACACGTCGTGATACGTTATTAGACAGAAACCAGTTAAAACAAAGTGGAATTCCTCAGAAAAAAACAACACATCACCAGTTTAATTAATGAATGTAGGAGATCTCGGTTATTAATGTGACATTGTGGTTTATTTGGTTGGCCAGCCTGCTTGCTGTAACTGCGTTAAACGTTCGTGTTATTTATGTAGGGAAAAAGTAGAATTACTGGAAACGTTTAATGTTCATAGTGAATGTCTCAGACATTCAACTCGAGTTTTATAAGTTCAATAGTTTTATGGCGTAAGAACAGATATAAATACATGATTAGATTTAAGTTCGATACGGAATTGACAGATTGAGTATACTATAAATATGAAACACTCGTTTTGATTTATTCATGATTGTGCTGTCGATATGACTTCGATAAACTTCTGACATTGCAATTAAAATATTTTTTTTGTCAACTCGTCATCAGCAGTTAATTGCCCAACTAACTGTGCGTTTTAATTAAACCAGCACTCATCAGCATACTGCATCGCCTGAAATCGTTAATGAACCATTTCTTGCATTAATATTCATGTCTGATAATTGTATTTATATAACATTTTTTTATCAACTTTTTTTTATTATCAGGAGAATCTAGATTGGCATAATTTTATCGCCATGAGCTAATGTCTAAATGCATCTAATTGTGCCGCATTACTATTACGTAACAATTTCTGTCTAGTCGCTCGTCATGCGCAGTGTTGCATGTGTTTAAAATGTAGATTTTAAAAATAGAACGGTAATGAAACAAAATAACAAATGGTCTGCAATGAAAGTATCGAAGAGTTCATTGTTGCGACGCTGGCGCAGCTGGTGGTCGCTGGCAGCACCGGTAAACAATGAGGATTCGTGACGTCATTGTGTAATTCATCATTATTAGGTTGGTCACGTGATGCGAAGATGCACATTTTCCTTGTTGTAGAATTGCCAATAAATTAGTGCATTTTTTAAGTGTTGTTCTTCTGAGAATAGATGTGTTAAGTATTTCTCAGTTGTCGTGCCAAACTGGAAGAATGTGGCCTACACTCGAATCATTATTTCAACGGTCTGAAGTTATTATTTTCTTGGGTTTCCGTATGAGTTTTTATCGATAGATTTCGAACCTTTTCGATCTAACTAGTATAATTAGCGTAATGCGTTCAGCAGACAAACTAGTTACACATATCTCATATATTGCAGGAATATTTTAAGCTATATAGTTGGTAATTCTTGAAAGTTGAATTCACTTTTACACTTTTGAATATGATTCTTTTTTTTTGCAACTTTCCACTCGAGTTACAGTTCAAAACATAATTCAAAAATAGAACTCGAATGTTTTTCAATTAATTTCGTTCAAGGTGCACAAGTTAAGTGAGTGATACCGTATCAACGCAGCTTCTGTCTAAATTAATTATTCCTTCACATTAACACGAATTACTTGACACAACGCTAAACACATGCCTCATGCTAACGCCACGAGAATAATAGGTTCATTTGCATTGAAGTAATTTAACAAATTATAACGTAGCTGAATTCTACACGCGGCGAGGCGTCTGGCAAGTCAGGTGTGGATTAATGCCTTATGTTTCGATTCTGTAATCACTCGACTTGCCGTGCTGCGTTATGGAATCAGCCAAGGGAGGAATATACCACGGTAAGGGTGCAACAACCCGGCGGAGATCGTTAAAAAACACTCCGAATATATCAACAGTATTTGTGGACATTTTGAATATATTTGTGATATCGTAGAGTCATGTTTGATCTAAGGTAGACAAATGTGATAACCGAGTACGATAAGAAGAGTACAATAAGAGAAATTGAATATTTAAATTTAAATTGTGCACTCTTTGAATTGTAATTTATTTCACTCACGGAATGCGAAATACGTTACACGGTCATTTGTAGACACCTTTCGCCTTTTCTTCCTTGCATTCTCTATCTGCACCGCTTTTCGCCTATTATTCTCTCGCCTTTTCCCATCGACCTCATGCGCTCCACTTGACAATTGTTGATGGATCGACACTCCTGAACGATAGCGCTGAAGGGTTGCAAGACGGCCGATCGAAATCGTCGATTCTGTGCAACATTTCCTATGGAATCTAGCTTGAAATGCTTATAAATATAAAGTGGTTTATAAAAGCCAGTTACATTTCATCGAGTACAAGTGTAAAGTACTAGAATACACATTTTGCAGGCAATATAAGATATAGTGTTTTCTTTGCGTCTGGATGTCTGTAGGGAATGTATTCCACGTGAAATTATTAGTACCGTTGGCGTTGAGTTCAACTTCAATAACGTTTCGACTCGACAGTGAATTATAATGAAATATTTGTTGATAAAAATATGTGAAGATATTACTTTGTAATGGAGGATTTTCAAAACGATAAAAACGTTACCGACGCAAAATGCAGTCGCCATTAAAATTAAAAATAAACAGAACATTAATTGTGCACGATCAATTCGAAACTACCAAACGTTCGAATTTCAAAAAAATTACTCCGCTCGTTGGCTCGGCATAGGTAAAACCCACGTGATCAAACAAAACGGACATGGACCTGCCACAAGGCCGTGGCTGCAAGGACATTGTCAGGTCACTGCATACTGGATACTTCGTATAGACACACTGCGCAATTGTACACCCAGGTGGCTGTTAGATAACTAGTTATTTTCGAACGTGTGGGCTCAGATGGAGAAGAGCCGTATTTTCGAGCTGCCACGGGCTAAGAATAATAATTGTTGTAATTGTGGTGTTAGTGGAGAGTTGTAACGAGGTATTCGTTATCGTAATTGTTAGTGACACGCATATGTGCGTGGATAGACGTACGCCATACTTGTAAATAATAATATCCTTGTTTTACTCGGCACCTCCACCAAATATTTCAACATTCTCGTGGCTACAAAAAAAGAAGGCACGAACTACCCGTGCGTTACTGTTGTGGGATAGTGGTCACAACCGGTCGGAACCTTCTTTTTTCACGGATACAAGTGTAGTCACATGGAAAATAAAATATAGATCTCGTATATTCTGAACTATTGAACTTTCTAAATTTCACCCTTATTGAAATCAGGTAAAATCTCGTCACTTCCCGCGAAGATGGTACACGATAAGTAAGTTGACAGTTTGGCGACCACGCCTGCTGTATCAATTAGGCGTACACAGAGTCGGGCGAAATACTGTACAGTCAACAGAGGGTGAGGACTAGAGAGATTATATCTAACAATGGAACACCGCGTTTTGTGCACGCTTCTGACGTCGGATGCGTGACACACGTGTGATACATGTGGACGATTATCAGAGAATGAATGTTTGACGAGAGTAAATAAACACTCACTCAAACACAATCAGACCGAGTTTTAAGAGGAATATATATGTGCTAATTCAGTTGGTTATTAATTAAGGTACAAAAATATAATTGGTAATCGAGGATAATCAGAAGTTGATCTTCTAATTATCGCATAATATTCATAATTATTCGTAAAAAACTGGACCCCAGCGTCGTTTTAAAAAATGTATTTCATGTTTTTCTTATAACATCGAAACTTGACACTAAATCACTATTCCCCAATTAGGGTAATGGATGAAAGATATAAGATCGTTTGAACGGGGCACAACAATGGCGATCTAACCACCCCAAAGAAAAATTACAAATAGGATAACTAATTCAACAACCAATACATCTTGAGGTAATAATGTCAGGGTTAGGAAATTAAAACCCCCTGTATAGATGGGCGGTGGTGTGGGTCGAACCGAGGCACATGAAATTTAAATTATCCCCTAATCAACAAATCTATTGGTCGTATAAAACTTAATTGTTCAAATATGCATAATACAAAATATACTTTATTTTTGTATTGGGTTTAACGACGCGGTGTATTGATGGTCAAGATCTATTGGCGTCGGATGAATGATTAGTGAGATGATGAGATGAAGGTTTCTTGTGGTAAGTGAAGCTATGGATGGTGCCCCGTCCTAACGATCCTTACTCGTTTATTATTGATTTCAATCAGGGAACAATCAGAATTTGTATCAACTTTTCGATTGATCTAATCGGAAATATTATATTATAAATTTGCTCGCTATCATTATATTAATTATTTTTTGATACACAATACATTATATACATAAGTTTTGAATGTAGCGTACCGCTGGTGGTAAGAATAGAGCAAGCCCCGTAACAACATGTGCCTTACCACCAGCCTAAACTAAGATAATTAAATTAACATAATGGAATAATAAAATATAACATTTGAGGAATTGTAAATCGGAAGAAAATAACATATTGAAGTAATACAATGAGGAAAAAAACATACCGGTATACATATTATTATAAAAAGAAATGAAATAGAATTTTAAAAAGATGAATGCACACAGTCATGTAGGGCCAACTTCATTGACACAAAGTAAGTCTGCTCTTAATAACATTTGAAATTTTAAAATATCATCTTGACGGAATTTTGATTTAGTTTGATTGTAATGATTTATAATCTGATGTGAAAACCATTCTGGTATTGCTGCGCACCAACCGAGGGGTAAACAGCTAGTGAATCTGGTGCATGTACACCTGATTTCCGATTTGAAGAGATTTCAGGAAGTTTATAAGAGATTTCAAGGAGCTTTCAAGGAATTTCAGGAAGATTCCATGTTGAGTGTACACCAGATTTCAGGAGTTGTTATAACCCCTCGGTACAAACATACCCATGCAAGTCTGGATACAAAAAGTTCTTGCAGTTTGTCAATAAAAGCTGTCTTTATCGCACACGGATGACGTATCAGCGCATGCACTTTGATTGGCTGTGGTCGGATCTAATGTACTGATCGTAACCTCAAGATAGCCTCCAGTAGTTAATTGACTGTGACGTCTGACCGATAATGCTACAGTATAGGGGGGACGGTCGCTCGTCGAGATGCAATCGTTTATACTTTATACTCTTGCTTATGGCTGCGTACGCTACTGTTTTTGTTATTGCCAATATGTTGGACTTGATAGAAAGTCTTTGATAAAGTCATGAGAAGGTAGGATCGTTGGGACGGGGCACCACAAGGGCGATATTTTTTTAAATTTTAATTATCATTATTAACATTCTTCTTCTTAATTTTTCGGTAATTTTATTATTTCTCTCGATTATTTTTCGTAATACATAGATCTTCTAATACACTGTACACACTATTTGTGGTCTATAGGTATCTAATTCCTATAACTATACTTGTATTCTCTTACAGTTTATTTTTGTATTATATCGTATTTCACAGATAAGCTCATTTTAGGCTTTGTGGACATTGTGAATTGTAATGTGTACTTTTCTTCTGAATACAGAATGTTCAATGTTTTTAAAAAATATATATATATCAATTGTGAATGTTGAACTATTAAAGGACACCGCAACCCTAGGACACTATAAGGTTTTAACGAATAATTACGATATTTATTTCCCTAATTTTAGAGAAAACTAGAAATCATCAACTCAATTCAAGAAATGAAAATTTTTTTTTTGTTCTAGCTGGTACCCGACCTTTTTTCGTTAGTCATGACGTAGACATTTTCGATTATGTACAGAAATTAGAAACATGAACAAAATCGAGTAATGTCCACGTCACGACTCGGAAAAAGGGTCGGGTCATGCAGGACAAATGAATCAATTATAATCTCTGAAATTAGGATTGTGATTTCTGGTTTTCTCTGAAATTGAGTGAATAAATATCGTCAATATTCGTCATAATCTAGTTTCAGGGTTGCGATGTCCTTTAAGTTCAGGGACTCGATCAATTGACTCATTCGTGACGAAGTCGACGAATGTTGATTTTTTCATTGAACTTTTTTCTTTGCTTCCAAAAACTCGAAATGACCCGTCAATTACGAGTAATAGAAAATGTGAGAACAAGTTTTTTATTCGTTCGTCATTTGTTATCTTCATTTGACTCATTCTGAGTTGTCTTATAATCAGGATATTCAGTCACTCAATTCATCATCCTCCTGCAAGTTATGGCCTGACTGTATAACACCCGGTCTGTGGAGGGTGAATCAGAAGTCGGGGTTCGTATCCCGTCCAAGTCCAAGTCTCGCGTCCATTTTTTTTAGATGAGCGTATCGAAGATTCCATTCCACATACCGAAAAAAATGGGCTTCGTTTTTATGATTTTTTTTTTGTAATTTTGTACGCGGCATACAGGTCAGGAAAAAATACCTATCGACTTGAAACTTTTTCTACATATTTCTGTCATACCAGAATAGGCTGGGATTTTTTTTTCAGAACAATCGATTGGAAGGTTTTTCCGCAAAAAAATCGGAAAGTTTGAAAAATCCTCGTAAGAATAACCCGGAGGAAAAATACTTGAAAACAAGAATTCTTCACCAAGCTCTCAAATTTTCACCGAATATGAAGAATATTATTATACACCTTTTCAGAGATTTTTGCAACAATCGGATGAGAAATAACGATGAAAACGCATTCAAAACGTATTTTCACTTCAAAGCAAACCAATCAAATCTATGGCAACAAGTGTCCTCAATTGAATTAAAACGACTGAAATCATTTATGAATGAACAAGGGAGGCCGTGACATAATTGATTCCGGTAGGTTTTTTAAACTTGGGAAATGATCCAATGTCTGTAGATGTAGACTGGGCTGACAGAATATTTTTCATTGTACATTTCTATACTTCTGGACCCTTACCTAATAAATTCGGTGCTAGTGCTAGCTAGCTCCAAGAGGCTAGGACTCGTGATTGGTCAATGTTCACTAGGAGAGCTACTTGCCATGGCAACTGTCTGGTCTCTGTGTATTTCCATTGTTAGCACAAAATCCTAGCCCTGCTTATGAGGTGGGCTTCGAAATGTGATGAACTTATTCAGTCCAAGAGACCGTGGATTTGTTTTTCCAATATTTTGTCATTGTTGGTAGCTTTTTTAGTGAACATTAACCAATCAAAGTCCTAGCCTCTTGGAGCTAGCTAGCACTAGCACAAAATTTCGAGTGGTTTATTAGGTAAGGGTCCTCAGCTCATCTCACAACGCGAATCCTGCGTTTTCCTAGTTTATCTTCATTCGACTGATTCTGCGCTGTCTCATAATCACTACACATAGTCAACATAGTCAAAATGCAACATGCTATTGTGATGCGCAATGAATATCTAGATGGCAGTGAGTCATGTCATTTAGTTGGAAATCAGCTTGGTGACCATGGTAACCATTTCGAACACAACAAATCGACAACTTCCAGTATCGACTTAACAGAGGTTTTTGAATTAAAAGCAGGCATGTAGTAGGACGAGGGCGGTCCAGGGCGGTGCCCTGGTACTTTTTTTTTGAGAGGCAGGGCGGCGTAGGGCGCTGATCTTTGGTAATCTGATATTTTATTCCTCATCATGGGACAAAGTATACATATTGAAATAGAAATGATTAAAAATAAAAATGAAGAAATTATCATTTTTTTTTTTTGCGGGGCGTTGTGGGGGGCCAACCCACCGCCAAATAGGAATCGCATTGACCGCTATTCAAATTACATATCGATATTTATGCGAATTTTTGGGGTATATCTACCGGTTTTTTTTTTACGACAGCACCACTGCCGGGGTAGACGTGATGCTACAACCCTGGCACTTTATATTTTACGACTACACCACTGATTGAAAGCCGCCTCCGTGGCTCAGTCAACTATAACACTGTGGTAGAAACTGAACTCAGTTCGGAAGTGGGTAGGCATGTGATTTTGTACAAGTCCTTTCACCTATCAACATTTCATTACCACCAGCTTATTTCGTACCCCCGTATAACCTAGCTGTTGCTGGGGTCGTTAAGCAGTATTAAAATGAAAGATACATTTATAAAATAGTCTGTAATTATAACCATCAGAGGGAGTATATTTGCCCGCTGTAATTCGACCATTTGAACGTCGCATTGTAGGGTCTTGGATACTTTGATATTGCTACATCGTTATACATCGTTGCTACATTGTTATGAATTACATCGTTTTCATACAAATACAACCATGTTTTTGCTGAAATTGCCCGAGCAGAGTACGGTCATCCCCCGCAATGAAATGTACACATTTCAAGTTTTCATCAACGTACTTTCTCTGTCTCTTTTTAATATCGTTCTCTCTCTCTCTTTCTCTCTCGTTCTTTCGTGGGTATACAAGCATAAAACTATACTTGTATTCACTAGAGAAGGTCGTCTATACCAACATCACAAAGATAAATATTACCGCTATGTTTTTATAGCTGTCATGTTATAAGGATATTGTGATTTTTCATTACCAAGTTTTGAGATATAAATGCAACTTCATTTTTCAAAAGCGTCAATGTGATTGCAGAAGTGTTTACAATTATTTAGTTTGCATAGACCGTTTTTTGTTGTTGATATTATTACATGTATTATTTCATTTTTAAATCATTCTATTCGTGTTTTCAGACATAATTTACATAGATAACATACTGGATAAGATTAATATAAGAGGTGGAGCCATGAATGAATATGATTGACAATAGATTAATACAATAATACAACAAGAAACCCGCATGAGAGAGGAACTCTTGTGTGCGGGCTGCCTGGAAGAAGTTTTAAGCGAGAAGAAAATGAATGAATAAGTAATAAGCTTGTGTCTCATCGAACATGAAAAATAAAGTTTTTAATAATAATAATGATAATAACAATATATTTTTTTATTTATTTTTTCATTAGATTTAATTAATACATACATACAAGATTAATCAATACGCTCTTCCACACAGCCAAAAAGGCTTATCTGTGGGATGAGAAATGAAATTAATAGCTTATAATAATAATAATAATTAGCACAATGCTGAAAATTGATATATTGTTACATTCAATCAATAAAACAAAACAAAAAAGGTTATCATATTGAAAGAAATTAAATGACATTCACATGAATATATATATAGTTACACACATGAGATAAACAAAGATACCCTGATTATATAATTAATGAATGGGAACAAATATAGTTCACTATAACTTCATATAAGAGCCATAACATAAATTATAATTTGTTACATTTAGGCCCAGTATTACCAAGTCCAGTTAGTATTTATCTGAGAGTTGGTGAAAACAAATACCACAGGTAACCATGGTGATAACAAGTTTGAACTGTCAGATAAAGGCTAACTAGACTTGATAATACCAGGCCATAATCAGCGTGTGAGTATAGTTGGCGGTTTGACCCTCTCGACTGATTATTGTCGGGCATCTAAATAACCGCCAACAATCAAGTCACCTGAGAGATCCACACAT
>OZ023336.1:31961182-31966182 GCA_964007535.1 Brachyptera risi
TTACCGTCCATATTTACAGTTTTTTCAGTGGTTTCCTTCTGTAGTCTAGGCTAATGCTGGGATGGTTTCCACAATATTGGCCACGACCGCTTCCTTCCCAGTTCCCACTATTCTTTCTATTATCCAAGAAACCTTCGTCCCGTCGTCTCATTAATCATACATCTGACACCAATAGATCTTAGTTATCATTTTAGTGCGTCGCTGAACCTAATATGAATAAAAGAATGAATAAAAAGAAAAACCATCGACTAAAAATGGAGGCGATTTGTCGTTTTCGATGAACTGATTGAGAATTACTTTATATTTCTACATTTCGTGGGTCTGTTTTGCATGAGATGGTATTCTACGTCACGATTCACGTAATAGTTCAGGTGAAGACATTAATAATATGAGGACGACAGATTATCTCAAAAGCACGTGCATTAACCGAATCAACAAGTATTTGATGTTTCACTTATTTTTAATGTCGTTTTGACCACATTGTTACTTTTATATAATTATTTTCATTTTTTTGTATTATTAAACCTCTTTGATTTTTTTTTGTGTAGTTTGAAATTTAATTGAAACGCGTCTAATAATATTGTAATTAATAAAACTCCATGCGTGGAAAAATGCATGTATTTTGCTATATTGCATGCGTCATAAACTTGAATGCAAGGCATATTATAATAGTAGATTCGAGATTATGTTTCATGTAACATTTTATGCACATTTTACAGAGTACTTAAGTTAATTATCCGTATCATGAATGTACTGCCACATAAGTTTAAGAGCTTTTTCATTTTATAGTTTCTGTACATGTAAACGTTTTTGAAAAGACATATCTTATTAATATTTGATTCGATTAAATCACGAGAGATTTTCCTTATTATATTGTTTAGTATGCATAAATATCTTTATCAAGTTTCCTATATATAAGACATATAAAATATGACATAAGAGAAAATGGCTAACAAGGTAGATAAGGTACATACAATGAACAGATAAATGTATTATGTATGTCACAAAAAGTAGGAAATGGATAGGCACAATAATTAATAATAGAAACATGTAATAAAACGAGTACATCCGTTCCAGCTAAATATAAATGGAGTCTTGAAAATAAAATTGATAGGCCTATATTTAAAATGTTATTGTGTTTCGATTTAATTTGTATTTAAATGAACAATGTTATAATTAGTGGTCAAAACGACCCGAATAGGAACTTGTTTTATTCTCAACTACTTTTGTTCCATCACATGGTTCTATCGCGAACAATATGTTCCTGAATTCAGATCCTCCCCCCCGCTCCCCCTCCCCCGCCCCTTTCCTTCTCGGTGGTACAAGTTCACTAAATAGCCATTTGACGAGCCGGAAGTAATGTAATTTCGGAAGTTGCTGTTAAAGTTAATTTCGATGAAAGTACGACTTGTTTTGTTTGTTGGGTTAAGTTTGATTAAATTATTATTTATTATAATTCATTATCATAGGATCTTCATTACCGGCACAGTAGCTGAGTGGTTAGCTCACTTGCTTCATGTGACCTGGGAGGTAGTGGGCATATCGGACCCGGTTAGATCCCCGCCACGGTCCATCTTTACATGGGTTTTTCGTGGTTTCCCTCTGTAGTCTGGGCTAATGCCGGGACGGTTCCCAGAATATAGACCACGACCGCTTCCTTCCCACTATCCTTCCCAATACCCATAAAAACCTTCATCTCATCATCCCATCATCTCATTAATCATTCATCCGACGCCAATATATCTTAGTAATCATTACAGTGCGTCGTTAAAACCCAATAAAAAAAAGGATCTTTGTGGCTGATGAAATTCGGCAGGGACGTTCTTACATTTAAGCAATTTGAAATATAATTCACATACGTTTCTGAAACAAAATTAAATACACGGAAAATTCAACAAAAATACAGAGGGAAACATAAATACATACAGTTGTCGTATACACTACACAGAGATATTTGAACATTATGTAAACATACGCCAATATAACAGAATATTTCCAGTAAATTTACCACCAATTTTTTTTTGTATTCAACATTCATGGAAAAAAAAGAAGCAACAATGAAAGAGAAGCATCAATGGGAACTAAACTATATGAATGTAATGAAGAATGAATAACTTGATGTTATAATGATCCATGGCGTCATAAAAAATATATTTATCATCGCTTTGAATTTGTAGGAGACATTTTTTATATTCCGTTTTGAAATTATTTTCATTTTGAATTTTTATTCGATCAGGATTTTCATTCTCGAAGTGCCAAAATTGAAAAAGTCGAATTGTCGTAATATCGGTTTGATTCAGGTTAGTTTCGTGTTCGGACACACAGCGCCACTATCGCGTGGGGTGAAAGTTCGATAGCCGAGCCCACCATTATACAGTGACACCCACACATGATGGCGAGATGAGCGACATTTGCATGTTTTATTGCTAAACAGACTTCGTGGGGCCCAAGACGGGGGCGACCTTTGACCTCCCCCCTCCCTCCCTCTTCCTCCCCTCTTCTGTGTACACCTAAACCAGCGACCATAACTTGTAATTAACCTCTGCTTGTGAACCACGTGTTGCTGCGCATGCGCGCGAACCACAGGGCAACAATCGTGGAGAGTCAAGCAGGAAATGTCATCTAGTAATGGATGAATGTGTAATGAATTAGGTTTTTTTCTTGATTAGGATTAGAGTACCCAAGTAAACTGAGAGAACAAATAGAGAAAAGTCGATTTAGAGGATAAAACAGCCAACTTTTGTATACATATCAATTTTTCGATTTGGTTTACAATTCACTTTTAAAATGTGTTCAAACTTAACGTCAAGTATTGTTCCCCAATTAAGGCCAAGTATAAGGTAGGATCGTTCGGACGGGGCATCACAAGGTGATATTAATATACCGTAATGTATTTAATTACTGTCAAGGAGTGAATGAATTTACGAACAATTTTATCATTGGTATTCTTCTTTCGTCTTCTTTTCGCATAAAAAGGTAATTCGAAGTTGAGAGTGTTTAGGGTTTAGGTTGTCAATTTATATAATATAATATATATATATATATATATATATATATATATATATATATATATATATATATATATATATATATATATAATAGATATAGATAGAGATAATATAGATATGGATATGGATATGGATATAGATATATTGGTTTATATTTATTATTATTTTTTATATATACTAGTTTTAGTAACGCACTGTAATGATCACTAAGATCTATTGGCGTCGGATGAATGATTAATAAGATGTTGAGACGTTTGTTTGGTTAGTGTGTTTCTTGTAACAAATTTGTTACATATAGGCCTATATACAAATATACTCATTGCGGTTTCATTGCAAAAAGAATTGGACTTGATTCATCCCACCGTTGACCCACCATGTGCTTGCTGTAAGGCAAAGGCCTGCATTGGCGCTTTTTGTCCTGTTGTGACCGTTTCCTGGAGGTTTTACCAGAGTCGATAAAGCAGTTCTACGTCCATTATCTGATTACTGCTTTATCGACTCTGGTTTTACTCATGCCTTTGGAGATGTCACGTGGCCAAAAAATATTCATTCAACATAAGAAACCCATTTGGCAATAACTTCTCATTGGATATTTTGTTCGTTATTATTATGAAGCATTCCTGCCCCCCCCCCCCCCCTCCCTGGTAACCGGTCCGAGCTGGTAATGGTGTGAAAAGGATGTTGCGGACAGGCAGTAAGTGCAGCAAGTACAGTTAGAGGCGCCAGTGGCCGGGTTGGCGCCGCACACGCTTTATTAGACGCACCAGGAGCTTCCGGCGTAATCCTCTCGGTACTGCCAACCTTCCTAAAAACCACATCTCACTTTATTAACAACTCCTGAAATCTGGTGTGTCACTTGTCATGAAATATTCCTTAAATCTTATTGAAATCTCGTGAAATCTTATTGAAATCCCGTGAAATTCTATTGAAATCCCGTGAAATCTCTCTGAAATCCCTTCAAATCTGAAATCAGGTGTACGTACACCAAATTTACTAATTGTTTATCCCTCGATTGATAGACTAGTTCTAGGGAGAAAAATTACAGACTTTATTTTCAAAAAAGCAATTCAAAAGGATTGACATTGAATTTTATGCCATTTTTTTTTCATTTTTTTAATCTAGTGAATTTAATTCACTCTGTTATACAGAATAATGTAATTTAAAAATGATTCCATAAACTAAATAAGTGTTATGTGTTTTGATATCATAGTTATATGAGATGAATAATAGTTATTTAACCTATTTTAGGAATTATTCTTTGATTAGGTGTCGGTAAATTGGAGGCGTTGAAGAGTACCTATTTAAAAATAATTCAGAAAAGAGATAGGTATGAAATATGCGTTATAATTATCGTTACATATATAGATTATTTGAAAAAATCGATTAAAAAACGATAAATTACAATAAAATTAGAAGAAATATGATGTTTTTGCTGTGAATAATTGATAAATTCGCTGGTATGAGCGATGAGAAAGCCTCTGAACCGGGATGAATGAACTTCCGGCATGACGTTTCATGTCCACCTTATCAAGTCTGGAGTGTCAAATCGAGGGTTGAAATGACTTTAAATACTTGCTAATTGAAGATCTCACAGATCTGATCTCCTGATTTCCGGTCTAGATGGAAAATACCCGAGAACATCTAAACGTTTTTCGTCTCTTGAAGAATAGATAACTTCCTGTCACTTAGACGGGTGGTCGAGTGGATAGCACATTGAACCAGCATTCGGAGACAGTAGACGGTTTCCCTTATCAGTATTGCAATGGACAGTTTCCTGTTTCAATAGTCACAATAAGGATATGAGAAATGTGTCTCAGGTGGGTGTCGGTTATCTGTTCACTCAGCAAAATCAGAAGACGTAATTTCAGACATTATTATTCATTTATTGAATAGCTTGGAGGCTAGTTTTTTTTTTTAATTTTTCAGTTGAATAACTGAATTTTTTTCCTCAGATGTGTATGTGTGAAATGATGGAATATGAGTTGATCAGTT
>OZ023336.1:31971182-31996182 GCA_964007535.1 Brachyptera risi
TGCTTTTAGGATCACTCTTCAAGTGGATATAAGGGTTGAGATGGAAAAGTTTGGGGGAAAGTTTTCGGTGTCAAACCATGGTGTCGGTTACATCCTTGAAAGTTTTAGTCAAGTGAGTATAATGGTTATTGCTAATTGAAAAGAAAGGAAACGATGATGATAATCTGATACGGAGTATATGTCAACAATTATTGTATTTTACGGCGAATTTCGAATATAATCTCTATATATTTAGCGAGGTGTTATAACAACTCCTGACATCTGGTGTACACTTTTCATGAAATCTTCTTGAAATCCCTCGAAATCTTCCTGAAATCCCTTGAAATCTTCTTGAAATCCCTCGAAATATTCCTGAAATCCCTTGAAATATTCTTAAAATCCCGTGAAATCCCTAGAAATCTGAAATCAGGAGTACACCAAATTTACTAGTTGTTTACCCAACGATATTTAGAAACATAAAAAAAAAAAAAATTGTGTTCAATGACGCATTATACTGATGACTACGAACTATTGGCGTCGGTGAATGATATATGCGATGGTGAGATTATGAGATGAAAGGTTATTTTATCAGGTGTTTTTAGATAGTGTTTTTATATATTTATATAGTTTTTATATAGTTTTTATATTGCATACTATTTTTCTTTTTTTCCCCTTTTTAATTTTTGTATGATTTCGTTATCATCATTTAATTATTTCTTTTTTCTACATTTTCTTATTCAAACCTAGTCAAATTATATTTATTTTGTTATTCTCTAAAATGTTGTTATTGATAATTTGTTTTGTATTTTAATTAATTGATTTTTATTATGTGTTTTTGCAATCTTTTAATGTAAGACAGAGTCTGAATAAAGATACATATATATATATAGGTACTATATGTCCCTCACCTCCCGGATAAGGTTAAGCGAGCGCGTTAGTTGTTTTTCACGCTTCTAAAGGTATTGTGTTGGGTGTGTGAATAAAGAAATGATGGATTGCGTCAGAGTGTACTGTGGCGTTGTACAGTATAGAAACAAGACTTGAGTGCTGGATTATCCAACCACTACCTGTCTCGATAGACAAGTAATTAATATACACGTCTGGTACATTTATACTATTCACATTTCACTTGGAGAATAAAGACAAAAGAGAATGGAAATAATCTGAAAATATATATTTTCACGAATTTTCACATCTGATATTGTTTCGAAATGTTCACAGTTAGGCCTGATTGTTCAATAGAACTTTTCCGTATTTCTGTGACCTAATCCTTTTTAGTCTAGATTCGTTAATCCAAGATAGCCGGAGAAAAAATACTTGATATCAATGGTTGAAAAAAAAAATGACCTCGAAATATTTTTTTCCCAATTGAAACTGTTTTTTCCGGAGATTTTCGAAAATCAAACATAATTTTAATAATGAAAAAAAAAAATTACCTTGAAATATTTTTTTCCCCAATTGAAACTGTTTTTTCGGAGATTTTCGAAAATCAAACATAATTTTAATTTTCAAAAATAATATCGAAATTATTCGATCATCAAATGAGTCACGTATTGAAAAAAATAAAAAGTAATTGTACCTTTACAAGCTAGGTGTGTCCCTACATCTACATAATGCTATAAAACTATTCAGTCTATTTTAAGTGTTGACGAATATTGCTCCAAGTTTATGCCTCAACCTTTCTTTGCCAGGCAAGGTAACTATGGTAACAAAACAACCTATCATACGACTGGGCCTCTTGTTCCATGACTGATTTTGTTCAACATATGTTCTATTAATCTATTACACGCTTATACCAGAGGCATTTAAATACACTACAGAATGTAGATTAAATGTATTTATGAATGATCAAGTGTGTAGTGGATTTAATGTTGAAACAGCCGTAGGGTTTACACGGGTATGTGGATTAATTTAACGTTTGGTTAAGGGTTAAGTTTCATGTTTAAGGGATGTTTTTTTTTTTGATAAAAATACAAGTACACTGTGGTTTTGCTGTGCTGATAGATTGAATCACTTTCAATTTCACCAAATGTAGAAGTAAAATACATGTAGGCTATTTACCGGGCTTACTGTGGCTTATTGGCTTACTGTGGCAAATAGTGTTTTTAAATTATTCTCTATAATCTTAGATTTATTATACTCTATCTCTCTGTCGCTCTTTCTATTATCTCTCTCACTTTGAATATATTTATATTTTTCCCGAATAAATCTATACTAGGCCTATCCTTTACTTCCTATCTTAGTGTAGGAAAAGTTTGACGTATTTTAGAAATTATTTACTGTATTCAATCTTTCTTCGACCGAAGAGTTTTCCAAATTACATTTTTCCTTCTATTATTTCTATGAATAATAGATACCATTTTTGATTGCTTCGGAGAGTATTGAATAATGAATTCGGGCTCCTGGAAATAAAAAGTGTATTAGTCGGTGGAGCCTCATGAATATTTCTCATTATCTTTGTGTGCGTATTTTCATTTTTCATACACACGAAAAGTGGAAAAATTACGCGTTTTATAGCGTATTAGTAATTAGTAATTGGTAATTAGTCATTTTTTGACTTCGTGTGGCCGATATGTATAGTTTAAATTATCAAACGAAACAAATTACTGTTTTTGAATATCTATGTTTTGTCTCAATTGACTAGGCAAACGCCTTTGCAAATGCGTTGTAAGATGAGCGAGATATCTGATTAAGGTATAAACAGAGTCGTTAAAGTAGTTCTAACTTTGCTGCTTTATCGACTCTGGTATAATGGAAAACTCTACACACCTTGACCCCTAGAAAATGTACTTCATTCGGTAAATATCTAATCTAGAAAGCAGTGAATCTCAGTAATGGTTCTGTTATTATTTTGATCTATTTGTTGAATAGAAAACATTCATCAAATTATTTTTTTCAAAACGACTGATTCGAATTGACGACTCGAAATAGGCGTGGCTTTACCAGTCAGCCAGTTGGATCATATCACTTGTGGTCATTTCAAGATACCCCGATTGGATATTTGAATTTGATGACTACAGTTCTATCTAACAGCCCTGTTGATTGGACGGTAAGATTTCTGACGTCATAGGGGCGGAGACTGCGAGTTGTCAAATGCATACAGAATTGCAATAATGTGTATTATTATTGTGTCCACAGTCGAAAGATTATATTTTTAAAAAATTTCCGCCCAGCCAAATCTTATAGAGTTTTCAGAAACTTTGAGATGATATTTTTCAGAAATGGTTGAACCGATGTAACCCAAAAACTGTACAGTTCTAAGTTGGATGAGTCTAAGTGTACAGAAAAAGTTAAAGTTGCATGTCGATCAGTTGAACTGTACGACCTGTGCAGTGCTTCCAGAAAACAAACAAAAAAACAAACAGACAATTAGCTTTATAAGAGCTAATTAATATAATATAATTAGCTAATATAATTAGCTTTATATGTGTAAGTCTTTCGCACTCGCTCATCTAACGGTAATGACGTCAGATTCACTAATGCGCGCGCATATTTCTCTCAGAAATGTTTCCGTTTCCTTTAGAAACATTTGCAGTTTGTTTTTTTTCTCTCCCATTGAAAGAATCTGTATGTATAATATTTGCGCGATTTCCGATTCTGTGAACTGTCGTCCGATCGACTTCTGTCAATACATAGATTCATGTTCTCTCGACCGACTTCTATGGTGAATAAAACTGTAATAACATCGTATAAAATACATAAAACTACATACTGGCTATACTCGCCGTCATAAGGTGGTCGATCAGGCTACAACAAAATGCACCCGGAATAAAATGGACTGATGAAACTCGTAGAAAATGTATACATCCAAACACATCACTACACAGACAATCGATATGAGAAAAATAGTGTTAAAATGTCATTCTTGTGTTTTGTTCACTCTAATACCAATGCTGGTAATGTCCGGATATATATATCACTTTTTTTTTCTTTTTCTTAATAACATCGAAACTTGATACAAAATCATTGTTCCCCAATTAAGGCTATGGATATCATATATATATGGATATATATATATATATATATATATATCACAGAAACGGTTTTTACTCATAATGTGTTCCGGACTTTCGGAAATTGAAAGACTTTTATATACGGCGGAAAATTATGGTCACCAACAGCGCAGTCCTGGTGTTGAAGTTCATTAGTTTTAAATAATTAAAATGGGGTGGTAACATCGCCCTTGTGGTGCCCCGTTCAAACGATCCTACCTTTCATCCATAACCTTAATTGGGGAACAATGATTTTGTATCAAGTTTCGATGTTATTAAAAAAAAAAAGTTTTAAAAAGTTAAGAAGTTGATCACATTGAACATTTCATTCTTTACCCGTCAAAAAATCATTTATAGAATAAAAACACTTTTTTTAGTGTGTCAAATGTCGGTAAATTTCTTCAGGACGCATTTCAAATGTTACTAGATCGACCACCCCATGTGACAATAAGTGTACATATACCGATAGTAATCCGATATTCAGTGGTTTATTTTCATCCGATTTTTCTCAGTGAATAATTGAATGTTCAGAACTTGGTCTCTTCCTACTATATCACTGTAATGCAGTCTAATGCACACTGCATGTTTCAATTTCTGTTGGCAATTCTCGCGACAGACTGAAATTTAAATGTAAAAGAATTGAAATATATATCGATACATTTATTTCTTTCTCAAGAGTTTTCTGCAACATTTATTTGAATTTCTCGTCAGCATTATTTCTTCTGAAATATAAAACATGGCTTTCATTACAAAGTGGTTTAAGAAGTTACACACCTCGGTTCGATGCTCGGCACAAAGCCGTCTGTAAGTCATGCCTGTAAGCCTATCTCCTTGCAATTCATAATCAAATAGTAAACATAATGGAATCCTTAGTCAAACAAATATATATGGGCCATATATATATTTATATATATATATATATATATATATATATATATATATATATATATATATATATATATATATATACATATATATATATATATATATATATATATATATATATATATATATATATATACATATATATATATATATATATATATATATATATATATATATATATACATATATATATATATATATATATATATATATATATATATATATATATATATATACATATATATATATATATATATATATATATATATATATACAATTGTGTGATTTCCGACGTCTACGACGACGACGACGGCGACGACGACGCCGTCGAGGACGTCGAGGCGCTCCATGACGTCACAGTGTGGTGCCGGTTCAATTCGGCGTCGGAATGAGTGTGTTCACATTGTGCTAGATCGATATATCTGCTAGACGCTGCTGTGGGGTACCGGGGGCGAGTGGGGGGGCGCCGGGCAGCCCTCACGGCGCCCCCCCACCGGCCGACATCGCGCCCTGCTAATTGCGATAAACACATGGTCGAGGTGGCGCATATGACCGACGTTACGATATGGTCCCGTGTGTGCTTGCATAGAGTTTTTGACGGTCTTCTGTCTGATATGTTTTGTCATTTAGATTGAATTGTCGACACAGTCGTTGTTTGCCGGTGACAAGGTAGGATCGTTCGGACGGTCAGAACAAGGACGATCTTACCACCCTAATGATGTGATTCATCAGATTGTAAAAATTAAATACACTGTGAACAGTGAACTAACAAATGTCGGGATTATTAATGTGTAACGATCATTTAATTCGGGGAAAAAGAATCTTTGATCTTGTTCGTCTTCTTCATTTCATTTTTTTCTCTGATTTTTTTGCCTGCTTTCTCAATTCCTTGGAATTGTTCCTTTATATTTCTTCATCTCTCGTCTACTCCCTCTCTTCATTGCCTTCATCCATAAACGTAGCATTTTTATCCGTTTTTTTTTTTTTAATTTTTACCAACATCGAAACTTTGTAATTCCCAATCAGGAGTGATTATACACGTCAATTAAATGCATATATAACTATCAGAGGTGAATGGAAAAATGACTAGACATACATCTTGTTTTTATCTTCATTTAATTAAATTATTTTTTTACGATTTTTTTTTCAATAAATTTGACTCATCAGCATGTTCAAGAATCATTCTCTGCCACTCATAACCTACCTATCTATGAATCTCATCTCGAACTACTGAAAGTTTAAGAGGCTACTTTACATCTCACAACTCATGAGTATAACCTGCAGAGAACGGTCAAAACAGGACAAAAAGCGCCAATACAGGCGTTTGGCTTACAACACATGGTGGGTAAACCCTAAATAGTAGGACCAATCAGTCTGATTATTTTTGCAATGACACAACAATGAGTATATATCTGTCTCTACGTTCATTAAAAATTATAATTCGATATTAGGGCCTATATCACTCTGAAAAAAATCGTAAATTTAATGAAAAATAGGTATAGAAACATGTTGATTTACGAGAATTATTTTGAAATGGTTGAAAACATGCCACGAACTAAAGCTCTTCGAGCAAACACGTATTAAATACCGGTGATCATTTAAACAAAAACTGTAAGTCAATACGATGATTGGTTTTCCGTTGCCAACTTGGGCCCCGAACGTCTACAATCAAGCCGGTATAGACAAGATGTAAAGAGGCCTCTTAAAGGATCTTATATCCTCCTGGAGTTTTTCCTTCACTGCATCATAGCGTACAATTGTTATCACCAATCCTTAAACTCCTCTGTTGTTTCCCTCATTGGCAGTAAAGTCAGTAATGAACCAACTGTCTATAAAACCTCTGTGTAACATCACGGATTACAACCTCGCGAGGTGAACGCTTGTTTTTCGCCGGGAATATTCTGTGACATGGAATCTCATCGATTTCCGATTAAATTTTCATGTGTGCCGTCTGCTGAGTGGACACTCCCAATCGGTTCCATGCTGTTTCGGGGGATATCACGTACGTTCCGGACTGTTTACTCTACACAGAAAATTAATTATTTATTTTCTATTACGAGGAACAAATAATACTGATGGAAGTTTTGGTAACAGTCAACAACTCGATCCTTGAAAAAGAAAAGTATTTTAAAAACGTGTCTTTTAATTCAGTAAAAATGAATGAATGGTTTATGAATGAACAAATAGTATTTGAAAACGTAACTTGAAACTTATTCGTGAATGAAACGAAACTCGGCTAGATGATGAATTATTGAGTGAACTAAAAGTTGAACGAATTTCAAACCAACGGGTATTCTTACTCACTTGTATTGTCAAATAATGTTTTAAATCGGCAGAAACTGAGTAATTATAAATTCTCGGATCAATCTTATAATTCTGTATACCAACTACTGAATAGTTTGAATAATTTAATAGTTTTTACTTATACCAACTTGATGGTATTAAAAGATCTGTGCTCATAGTATACATTTGCGGTTACATAAAGTGGTCGATTAAGCCACATTAAAATGCATTCTGATCAGAATATATATCCATATTATACGCACTGAAACAAGAAGACAACATGCATTCGCACTCAACGCATAGTCTGTGACAAGAATAAATGGTGAATCCGTAATTTTTATTTAAATAAAAAAAATCTGATTGGTCCATTTTGTTTGAGAGCCAGTGTCCCTACTAGAATTCTGATCCCTCATACCATTCAAAAACCTTCACAAAAAAAAAAACTGATATCTCTCAGAATCGAATTCCATGCGTGTACTTCTCTGTACGTATATATACAAAGCGTCGTGACGCGAGTGTTTTTATCTTGCTCGGATAAGTTTTCTCGTGCTTTGGGAAGCTGACAGTTGACATTTCACGGGACCGTGGAATAACACTGGCCGTGGGAAAAGAGTGATGGTGCATTGAAAGCGAGAAAAGCTGCTGAACATAGAATTCACTTTTCAACGCGATAACGTTTGTTAGATGAAACGAGCTCTCCGATTGGTCAGAACGTGTTTCAGTTTTATTTCTCTCTGGTTGATTGATGATGATGATTAATGATCCCATCTACGGTTTGGTTATTTGGGGTATGAAAGATTTCCGCTCTTTATCTGGATTGTCAAATGGTATGACACACATGTGAGGTTCAAAGTTGTCCAAGAAGTTAGGTTAGGTTTGGACAGTTTTCGACAATCAGTTTGTGCCTATGTTATATGACTAACAATTAATTATAGGCGTTCTATAGTTGAATAATTAAGAATTAACTAAACATATATTGTCTGCTTAAAGGTCATAACAACCCTGAAACTAAATTTAAATGAATAATGATGATATTATTTTCCAAAATTGTAGAGAAAACTTGAAATCATAATATCAGTTTCAGATTTGTCCTTGTCCTCCAGAGAGCATGAGTCATGACGTAGACATTACCGATTCTGTACAGAAACATAAACGGAATCGAGTGATGTCTACGTCACGACAGAAAAAAGGCAGTGCCTTGGAGGACAAATAAATTACCGTACGTAAAATTTCTGAAATTGAGATGATGATTTCCAGTTTTCTCTAAAATTAGTGAAATTAATATCGTAATTATTCGTCCAAATCTATTATTTCAGGATTGTGACGTCCTTTGATGACGTCACCAACAGCTAGGTTACACATGTCACCTATCCTTCTCATGCAATTTAATTAATTTTACATTCTTTTATGTATCGGTTCTTATGTTTTTTTTTTTTTCAACGACGCACTATACTGATGGCTACGATCTATTGGCGTCGGTGGATGATGAATGAGATGATGGGATGATGAGAGGTGTTTTGGATGGTGGGATGGAGTCGGTTGTGGCCTGTTGTTAAGTAACCATCCCAGTATTAACCTGAACGACAGAGGGAAACCACGAAAAACCCCTGTCAGGATGGTCGACCATGGCGGGAATCAAACCCCGGTCTCCCGAATGACGATTCAGTGTTTTACCACTTGGCCACGCGTCTCGGTTGTATCGGTTTCACTACGGCAACACAACATTACTCAAAAAACAAGACGAGATCCTCTTTCTTCCTCGGGGACTCTTCTTTCCTCGTCATCACGCCACTGACAAGAACTACTCACTAAGTAGATTAGCTTTACACTGGCTTATGAACTACAATAAAATAATAATAATAATAAAAAACAAAACTGCTCGTAGAAGTGTATATCACGTAATAAAAACCGTATAAACGTACTCCCCGCGGAGTGTTTTAATCAAATCACCTTCCATGATAATAATATGGGATCTTTAATGCGTCTATTCAAGACGGAACTCACGTACGAATCGTTTGAATAATACGGGAAAGATCCCAGCTGTTCGATTGACCTATTTTGACTCGCGTATTATTCCAACTCATTTCCATGACAACTGTGTTTATCAAAGTCGTTTCACTTCATAGGGGAAAGATGCTCAATATTATGTTGTATCTACGTAAGAAGAAAGTCGATTACCAACATAATCTGTCTTCTTTTTCTAAATAAGTAATCAATTACCTTATCTTTATATTATCTTTACTTAATATTATCTTTTATAATAAAAAAATCCATATGTTTTATATTCTATTTTCTAGAGAGAAATTCATTTATTCATGATGGCTGTCCATCTTCACGATGAATGATCATGAATGACCTGTAAATTTAGAATTATGCAAAAATAAATTATAAGGATTTCTATTAATTAAGAATTATGTAAAAATAAGCTATGAAAATCATGGTATTTCATTACCTCATTTTATTTTATTTATTTTATATCAATCATTATCTCAATATTATTATAGACTTTTGTATCAAACACTATTATAATGTCTTTTGCTCTCTTTATTAATTAATTGTATTCGTTGTTATATATATATATATATATATATATATATATATATATATATATATATATATATATATATATATATATATGTATATATATATATATATATATATATATATATATATATGTGTGTGTATATATATATATATATATATATATATATATATATATATATATATATATATATATATATATATATATATATATATATATATATATATATATATATATATATATATATATATATATATTATTCTGTGTCTAATAAGTCTTTGAAAGGCAGTGTCTTTATTTTTTACTGATAAAGAACTTATAAGAACTCACATATCACCGTTAAATGTGCTCAACTGTGGTATTTTTAGGATATTTTATTGTTTTCTTGACAAGGTTTTACGATAGGAAACGCAATTGCATATTAATCCTTGGAGAAATGCAGCTTGATTACGTCATTGACGTCATGTTTACAATTATTTAGTTGGTAGACGACCTTCTCTCGTGGATACAAGTGTATGACATGTTGCCATGGTTACGAGGTTGCCAGATGTTGCTCTCGCTGTATAATATCGCGATCGGAGAATTTTTGGAGAGATATAAATAAACAAACTTGTTTGATTATTCCTAGGTTTGTTTAGATATTCGAGGAATTCTATTGGTCTACCCAGAATATTATATTTCGTTCAGTTTTATGAAGAGCTTTTTTAAGTCAATTTTTAGCGATAATTTCAAGTGAGCAACTTTGTACACAACACTGCTTTTGATATTTATTTGTAATTTTGATATAAATAAACAAACTTATTTGATTAATCGTACGTTTGTTTAGGGATTCGAAGAAATATATGGTCTACCCAGAATTTTATATAATGTTTAGTTTTATGAAGAGCTTTTTTAGTAAATTTTTTAATTTCAAGTTGGCAATTTTGTACTCAACACTGCTTTTGATATTTATTTGTAATTGGGAGAGCATTTATTTCATCGTCATACTGATAAGCCCTATTCTTTGTTTTAAATTTTAAAAGTTGTTCTGTCTGGAATACATTTTTAGATTAGTTTTAGTTTAGATCAAATTGGTTCGGGATGTTTGTTTGGTCAGATAGTTAGTTTGGGTTAGTTTGGGTAACTTAGACTAGCTTGATTTAGGTCAGTTTAGGCTGCGCGTAAGAAGTCAAGTTT
Organism: Brachyptera risi; assembly: GCA_964007535.1. Taxonomy (NCBI): domain Eukaryota; kingdom Metazoa; phylum Arthropoda; class Insecta; order Plecoptera; family Taeniopterygidae; genus Brachyptera; species Brachyptera risi. The sequence continues at coordinate 31,982,040 of OZ023336.1, forward strand.
TTAAGTTTAATTCAATTTTTCAATTTGAACAAATTTTCTACTCTCTTCAATGATCAATGATAATACATTACATAATGATAATAAAAACTCAATAGTACATAATAAAACATACTAATACACAGGTAAATACAAATAGAATTGATATAAATAGAGAAGTTTAAAAGTTGAAGAATAGTTTTTACTTTTTAGATCACCTCAAATGCGTTTAGGATTAAGAACCAACCCAATTGAGGTTGGTTAGGTTAGTTAGATCGTTTTGATTGAGGTCAACATGCAACAACAACAACAACAACAACAACAGGGTTTGATGAACAGACGCTGATAATAACTATCCGTGTGCTATAGGAACCAACCTAACTGAGATTGGTTAGGCTAAACACGGCATTCACGATCAACATCACCTGTCAACATGTTGATATCAACATATTGATGAGGTAATAGAGCATGTTCAATCCTCGGCAATATGTTGACGGCAGCCATCAACATATTGATGAGGTAATAGAGCATGTTCAATCCTCGGCAACATGTTGACGGCAGCCATCAACATATTGCCGTCGTGTATGGGCAAGATCAGAAATACGGGTTATCTACTAGTTGTCAATATGTCGAGTCAACATGTTGACGGGTGAATGTTGATCGTGTATGGCGTGTTCAGTTAGATCGTGTTGATTCAGGTCAATATGCAACAACAACAACAACAACAACAACAACAACAACAACGTTCGAAGAGCAGACGCTGACAATATCTACCCGTGTGTTCAATTGTCACTGATTGTGTCGTAACAATCACATAGTACTCTCTCTCTCTCTCTCTCTCTCTCTCTCTCTCTCTCTCTCTCTCTCTCTCTCTCTCTCTCGCAGCCATCTCGTAAAACCTGATTGAGTCACCCAGTCGTGTTATTGATAACATCACCGTGCGGGCTTCATGTCGGGTCAATTCCTGCATTGTGGAGATATACACCCCCCCCCTCCCCCCGCCGCCCCCCGCCGCCCCCCTACATTTGACACCGACCCAGAGCGCCGCGACGCGCGGAATAAACGGGCTCTTTCAACAGTCGTACGGTATACAGAAGAATTGAAATTAAATACGGGATTTTTTTTTTGTTGCGATGTAAAAGTTGTATTTGTTACGTTGGCGTACCGATCTGTGCAATGAACAATAAAACGAAAAACTGATGCGATAGTAAAATGTTTTTTCCAATATTCTCGGTTTATTAGTGTATTAATAACTTGTATATAATGTAATGTAATAATATATATATATATATATATATATATAATATATATAATGTATAAAATATTGTAAAAAAAAGCATCAATCATATTATATTCCACCTCATCTAATACTGTGTACAATTTTATGCATTTTACAACTTTTTAATTTTTCAGTGATTAGGCCTATGTATTTCCAAGTGACTGTCTATATGACCTACATTTTATTTATTGTTGTTTTTTCAATGATATACTTGTAAATCGTTCATTGGACGAAAATAAAATGAAATATATGATATATTAGCCATTACTAGGATGAGTGGTCGAGTGACCAGCACACTGAACCGTCATTCAGGAGACCGGATTCAATTTCCCGCTAAGGTCGATCATCCTGACAGGGGTTTTCACGTGGTTTCTCTCTGTCGTTCAGGTCAATACTGGGATGGTTCCTTAGCAACAGGCCACGACCGACTCTTTCACACTATCCAGAAACACATGATAAAATAACCTTTCATCCCATCATTCACCGACGCTAATAGATCATAGTCATTAGTAGAGTGCGGCGTCACATCCACTATAAGGAAATTAATTAAATGAATATTATAACTGTTAAAGGTTGATATTGATAGATCGTACAATATAGTGCAGGCAAAACTTGTGTCTATTGATGACTGATCACATAGGCCTATGAGATAAAAGATTAGTGATATTTATTTTCCAGTTTACTAAAATTTTGATTTTTAATGATGGAAAGATATTGCGATTATAAATTAATTGATGGTATACCAATGACAGAGTAATATGGTATATTTTTTTGTGTGTGTTCAATTTTTATTTTTTTTTAAATTTTTTTCATAACATCGAAACTTGATACAAAATCATTGTTCCCCAATTAAGGCTATGGATTAATATTATAATTTACATTATATTATATATTATATTATATTAATATTATGAATTTATAGATTTTTGGTCCTAAATAGATGTATGCATAATTTATTAGTAGCAATGAGTTATGAGTTATTTATAGATTAGTTATGAGTGAAATAATTGTTTTTCTTTCTCGATTTCACACAGCTTATTTCTATGAAGTGAATGCACTATTCGTGAAATGTAACAGTGTTTCTGGATAGAAAATGCCCCAGAGTATAATGGTACAGAAGTGTATGTATAAATATAGCCCAAGAGGTTCTCCTTGGGTCTCACAAGGGGCTCTCCTCTGCACTCCCTGGAGGCTCTCCACTTGACAACACTTTATCTCACACACTGGAAGATAGACCGTGGCATTCCCTTAGGACTCCTGCAGGATCTATCGGGATGAGCGTGTAGCGGGCACTTTTCATTCATTGTTAGTGAAGACTGCGATGCATTCTACACAGAGGATATATTTTTTTTTTTCCATTTTTCCGATCTCTTAAGAGTCTACGGGAGTCGATTTATCGAAATATCAGTTTTTTGGTGATAACTTTTGAACGGTATGAGATATCAAAATTCTAATACGCGAGAAACACAGTTAATTATGATAGCTTCAATATGATATAAGTTGTGACTATTTAAGTCACGTTGCATAACTGTGAAGCGTCGACAGCTGAAATATATATATATACAAACCTTTATTGGCCCCTGACTCCAAAGTGCACAGGATAACAATCAATATAAAATACATGAGAAAATATGATAGAACAAAGTTATGTAACTGAATATTGAAATGATATGAAAATGGAATAATAATTGAAAAAATTAACGATAAAATACAAAATTATGACACTAATGATATAAAATACTTTTTTAGCTATAAAAAATATACTTTTTTATCCTTTTTTTTTTTTTGCTTGACAGTTATGCTACATGACTTAATAGTTATAACTTATACTATCTTGAAACTATTATAATTATCTGTATTTCTCGCGTATTAGAATTTTGATATCTTATACCGTTCAAAAGTCATCAAGAAACTGATAAATCGACTCCCGTGGACTCTCAAACAAGTACAAACACTGGAATAAAAGTGTTTCTAATTTTAAATAATTGAAATGATTTTGAATAATATCTTCTCCCTTGAAGAACATCCAACCCTGAAACCACATTTTATTTAATAATTATGATATTTATTTTCCTAATTTTAGAGAAAGCTAGAAATCATATCTCAATTTCAGAAATTAATATTAATCAATTTTCCCCCAGGACCTTTCCTTTTTTTATTCGTGACGTGACATTACTCGATTCTGTTTGTATATAGGGTTTTATACAGAATCGGTAATGTCTACGTCATGACTCACGGTCTCTGTAGGACACATACATTAATTATGATATCTGAAATTGAGATGATGATTCCTCGTTTTCTCTGTAATTAGGGAAATAATATCTGGTTCCAGTGTTGTGATGTCCTTTAATGTTCCAATATTTGGACTTTTATGATGTGGTATTTCGTGTACATTTTTTAATAGTTTGCTAATTTCAAAAAAATACGTTTGAACATTTTTAAGAAGTTTAATAATTTCCATAAGTCCCTCTCTGTAGGCCTATAGGCACCGCTTCAGAAACTGAAGTCACCATTGGGCGTGGGTTCGAGTCCCGCATAAGACATGAGTTTTTGTAAATGTCCTCTCACTAACCATTACTTCATAGTTTCATAATCACCTGCTCATTCGTACCCCCGTATAACCTAGCTGTTGGTGGGATCGTTAAGCAAACAATCAATAATCAATACAATAAGTTTGAGCGAGGGGTAAACAACTAGTGAATTTAGTGCACACCTTATTTCAGATTTCAAGGGATTTCAGGAAGGTTTCAAGGGATTTCAGGGTGATTCCACGGGATTTCAGGAAGATTTCAAGGGATTTCAAGAGATTTCAGGATGATTCCAAGAGATTTCAGGGAGATTTCAGGAAGATTTCAAGAGATTTCAGGAAGATTTGAAGAGATTTCAAGATGATTCCAAGAGATTTCAGGATGATTTCAAGAGATTTCAGGAAGATTTCAAGAGATTTCAGGAAGATTTCAAGAGATTTCAGGAAGATTTCAAGAGATTTCAGGAAGATTTCAAGAGATTTCAGGATGATTTCAAGAGATTTCAGGAAGATTTCAAGAGATTTCAGGAAGATTTCAAGAGATTTCAGGAAGATTTCATGACAAGTACACCAGATTTCAGTACTTGTTCCTCGAGTTTGAATTGACAATGAATGCCATTGACCACGCCTGATCTTGGTTGCACTGAAGGAGTCATGTATCAGGAGAGCAGAATGAGGGAAGGGGTCGTCTGGGCATCTGCCAGGCCGTGGACGCGTGCCAGACAAGTGCGGACAAATAGTGATGACCGAGGCAGGAACTCGATACCTTTGACAGACCTCTTTGCACACGAACGCATTCTCTATATCACTCTCTACCTTTATCTCTTCTTGCACACAGTCATAGTTTGCCTCTCTCTCTCTCTCTCTCTCTCTCTCTCTCTCTCTCTCTCTCTCTCTCTCTCTCTCCCTCTCTCTCCCTCATCTATTCATGGTTGTTTTATGCATGTCCCTACAGAAGGTTCGCCTGTCTTCACACGACTGTTTGTGCAACGCCGTTATTATTTTGTGGCTATATAATGTACATAATATTCATGACATGTATAATTTTGTTGACTGCTAGTTCCAACAAATGACGCCAACAGACAGACAATGTTGGCAGCACAGTCATGTCAAAACTCGGTCCTGAGAGAAGCTGAAATGTCGGAAGGAAAAGATTGTTTGAAGTCGACTCAAGATCAATCATATACTTGTCTGCACGAAAAGAGGCGCGAACCGTCCGTGCGCTACTGTTGTGGGTTAGGGAAAATGTTCGATTGTAAACTTCTTCTCTCGTGGATGGAAGTATATACAATGAAGCAAATGAACCGATACAAAGTCGTGATAAAAAGTGACTCGTTACTCTTTGTTAGATTTGACACCACTCATACTCTTCATTTTATTGTCTCGAAATATATCTGTGAGAATATTTGATCGACAGAACATTTATTGACATTTTCTGTTCCGATATACATTGTTATTTTCTCCCCTTTTTTCAATTTCATTTCAGTTCAATTTGATGTCTTTACATCAAATTGCATTGCAAATACAGGCTTTCAAGTTCTTACACTTACCATAGCCCATCTCTATAACACTGCCTTTTTATATATATCTACTATCTACCAAATCCCTTTCCTTTCATCTTATTCTTGGTTTCAAAACCCACACATCTTACATTCACTTCTGTATTTCGTCAACCAATCATTGCAATTATTAATTGATCTCGATAAACTCAAATTGAATCAACACTTGGCTGTAACTGCGTATGCTGAATCTAGGACGCAGTGAAACGTTCAACGTCGGGTACGATCGACCGTCACCCCTATCAATTAGCAATGACGATTGTGGGTGTCGACCCATCATATACGAGTAACAATCTTCGTGTTGCCAACTGTACGGCACGAGTGTTGAGGGGTGTCGACCAACCTAACAAAATTAAATCACGTCAGAACTTTTGTGAACCCTTATATTACATTTTAGAAAGTCTTCATTTTATCACATTTGAAACTGACAGGAAATTATTTCGATTTCGTTTTTTTTTTTGTGCTTCATAGTAGGGCCTATAGAAACGAAAACGTTATTAATTATTAAACCTGTTCAACTTTTTATTTCGTCGAGACAGTCACATTTCGAGTATTTCTAAAATTAATCACAGTTTTTCTGATGAGTGAACACATATTTGAACACATTTTAAATGGAAATAATATATAAATATATATATATATATATATATATATATATATATATATATATATATATATATATATATATATATATATATATACATATATATATATATATATATATATATATATATATATATATATATATATATATATATATATATATATATATATATATATATATATCGCATGGATGTCATTTGTAAATATCGACATTTTCAAATCACAAATGGAACTCAAAAAACGTCTATTGACACACATCTTCATCCCATCTCATCCAACAAAACATCTATTCCTTTTTTTTCTCTCTCATATTACCAACCTACTGACATATAGACAACAATCGCATCGTGATTTCACTTCGTAACGTTGGCAAGCAGCCGACAGCACTGTTGAATGGCGTGTACACGTTATCTGCTACGAGCCCGTTGATTGGTTACTAGCCAGCAATTGACAGTAGCGTGTGGCAAGCCATCACATATATCGGCGGGGGGGGGGGGATATCACAATTCGTATTGGGGGTGGGGTAAGGGGGGGGAGATGAATATCGGCTCGTCAATGCGAATACATTGTCACATGCGGTATACTGATGTCATGTACACACACACACACACACACACACACATATACGAGAATATCACATTTGAGAACATGTAATTTAAACATGTGACAATGAGAACAATATATGATTGAGAGCTACATGATATTATCGAGTCACGTGTAACAACGTTTACGCTGTCAGTTTTTTATTATTTTTTTTTTTCGTTATTCCATTTCATTGCTTCAATAATTCAAATGATTCATGAGTTATTATCAGTTTCGTTATTATTATTATTATTATTATGCTGAGAAGAGTGGTCGAGTGATTGTAACATTGGACGGTCGTTCGGGAGACCGGGGTTCGATTCCTGCCATGGTCGATCATCCTGACGAGAAGAGACAGGATGTGAGCGAAGAAATAATATTAATAATGAAAATAAATGAATTACGTTGAAACAATTTTAAATGAAAATGTTCTTGTTAAAATAACCACAGTTGGCGACATGAGTTGTTATATGGTTATATGTGTACTTGATCTGTTTTGTTATGATCAAGTAACTTATTTCATGTAGGTGGATGACTGTCACCCTCCATGACTCAGTCAAGTAAGGCACTGCTTTAGAAACTGTAGTCACCGTTGGGCTTGGGTTCGAGTCCCTCACAAGCCATGGATTTTTAAAACTATCATTAATTTATCATCACTATACATGGTTTCATTATCACGTGCTCATTCGTACCCCCGTATAACCTAGCTGTTGGTGGGGTCGTTCAGCAAATAATAATCATCAAGTATGATTTTGTTTGATATGATGTGATTTGAAGTGTGATATGAGCTCTTGTGGCTCAGTCAGCCAAGACACTGCTTTCTATAAGAAACTGAAGACAAATTGGACGTGAGTTCGAGTTCCGCATTTAAGGCGTATTGATTTGAACTCCCAAATAACTTCGCTATTGATTAGGTATAATTGGGTAAATACTAAATAATAATCAAATTTATTTGTGATTGGTCAATTTCAATTCAATTTCATTGTCATTTGCATACCTGAGAGCATGATGCCTAGAGCCTTCTTCAGCCGCTGTGATTGGTCGACTCGGACGATCAGCTGTTTGCGCCTGCAACAGTCCGACTAGGCAGTCCCGCATTGCACACGACACAGTCACGCACGGAAAGCGTGTTTACAATAATTATGCAATTGTTGTTCGAGATCGAAAGATTATCGACTTCGCTCGGCTTGATAGAACAGTCTGTTTTATTACCGACTCGAAAAACTATTCAATATTCATATTCGTGAACCGCTTCATTTTAATGATTTATAAGAGGCCTCTCTACATGTTGCCTACCGGCTTGATTGCAGACGTTCGGGGCCCAAGTTGGCAACGGAAAACCAATCATCGTATTGACTTACAGTTTACCGTTAGATAATCACCGATATTCAATACGTGCTCGTATACGAAGAGCTTTGGTTCGTGGTATGTTTTTAACCATTTCAAAATAATTGTCAAAAATCAACATGTTTCTACCTGTTTTTCATTGTTGTTTTCGATTTTTTCAGAGTAATTTGATAGAAAATTATGATTTTTAGTGAACGTAGAGGCACAGATATACTCATTGTTGTTTTATTGCAAAAATAATTAGACTGATTGGTCCTACCGTTTACCCACCATGTGTTGGAAGCTAAAGGCCTGTATTGACGCTTTTTGTCCTGTTTTGTTCGTTCCCTGCAGGTTTTACTCATGGGTTGTGAGATGTAAACTAGCCTCTTAACACGATAACCAATTTTTTTATTTTTTTTATTTATTATTTATTTGTCAATTCAAGATTATACAGAAAAGTTTGAATATACTAATATGCAGGATTAAAGGTCGTCTACCACCATACCGAACAAAAATATCACTATTATTTGATAATTTTTCGGTTTTAAAAATTTCTCGTGACGAGATTTACGTTTTGAAACACGACTACGTTTTTCAAGAGCGCCAAATGAAGTGAGATTAAGTGTGATTACTGATCAAAAAGTTTCTACGATGATTCAATTATTAGACGACGTATTCGTTCGTGCACACAAGTAGGCTCCATATACAATAGGATTTTTTTTTCTAAATGTATTTATTTTTTAGGTTCTTATATACTCAACCTCTATTTTTGAGTTGATTTCTGAGTTTTTGAGTCTTGAGTTCTGTACAAGTTGAGCATGTGATCCAAATTGATGGTTGAAGTGGCATATGTTTTTAAAAATTAGTAAAAAAGGTGGAGTTACATCTCGGGCTCCCAGGAAAAGACCAATAACGTTCCAGGGTTGGCTGTCGATCTTATATTTTTGAGTTGATTTATTAGTTTTTGACTTTTGAATTTTGTACAAGTCGAACATGTGATCCAAATTAATGATTGAAATGGCATATGTTTTTAAAAATTAGTAAAAAAGATGGAGTTTCATCTCGGGCTCCCAGGAAAAGACCAATAACGTTCCAGTGTTGGCTGTTGATCTTACATTATGAGTTGATTTCCTAGTTTTTGAGTTTTGTCCAAGTTGAACCGTCTGAATGCATGCGAGTGAGTTGAACCCGTGTGAACCACGCGCAGCTCAGCTTTGTGTTATTGTGTCGGGAAGGCGCCATATCAAGCGAGCTTTTAGCCTGCATGTTGGGCGGAGATGAGGTGAACATAATATAATATAAACCAGACGTACAACAATTATTATTACCGTGGCACGCCTGTGTCTCTAAGAGGTACTTGCACTACCACGGACCATCTTTCTCTCCCACTCTATCTATCTCTCTCTCCCATTATAACCGTCTTTCACTCTATAAATCTCTCTCTCTCTATGCTTCTCTCTGTACATCTCTATATCTCTCTCTCCCATTATAACCATCTTTCTCTCCCACTCTATCTGTCTCTCTCTTGCTCTCTCTCTCTCTCTCTCTCTCTCTCTCTCTCTCTCTCTCTATATATATGGGTCTCTCTCTCTTTATCCCCCGCTCTCTCCTCTTTTTCAAGCCTCTCTTTCTCTCTTTTACCCCTCTCTCTCCCTTTCTCCCCCCCCCCCCCCCCTCTCTCTCTCTCTCTCTCTCTCTCTCTCTTTCTCTCTCCCACTTTATTTCTCTCTACGGGTCTCTCTGTGTGTCTCTCTTTATCCCTCGCTCTCTCATCTCTTTTCAAGTCTCTCTCTTTATAAATATCTCTATCTTTGTCCCATTCCATCCATTTTTTCCTCTCTCTCTCTTTCTCTTTCCCCCTCTCTCTCTTAATCTCCCCCTCCCTACCCCCCCTCCCCTCTCTCTCTCTCTCTCTCTCTCTCTCTCTCTCTCTCTCTCTCTCTCTCTCTGTGTCTCTGTAGAACTGCAGTTTGACCTGTGACCTGCCACTCTGTAGCCCCACCTCGCCTCACGTTGGTCAATGGACGGCGGTGACTTCTGAGAGACTTATAGCTTCTTGGTTGCTAGGTTACTCACGACACAATACAGTACACAAACTGTGGTTGGTGCAACGTAGAAACTTGTCACTCACAAAACCAGTCGTTTTGTTGGATTTGTCTTTTTAATTTTATTTTTATTTCAGCTGAAAAGTATTCGTAATAACACTATGAAAGGTAGACGAAGACACAGCAAATAAATCAATATATGAATAGCTGCGAGGTTATTCTTGAACTCTTCTAATAATAGTAGGAAATTATATTTTATACCAAACTGATCACAAATTGAGATTTATATATGAATGATATAATTTGTTTTGATGAAATAGACAAAGTCCATCAAGAAAAAGCCCGTTTATGCATCTGTAAGCGTAGTTGTAATTTGTAATTATCTTAAACTTAGAAAAAAAAAAAAATTCAAAATGTTTTTTAAATCGTAATTTATTGCGAAGCTTGTAATTTGTGTATAGTTGCATTTAATATATGAAAAAGAATACCTAGAATGGTTGATCAATAGTTCAATAGTGGAGATTTGAAGTTGAAATTTCTTTTATTGATTCCCAATATCGATACATACATGTTCACAAAAGTCCACACAAAGCCTGATACAGGCTTGACTGTGGTTTCAAATCAAGAAAATACAATGTTGGATATAAAATGAAGAATAATGGTGAAAAATGAACAGTTAGTTTAGATGATATAGTATTAACAATTTGATTTATTTTTTCCAAACTTGGGCCTACATTAAATATACTTGCATTCACTAGTAAAGAAGGTCGTCTACCAACATGATAAAAACAAATGCCGTTGTTAAATTTATGAATTTTTTATTTTTTCTGAAGAGTATTACGATTTTCAGGACGAGGTTGACAATAATAAACGCAACTGCATCTTTCAAAAGCGTTACATCCTTCAAGTACATCGAGATTATAGAATTACCGAAATGTTTAACAATTATTTCGTTGGTAGATATAACCGTATCCTTTCGCGAACACAAGTATATCTACATACATTTATCTTCATATTTTAACGCAGCAGCTTTGTGAATTTATCCAAGTGTTTTGAACACTCATGATTTATACATTCGTTTAGTTTCAATTCACCGCAGAAGTGCTGTATATACATTTACATTCACGACACATTAGATGAAACTCTATGAAGACTTCGTGTGCAGTGGAAAAGTTGTGCAAGAAAACGAAAGCATGGAAAGTTGAGTTGAAGCTTGTTGTTGATTAACGACCCCACCAATAGTTGGTCGATACGGGGGTACGAGTAAGCGCGGTTGGTGATGAAACGGTGAAGTGGTGACAGGTGAAGGGATGTTTTACACTCCAACCACGCCGGAACAGTTTTTAAAACAGATGCTTGTGATACTTCATTCAGAATGAAGTACCCCATCTACAACTAGATTATATGGGGATTTTTTCTATTCCAAATGGCTATTCACTGGACCGCAAGTATAGATTTCAAGTTCAGATTAAGATTAAATTAGTTCAAGTTGTTTGTTCTGTTGACTTAGTTTAGGTTAGGTTAGTTGGATTAGATTGATTACGGTTAATTTGAGGTTCGCGCAACAACAACAACAATAACAACAACAATATCGTCCGTATACTGTAGCATCATAGTAGTATTCTTTAGTCTATGGTAGGTAGCATACACCGATAGTTCGTTGAATAGAGGCCTCTTTTTTTATTAGTATCTATCTGTTAAAAACATCGATTTGTATTGATTAAATCAGATGAACCACCTGTCGGGGCCAAACGTGATGCGATGTAACTAGAATTTAGATACATTATCCAGAAATTAGATAAAAGATATTATAAATATCTATATATAGAAATATAATAGAAATTATAGAGATAGAATATTATATATATTATAGATATAAGATGATATATATAATATATATAGGCCTATATAATATGATATAGAATATAGAGATAGAAATTATTTTTCTGGCCACTCCAAATAACATTTCGAAATCAAGTCGAATTTTACAAAAAGCATGAATACCGTTCTAGGAATCGTTATCAACAATACTCCAATTCTTCGTCGTGTCACAATTATATTTCGAACTTATTTCTCTTCTTTCGTTTTCTCTTTTCGTTTATAATTGAAATTGATCATTTCATGTCGTCTTTCCAAATCCTGCTTTGTTTCCGTTCCCAGTTTTTCCAAAGCTCGTATTTAATAATGTATCTGACAAATCAATCTAATTCTCTCCTATAAGAGCTTTGCAATGACAACGGTCAACGGTTTGACGTTTGAACGGTACGAGAGATAATTGCCAATTAAACGCGACGCGGCTGATAGAGAAAGGGTATATCGCGATTAATTAGCCAGGAAAAAAAGACAAGTAAAAACGTCAGCGTTTTACGGATTTGCCGCAGGAGTTTAGTCGACTGCGTTTTGTGTTGAACCCCTAATTGAGAGGGAGAGTTTTATTTGCTGAAGGGATGAAAAACACGGCCTCGTGAATCATCCTCAATTATATATTACATTATGATCGCTACGTTGCTGATCTCTCAATTAAAACTTATTGAGTTGATTTAGGTCCGGTTTTACCAAGTCCAGTTAGCAGTTATCTGAAAGTTGGTAAAAACAAATATCCCAGGTAACCATGGTGAAAACAACTTTTATCTGCCTGTTGGAGCTACTCCCACGTTGTTAATACCGGGCCTTAGTGAAGAAATTACCAGCGTCTATTTTTTTTAGTAATTACCAAGCTCTGACTGACAGTTAAGGGTTTCTTATCACCATGGTTACCCATGCTATTTATTCACACTAACCATCAGAATAAGGTTAGCATGGACTCGGTTATATATACCGGGCTTTGGTGAAATATCAAATTTTTGGTAACCCAGCTGTTTTTAATTGGTTCCCGTGTCACATAACGTTATGTGCACGAAGTTTGTGCTATTGACACGACTGCGTCTGGTCTTGGCGAATAGCATTGCTGTTCGCACTCGGCGTCGTTTCCTCGCTTATTTACCAACTACCATTCACTAACATATATCTAGACGTATGAATGTGGGTTATATTTGATCAGGCGTCTCCTATTGGAGTAATAACTATGATTAGTCCCCCCCCGCCCTCCCCTCCCCCCCCTCCCCCCTCCCCCCTCTCCTACCTACATGTTCAACTTCACGGCTCATTGATGTCGATATGAAATGTATAGTTTGTGCTCAATAAAGGTAGACAAGTTGTGACTATATGGTTATATAACCTATAAAGTTGGTAGACGTGAACTAACCTAGCCTAACATAGATGATGACTTGTGAGATAAGTGGTCGAGTGGTTATCACACTGAACCGTCATTTAGTGGTCAAGGTTGACCATATTTACAGAGGTTTTTCGTGGTTTCTCTTTGTAGTCTATTGTTGACAAATATCCGTATGGTTCCTATACAATATAAGTCACGACCACTTTTCCCACTATCCTTCCATTACCCCAGAAACCTTCATCACATCATCTCATTTCACGCATATTCAACATATTTATATTTAATCCAATATGAATGCGAATAAAACTTATATATTTATATATATATATATATATATATATATATATATATATATATATATATATATATATATATATATATATATATATACATATATATATATATATATATATATATATATATATATATATATATATATATATATATATATATATATATATATGTATATATATATATATATATATATATATATATATATATATATATATATATATATATAAAAATAAATATATACACATAACCAGCACAGAGACGGTTGAGTCAGTTGCTATCCTATCTAAACCGTTATTCAGTAGACCGAGGTTTGATTCCCGCCATGGTCGACCATCCTGACTAAGGTTTTCATTGCTTCCTTCAGTTGTTTAAGTTGGTATTTGTATGTTCCCTCAATACCAGGCCACGACTGTCTGCTTCTCGTAATTTCACCCGACCCGACCGGACTGAAGAGCTGTTCTCTGAACAGATTAGCCGTACACTAATATGAACTGCAATGAGATGATAATAGTCAGTCGGATTAAGGGGTAATCACATAGCATTATATGGCAATTCACACACGTCGAAAACTGTTGAATCGACTGAAATCAAGTCGTGTGTATATGACGTCACAAACCTGAAACTAAATTTTATAATGACAATATTTATTTCCCTAATGTGAGAGTTTTTTTTTCTTTTTTTAATAACATCGAAACTTGATACAGAATCATTGTTCCCCAATTAGGGCTATGGATG
>OZ023336.1:32003682-32016182 GCA_964007535.1 Brachyptera risi
TTTATGAATTGCTTCATAGTTAAATGACATATCAACCATGATACTAGATTTTAACAGTTATATCGACAATATTCCATTATTTCCCTAATTTTAGAGAACACTACAAATCTTCATCGCAATTTTAGAAATTATCATCAGCTGTTTGGTCCTCCAGAGACCATGATTCGTCGTGACGTAGGCATTATCGATTCTGTTCATAATCTCGAACAGGACCGACTTATGTCTACGTCACGACTTAGAAACTGAGCCGGGTCCTGGGGGACAAATCGATTAATGAAATTTCTGAAATTGAGATTATGATTTCTACTTCCCTCTAAAATCAAGGAAATAATGAAATATTTCCGATATATCTGTTGAAGTCTAGTATCAAGGTTGTGATCTTCTTTAATAATTTCTTATGGGATTTTGAGATCGACAGAACGATCCTACTTGTACATCTTTAACCTTAATAGGGACAAAATAACATGACGTGAAAATTTCACATGTAGATATATAAATAATCAAATATATAAATAAGAATATAGATATAGAAATATAGATAATAAAATAAATAAGATATATAAATTCTTTATTAGTGAAAAATAACAACTTCGCCTTTCAAAAGGTTGTCCACTAGACACAAAATAATGTATATCATAACAAAAATGAAAATATCTGATTAATAGCAATACAATAGTATTTGATACAAAAATTAATGATAATATTGGGGTATAGTCTGGGGGAAATTTAATATTGTGATTGATTACTTATGAAGAAAAAGGAGAGAAAAAATGAAAAAAATGAAATAAAGAGGATAAATTACGACATCATCTTTATAGTCTTCAGCTTAGATTTCCAATTTTGTTTTCATTGCATACTATTCTTCTTTTTCCCCTTTTTAATTTTTGTATGATTTCGTTATCATCATTTAATTTTTTTTTCTACATTTTCTTATTCAAACCTAGTCAAATTATATTTATTTTGTTATTCTCTAAAATGTTGTTATCGATAATTTTTTTTTATATTTTAATTAATTGATTTTCATTCTGTGTTTTTGCAATCTTATAATGTAAGACAGAGTCTGAATAAAGATAAATATATATTTGAAAAAGTTATTAGGAAAAAAAAAATCATTATGATATGAAAAGAAAAGTCAGTGAATCAAACTCGGCCAGCTGTATGCGTGCTTAGGCATGACGTCATCAAGTGTGCATGACTGTGCTGGCCGAGGAGAGAAGTTTTCCTCGGATTCGAGGGAAAACTCTTAATCGGCGCGAAGAGCTCATTGCCACTGACACGATCAAAACGTGCAGAGCCGGCGCGAAGAGCGGAAATTCAAAATGTTGGGAAAAAAAAGTCTGTCAAAAGTATAAGAGTAGATCCGGATCCGAGCTGTCTGGATAAGTCATGTCAAATCACGCGTGAAAAATGCTGAAGTTATTTGAAAAGACGAAAAATTCATATTTGAAAAAAAAAGGGGGTGGCTGAAGAGCGCATATCGGAATAAAGTCGACTCGGTCGTGTGACATGTGCTTCGGGGTACTTTTCAATGGAATGTCGTCAGGGTTCAGGTAAGGTTGGACACCCAAACGAATGTAACACAACCAAGACGACTTTATTCCAGTATATGATCTTCTGGCGCCCATTTGAAGAGTATAAATATTTTATGTTAGGTATATTTATGTTCATGCAGTGGGAATCTAGGGAGACATATTTTGGGAACCTATACACTTGCAGTCACATAAAATGTTTAATTTGAAACTGAGACGTGTGGCCGAGTGGTTAATACAATGAACCGTCTTTCAGGAGATCGAGGCTCGATTTCCGCATGGTTTTACCATCCTGACAGGTGTTTTTCGTGGTTTCCCTCTGTTGTTTAGATCAATACTGGAATGGTTCCTTAATAACAGGTCAGGACTGACATCCTCTCATTATCCAAAAATACCTAATTAAATAACCTTTTACCTCATCATTCCACCATCTCGTATATCATTCACCGACGCCAATAGATCGTGATCATCAGTACAGTGCATAAATAAGGTTAATTTATATATAATTTATATATATAATATAGTATAATTTATAAGGTTAATTTATTTATAATAATATAAATAAGGTTAATCTGAAAATAATACTTCAATTTAAATACTACTGTTTATACTGTTTAACTACTACTGTTTAATACTACTGTTTATGTTTTCTTAAGACGTGATTTTTTAATAGAAATTTTTCTTCTTTTATATTTCTCATTTTTTTCCCACCCTCCATTAAGTGCGTATCCACACATTGTCTTCTAGTTTTAGTGCGTATAATATCAATACATTTTCTCCAGGATGCATTTCAATTTTTAATGAAGGTTGATGAACCACTCCGTGTGAATGCAACCGTACTTGACATAAAACCATTCTTTTGTTTTTGCGTTCCTTGTACTAAACAATAAGATGAGTCAAAATTTTTTTTTTTTTTTAATAACATCGAAACTTGATACAAAATCATTGTTCCCCAATTAAGGCTATGGATGAAAGATAGGATCGTTTGGACGGGGCACCACAAGGGCGATCTTACCACCCCATTTTGATTATTTAAAACTAATGGTCTTCAACACCAGGACTGCGCTGCCTGTGACCATAATTTTTCGCCGTAGATAAAGTCTTTCAGTATAAACACACGAATGTTGATATCTTCCACATTGAACTAAGTCTCTTGGGCAAAATACCAAAACAATCCATAAATCCTCGTATTGAATAAACCATTGTAGACGGAAGAAGTCTTTTCAGAGTCGATTAGATGGACTACTTGTATGGTTTCATGCGACCGCCTCCTCGGGGTTAGTGGAGAATAAAGAGGGTTGTCCACTATAACTAGGAAAACGCGTTATGTGTTTCCGCGTTGATGGATGAGCTATACTTATATCAACTTAAATCTTTGGTTTGGTTATTATATATATATATATATATATATATATATATATATATACACACCTTGAGATCCGAACAATTATGTCACTGCCATCATATTTCCTGATCAATTTCAATCATAATAAATGAGGCGTTGTTTTGATTGTTTCCAATTGATGGTGACACCTGTTGCTTGGATTCAGTTGGTTTCTTAATAGCTTTGAGTGAATTAAAAAAAAATGAATTATATGTTTTCTTTACATCAAAACAGCTGATCTGATTGGACTGCAAGTTCGGAATAAGGTGTATAATTATAATATTTAATTCCATGAGGATTTGAATTCTCTCGAAGGAAATATTTTGGCGAATTTTTTTCTCTGGGTTATTCTTATGGGATTTTTTTAAAATTTTGAAATGATGTTTCTCAGAAGTGGTTCAATCGATTGCGCCTCAAAACTATACAGTATCGAGTTAGATATAGACACTTGTGTTTGCCAGGTTTCAACTGATTTTGAATTTTCGTTTGACCTGTGGAGCGCGAAAAGAAAAAAAAAACGGGCATTTTTTTCGGGTATGGTGAAATTGAGTCTTCGCTTCGCTCATCCAATAATCAGATCAACACAGTACATCAGTTTATATCTTTATTGGCTTGGCGATGCTTATTATATATCAATAATAGCATCCACCGTATATCTACATTGTGATATCATTTTTACAATCATTATGTATTTTGAACTGAGTGTCCATATGATCTGCATTCTATATATTGTTGTTATTTCAATGATGAACTTGTAAATCCTCCAATTGACGAAAATAAAATGAAATGAAATGAAATATAAACCACAATAAAATATAGAAAAACGTAGCTTAGATAGAGTTGGTTAGGTAGGAGGGTAGTTAGATTAGGTTGATGTCTTTTGTCTACGAAAAAAGAAGGTCCCGATCGACCGTCTGATGAATCCACACCACTATAGCACGGGGGGTTCGCGTCTTCATATAAGAGGATACAAGTTACACGTATACGTCAATTTCACTCGAGCGCAACAACAACAATAACAACAAAAAACAACAACAACAACAACAAAAACAACAATAACCACAACAATACACGGATATCATAGCTATGACTTTTATCTTTAGCAAAAAAGTATGGTCACAGCCAGCGCACTCCTCGTGTCAAAGTTCATTGTTTTTTATTTGGAATAATTAAAATGGGATGGTAAGATCGCCCTTGTGGTGCCCCGTCCAAACGATCCTACCTTTCATCCATAACCTCGATCAATTAGGAACAATGATTTCGTATCAAATTTCGATGTTATTAGAAAAAAAATGCCAATATACTCCCAGTATGTTTTGTAAGTAACCATATGGCCATTGTGTTCCCCCTTCCCCCCCCTCCCCCCTTGTCTCTCGCGCCTGTGTTTTAAATACGGCACGTTGAAAGTAATCAAGAACATTACGTTTCACCTTCCTTCACCAACATCGGTTGCCATAGCGACACTAATTGTTAAAACCTGTGCTGTTTTTCCCGTGACACGTGTGTTTATTAAGTGCGTGCGTCCTGGCAAGATGTTGAGGGGGGGGGGGGGGGGGGGCAGTGTCGGGAAAATACGTGGAAAAACAGATATGCGCAAGTAGGAGTAAATGTAAAAGTGAGATATTGGTACACATTAATGAAAACTGTGTTATTAAATACTATAGGAAAACGCAGCATGTAAGATTTGAGCGATATATTCGAGGGAAATCTAATATAAATTTCATTGTTTTCCTGACAACATCTTGGAATTATAAATTTTCCGTACAAAAATGTTTTCAACTTATGTTAGGTTATTCTTATGGCTGTTTTCCAAATTTCAACAATCAATCCACCCAATCGATTTTTACCCGAAATTAGACATCTCCAAGTTTACTAGAATATAAGTATAATTTGTCTGGAAAAAGTTTCGTGCGGATTGGCTTTGCATTGCGACCTGTGGAGCGTACCTAGCGTACTGTGGAGCGTACCTAGCGTACTGTGGAGCGTACCTAGCGTACTGTGGAGCGTACCTAGCGTACTGTGGAGCGCACCTAGCGTACTGTGTAGCGTACCTAGCGTACTGTGGAGCGTACCTAGCGTACTGTGGAGCGTACCTAGCGTACTGTGGAGCTTACCTAGCGTACTGTGGAGCGTACCTAGCGTACTGTGGAGCGCACCTAGCGTACTGTGGAGCGTACCTAGCGTACTGTGGAGCGCACCTAGCGTACTGTGGAGCGTACCTAGCGTACTGTGGAGTGCACCTAGCGTACTGTGGAGCGTACCTAGCGTACTGTGGAGCGCACCTAGCGTACTGTGGAGCGTACCTAGCGTACTGTGGAGCGTACCTAGCGTACTGTGGAGCGTACCTAGCGTACTGTGGAGCGTACCTAGCGTACTGTGGAGCGTACCTAGCGTACTGTGGAGCGTACCTAGCGTACTGTGGAGTGCACCTAGCGTACTGTGGAGCTGAGTCCTCGCTTCGCTCATCCAATAAAATATGATATTATCGATATTTTATCACTTGGAAGATGACGTTTCTTGCTGTCGAGTAACAAATGACAAACAATAGTTACCATAGCAATAGTGTACAAGCCATTTCTCCAACAACGACTTGGTGTTAGTAATTTAAAATTAATTTTTGTTCTCTTTGTCTCCTAAAATATTAAATATTATTCATGTATTCGGTCTCTGCTACGAGCTACAATATTTATACATGTTTTTCTTCTGACAGCCCGCACTCAAGAACTTGTGTTCTTACGCGGGCTTCTGTTAGCTTTATTATCTTCACCCATATTACATATCAACGCTTACATATGCAGAATAAAATGAAATTGAATTGAATTGAATTGAATATAGCGAACTGGTGGACCACCGAATATTCTGAATGGTCAATTCCAACTGATGGACCTTGTAATCTCTCTTTCAAGAATGGGTGACGTCACTTGGCAGAAGCCTATACAATCAGGGTGTTTTCTTCCCTCTATAGGCTTCTGTCACGTGACAAATGACAAACGATCGTTACCATAGCAATACAGCAAACTGGTGGACTACCAAACATGTTGATTGGTCAATTCCAACTGGTGCACATTGTTGTCTCTCTCTTTCAACAATGGGTGACGTCACTTGACAGAAGCCTATTCATTGACTGGTGTCCGTGATTCAACCACGTTTTTCCACAGCCTACTTGATTCAATATCCACATCCACTGTTAAAACCAAGACGGTTAGATCGCAATCAGCCTTTCAAACGGTCATATTGATTTAAAATGTTTTAACAGGCTCTTGGGATTTCTTCCGATAGAGATCTTGACATTTATGCCGCATCTCCCTCCTCCTCCCCCCCCCCTCCCCCTCTGCCCCGAGCATTTAATTGAATCGCCCGATTAAAATGGTAGAGCGCCGTGTGCAATCTAACTCTTGTCTAGCGTCCTGACACCTGACTGCCCCCCCCCCCCCCTCGCCCTGGCCAAGTCTGACGGCCACTTACACGCGAATTAAGCACGCTTATTTTTCAATTTTATATTTCGCTTGGAAATTCCTCGGTTTGTAGAAAAAAAAGGTGTGGGTTTAATTAAAAGTGTGAGTTGTGAGGAACGAGTGTTAGCTACGATGGGAACGAGATATTTAATGGAATAATTGTAATTTGAAGAGGTAATTCGTTGGTGTATAGTTGCGCATGTGCAGCTTGTAGTATATGTTTTTTTTATATTGGGTTTTAACGACGCACTGTATTGATTACTAAGATCTATTGGCGTCGGATGAATGATTAATGAGATGATGGGATGATGAGATGAATTTTTTTTTTTTGTATATATAATCACTTAGAAAATAGATACATACATTTGGCATGTCATTTAACTTTGATAAAACTTCAATCGTTATAGCTTTCCAAATAAATGGAAGTTTTTTTGTGACGATAAAAACTTGTCTATTGAATATATCGAATTAACTGAAAATGAATACTACATAAATATCTATCGCCCGGTTCCAACAAGTCAGGTCGGGGGGTGTCAAAACACCATCATCTAGGGCCTCTTACATAATGCCGGCTGGCCAATCCTATCGCATGTTCATCTTCATCCTCTTCCTCTTCATCCTTTTCCTCTTCATCCTCTTCCTCTTCATCCTCTTCCTCTTCATCCTTTTCCTCTTCATCCTCTTCCTCTTCATCCCCTTCTTCACTTTCTTCTTCCATCTCTATTAATATTCGCCATGCTTTCCGTTCTTCCCACAATCTTCCCTCTTCCACATCTTCCTATACACCTCTTCTTACACTTCCAACTTCCACTTATCTGATCTCAATGATTATCAGTGAATAAGAAAATAAATTGTTCCGACCTACATGATGATATACATTTAAAGAATATAACAAAGAAACGTTTATTTCAATTAAATGACGGTATTAAAAAAAAAGGTAATCTTCATCATTCATACTACAAATTGGGATATTTTTTGTTCCCATAATCGAATGGTTGGTACGTGCATAGTAAAAAAAAAAATGAAATGTTGACGTCAACATCCAATTGTTGACTTATTCGATTGATTAACCACAACAAGTTACTTACAGACGTCTGTTGTATCGACGTAATGTCGTAGACTCTGCCGTGTGTGTGTGTGTGTGTGTGTGTGTGTGTGGGAACAGTTTTAATTATGTCATTAACTATTCGCGCGCATCTACCACTGCGCAGCTAATCACGGATGCTAAACTGTGGAATGTGGATCGGCTGCTGCATGATGGACATGGTTAACATTCCATTCACATCGGAACTGTACCCCATAAAGGTGAAGAGAAGAAAAAAAAGAGAAAAAAAAACAGGCCGATATAGAAACAGGTACAAAAAAAAAAAACGAAAACAAAACCAAAAAATTATACTTTGAATAAAACAAAAAAGTGTTTCGGGTACCGCCCATACTTCAACAGTGCAGTATATGTATATATATATATATATATATATATATATATATATATATATATATATATATATATATATATATATATATATATATATATATATATTTATTATAGTCGGCATTACAAATTCCAGAACATTTTTTTTATATCTCTTTTCACGTGAGAGGATTTTCGGAGCGGTAGTTTTTCTCTTAATCTTTACTTCGTCTGTTCTCACCCCCTCCTTTAAATTCCTCTCTCTCTCTCTCTCTCTCTCTCTCTCTCTCTCTCTCTCTCTCTCTCTCTCTCTCTCTCTCTCTCTCGCGCTCGCTCTACTCTTCTCTTGACTTTATGCATTCATACCTTCATCTATACCACCTACACACACTAAGAACCCACACTTACACATATATACATATATATATATATATATATATATATATATATATATATATATATATATATATATATATATATATATATATATATATATAAATGTAAAACAGCCGAACACTGCCGATATTACACGAGGACACACGAATGTTTGTTGCCCATTTCGAACAATACAACTGCACCTGATGTTGTAATTAATCTGGTTCTGTTCGAAAGAGGCCGGTTGTCGGGGACATTCCAGGCATGCATGTGATTCCTGCGGGTTATCGTGATACCGTCTGGATTCAACCCTTTATCCCTGTCGGTGACACTTGTATACTCCTGGATCCTTATCGCCACACGGGCGCGTTGCTCTGCTGGTGCGATTAGCGAACATGCTTGTCTCTGTTGTTGTTGTTGTTGTTGTTGTTGTTGTTGTTGTTGCTGTCGTCGTCGTCGTCGTCGTCGTTGTTGTTGTTGTTGTCGTCGTCGTCGTCGTCGTCGTCGTCGTCGTCGTCGTCGTCGTCGTTGTTGTTGTTGTTGTTGTCGTTGTTGTTGTTGTTGTTGTCGTCGTCGTCGTCGTTGTTGTTGTTGTTGTTGTTGTTGTTGTTGTTGCTGCTGTCGTCGTTGTTGTTGTTGTTGTTGTTGTTGTTGTCGTCGTCGTCGTCGTCGTTTTTTTTTTGTTTTTTTTTTTTGTTGTTGTTGTTGTTGTTGTTGTTGTTGTTGTTGTTGTTGTCGTGGTTGAGAGGTATCAAATCTCCCCTGACTATAGATATGCATAATAGCAGATGTTGATAAGTTTCAAATGCACGAATAATTGGGGATAATAAATAAATTGAGAGATTCTCTGAAGTTCCGTTGAAATTTGATTATATATTTACAAGTAATTAATAACTCATTAAAATTATGTTTTGATATTTGTTTTGGCATTTTTAAAAATAATATCCAGTTTTGAGATCCTTGCCAGCAATATATTATGTCTGTCAATTATCAACAAAATGAAGACATAATTAGCAAATTAATAAATTAATAATCCGTTTGTTTATGTGAAATATATTTATTTATTAATATTAAATATTTATTACTTATTCAAGCCCCACAAGTGCAATATGATGGAACACAAACATATAAATACATGTAAATACATGTAAATGTCATTCACTTTTTTTGGATTAGTACAGAGCAAAAACATGTGGAATCTAGCATTTTCAATATCATTTGACATTTTGCATATTTAATTTAATTTAATCAACTTAATTTAATTTCACTTTTTTTCACTTCATCTCAAAGTCTGTAGACGGACATTTCTTAAGAATTCATTTTTTTTTAAAATTTTGTTCGAACAGTAAGTCAAAATTCATTGTATTCAATTTGATCCAACAGGAAATCTATACTCATAGCTTGATATAATAAAACTGGAAAGAAAAACGTTTTTCTCTGATAGATATATATGTTCCCATACATATAGATAAGATACATGGATAATAATAAATTGTCTCAAATCAATTGCTCTTACGTATCATAGAATGTGATAAGGTAGTAAAATCCTCCACTTCGCACCGCGGTTAAAGTGTTTGCAATTTGTCCCCATTTCACTGCTCTCTTCCTGCATCCTGTGCTCTTTATCGCCGCGATTTCCGACAAGAGACACATTCTACTCAGTTTACCCTCCATACACAATATAAACGGGGATAAAAAAATAAAAAAATCTATTTTCATCTCCCCCCTCTCCCCCCCTGACAATGCTGCGAGCTAGCCTCAAATCCAACAGGAATTCTGCACGATTATTATAATTTGAGGTTTGACATTTTAATATAAAACACCGCTGAATGATTTATCACCCCCCCCCCCTCTCTCTCTCTCTCTCTCTCGCACTCTCTCGCACCGTGAGAGACTTGCCGGTCGAGCCAGCGAAGAATGAAATGGATTAATCGGCCGGTATTAGAGGATGCCGTGCAGGTACTAGCTGCGTGCACTTGCACCCAGTGGCGTACTGGTTGCGAAGGTCGTCAGGCAAAAAGTGGACCAATCATTTAGCGTGTTTATTAGGTTTCTCTAAGACGGACTTGTTTGAGAAGTGCTGGTGAATGCGACTAGAAAGGTATACGGGTTTTATATGGGAACTGTTAGAATTGTCAATTTAGATTGTCAATATATTGACTGATTGTCAATGAAATGTAGAAATGTCAAGAAATTAAGGAAGACATGGAAACTATTCTGGATTGTCAATGGGAATAAAACGTGAAACCTCAGAATGTTTGGGAATTCAGGAAGACATGGAAAATATTCACAATTGTCAATGGGAATAATATATGGAACCTCGGAATATCAGGGAATTCAGGAAGGCCTAATGTTTAAGCTTCTTCATCATTTAGTCATTCATATTTTTGTACCATTTTTTTTTTGTCAAATTGAATCCACCGAACTCAATAAAATAATAATATCACAAAATTCACCACAAAATTCATAGAAAAATTAATACCAGGCCCCAAATGAAAGTGCATGTGTAATTTCTATTGTGCTTAGCACTGATTATAATGTTTGATCCCATTTATTGAACGTTCGCTTTGAACAAAGGAAACACGAGGGAAAATACGCCGTAACGCGTCACAAGTCTTTGTATTCAAATCTCACACTTCCTACATTGAACGTTACTAGTCAATTACTAGAAACATATACTTACATAAATTACTCAATTACTTTATTTACATAACTATACAATTAAATTATTAACATAATTGAACAATACACAAACAATTTGTGAGAGACTTGATCTTCTCCCCCCCCTATTCCCCCCCCCTTGATCTCCTCCCTAAATCACTTGCTAATCTTATCTAGTCCCGTGCTGGAGTCTTCTACAACAACCGGGCCCCTTGCCGGCTCACTTGTATGGGACCGGGCCCCATGTGCTGGAGGAATGTGGGCCCACTTATTCGGACCTTGACCCAGTGAGTGCGTGTATAACTCATTGCACCGAGCTAGAGTAATGTGGGCCTACTCGTTTGGGACCGGGCCCAAGCGTCTGTGGTTACAGAAATATGGGCCCACTTGGTTGGGACTGAGTCCATGTGTCTGCTTCTCCAGGAATGTGACTTATTCGGAACCACTAAACAGGCCCCATGCAGCTGCTACTTGATTAATGTGGGTCCACTTGTTTGGAACCGGGCCCATGTGTCTGGTCCTCTGGGAATGTGGGGCCATTCGTTCGGGACCAGGCCCACTTGTGTCTGCGGTTACAGAAATATGGGCCCTTTTGTTTTGTATCGGGGCTTATGTGTCTGCTTCTATGGGAATAAGAGCCCATTTGTCTGCGGTTACAAAAATATGGGTCCTCTTGCTTTGTACCGGGCACTCTTGTTTAAAACGGGGTCCCATGTGTCTGGTTCTCTAGGAATAAGGGCCCGTTTGTCTGCAGTTACAGAAACATGGGTCCTCTTGTTTTGTACCGGGCCCTCTTGTTTAGGACGGGGTCCCATGTGTCTGGTTCTCTGGGAATAAGAGCCCTTGTGTCTGGGGTTAGAGAAATATGAGCCCTCCAGGCCGGGGTCCCATGTGTCTGGTTCTCTGGGAATAAGAGCCCTTGTGTCTGCAGTTACTGAAATATGGGTCCTCTTGTTTTGTACCGGGCCCTCTTGTTTAGGACGGGGTCCCATGAGCCTGGTTCCCCGGGAATAAGAGGCCTTGTGTCTGGGGTTAGAGAAATATGGGCCCTCTTGTTTCGTACCGGGCCCCATGTGTCTAGGAATGTGGGCCCACTAGTACGCTGCAGAGGTATCCGAGTGATTAATGCAAGCGAATCTAGCGAAAGAGGCGTTCACGTCTTCACATATAACAGACCGGTCCACAATCTCGCCGTACTACCCGGGGGGAAAACATCAGGTGTGAACTGCTGCTAATTGTTTGTCTTACTTTCAGAACCGTCATTACATATTTCTTCTCCTCACTCGGGTCCATTAGACACTGATTGGATGAGCGGTAGCGGGGACATCCGTTCGTTCCACATATAGCTGTTCGGATTGTCTGGTTTTTTTTTAATACGCTCCACAGGTTGTTATAGGTAAAACCGATTCGATTTGATTCTGGGCATTATTCATCCTGAACTGCTTATCACTGTAGCGTTCAGGGTGATAATTGGAAGAGATTTGAATAAAAAAATGAATGGTGGATGTTCGAAAATACACATGAGCGAGGAATATCGCGATTTTTTTATTTTTTATTATTCATCAGTATCGAGAGTTGATACAAGATCATTGTTCCCCAGGTGATGCTATGAATGAAAGTAGGATCGTTTGAAGAGGGCGCCACAGAGACGATGTTGTCACCACATTTTAATTATTCGGAATAAA
>OZ023336.1:32022715-32052715 GCA_964007535.1 Brachyptera risi
CACTCTACACCACAACCAAGCAATAACTGTCATAATTCCAGCCGTTAGGTTGGCTCTCCGTGAAACACACCCCACCCCTAGTCTTCTACCTGAGCCCCCACATGGAACAGCAATATGTCAAACTATGAAGAGATAAAACACAATATATTCTCGTCGTAAGACTTCTCGTAATGATATTGAAATGGTTATGGCACCACAACAATGTAGACATTACGGCGTGTTTTGTCTATAAGCATGGTGAGTGTTGGTGTTCGAGGCCCTGGGCCCTGGTTCACAACGAGTCCTATCTTTAGAATGTCCCAAGTCAGGACCATTTTAATGAGTTAGGACTAGGTGAACTCTATATACGCGTTGTTGAACGAGCGGAAAGTAATAGTTTGTCGACTTTTTTGCCAAACTTTTGTCTAAATTCACCAATTGGGTGACATTTAAGTTATAAATGGGTAAAAACTGCTTCGATTGGTATCAATTTAGCACATTTCATGTTTTTTCTTCAAAATGGCTGACCCGATCAAGCTGAGAATTTCCAGAAATGTGTATCAGAGTGTAATTCAACTTCACAAAAAATTTCATTTTTATTTAAATAAATATATTTTTATTTTTTTCTCGCCGTGTTATTCTAATGAGTATTTTTGAAATTTATAAAATTCATAAAAATAAAAGTTACCACTCGATGATGCCACAAAACTATACAGATCTAAGTTATATGAGGAACCATAATGAAAAAAAGTTTGAAGTTGATAGCTGTAGCCGTTTGACCTGTAAAATAACAAAAAACTGACAAAAAAAAAACCGAAAGAAAAAAACCAACACCAATTTTCTCAGTATGTCAAATTGAATCCTAGCTAAAGCTCGTCTAATTAATTGGTTCCCAGTTTGGACCATTTTACTGAGTCAAGACCAATATTGGTCAACTATGGTCTCAACTTGAGACCAAGATTAGTCCTAATTCGGTAAAAAGGTCACAACTTGATTACGTCCTAATGATGGGACTTTTCGTGAATCCGGGTCAACTCGGGGGAGGGGAGGGAGGGGGGTTCAGACATGATGTTCTCTCATTCGTACACCTGAATACATTGACTGTGTCATCAATTAATTTATTTTGTATTTTCAATTTTTTCCCCCAATTTTTGTTGATAACTGTCTTCAATTTTTAATGTGCATAGAAATTATTATATATATATTATAGAAATATATTGAACAATCCGAATTAAAGTTTATAACAAAAACATTCTGAGAAATTGAAATTTTTTTTAGAAAATGTTTTCTTTTTTTTCCATTCCGGGTAACTTTTTTGAACAAAGTTGGGTAAGTGCATAAACTAGGGAAAAACTTGTGGACTTGAGTTCGAAATACCCCTCTTCCTCCTCCTCTTCCTCTTCCATCTCAACTCTTCCCACCACTTCCCTCCATTTTTCTCCGTCCTTCCACCATTTCACCTCTCTCCTTCGATCCGTGTCTCTTCTCTCTCTTCCATCACAGAATATTCTCAAACGTTTTAATAATTTTTCAAAATATTTCAATAATTTCTTATCTATATACTTTCATTGTTTTTACCTGAAACTTCAATTTGAGATGGTTAATCACGTAATAACTAAAACTATGGTCATAAAACCATATAATACAACATTCAAGAAAGTGTTGTTTCATTTTGAGTTGATACACCTACTTGTGTGATACTTCTCTCTCCCTTTCTCCGTCTCGTAATTATACCACGCACCTCGTCTTGTGTGTCTCTATTTGCTCGAGGATTATGCATCTGCTTCAGTTCGCCTATTAGGTTTTGGTAAAGTAATTATGTAACTAGCATTAGCCAACTGAGGCAGCTTCGTCTATGTGTGTGCCACAGCGAACCAGCGCCTACGCGTTCAATTATATATCGACCTAACTGCTACCCGGCTAATACGTACTACACTGATTATAGTCATTAGAAATTATACGTAATTATAGTTTTAAATATTAATGATGATAGTATATTGGTGTTATAAAAATAATAACGGTAATTTAAATTTGTTTTTTTAATTTTCTGCATATTTTAGGTGTAATTTGTTTTTTTTACCGTGTGTTTTATAATATAAGTATAAGAGGCGCTTGTTATTTATTATTAATGAATGAATGAATGAATTATATTTTATTTTATATATCATATTATATCAATTCGTGATATTTAAGTATTCATTTTCATAAACATTTAAATTTAATTGGCTTGTCAGTTAAAATGATCTTTCGGTACTTTATTTTGATTATTAATAATACCCAAACTCTTTTAGATGGAATGATTCAATCTGATGTGGCTGATAAAGAAAATCGGTTCTTTTGATTAATTGTATGAAACTCAATGATTTTTCGGGAGAAAATATTTTTTTAAATTTTTTTTTACGTACTTAATTCCACCAACATAACTTTTTTTTTTAAATAACATTTAAACTTGATACAAAATCATTGTTCCCCAATTAAGGCTATGGATGAAAGATAGGATCGTTTGGACGGGGCACCACAAGGGCGATCTTACCACCCCATTTTGATTATTTAAAACTAATGGTCTTCATAACTATAGCAGAAATATCGCATATATTTGGTCAAACTGTAGCATTGTCAGACTACTGATTTTCTTAGGACGAGGTTTATGACGAAAAACGCAACTGCATCTTTCAAAAACGTTTGAAGCAATATTTTGTAATTTTCGAAGTATTTACAATAATTTAGTTGGTAGACAAACTCCATCTTTCGTGAACACAAGTATATTTATATTTTCTTATTCATTTTAAAATCCCAAACTTGGAATTTCTTCTAGCAATATTTTGTAAATTTCGAAGTATTTACAATAATTCAGTTGGTAGACAAACTCCATCTTTAGTGAACACAAGTATATTTATGTTTTCTTATTCATTTTAAAATCTTGAACTTGGAATTTCTTCTATGACTTGATTCTAAAGTGTGGTTATTTGATCGTAATTGATCGTGACGTCATTGATAACAAAGCAGACTGGTGTGCACAGAAGTTGAAGCCAGGACTGTCTAGCCCAGTCATGGCTTGTCTCAACTAATTATATATACACTCACGTAAGAACAACTATTTTTCCAATAAGAGCCAAGAGACATGTAAATGTTGTCTATTACGCCTAGAGTAAGCCAGCAGTCATGGTGATTTGTTAGATAAACCATTTAAATATTCTATTCGTATACTTTTTCATTCATTTCTATTCTCTCTATTCATTCATATTCATTTCTACAATCATTTTATGAATCCAATATTATTTCAATAGAAGTTCGATGAAAAGAAAACGCATCCAATAGTTTGTTCGATTACGACGTATTGTTATGGTAGCTCGTATTATCGCAGAAAAATCAAATACAAAAGCGAATAAGTCCATTTTTTGTTTGTTTTTGTATTGAATTTTATTTTATCACACAAATACATAGAACAAATCAAGTCCACATTTCCCACGAAGCCTAAAACAAGGCTTATCTGTAGATTAAAAAGAATGAAACACCATAACTGCGTATAAATAAATAACATTATGCATCAATTAGAAAATTAGAATGAACAGACTTTGAGGGATGAATAATAATAGCTTAAAGTTATGATAACGATAAGCAATCCGTTTATATTACAATATATATATATATATATATATATATATATATATATATATATATATATATATATATTCAATATCATCGAAACTTGATACAAAATCATTGTTCCTCAATTAAGGCTATGGATGAAAGATGGGATTATTACAAAATATAGAAGACATTCTATCATAAATAATGAATATTCATACATATTTTTAAGAAAATTTGATATATATTTCAAAATATTTTTTAAAAGTTTCCATTTTCTCTCTGTGACACTGTCAAAAGACGTGAATAAAAGTTATTTTGAACATTTATCCAACCACTTGGTTTTCTTTTGGATTCGTTGTTATCCCACTGACATGTATAAAACTGACGCAAATAGATCCTTGTATACGCCAATTGAGAGTAATGACAACACGAGTATTTTAACGGAGCACCACAAGGGTGATTTTACCACCCCAAGGGCGATCTTACCACCATAAGCGAATTAATTAACCCTGATAAGTTGCTGAATTAATATACAACACACTCGAACAACTGTGAATGGTAAACAAACAAGCCCAGGGGTAATGAAACAAATATCAAACGTAATTTCTTCACAAACCAACATTTCAACATCCAACTCATTTCAACCGTTTTGCGAGGGACCAGTAAATTTGGTGTACACCTGATTTCAGATTTCAATGGATTTCAGGAAAATTTCACAGGATTTTAAGAAGATTTCAAGGGATGTCAGAAATATTTCATGACAAATGTACACCAGATTTCAGGAGTTGTTAACCCCTGACCGTTTTGTATGTATATAATAAATCTTCTCACTCGCGCAATCACCTATGCATGTACATCGTTTTCCCCGTCGTATGATAAACACTCATTAAGAGTAACCGTTACCCAAATACGGTTTGTATTAACTACCCACAGTTTAATCGAAATACCCTTAAGAGTCCATACGAGTGGATTTAGCGAAATATCAGTTCTGGTAATAACTTTTGAACGGTATGAGATATCGAAATTCCAATAAGCAAGAAACACAGATAATTACAACTATACAAGTCATATCGCATAACTATCAGGCGTATATACAACTGAAAAATATGTTTTTTTTAGTTATTATCAATTAATTGTATTCATTATCTGAGAAGAGTTGAGATGGAGGAGGAGGAGGAGGAGGAAGAGCAGAATCAAACAGACGAGACGTAGGAAAAAGAGGACAATTGGGACTGGCAAAATCAAGTTGACATGCTGTGCTCTTGTGAAGTGTACTTACTTTTCACTTTGTTAGAAAAAGTAGTTGAAAAAATTAAAAATTATTATAAAAAGTTATCATTACCGAAAAAGTGATGATAATATTAATCTATCCCAGATTCCGAATTGATGGATCAGGGGGTGGAACACATTTCACCCAATTAGTAGTTATTTATTACCAAATAATTAATTACTATTAATTAAAATAAAGTGATATTTCGCTAAATGGCGACTCCCATGGACTCTTAAGAGTAACCAATACCCAAATACGGTATGTATTAACTACCCACAGTTTGATCGCAATCCCCTTAAGCCGATAAGATCTCCGAACACCTTCCTCTATAACACACACACACACACACACACACACATTGCTGGCGATATTAATTATTCATCGATTTCGTCCCGTTGACTGCATTCCTGCGAGCTGTTCTCTCGACACGGCCGCTCGTTCTGGTTGCAGGATAGACCGAACCGACGATCGGCGTCAAGTCGAATGCAGAATATCGCGTCTAACAACGACATTGCTGTTTTACATATCTTTACATATTACAAGGTGTATTAATCGATGTAATAACTCATACATCCACTTCTAATGAATATACGAAACCAAATTACGAAACCAAATAATAGAAATAATAATGTAATTAACATATTATTCAGCGTGTCCTAGATGATGAATAACGTTTACTTTATACTCGCGAATGACTTGGATGAATATGTATGTAATGCTATATTTTACATGTTGAAACTGTCAAGTGAAAAAGTTTTGCAGTTTTTCGTGAATTAATTATAATTTCGCCTATAAAGATCGCTCTTGTGGTGCCCCGTCCAAACGATCCTATCTTTCATCCTCAGCCTTAATTGGGAAACAATGATTTTGTATCGAGTTTCGATGTTATTGAAAAAAAAAAAAATTTAAAGAGCGGTTTTATTAGATGTTCGTTCGTTTGGTTAGAATAGTCGTGGTTTCATATTTGAAGGTGGATGGTGGCGGGTTCGAGTCCCGGTGTAGGTATATGGGTTTTTGTGAAAGTCATTTCGCTTATTGTCCTTGCTTTGTTTTACTGCCACCTGCTGGTACAACCTATCTGTTGGTGGGGTGACTAAGAACCATTAAAAAAAGCGATTTTATGAAATGGTCATTTCCACCCATATGTTATGGTTTAGCATACGACATAACTACTGGTTTTAGGTAACATTAAATTATAATTAATTCCTTCACACTATCTTTATCATCACCTATAATAAACCTTCATCTCATCATCTCATCAATCATCCATTCCAGCGCCAATAGATTTCAGTTATCATTACAGTGCGTCGCTGAACCCAATATAAACATAAATTTTATATATATATATATATATATATATATATATATATATATATATATATATATATATATATATATATATTTGATAACATTGAAACTTGATACAAAATCTTTGTTCCCCAATCAAGGCTATGGATGAAAAGTGGGATCGTTTGGACGGGGCATCACAAGGGCGAACTTACCAAACAAATGAAAATGAAATGAATTTATTATTTTTTAAAAATAAATGATAGTTTAGTTTGGTTCGGTTATAGTTCAGTCTATATTTGTTGGATTCAGGTTTATTTAGGTTGCAACAACAACAACAACAACAACAACAACAACGTCTCAGATCTGGTAGCAGATATTCCTGGCCGTGATTTCACAAACTGTTGATTAACTTATCAAGTTGTCAAGTTTGACTATATACCAATGTTATTTCGTCTACTCACTAATCACGAGCTTATAACTCTTAATCTGTTGATTTAATACTTTAACAGAACCGGATCCCGGCAAGGGAATCCATTATATAATAAAGCCATGGTGATACAGCACAACTAATTTATATCTATGAAGTATAAGTTAGTTGGTTTTGTATGTTCTTTCTTCGTGTAATTATATTGGCTTTGGCAGCGCTATTCGAGACTCGACTCTGTGTAGTTTATGTGTGAGAAGATTGAAGATAATGAATAGCTATTTCTTGAAACAATATTGAGTGTTGGAAAGTATAGATTAATGTTTTATCTGCGCTGAAATAACCTAGCGGTTAGTGTATCTTGCATATAACATCGAAAAACAAGAAATTAATTTGAATGTTATACTTACGGATGATACACTAGTTGGAACCGGTTATGTACTTTGATAAGTATTAATTATTTAATTGTTAGATAAGGTGGGAGAATCGTGTACGTAACCAAGGGTGATCAACACGATAATTTTTGATGAATTTATTATTAGTCAGTTGGTACGACCAGCTCGTGATATATCACGAATTTGACAATTTTCAACAGAAAAAAGAAACGAATAAAATTAGGCTATACGTTCTCAAACAAACTTGATTTTTATTATTTTTGAAATATTTTTAGTCTCAAAACCCGGATACCCGCAATTCGTTTTGAATAGTTTCATATTCTATACTGAAAATATATTTTTTTCTTTGATTCTATTTGTTTCAAATGTGTAAAGTGCAAGTTATATGCTATTCATTTTTAACTAACTTATATCATGTGTGTGATCAAACAATGAATACAATAAACCATGACCATCATAATTATTATTATACCCATTATATTCAAGGTATAATTGCAAATTTACACTTTTACTTCTGTTACTTTTGTTTCAAAGCCCTTCAAAATCGCGATTCAATTTAATATATCACTTCAATATGTTCCCTGTGACACCTATCTCTCGGTATACACACACTTTTTCTTATCATTTCCCCATCGACTTTTCACGCCTTCTTTTATTTCATCACAAACAATGATAACTAGTTGTCTTGATTTCATTTCACATCGCATCTCCATGACAACCAACGAGAGCGAGTGAGAGAGAAAGATGAACCTTAGAGACCAAATGCCTTAAACGAATAGAAATAAATAGTTACTTCATCTCACTTTCTCTTCCACACGACTTGACGACATTGTGCATCCTAAAACTGCATCGAAATACTTTTCATTCAATATTACGTTATATTACTAGTCTTACCTTTACTCATGCGTTTACCTGAAGATGGTAAACGAGTGCAGCAGCTCCATCTAGCAGCGTTTTCGGAGACCTTGTATGGACTTATTATTCCCAATGTGTGACTTGTTGCCTAAAACAAGTCCTGACAGGGGAAGTGAAAGTGACCGTTGTTTGGTCTAGTCCACAGCCTGCTTCATACAGATCATTCTTCTCTGAAGAAACGAATGATTTGAATAAAGAAGGCTGATTAAACGAAAAGTAAATGTGAACAAAGTTACAATCGCGAATGTTACCAATAAACAATTTTCAATGATCGATATTATACTAGACAAACGCGAAATATGCGTTGTAAGATGAGCGAGATATCTCAATAAGGTATAAAAGTCCTTAAAGTAGTTCTACCCTTGCTACTTTATCGACTCTGGTATTCTACACACCTTGATATCTGAATAAGCTATTAAAGTCGTTAAAGTAGTTTTACTCTTGCCACTTCATTGACTCTGGTGTTCTACACACCTTGACGCATATAAAAAATACTTCATTGTTGGTCAACTCTTGAATCTAGAAAGCAGTGAATCTTCACAACTTAATTCTGTCACAATTTTTATGATATATTTTATGAATATTATCAGTCATTTTATTTTTTTTCTTCAAAACGACTGATCAGAATTGCTTAAAAAATCGTAATAATGTGTAAAATCTATGTATACACATTTAGAGAGAATTTCATTCCATTTGGAGAGATTTTATTTTTCAACATTTTCTGCCCAGCCAAATCTTATGGGGTTTTTAGAAACTTTGAGATGATGATTCTCAAAATCGATCCGACCGATTCATCCCAAAAACTATACAGTTCTAAGTTGGATGAGTTTGCGTGTACAAAAAAAGTTTCATGTTGATCAGTCAACCCTTGCGACCTGTGGAGTGCTTACAAACAAAAAAAACAAAAACAAAAAAAAAACAAAAAAAAAACACACAGACAAAGCCCTATAAGAGTGGGATGGAGACTTCGCTACGCTCATCAAATAAATATAAGTACATATTTATGTTTATCTCTCTCTATATATATATTTAGGTCGTGGTTTTTATGTTTATCTCTCTCTTATATATATTTACGTCGTGGTTTTTATGTTTATCTCTCTCTTATATATATTTAGGTCGTGGTTTTTATGTTGATCTCTCTCTTATATATATATTTACGTCGTGGTTTTTATGTTTGTATTACGGAATGTAAGATGAATGAAATAACATTGTTATGTCTGTAAAGACGTACATCGTGTTTGAGTTAGGTTTGAAAGCAAGGTCAAATGTCGGTATGGATCTATATATATATATATATATATATATATATATATATATATATATATATATATATATATATATATATATATATATATATATATATATATATATATATATTCTGCTCAAACTGAGCCCAAATGAGTTAATTTATTCGTGTTTATGTAGTTTA
Source organism: Brachyptera risi (assembly GCA_964007535.1). Lineage (NCBI taxonomy): Eukaryota > Metazoa > Arthropoda > Insecta > Plecoptera > Taeniopterygidae > Brachyptera > Brachyptera risi. Next base: position 32,032,009 of record OZ023336.1, read on the forward strand.
GCGCTATGTCAATACTTGCGTTTCTCACAAACTATTAGAGAAGCTGGAATAACTTGAAAACAAGTATATACTTCCCCGGAGTTCCAAAGCTCTACAAGAACTTTATTCTGCAAGTTATCTTGGAAAAAAATACGCAGTATAAATTATGAATGATTGATGAAACAGAAATGTTTATTATGATAATTTATTGGAAAATCTTGAATAAAACCAAGCGAAACTAGTAGTGCATACATATTGCATTAGGGTATATGCATGTACTCACCGTGTCTATACACGAGAAGAAAAAAATGGAAACAGAAACGAAAACACTTTTGCGAGATAAAAACGTGGAATACAAACCTCTGTAATGATGTTCGACATATCCGATTGTTCGAACTAATACATAGAGAAGACAGCCAATCGGAGCTACCAAGTAGAACCAACTTAATTCCTTACACGGGGAACGTCCAACGAACTGTAAACCACATATAAATATATATATATATATATATATATATATATATATATATATATATATATATATCCATCCAGAAAAACTAAATTTCATAAACCAAACACATATATTTCTCGTCGTTTCTACTTTCTCTCCCCTCCCCCCCCCCCTAAAAAAAAAACTCTAATACTGTTATGTATTTGTACTTTGTGTGTCATTTATCACACTGCTTGGCCGTGACTTCCGTGGGTAGGGGGGGAAAGGGGGTTGCCCCTCCCCCCCCCCGAGTTTTATCCCGTTGTGAAATATGCGAATCTAACGACGGAGCCGGCTTGCTCCCGCGCGGTTTCCGACGGTTTCCATCCCACGAGACGCGTCAGAATTATATTACGAGATTTATTGGTTTATCGCGACTGTTGCGAGATATCGATCTTTTACTTCGAGAGTCGTTTCTCGCGCCATGTTTGTATCTAGGTACTTTTTGGGGGGGGGGGGGGGGGAATCCCGGAGGCCAGCCACGAGGTTTGTCACATAATTCAAATAATATATATTTTTATTAAAAACTGTGGGATGTAGGAACTTTTCATTTAAAAGTTTCATATGTATGAATATAATTGAAACGAATTTAGAGTTTATAAAAGTAGGTACATTACCGGTAATATATTTTGTAGATACATAGTCAACAGTTGTGGGGTATAGCATATACTTGTATATTCAGGTGAGAAAAAGTTTGTCTGCCAACGAAATGACTAAAAAAGCATAATTATACAAAAGCAAAGAAGCGTGAAAATGTATAGAGAAACTTGATGCAACTTCGAACATTCAATTCATTCTTGAAAGATGTTGTTGTGTTTTCAATATCAATTCTCGTCCTGAACAAAGTCAACAAACAGTGACTCTTGGAATACCTCAGCCGTACAAATATAGCTGTAATTATAGCGGTAATTAATATTAGTGTCTGTTATGTCGGTGGATAGCCTCCAACTCTCGTGGATACACGTATATATTCTTATTTTTCATTTTTCATAAATACGGCCCTTCCACCAAAACAAAGTTATTTAATAACAGTGATACCTCGGGCTAATAGCTATCGTACCGATATGTAAAGCTATACTCCAAGGCATAATACCAAAGACCTGATTATCCAACTATGTTAGATAATAGTATATAGGGTAGTTGATGATACTCACTGGTTGAGAGCTAGATGATAAGTAGGTCGTACATGTTCTGTACATTATTTTTAACAAATACGGCCCTTCCACTAAAACAAGAGTAATACTAAATCGTAAGGAGTTAGATAATAAGTTAATCGTATATATTCATATATAACGTACATATTCATAGACCTATATATTTTAATTGTCACAAATATGGCACTTCCACCATACGGCCCTTCTACCAAAACAAACCTGCAATGAACAACAACAGTGTGATAGTTGTGATCCAGATGATAATTAGGTCGTATATATCACTAATTTCAATTTGTCACAAATATGGCACTTCCACCATACGGCCCTTCCACCAAAACAAACCTGCAACAGTGTGATCAAAATAATAAGTAGGTCGTATACATTTCTCAAGTCATTCACAGAGTTAATGATGACGCAGCGCCTCGATGACGTTTCCGAATTCAATAAAAAAAAAAAACACCGACATGCAACATACCTTACATCACAGTGTGAATTTTCCATATCGCTTCCAAACATGAAACCGTGGAATGTTATATATTTCACGCTCGTGTTTCTCCCATTGTAAAGACGTTCCGTATGTGTGCTCCGGATCGCAATGTGATTGTATTATTAAGTCGTTCCACGGCGATAGAAAATACGACGGTGGATTGAAAGTATACAATGATTCACTTTTAACGCGTTTTTCCGCGACTCGGAAATGAGAGCACATGACCGGAGTGAAGTAGCAGCTTGCGCTCGGGATCGACATTTCTCATCTCTTCGTGTGGAATCGGTTATACTCGAGTATTCATTTTATATATACTTGTATCTACAAAATGAGGTCGTCAAGATGGGCGTGGGTTCGAGTCCCGCTTGGGGTATCGTCTATATTCTACACCAACTGAATATTTTAGGATCTTTGTTATAAAACTGAATATATATATAACATTACTCAACGATAGTCATGTTTATAACCTAGAATCTCGCGATTTGAAAATTATTGACCATAAAATATCATAGCTTCCTTAGATTAGCGATAACGAAGATTTCTATCCCAGTTTTATGGTGCTTTATTTGTGTTTTGTGTTGTGTTTTGTTTGCATTTTCATCGATCAGCCGTTTTCAAGCCAAAAGATCCTTCTATAAATAGATTGTTATAAAATAGCTAGAAATAAAGGTGATCGATTCTTTATTCATTATCTTATACACTGTGAATCACGGCTTTGTATAAATTGACCTTCTATTTTATTACTTTTAATAATATGATATAATAATGTATAGTGAAATGTAATATCCAATGCGTCATATATAATTATGTAAGATTATGTTATAATCTCCTTTTCCACACACAAGCTTCGGGTTATGTAGGTATCATTATTTTTTTCAAATATCAAATAACTAACTTATTTTATTCTCATTATTACTATACTATATCTTATTATATATTATATCATATCTATACTTATTATTTTTCATTATTTACACTCATTGTTCTCATTTCATTCGAGTGTCAATGTGATAATTGAAGAATCTTACATGTTTAGTTTTGGATATTATTTGTCATTCTGTTGATAGCATGTGTTTTGTCATAATAATAGATGTTCAATAAAATGAAATAAAATGTGGATATAATGATATAGAAGGCCTTGTCTGTAGACAGTTTTCACCACAGTTTTTGAATAGACTTCACACAAATATCTTACTCATCTTACACGCATTTTCCGCGTTTGCCTATTACATAATAATAATATATTTTTTATATTTTCAGACAACTTGCTTCTTTCGTATATATAAATATAGCATGTGATATATAATACCAGAGTCACTTCCACTATGACAAACTATATGTAAACATTCAAGTATAATTCAGTTTCGATTTGCAACTACTTTATTTAGGTTCGGATTCGAATCTTGAGTATCCCAGATTCTTATTTAGATGGCGTACTGGGTGTTGGATCCGGTGGAAGGCGGTGGATGGCAACGTTCCAATTACTGAGATTGGTTTCGTATTATTTTCTCTCTCGAAGTGAAACACATGTTCAAGTTGGCAGTGGGTTTATCGAGATCGATATTCAAACAAATCATGATAACCAACTTTACTAAAACAAAATGAGAAGTCTTAGAGAAAGTATATTTCTTATCTTTCCTAAAGGACCGTATGCCAATAAGAATGTTTGAATATATTTTCACATTGTTATATATTATACGACTTTGTATAACACGCTGTTATAGATATGAGATAACCTCCAAGGCGAGAAGTTATATGAAATGCTAGTTCTACAAATACTACCATTGAAATTCTCGAGAGAGAGATATGAATGGTGAGGATATTATTTTCATTCTCCATTCTAAGCAGACCTATATTTTCTCCCCAAGACGTGAATAAGTTTCATGTATTCCAAGAAATGTTTTCTATTAATAGGTTGAACTTGATAAAGCAATAGTAAGTATTTACAGTCATTTTTTTTTCAAGCTCAGTTCAATCTATTACAGAGACAATTATAGAATTGGTCAACGAAAGAAAATGCAATATATATATATATATGTGTGTATATTCAAGTTTCGCATTTTTACAGTATTTTTTTGTCCTGTAGAAAATTAGTCTTTCAACATGCGAGCGACATTTTTAAAATCTGTCTCAAGCTAAAAGCTCTCTGAATGCAACCATTAACATATACAACAACAAAAAAACGCGTAAAGAAATGCTTTTGTTTGTATAGTCAAGACTAGAGAGCATTCTTTTTTGCCGCAGTTTTTTCCGCTGTCGTTTATGTGCAATTAATCTTTATAAGTTTGGATATAATGTAGGATTTCCTACAGCTGAAGTGTTTTCTCTCTCTTTTCATCGCGTGAGAATACGCCGTGCTGCAAGACGGAATAAACGTCCGGGTGGACGATTTCTTTTTTGAAAACCTCATTTTCTCATTTCGTTCGAGTAGGTTGCTCGCACGGTGTAGATCCGATTACGCTAATGTGGAAAGCCAAGAGGATTCGCTCGGCCGTGGAATTGAGAAATAAGGAAATTATAAAAAGGAACTTTTATATATATGTATTACTTATTTCTTGTATTTTACTTTTTTATGGTACGTTAAGGTATAGAGGAAGTCTCAAGGTGTGCATATATGTACTCGTATCTAAGGAAAGATGAATGATTGAACCACCCTTGTGTTAGTGGTGTGGGATACGGGGGACGGTCGCTCGGAACCTTCATCTTTCGTATAGATACAAGTGAAGAAAGTTTGTAGGATTTGAATTCGTAAATATATACTCGAGAGTTTTTACGATTTTCCGAGGGAACTATAGCTGATGTAGAAGAAAAATCTATTTCCTTCAAGAGTTTTCAATGGAATCGGATTAAATAGCTTTTCTACCTTCACAGAGGAAATGTGAAAACTTACATTATTTTGTGAGCATTATATGTGTTTTGTGACAGTCATTTTGGCTGGAAAATAAGCTTTTGAAAGTAGTTTATAGAAATTGTCTGCCCTTTTCGCGTCTAGGCGATGAGAAAATCAGGTAGATACGTATAGGCTTCTGGCAAGTGACGTCACCCATTGTTGAAAGAGAGAGACAACAATGTCCACCAGTTGTAATTTACCAATCAGAATATTTGGTAATCCACTAGTTCGCTGTATTGCTATAGTAACGATTGTTTGTCGTTTGTTACGTGCCAGGAGCCTATAGGAACACTCAACTTGCGCGTTAAAAGATGAGGGGAGCTACGATATTGAATGAAGAAATCTCATCCAACAAGACACAAATGAATAATCCGTCAAATAATAATAAAATTTCCCATTCCAACAGTACAAAATTTCATAGTGAAAAAACTCCGAAAAATCGGAGAATTCGAATTTCAAAATTACCGTCGTTCGAATTTCAAAAACACCATCTCAGATGCACATACTATATAAATATCCAATAGTTTTGGAATTTTAAAAGTAAAAAATAAATAATAAATCCCCGAAACGCTTGCTTCCATCGTTAACCTACATTCTAAAATCACTTATAACATTGCTCCACCCAACGTTATATTGCTTCACATGACGTATTTATTTTATACGACTAAACTCAAGACTCTCATCATTTCTGCAAACCACATTAATATGTACATTTTTAAGACAAAGTGCTGCTACCTACCGACCAGTATGTGTATACATATTTTATAACCAACCATGATTCATGCTTAACCTCTTTCCTGCTTTACACGACGTTTATAAAACCTGGCTTTTAACCTGGAACGTCTGGTAAGACTCTGCCATCTGAGCACTCTATTCCTACATCACTCAGTGTACAGGTTAAGAGTCTATCGGAGTCGATTTAGCAAAGTATCAGGTGTTCGGTGATAACTTTTAACGGTATGGGATATCAAAATTTCGATACAAAATCAACGCGAGTAATTTAAATACCTACAAGATGGTATAAAATATAATCATTCAACTCATATATAATGTTTTGCATGTCATACTCATACGCGTGACAATTAGGTGACATGAGTTATATAGAGTTATAGAGTTATAGAGTTATATAGTGTATTTTATTTTATACCATCTCGAGAATATTAAAATCATCTGTTTACTCTGTATCAGAATTTTGATATCTCATACCATTCATACGTCATCACACAAGAAAAAACGATATTTCACTAGGGCACGGTATTACCAACATGCGTGTAAATCCAACTGGCGGTTAAAAGTTGTTATCACCATGGTTACCCATGCTATTTGTTTTCACCAACTCTCAATTAAATGCTAACTGGGCTCGGTAATACTGGGCCTTCGGGCCAGGATTACCAACGTGGTATAGTAGCTCTAACTGACATTTTTTTTCAAAGGCTCTTTATTAGATAACAAAATAAAAATGCCACTGGACATAAATCCAAAAAACCCTGAAAGGATTCATTTGCGGGATATAGGTACACATAAAAATAAATCAGATGATGAACCGTTTTTTTTTTTTTTTTTTTTGTAGTTTTTATGGTCATCATGGTTACCCATGCTCATTGTTTTCACCAACTCTCAGTTAAAAGCTAACTAGACCAAGTATTTCTGGCTCTGATATATACTCCCATGCACTCTTAACTCCAGTTCGAGCAGACCATGTTCACAGCTCTCGGTGTGCGATGACGTTGCCATAGCCACGAGAGTAATTCCGTCATCGAGTGAGATGTTAGAGGTTGTCGTTGTTGTCGAGAGAGACTAATGTCGCGTCATTATTCGTGAGTGTAAGCGGTTCGAGTGTTGGCGGGGTGGAGTGTTGGCGGGGTGGAGTGTTGGCGGGGCGGAGTGCTCTCGTTAACGACTGCACACAACAATAGAGCAACTAACTGATAATAGCCGGAAAACAACTGTTTGAAACTGAATCATCACAATTTACAATGACACTTTTCGTGATTTTGGTACCATATAAATTAAACATTGGAATGCTTCATTGGTTTGAAAATCGATAAAACTCTACATAAGTATGCTATTTGTATAACTTTGGTATGTATTCATATACCTAACTATAAGTTACTATAACTATTACTTTGATACCAATATATATATATATATATATATATATATATATATATATATATATATATATATATATATATATATATATATATATATATATATATATATATATAAAATACCGTATGCTTACAAGTAGAATTTAAAAACATCGAAAAATACACGTTCGTATAATTTCATTTATTTATTTATATTATTTCATTTCCATTAATTTATATTATTCAATAATTCAAACTCAGTTTTGTCATTCCTGAAAGATTGTACTATTTGATCGTTACGCATACAGTTATTCATTGTATTGTGAACGTTTTAAGGATAAGACGAACTTTAAAGATAAAACCTTGCTAGAATTGAATTAACGTCAGTTGTTGTAGATATCAACTACAGCTCATGATCAAACCTAACAATAAGAGCACTAACATTCATCCAAACACTCTCCGAATACAATCCATCTACCCCTTAATTTTCTCACCACTTCATCCATCACCAAAAACAACGCCACGTTTCTCAGCTCGAGTGCGAAACTTTCTTGCCACTGTTAAGAGGCTACTTTACATCTCGCAACGCGTGAGTACAACCTGCAGGGGACGGTTTAGAGCAGGACAAAAAGCGTCAATGCAGGCCTTTGGCTTACAACACATGGTGGGTAAACGGTGTGACCAATCAGTCTGATTCTTTTCGCAATGAAACCACAATGAGTATATCTGTGTCTCCGCGTTCATAAAAAATTCTAATTTTATAATATATCACTGAAAAAATCGTGAAAACAATGAAAAACAGGTAGAAATATGTTTATTTTTGACAATTATTTTGAAATGGTTGAAAACATACCACGAACTAAAGCTCTTCGAGCGAGCACGTATTGAATACTGGTGATTATTTAACCGAAACGGAATGTTGATACGGTGATTGGTTTTCCGTTGCCAACTTGGCTCCCGAACGTCTGTAATTAAGCCGGTAGGTAACACCACAATGAAGTGGCACCAACCTATTTTATCATAATATAAAAAGAAGGTGACCCAACTCGGGTCTTGTAAGTGAACCATTTCCGGGGTCAGTTCCCGAGTCCATGGTCTCGATAGCCTGTAGCGCAACTATCGCTTTTATATCGAACTATATCAAACAACTATACTCGACAATGTTATACACGGCTCAGTGGAATTCTAATTTTAATAGTTGCATTTGTTTATTACGAAAATTATATATTTTATAAATTCAACAATTCCACCGGTACCGTATAACCACTCTTCTAGTTCTCAAGGAAATCCGCTGAATCATGACAGGCAATCGGGACCTTTGGCTCTGAACTGACCGCAAGAAATCACAAATACCTCCCATGTTATCAGTAAGCAAATTGAATCACCTTCTTTATATTACGATAAAATAGGTTGGTATCACTACATCGTGGCGACATGTAAAGAAGCCTCTTAATCGAGCGCAGTGAATGTAGACACGGCGTACATTATGCCGTGACAGAATGAAGTGGAGTAGGTATCGATCTGGCCGTGGCATAGCCGGGGCCTAGCAGCTCATTACCCGCTCTTGTATTGTCTTGTCTTGTAGACACTGCCTTGAAGGACTATCGGCTACCGTTAATCGATCCCAGAGAAGTTCTCGGGTGATAAACCGCGAACTTTGTCTGTGTCAATCGGCGGGGTGGTGGGTGTTTAGAATGTTGTGATGTTAAGTGGAAATGCGGATACTAACCGTGTAACTGGATTGCTATTGGTTGTTTTCCGCACAGCTTGAGTTTTGTGTGAAAGGGAGGGGAGAGAGGGGGAAACATGGCACCTCCACGGTTTTCGTTGGTTACAGTTGAATTTACGTAGGTTTTTGATATGGAAATGGAATTAATGGCGTAGGGTTGTCGTTGATAGGAATGTGCAGCATTGCATTGTGAAATGAACGAAATAATTATAGATGAAATCTAGACATATTGGTTGTATAAAACAGATTTACCGATTTTCATAAACATTTTCAAACATGTATGTAACTTTTGTTCTAACATCTCAAATTTTTTTTTTAGGAAATTATATTTTCCACTTCCGCGGTTTTTTAACAGGAAGGGAGGGGAGGGGGGGAAAGGCTATTTTAAAAATGTCGGTCTTCAATTTCTCAAAATCTATATTCGACCAATTACTATCAAAAATTATAAAGCTATGAATTATAAAATGAGTAGTGCCTAGAAAAAGTCACACTTGGACCGGGTTTTTCTTGCGACCTGTAGAGCGCACAAACAAACAAACAAACAAACAAACTAAAAACAAACCAACAAACAAAAAACAAACCAACAAACAGAGAAAAACTCATTTTGGACCAAATAGATATGTCAATTTATCACTATGGCCGAAAACAATTACCATTATTCAACCTCATTGGGAAAAGTCTTTTGATATTGTTGTTAAACTTTTAATGATAATACTATAAAATTGTAAGGATCTGAAATTCCAATAATGAGTTACAAAGTGGTAAAAAATGTACTCGTTCTAAATCGTTATACAATTACGATAATACGGTCTTCGCATTACTAACAATTGACTTTATTTTCTTCCATTTGTTTCCGTTTAATTTCTATAGCTCGACATTGGCGTTTTGTAATTACGTTTAATAGAATTACAGCGTCACTGCAAGGTACTGCACAATAGCACGCTAGCTGTCTAAATGCTTTTTGTGTCCCCTTTATTCCGTCTACTCTTTGTACGTCGCCTCACTCACGTTGCATGAGCATTTATGCATTATATTATCTATGCTCACCAATGCAATGCTTTAAGAGCACGTGACATGAGAGAAATTTATCTTTACTATCTTTACTATCTTTTCTATCTTTACTATCTTCACTATCTGTACTATTTTCACTATCTTTACTATCTTTAATATCTTTTCTATCTTTACTATCTTCACTATCTTTTCTATCCTTACTATCTTCACTATCTTTACTATTTTCACTATCTTTGCTATCTTTAATATCTTTACTATCTTTACTAGTTTTACTATTTTTACTATTTTTACTATCTTTACTATTCTTACGAACCAGTGTGATTGAATGAAAAAGTATACCAATTCAAGATAATTTTATGCTAATTGATATGATGGTTCTTTTTTTGTGCAATCAATCAGTTTTGGATAATATATGAATTAATATCAAAAATGTGATGAAATTCATTGAGGCATTATCTTGAAACTGGTTGAACTCACAAAAAAAAAAACATATATATATATATATATATATATATATATATATATATATATATATATAAATATATTTATATATATAAATATAAATATATATATATATATATATATATATATATATATATATATATATACCGGCACAGTAGCTGAGTGGTTAGCTCACTTGCTTCGTGTGATCCGGGAGGTGAAGGGACATGTCGGACCTGGTTCGATCCCCGCCACCGTCCATCTTTACAGGGGTTTTTCGTGGTTTCCCTCTGTAGTCTAGGCTAATGCCAGGATGGTTCCTACAATATAGGTCACGACCGCTTCCTTCCCACTATCCTTCCCACTACCCATAAAAACCTTTATCTCATCATCCCATCATCTCATTAATCATTCATCCGACGCCAATAGATCTTAGTAATCATTACAGTGCGTCTTTAAAAACCCAATAAAAAAATTTAAAAAATATATATATATATATATATATATATATATATATATATATATATATATATATATATATATATATATATATATATATATAATATATATATTTTTTTTTTTAATAACATTGAAACTAGATACAAAATCATTGTTCCCCAATTAAGGCCATGAGTGAAAGGTAGGATCGTTTGGATGAGGAATCACAAGAGCAATCTTACCACCCCAATAAAATAAAATGTAATATTAATAATAAAGAGCATGTACAATTATATTTGAGTTGATATACTTTTTTTTATTCAATGACATTGTCTCGTGAACGTACAAAAAAACAATGAAGATGATCTTCTCTATTGTATGAGTAACGTGCATGCATTTGTCGATTCAGCAAAATATCTAGTTTTCTATTATAAAAAACGTTAATAAAAAAAATTATCATAAAAAAATTGTATTATTAAAAAAAAGTTATTATAAAATAAGTTTTTGATTATTATGACTTTGGAACGGTAAATACAAAAATTCCAACAATTTTCAAATAAAAAACGCACACACCTTTTCTCAGTCTTCAAGATAGGTCATATGATAACTATCCCACTAATGTCCCACCGGAACAGATAGCTCAGTGGTAATAACGCGCTTGCTACGTGTGACCGGGAAGTGAGACGAAGTGGAACTTGGTTCGATTCCAGCCACCGTCCATCTTTACACGCGGTTCTCTTGGTTTCCCTCGGGTTAGCTCTGATACACCGAAAAAGTTATTTTGTGATAAATAATCTTGTATTTGATCTTGTATAACAATATACCAATACACAATTGGTCTTTGTGGTATACAAATATTTGGTACAATTGGGATATTGTATAATCTTGTATCTAATCTTGTAACTAATCCTGTATTTAAATAATACGAGACTATTCCCCTCTTGACAAAATAATATACTATATTGATGTGTAATATACTAGAACGTTTTTTCGGGTACCGGTATATTTTCGATTATATTTTCGGTTAGGTTAGATTAGGTTGTATGTTGACCTAAACTAAACCGTGAATCTTTGCTATATCATACTCAATGCAATGCTCTTACCTACAAGAACCGTAAATCTTGGTGATATTATACTCAATGCAATGCTCTTACTCGTCTACGAGTCCGAGGACGACGTATACCATCGACCGTCTCTCCTATCCATTATCACAAACAGTCGTCCGTTTCGACCCATCAACACTATTTACCGTGACGTCACAACAGCTCGTAAATCCGTTGAACAGATAACGAGTGTAATTATTGTTAACTTCTATAATTAACTTCGGTTAGTGATTTAACACTGGCGTTGTATATTTAGATGGTAACCTTCAGACGGAGATTTGCATGTCTAAAGTCTCTTACGAACAATGTTGTTTACGGGAACTCATTTTATATCTGGAGCAAAGATTTCGTATAACGATAAAGTGTAGCTGCTAAGAAATTAAAAACATCTTAGTGGTGGATGACGGTGGGATATGAAAATGAAATTTTTTTCTTCATTGTATATACGAAGTTGTTTGGATTGATCGATTTATTTACGTTGGGTTTAACGATAGGTCTACACTGTGATGGTGAATATGATCTATTACAGGCTACGATACGGTCTAATATTATGGGGTAGCTCCTCGCAAGCACCAAGGCTTTTGAGGCTCCAAAAACGTGCCTTGCGTATTATGGCGCGTGCAAGCAAAGACCCGTGTGCCGAAGTTTGGTATAAAGACTCTTGCAGAACACTGTTTAGACAATTTGGAATATTGACAGTTGTTGGCTTATACATTTTCAGTATAATTGTTTTTATATTTTAATTATTTGATTTTTATTCTGTGTTTTTGCAATCTTATAATGTAAGACAGAGTCTTGAATAAATATACATATATATAATGTTCGTACTGGAGAACAGCCGAGACAGTATAACACATGACAAACTGCATGATTTCAACACAAGAAACAAATCCGCATTCGTCTTGGAGGCTCACAAGCTGGGGCTTTTCAAGGAAGGGCCAAAATATGCTGGATGTAGATTTTTTAATGCTTCACCTATTTTTCTGAAAGATACCAGCAAATTAATTTCCAAATATGTATTAAAAAAAGACTACGCAGTTATCTGATTGAGAAATGCTTTTATAGGTTGAATGAGTTTTGTTAAGGGAGATTATATTGAGATTTTTATATTGATTATTTTGAATTTTTGATACATAACTTTTTTATGACCAAATCATGTAATGATCTACAAGGAAATAAAACCATAATAATAATAATTATTATTATTATAATTGGCGTCGTTCAATGAGTCTGAATCAAGACGCATTGATTGTTGCGTCGATCTAGGTCATTACTGACACCATAGATTTTTTTTCAAGAAGTTACACACGTTCAATTTGAAACTAGCAACTGAACTGTTGTCGTCAACATATTGTGGCTTACGGTTATAAAGTTGGGCTGATAAAAACATTGGACTATTGATTGAGAAGGATGAAGTAACAATTTTATCGTGAACATCTCTCCTCCTTGTGTAATGAATGTGAATCTCTCAATGTAATTGGTAGACCAGGAATCATCTACGTAAGCTATCGACAAGTGCTTATAGACGTACCAGTGAATTGTTCAAGTTATAAGCTTTCTGCGAAGTACATTTTCATTTCAGACAGAATATCGAAAACTTGTGTTTAGACAAGGATTAAACTATACTTTCGGTACAGCCAACAAAAAAAAAAATCCAGGACAAACTCCATCCAACCCCACATAAGACAAACTTTGAAGCCGGGGCTTATTTACACTAAATACACAAAACTTTGTTGCTATGGTAACTGAATAAAAACCGGAAATATCCCGCGAGAACAGTTTATCTGAATGTTAACCGGAAACGTGTTTTATTTGTTGGGATGCATGAGCTAATGTTTAATATAACATTCGAAGTGGCTATTGAAACGAATGTTCGTGTCACAATAATCTTGATTTTTATGCTTCCTAGGTGAAGAAAAACTATATAGACCTACACGAATTTTCGTGGGAAATTGAAGGACATCACAATCCGGAGATAATAAATACCAACAAATAATTAGGATTTTTTTATATTGGGTTTTAACGTCGCACTGTAATGATGACTAAGATCTATTGGCGTCGGATGAATGATTAATGAGATGATTGGATGATGAGATGAAAGTTTTATGGGTAATGGGAACAATAGTGGGAAGGAAGCGGTCGTGGCCTATATTGTGGTAACCATCCCGGCATTAGCCTAGACTACAGAGGGAAACCACGAAAAACCCTTGTAAAGATTGACGGTAGCGGGGATCAAACCGGGTCCGACATGCCCACTGCCTCCCGGGTCACATGGAGCAAGCGCGTTAACCACTCATCTATCTGTGCTTGTTGGATATTTATTTAGAGGAAAGTGAATCACTATCTCAATTTCAGATATAATCATTTATCCACTTGTCTGGGCCTTTTTTCTGAATGGTGACGTGAACATTACTCGATTCTGTTTATGTTTCCATACAAAATTGGTGATAACTACGTCATGACTCATGGACTCTTGACGACAAAAAAAATCCATTTCTGAAATTGAAATGATGATTTCTAGTTTTCTCTAAAATTGGGAAAATAAACATCATCATTATTCAATAAAACCTAGTTTTAGGGTTGTGAACTTGTGACGTATTCTACGGTTAGTTGGGTTAGGTCCATTAGATCAGTCCGATTAGACGAATTCAGTTTTTTTAGGTTATTGTCTGGCACTCGCGCGTGCGCAGTGTCACTACTGCCAGAATTCGTGGCTAGGCGCTGCATATACTATCCGCATTACACAGACATGTCCCATTAGACCTTCACACCTGCCCCACGACGGCCATGATGTATGGTGACATGTACTACGTCATCAATATCAATTACGTCACTATTGGGAGATGGAATATTTGTCAGGTTACCATAGGAACCAGAAACGATGGAGGACCGAATACATTCTGAATTTGTGATTGAGTATAACAGAAAGTGATGAACATTGTTGTCCAATTATAACAACTTTCTGATGACTTGTTTACACCTTACGTTTATAGTCTACGGAAATTAATTAATAGTATTGTTCACTTCATTATTTATTTATTTGTTTATTTATTTTCACAACTTTAGGATACAGTCTCCTGGGTGGTTGTATAGTCTCTGGTATGCAGTCAACTTATTACAAACAATTATACATGTAACTGTAACATCCGGTTCAAGTCATTCATATATTCACAATCGTTTCAATCTTGTCTTTTGGGAGCTGGTTCCACAATCTTATTGATTTACCCGGGATTGATTGGCGCCCAATGTCTGTACGGTGACTGGGGATGAAAATTTTTCTACAATGGTTTTTACGTCCAATGTACTTGGGATAGGTTATGTACTTAGCCAGGTCCTGCCAGGCTGGTTGACCAGAGATTGCCGTATATAAGTAGCGCAAGCCCACCTTGGACCGACACTTGGCTAGGGAGTCCCGTTTGAGTTCCTGGAGTAGTTTAGTGACACTCACAAGTGGCTGTAAGGGTAGGTGAAAGAACGATCAGCCGACTAAACTCCGCCCTTTTGACCGTTTTTACGTTGGTATACATGATGAATAAAGACTTTCTACTATCATTATTATTATTATCATTATTGGATTAATATATCAATCAATATGAAAGTGGACTTTTACGATCTGATTTTGGCATTTTACAATTTAAAATTTGTGATTTGTAAGGGATGGTGGTAATCAAATGTATACAAGTTTTTCTTTGAGCTACTCCATGTTTTATTATCAAAAGACTTCTACTGTCTAAACTTGCATTCACGTAAAAAGATCACCTCTACCAATATTACAAACACAAATATCCCTATTATATTCAGATAGACCGATCTGTGGTTTTTTAGTGAATGAATTTTCCGGACGAGATTCACAGTCAGTAACACATCTACATCTTTCGAAAGCGTTATATACGTTTCATCTGGACGCCTTTTTTGTAGATAAAAGTCTGTACATCTTTATACTTGTTTTTAGATATTATTCACGTAATTTTTGGTATTGTATCTATGTTATCATTAATTATGCAATCTTATCTTATGTGTTGAAATCAATGTAATTACCACAGTATTATACAATTATTGTATTTTAAAATACTGGATCCTCAAAGGTTGTTCATATATTTTTATGTTTAACCATGTCTTGTACATCAAATTGATTTTAAAGAGAAAAAATACTTACTTACTAATGATCTGGTCTCCAAAACTTATATAGTTTTTTTTCCCCTTTTTAATTTTTGTATGATTTCGTTATCATCATTCAATTATTTCTTTTTTCTACATTTTCTTATTCAAACCTAGTCAAATTATATTTATTTTGTTATTCTCTAAAATGTTGCTTATTAATTTGCTTAAAATGTTAAAATGTTTAAAATGTTAAATTGCTTTTAAAATGTTGCTTATTGATAATTTGTTTTATATTTTAATCAATTGATTTTTATTCTGTGTTTTTGCAATCTTTTAATGGAAGACAGTCAGAATGAAGATACATATATATAGCACAAAAACACATGATTATTAACAAAATGCACGGCACGTTTTCAACTGAAACTATTTATATGAGGTAATTGTTTTTTCCAATCGAGAAGAGTAGGACTGACTATATCTATAACATTGAACTTTTACAACCAATCAGAGCTAACCTTTAGTAACACTTTGGGCTTACAGTGCACCTAATTTCAGTTCTAACATTTCTATGCTATCGATTCATTTCAAGTTGCTACCATTGTTACCATTACAGAACTTCTCTACACTGTTTTAGTTACATTTCCAACGGTCTGTTGCTAAGTGCGTTGTGGTCGAATTGGAAAACTTCATGTTGCTACGAAGGGTAGAGGGGGGGGGGGGGGATACGATCTATGCTAATGTAATTATATATAAACATTGTGTACAGGGGTTATTCAATCGTGTTTATTAATTTTGTGAGTCCATTATTTTATAGATACATGGAATTTTTATCCAACTTGAACTATGATTGTATATGTAAAACATATTACAAAATAATTGTAAATATAATATATACAAGAAAATTGAAATCAAAGTACAATAATATATAAGGAAAAACCAATCGAGGGATCGTATTACGTGATAATCATTCATTATATTTTCAAAGAAAAGTAAATTCATTTCAAGGGGATACTTGAACAAAATAGTCTTCTATGAGAATTGTAAGCAAAATTTCTCCTTTAAGGGATGTCATCCTGTAGCAATCCCCCTCCACCTCCAACTCTCCCACTGGATACATTTCAAATCGAAACGTCCTACCGTTATACTCAATGCATACCGAACACCTCCGATCGAAACCTCTCAACACTCCGGTCACGTGATGACGCTCAATGGCGACCGTCTGGACATCTAATGGACCGTGTTTCATCAATAACTGAGCAGCACGTGGTCACACGGCCGGTACGATGCATCGTTATTGGTGTTTGAATGGTATTAATAGTCTAGTAGTGGCTGTGGAACCGAGGATTATTGTTTCTTGAATGGTCCGTATATTTCAGATGTTGGTATGGCGTACTGCGGGTTGCCGATATAAGAGATAAGGGGTGACTGAGATGATGCAATTCTTCTTCGCCTGGTGGAGGATTTCAGAGGGTGGATCTTTGTAAGGGTTTTCAGTTTCTTTTTGGTGGAACTGGCAAGTTTATATTCTCCATTTTTATCGCTCTTCTGTTATTTTGAAACAGAGCGTGATGTCTTCAGTTTCAATTGGTGGAGGAGCCATGTTCCTATTTCCACGACAAACGATATTTTGTAAGATTCATTTTCTATTTTATCTGAAAAAGTGATTTGAACCGAGATTTTAAATAAACTTATTATAATTGAAAATATTGTCGAAACATGATAGTAATTTTCTGTAATTTCTGTAATTTCTGTAAATTCTGTTAATTCTGTAAAAAATTCTGTGAAATTCTGTAAAATTCTGTAAATTCTGTAAAAATCTGTAATTTTTCCGATTTATAAATTAGTATATTTTCATTGAAATTATTAATTCAAATGATTTCCAGTAAGAATGTTCTTAGTTACTTGAGTGAATTATCAATACAATATTGATCACCCAATTGAACTGGGTTCTATAATTAATTATTGTTCCTTGGAAAAAAAAGCCATGTATACATAAAAATTACTGAAATGAACCTTGTTTCCACAAAGTTCGCACTATACTCATATCCAGAAATAGATACGCGTTATATTCAGTTTTTATTTGTGGAGGAGCCATGTTTATAATTCCACAACGAATGCTTTCATTTGGTAATTCTCTATTGAACCCGAAAAGCTATCCGAACGGAAATTCCAATCAATTCATCATAATTTAAAAATGTTGTATCGAAACGATGATAACTCTACAAAAAAAGGTTTACAATTTTTCTGATTCATAAATTTTATATTTTCATTGAAATAATTAATTTGAATGATTGTCAATGAAAATGTTGTTATTCGGTTGAATAAATCATCCATGCAATATTAATCATCCAATCAAAATGGGCTCGGATAAAATACTTGAAACGTACTAAAATGGCCGAATCTTTATTCACAATCTATCACTAACAGTCGTAAAACTCACCAAAATCAAAGCACACACACACAGTATGAAATTAACTACATCATCCATTTCGTCGATCCTTTCGGCGGAAACCTCGCGAACAAAGCGAACCCAAAGCCGAGCGTATATCTTCGCTACCATTACAGAAAGAATCGCGAACATTTCTCGATTCAATTTACTTTTGTTCACTTTGTTCGGGCAAATCGCTTAATGGACGTAATTCGTTAGGAAATCTGTTGGTAACCCTTACTGGTTTTATTTTATCGCCAACTATTCGAACAGCGGTGATATAAAAACATACAGTGCCGGTAATGTAGTCAACTCGACTGTTTCTACGTCAGCATCGAATCGAATTCACCAAATCGAGTTTCGATATATATATATATATAAATAAATCGATCGTATATGTAGCTGAGGGAATTGGGTTTTATTATATGATACATCGAGTTTATGATGCCGGTTCGGGAATTGTCGGAAGTGTTCGTGATACATATATATATATATATATATATATATATATATATATATATATATATATATATATATATATATATATATATATATATATATATATATATATATATATATATATACACACACACGATTCAACGACATCTTTGTCTCAGCTGTCAGCACGTGTCTATTCTCATTAGTTGTTTCACGTCGGTTTTACGGCTGACAAAGTGATAGTGATGCTCGTATATATAAACTGGGCCCTGTTTTTTTTTTCTACAGCTGACAAAGTGAGACTTATATCGGATATATTGATTTTGTGTATTATAGAGTAGAGGCGAGTGGAACGGAAATAGCGCTACATATAAGCTTTCCCTCGATTCGCTCGGAAGAAAAACTTTTTTTTTTATTTTATGGTTGAATCCTCCCGAGATGAGGTTTTTATACATTTCGTTATTAGATGAATGGAAATGAAAGTCTGCGTTATTCAAGTAACTGTATTATAATGTATATATATATATATATATATATATATATATATATATATATATATATATATATATATATATATATATATATATATATATATATATATATATATATATATATATATATATAATGTAGATGCGCGGGAAAAAAAATACCTGGCACCTCCACCAACATTGAAATATGTCAAAAGTGAATTTGTGTCCAAACGACTGGACTACGTGATAAAACGTACTATATTGTGTTATACATGTGTTGAAATCATCATATCTTCACGTGTAGAATAATTGAGCTATTTTCATTTTAAAACACGTTTGAAAATTACGATTTTAAATTCGCAAAATCACATCGTCACTTTTTCAAAGAATAAAAAACGAATTGAATGTGTATATATATATATATATATATATATATATATATATATATATATATATATATATATATATATATATATATTATATATATATATATATATATATATATATATATATATATATATATATATATATATATATATATATATATATATTTATATATATATATATATATATATATATATATATATATATATATTTATATATATTTATATATATATATATATATATATATATATATATATATATATATATTTATATAATTCTGCAGTTTACTCGAACTACTGATTCGTAAAGTTTAGTGTTGATCAAATAATTATTTCGAGTGAAAAAACAAAAAGCAAGTAGTATTTAATTGAAGTGAGCACTCGTTTAGAAGGGTTGAGGGTGAATGTCAACAGCCCTCGTATATCGAGTGTAGGCGTACATCCAAACAACAGCACATGTGGAGCTGTATACTGTATTAGGAAAACGACGTAGCTAGATTCATGCAAGACTACCGATTACTTCTACGTGAACTCTTCTTTGCTACACCAAGTCTATGACTATCAATAACGTAACGGGATAAGCAACATGGCGCTTTCCTTTCGCACCATGCGTATATCAAAGGGATGCCGCCTCACAAATGTTATGATGATTTGCTGGTATTATTGTGTGTTGATCTATACAAGTAATAGATGTAATGCAATCTGTGAATCTAGCTCTTTCCAACTGCATCAAACAATATTGGGATAAATTTCATTTGAATCAGCCAATCTGAATTTAAAATACGTCTGTAAAAGCATTTAGTCCCCTAGTCAAGAGCCCTACTGCTATATTTACCATTTGATAACGACAATTACACATCATCTACGAGAAAGATTAAAATCAATGCAATTGTACAACTATGTACTATATATTGAAATACGAGCCTAATACGTACGATTTGATTTGAAATTGCGAATCTCACAAATGTACACGGAAGCGCGCTGATTCCATCATGGTGAAAACGGCCTAATGTTAAAAGGAAAGGACTTACGCCATGTTGCTTATCCCGTTACGTTATTGATAGTCATAGATCAA
>OZ023336.1:32057715-32064346 GCA_964007535.1 Brachyptera risi
ATAATATGAATGAAATTGGAATCTGGTACATTTAATTATTATTAAAAATAATTTTTCTGTAAGGCCCGGTATTACCACGGCCAGTTAGCCTTTATCTGACAGTTCAAACTTGTTATCACCATGGTTACCTATGTTATTTGTTTTCACCAACTCTCAGATAAATACTAACTGGCTGTGGTAATACTGGGCCTAAAGAGAATAAGGAAAAACAAAACATGTAACCATTGGTTTCGAGCTCGGTGATGTTAACGTTTAGGGCGGAATGTTATAGATATCAAATTAATACAGCAGTAACTCATGATTTATTAATACCTAGAATCTATGACTATCAATAACGTAACGGGATAAGTAACATGGCGTAAGTCATATCCTTTTAACATTAGGCCGTTTTCACCATGATGGAATCAGCGCGCTTCCGTGTACATTTGTGAGATTCGCAATTTCAAATCAAATCGTACGTATTAGGCTCGTATTTCAATATATAGTACATAGTTGTACAATTGCATTGATTTTAATCTTTCTCGTGGATGATGAGTAATTGTCCAGTTATCAAATGGTAAATATAGCAGTAGGGCTCTTGACTAGGGGACTAAATGCTTTTACAGACGTATTTTAAATTCAGATTGGCTGATTCAAATGAAATTTATCCCAATATTGTTTGATGCAGTTGGAAAGAGCTAGATTCACAGATTGCATTACATCTATTACTTGTATAGATCAACACACAATAATACCAGCAAATCACCATAACATTTGTGAGGCGGCATCCCTTTGATATACGCATGGTGCGAAAGGAAAGCGCCATGTTGCTTATCCCGTTACGTTATTGATAGTCATACCTAGAATTGAGCAACAATAAAATAATTGAAAAGCATCCCACCCCCGAATCTAGATTTTAACGAATAGTGACAGTATTTATTTTTCTAATTTTAGAGAAAACCAGTAACCATGGTTTTAATTTCGGGAATTGTAAGTAATTTATTTGTCCTCTGGGACCCGGCACTTTTTCCTAGTCGTGACGTGGACATAACTCGATTCTGTTTGTGTTTCTATACAGTATCGGTAATGCCTACGTCATGACTCATGGTCTATAGAGAGAAAAGAAATATCTTGGAAATTTTGATATCTGGTTTTGTATAAAATTAGGAAAATAAATATCTGATCATTCGTTGAAATCCACTTTCAGGGTTGTGAACTTTCAGTAGTATCATAATTTCGATATCTGAAAGATTGTTGGAACAGTGGCTAGCACGCTGAACCGTCACTTGCGAACGGTAGTTCGATTTTCGCTAAAGGTTTTTCGTGGTTTGCCTGTCGTCAAGATGAATGGTGTTTATGGTTGGAAAACTGGCCACGACCGTTTCCTTCCCACTACACGAAACACCCAATACAATATTCTTTCATCTCACCGTCTCCCCATCGCATTCATCCTTCAGTCGACGACTCGCAGACTCCGCCCCCATGACGTCAGAGATCATACGGTCCAATCAACAGGGATGTTAGAACTGTAGTGAAATTCAAATATCCAATCGGGATATCTTGAAATAACTTCAAATGAAATGATCCAACTGGCCTACTGATTAAGCCACGCCCTTTTCGAGTCGTCGATTACCAGCACGATCACTATGTATAGAGTGCTTCAACCCCATAATGTATAGATAAGAAATAAAAATCTTTGTCTCTCCAATATTATTATTTTGTTCATCTTTTAGGCTTCTGTCAAGTGACGTCATCCATTGTTGAAATTGACAGCCAACAATGTCCACCAGTTGGAATTGACCAATCAGAATGTTTGGTAGTCCACCAGTTCGCTGTGTTGCTATGGTAACGATTGTTTGTCATTTGCTACGTGAAAGAAACCTATATATCGACTTCTGTCAATTAACAAATGACCAACAATAGTTACCATAGCAATACAACAAACCGGTAAACCACAAAATATTCTGATTGGTCAATTCCGACTGGTGCACATTGTTGTCTGTCTCTTTCAACAATGAGTGACGTCAATTGACAGAAGCCTATACCCTTTTAAAGTAATCATCGAGGAAATTGATGACTCGCTAAGTCGCCTCCTAGGCGCTTTTAAAACGTCACTTGACGATGGTTGCTAAGGGTGTGACCTATTTGCTGTGCAAGAAGCTTACTTGATTGATGGCTTTTGATTGCAGCACTTGACACTGGCGGGGGGAGGGGGGGGGGGGGGGTACAAGTTTACTTATGTCTCAGTCGTCGTTTCGTTGATGATACATGAATCGTGTTTTCAAACCTTATTGAGCGTTCTAAAGTTTTAAAACCACTTTTACGAATCCCAATTAAGTACTAATTCGCTAACTAGTAGTTGTGATACGAATATCTATATTTAATTAGTTGCCACCGAATTTTACTAGTTTATCTTCCTATCGAGAAGTGAAGAGAGTACGACGAAATTGGCTTATCGATAGGTGATTATATATTTTTTTCAGAAACTCCGAATTTTCTCGAATTGAGTTGATTGTATTTATATATTTTTGTAGTAATTTTTATTTGAAAATTTGAAACAAGTAAAGGAATTTCGAATTGTTTGCGAAGAATGAACCTTTATTTTTATTTCAGTGTTATGTTACAATTTGAATTACGGGTAATATGCTTAATATATTCAAGTTTGTGTAATATGTGGTACAATGACACATGAAGTTACATCATGTTCACTCCATGTAGTATGTTAATACTTGCCTACAGACAAGTCTCATCAGAGGCTTTGTAGGATATTTAGTAGCAGAGTTCCTGATTTTATAATTTGTACTAAAAATGCGTGAATACAAAAAATTTATATATATAGCATGGTGATCACAAGTTGATCCGCTAACTATTTTTCATTCCACAAACTATACAATCGTAAAACTGGGTCTATTAAGAGGATTTAAATTTTGATATAATATCGGTATTAGTGGGTCAACTGATTTGGTTCGATATTCATTTATGAAAAGTTGATTATACGTGAGGAGTAATTCATTTCAAAAATATAAAAAATGAAATAATCCAGCTATAGTCATGAAAAATAAGATCACGCAGATTTTAACATCGTGCTGTATTGATCTGTAATTCAGTATTCTCAGGCCCAGTTTTACGATTTGATAGTGGATTAAACGATAGTTAGCGCATTAACTTGCTATCACCCTTGGTTACGTATGTTATTTTGTACTTTAAATAATAGTTAGTGGATTAGCACCCTAACTAAGATTGGTAAAATTTATGGAGCCCTTAGGCCCGGTTTTACGAAACTGGATTAAGCAATAGTTAGTGGATTAACTTGTTATCACCATAGTTACTTATGTTATTTTCGTAACTTTGATTGATAGTTAGTGGATTAGCACCCTAACTAAGATTTGTAAAACCGGGCCTTAGTATAGCAATTTCTCCCTTTGCATATTTTCTCATCCAATTGACCACTAGTGATAGGCGTGGCTTATCGACAGGCCACCTTGATCTATACTTCATTTGGGTATTTGGAGATACTCTGATACATTTGATTGGATATTTTGTTTTGTGACGTTTGTGGGCGGGTCAATCACTAGTCGTCAATGTCTTATTATTTATTTATTACATTTCTTATTTCTCATTTCCATTTCTCATTCAATTTCAATTTTTTATTTCTCGAATACGTTTTACAATATCGTCTCGTATGCTCTCTTGACCCTACTTAACTATTCACATTGCATACACAAAACCAGTAAATACGAATATAGTTTTAAAAAGCTCGCTCGTATCTACATCACCATGTACTCTGTGCACACACGCTGTGTGTACTTCCTCGGGTTTCTCACGGAGACTTTATGCATGGCAAGTATATATTGTAGGTTATGTAGTCTTCGCGTGACCGAAGTTCGAATCCCGGCAGGGGCAGTTCTTAAGTTAGTTCATCTTTCATTACTTCGACGTCGTTCTGCTCGTTGTGTGTGGGGGGGGGAGGGAGGGAGGGAGGGGGAAGGGAGAAGAGCGGGAAGAGAAGAGAGGAAGTTGGATAAAACACCTTCACGGTGATTGAGGAAACTTTTTTGAAGGATCGATTCATTCGCTTTTGATCAAAAGCTTGATGTGTGTGTTTTTCTGAGAACACATATTCAATCTATACAGACTGAAACGTTTCACTGAACCATAAATCATATATATATATATATATATATATATATATATATATATATATATATATATATATATATATATATATATATATATATATATATTCTTTATTAGTGAAAAATAAAGACTCTACCTTACAAAAGGTTGCCCATTAGATGCAGAATAATATATATATATATATATATATATAAATATAACAGATTAATAAAGAAAGCAAAAAGACGATACAATAGTGTTTGATACAAAATGAAAAATTGATGATATTGGGCTATACCCGCTATAGTTTAGAAAGTTCGATATTGTAATTGATTACTTATTTAGAAAGAGAAGACAAAAAATATTAAATATTGAAAAAAAGAGGAAAAAATATTTGAAAGAGTTATTTAAAAAAAAATGCATATAATATAAAAGCGATACATTCAGGCCTGAACACAGGATTTACACCCTGCCATATTGGATGAGCGTAATTGAATGGTGCACTTGACTCTGATGGAATTTGCGTCCGTGTGTTTTGATTTCCAACAATTTCAAAAGCATGTTTAATCATCAAGAAAATCACTAGATATCATTTATTTGGACTATTATTGGTTATAATAGATAGTTAAAATCGAAAAATTATGAATACTAAGAGACAACATAACGGGAATAAAATTTGATTTATATTTCTTATAAATTTAATTATATTGCTAATTTATTATCATTATGAATTGAAAAAAAATTATTATTATTATCAGCCATATGATCTAGTGACTATATATATTATTGTACTCTATTTTATATTTCAAATACGTCAAGTAACGACTTTTTATTTTATTTGTACGAAGAAAGACAGTTTTTATTTAATCATATCAGTTAAAACGCCACAGTTAAGCTTTTATGGGGGTTGGTGAAAATTGACAAGTGAATGTCGAATTTTTACTTTCTGTGTGAAATTGTATGTGTTTTATTCATTGAAGCAATAAAAAAAAAAAAATTAGTGAAGACACCATCTCCAACCGGCAAACCAACGCAACCCTCAATGCATCTTGAGGCAAACCAACGCAACCCTCAATGCATTTTAACCCTACTATTCATACCCAAGTCACAGTGTCTTAACGCCGACTGACAGTTCGGGTTTTAAAGTTTGTCCCTCGTGTCACAGGTCACCACGGGGTCAAGTCGGAAGGTCAACAAGACGACAGCCTGTCGACGCAGCTCCACCACTTCCTCTCGAGTTTGACCAAGAGTCGCGGTTTCTATGCCAACCTCGCCGAGTCGCTGTGCTCCGACGAGAGCTTCGCGGAGACAAGGGACACCGCCGACTGCTGGAACGGCAGACGTGTCGGAGAGTGAGTACACGTGCACTTGATACTGGAGCGGGGGGGGGGGGGGGTGTTGCTTCACTTTGATCAGTTTTTCAAACAAGTTGACAAGACACAAAATGACACAAGAAAAGGGGGAAAAAAGTTGAAAGACACAATCTACTTCATGATATATATATATTATATATATATATATATATATATATATATATATATATATATATATATATATATATATATGTATATATATATATATATATATATATATATACATATATATATATATATATATATATATATATATATATATATATATATATATATATATATATATATATATATATATATATATATATATATATATATATATATATATATATATATATATATATATATATGTATGTGTGTGTATATATATATATATATATATATATATATGTATATTTATGAATTCATATATTTATATCAAACATCAATCCTGCAACTAGATTTTAATAAGAATAATAATAATAATGGTTTTATTTCCTTTTTGAATCATTACATGATATAATGGAAAGTCATAAAAATAGTTATATATAACAAAAATTCAAAATATTCGATATAAAAATCTCAATATGAACACACTTTAACAAACTCATCTAACCTATAAAAGCATTTTTCAATCAGATAACTGCGTAGTATTTTTTTGAATACGATTTCAGAATCTAGTTTGCTGGCATCTTTTAGCACAATAGGTAAACAATTAAAAAATTCACACCCAGCATAAACTGGACTTTTCTTGATCATTGACGATATTTATTTCCCCAATTTTAGGGAAATCTATAAATCGATTTCAATCTAATTTTAGATATTAAAATCAATTTCAGGTCCTCCCAAGACCTGTAGTTATGACTTGAGCACTACCGATTCTCTATAGAAACATGATTAGTATCGAGTAATGTCTACGTCACGACTCGGAAAAAGAGACGGGTCCTGGAAAATACATAATAATGAGTTTTAATTTCTGAAATTGTGATGTCGATTTTCAGTTATCTTCAAAATTCAGGTTAATAAATATCATCACTTTTCCTTAAAATTCAGTTTCAGAACTGTGATGTCCTTTAACTGTAAAATGATTCAATTTTTCTGATGAAGAACTTTGAACACCAGTAATCGGGTATGGATAAGTTTGATTCAATTCATTATACCTATTTTTCAGAATTTATAAAATT
>OZ023336.1:32064546-32067046 GCA_964007535.1 Brachyptera risi
TATATTTTTTACTCGATCAGTTGTTCATTGAACTTCAAAGTGCTTAGAGAACTTACAAATTCAATATTTATTTTTCAATAAACCATAAAAGACCGTAAATCTATTCCGAAAGCGCACACATGTGATATAACAGCATGCTTAATATATTCATGATGCTAAATCAAGTTGAATAATTCATTACGTAATATATTTATTTATATATTATGTAATATTGTTACACTATGCATGTTTGATTTTCTGTTCAATATTCTATAGTTGAAGACTTGGAAAACTAGAGTGGTTTTTTTTAGATATGAAGTTTCCTTCAAGTTTCAAAATCTTGATATACTCTTTGTGAAGTCGATCTTCTCGATATATAAATGCAAAACAATTCTGTTTAAAATAGAGATGTGCTGTGAGAGACACTTGTGTATCACACGGAAGAAAATTCTAAAATAACAGTTCTATAAGAATTCGACGGCAACTTGAGAAAAGAAATGTGTTATTATTTTATTATGTGATATATTCAAAAATCATAAACTCTTATTGTGAGAGATTTCTTCTTTGAGATTGAGCTCTTTGCAAGGATCACTAATTCGAGTTCAAAATTACTTCAATACATAATTATTCATATATTTAAAGAGAGAATCATTTATTTATGACGGCTGTTCATCTTTATGATGACTGACCATGAAGGTCCAGCTTACTATAAATCTGGAATCATAATTGCCGAAAGTGAAAATGAGTTATAAAATTAGGGTAAATAAAATCAAAAACACAATTAGTAATCTAATAAAATGAGAAAAATATTCGGAATTTGATTTCAAGCTGATTGAGAAACGTTGAAGAGATGGCTGTGAAGGATATATATATATATATATATATATGTATATATATATATATATATATATATATATATATATATATATATATATATATATATTATATATATATATATATACATATATATATACATATATATATATATATATATATATATATATATATATATATATATATATATATATATTATATATATATATATATATATATATATATATATATATATATATATATATATATATATATATATATATATATATATTATATGATATTATGTAATTACAATTGTCACTTCATCATAATATGTGCATTATGTAAATATTATATTTGTTCATCATAATGATGTTTCTATTACCGAGAAGAGTGGATCAACTGAATAGCGAACTGAACCGTCATTCAGGAGACAGGACTTGATTTGCTTCCTAAAAATAGACTAACATGACTGAAGTTTTCCTCAGTCGTTATAGAGTAAATATACTAAGTTGGTTTCCAAAGAGCAGGCTGTGAGGTATTCTTCTCACTGTCTGTAAAAAAAAAAAGTAATTAGTTCATCTTTGCCATCTCATTCACCATTCGCTGGCGCCAATAGATCTCATTTATCGTTACAATTATACAACTCTTACATAACTCTTTCATATAACTCTTGATACTCCATTTTTTTATTACAAAAAAAGTTTTCAAAATAATGTCTCTATTATATATTTTTTCACATTTAATTCTCCTATTTTTCAAAAATAATGCATTGTTTTTATACATTTTGTCATAACGTGTCCGGGTGGCAATTGTTTTGGCGGTATTGTTCTAATAAACTTCTCTCACCATACTCAAAATAAATGAAAATAATCGCGTTTGTATTCGATTTTGTCGTGACTGTACGTCACGTGTAAATTGGCATGGCGTGAAATCATAGCACTTCTGGAACTGATCGTAATGCGCATAAAATGTGACATTTTGAATGTATAAGAGACGATAAGTTGCTAACCACCCGGGCTAGCTTCTCTCGGCTTTTATATATATAAAGCCTTTTAAGAAGTTAAAAAAAGATTCGCGAGTATCGATCTTGAATATCTCGCGCTGTCGTGACTCCCACGAGAAAAACCGCAGTCGAAACCACGTGTGTGTGTGTGTGTGTGTGTGTGTGTGTCTTCGCGGTGCTAGCGTCACGTTGATACTGACGACCAGAAAAGTGGTCATAGTCGACGTTTCGGTGCGGCTATATGTTGCAGGATGTGGCAATATGTTGCAGAATGTTGCAATATGTTGCAGGATGTTACAATATGTTGCAGAATGTTGCTATAGGTTACATAATGTTGCTATATGTTGCAGGATGTGACAATATGTTGCAGAATGTTGCAATATGTTGCAGAATGTTGCTAAAGGTTGCAGAATGTTGCTATAGGTTGCATAATGTTGCTATATGTTGCAGGATGTGACAATATGTTGCAGAATGTTGCAATATGTTGCAGAATGTTGCTATAGGTTGCAGAATGTTGCTATAGGTTGCAGAATGTTGCTATAGGTTGCATAATGTTGCAATATGTTGCAGAATGTTGCTGTAGGTTGCAGAATGTTGTATTATGTTGCAGAATGTTGCAACGTGTTTCAGAATGTTGCAATGTGTTGCAGGATGTTGCAATATGTTGCAGGATGTTGCAACGTGTTTCAGAATGTTGCAATG
>OZ023336.1:32072046-32119546 GCA_964007535.1 Brachyptera risi
TGTAACCTGACTCAAATAACCCCAACCATAGCTCCTCTGTGCTCTAACCAATTTAAATTTTTTCTTACGGCATTTCTACAAGTCAAGCCCCCCTTCACTTTTGGTAATATCCTTATTCCGTATGCGCTCTTCATCGCCCCCACATTATGGATGGATAATATTTCATGAGATAAGCCTACTTCTCTGAAAGGTGTAAAGCAGTTTCACCAAAACGTGTTCAATTAAAGTTAAAATCACTGCGATCGTTCATATGTTACAGTGACACTGATAATGTGAGGTGGTCCCCCTTAAGTACTTACTACTGATAGCTATATTTTTAAAATTCTATCGTGGATTGGGAATCGTAGCGCTCGAAAAGACTTACTGAAAATCTGGCTTATATCCAATTTAAAAGCTTTCTGTAGGTTGTTTCGAGTTGACTGTTGGCTGAGGGGTTGTAACCATGGTTACCGAGCTCAACCAAACTTGATATTTCACTGCCATCTATAGTGAAAAGCTACAGGTACGCTTTCAGCGGGAAACGGTGACACTTATGAGAAGTTACAAACTAGAACGCGCGCATTTTTTAAAATTTGTACATTCTAAAATTTGAATAGATGTTCTTGTTGAGGAATCTCAACAATGGCTTTAATTCTTGTTAATGTTACATTGTTGTCTTTTTTCGTAATCTTTCTTCGGCCGTATTGACATTTAGAAACGCATTATATCTCTTGTTACTTTTAATAACTTCTATAGTGTGTCGTTTTAGCCTAATTTTCACCCTTCAAAACAAAGCACTTATGCCGCCCCCCGTAGCTCAGTTGACCAAGATACCACCTTAGAAACTAAAATCACCGTTGGGCATGAGAGCCACATAAGGCTCGAGTTTTTTTGTAAACGTCTTTTCATTTTTCATCATAGATTCATTATCACACGCTCATTCGTACCCCCTAATAATCTAGCTGCTAGATGGGGTCACTAAGCAAACAATAACTAATCAATAAAAGTTCTTTTTAATATGAAACTGTTGATACTTTGTTTAATGACATTGTAAATCTACTTGATGGCAGAGATTATGTATAAATATATATATATATATAAATATATATATATATATATATATATATATATATATATATATATATATATATATATATATATATATATATACATATACATATGAAAAAGTAAAGATTATATATAATACCATAACATAAAAATAAATATATCATACGTACATCCTGGCTAAAGCGCTAACAATACCAACTGCATCATTAAAACCAACCCAGCTAAGAATTTAATAATACTCTACAATAACATGTCATGTTAGTGTTAGTTGACAGTGCTGCTAGATTACAGCTACAATGACGTAAGTGCGAGAAGCTATGGGACGAACATTACTCACTTTGTTTTCTTTTCAACGAAACAGAACTTAAGAGTCCACGGGAGTCGATTCAATGAAATATCAGTTTATTTGGTGATAGCTTTTGAAAGGTTTGAGATATCACAATTATAATATGTGAGAATCACAGATATCTGTACTATCAACAAGATAGTGTAAGCTGATCAAGTCGGTATAGCATTGCCAAGCGTATACAGCAAAAAAAAACGCTACAACATTTTTTTTTACGCTTGACAATTATGCGATATTAGATAAATAGGTTTTTAGATGAGCGATAGCGAAGACTCCATCCCACTCTTATGGAGCTTTGTCTTTTTTTTTTTTTTTTTTTGTATGTACTCCACAGACGTGGGGTTTGACTGATCGTCATGAAACTTTTTTGTACACTCAAAATTATCCAACTTGGGACTGTACAGTTTTTGTAATAAATCAGTTGGACCAATTTTGAGAAATATCATCTCAAAATTTCTAAAAAAAAAAACCATAAGATTAGGCTGAACAAGAAAATATGAAAAAATAAAATCTTCCAAATTAAATAAAATTTTCTCTGAATGTGTACACATAATCACCATTTTGTATGCAATTCAAATCAGCCGTCTTGATGAAAAAATTTAATCAACTATTTTTATTCATCAAACGTATGGAAATAATAGCAGAATTAAATTGCCAAGATTCACTGCTTTCTAGATTCGATATTAACCCACCAATGAAACATTTTTAATATGCATCAAGGTATGTAGAATACCAGAGTCGATAAAATATCAAAAATAGAACTCTTTAACGACTGTTATTATACCTTATTCAGATATCTCGCTCATCTTACAACGCTTATGTTGCGTTTGCCTAGTAGGCCTAATTATACCACCTTAAATGTATCAAAAACATCTGTATTTCTTATATATTAAAATGTTGATATCTCAAACCATTCAGAAATTATCACAATAAAACTGGCATTATATTACTCCCATACACTCTTAATATCCGGGAGTCTTGTGTGACGTCATATATTAAGGATGAGGATTGTGGCAACGTCTCGAGAAGTAATATGCGATGATAAATAAACTATGATAATTCTTTAGAATACTCGAGAGATGTTTGTTTAAGTTGTGTAATATATTGTTAGAAGTCTACAGCTTATACGCGATGAATTATTTGTACGACTAATGAAAATGGCTGGGGTTCTGTGTGTAGTTGAAATCTTTTGATATATTAATGCCGGGGAATAATTAAAGAATGTATAATTTTCTGTATTTATTTTTTATTTCAAGTCGCACTGTAATGATGATTGAGATCTATTGACTTCGGTGAATGATGAATGAGATGATGGGATGATGGAATGGGAGATTATTTTTATTAGGTGTTTTTTGGTAGTGGGAAGGAATCGGTTGTGGCCTTTTGTTGAGGAACCATTTCACTGTCAATCTAAGCGATAAAGAGAAACTATACGAAAAACTTCCGCTAGGATTGTTGACCATTTCGGGAATACCCGGTCTCCTGAATGAGAATGACGGTTCGGTGTGCTAGCCACTCGACCATGTGTCTCATTAAAATAAAATTGAGTGAAATTTATGAAATTCAGTAAATTTAAGAATAATTTTTTACGAGCTACTATATAACTTACGATTTACTATGTATGAAAATTCAACGATTTCTCAGAGGTATTGTATAAAAACTGTGTTTACATTATTTAAATAATTTGTAAAAAAAAATTGAACTTTTCTTACGCATTCGTCAAGAGATGAAAAGCGGGAAAAGAAACGGAAAGAGGAAAACTCGTTCGGAAAAGTTTCGAAAGTTGTGAAGCTGCCGGAAAATGTTGAAAGTCTATGAAAATGTCGAGCGTTCGAAATGAAATAATGTATGCGACTCGGGCGTGGTGTGAAATTAACGCAGGTTATAGTTAACAGTATATAAGAACGACTATATACTTGTATGCAAGATAGAAGTGGTCACTTACCAACATAACAAATACAAATAACACCGTCATGTTGGTATTACTGTGATAGTTTTAAGGTATAGTGTTATTAAAGAACAAGGTCTACAATAATGAAAAACATAATTGCATCATCCAAAACCTCTAAATTCTTGAACTGTTAAACTGTTAAACTGAACTGTTAGATTGCATGTAACATTGTGTTGGTACCGAAGTTTTCACTGTCATTATAGATGAGCGTAGCGAAGACTTACATTTCATGTATGTAACGTAAAGAAAAGGAACGCCGTTTCTTTCAATTCATTTTTAGATGAGCGTAGCGAAGATTCCATTTCACATACCGAAAAAAATGGGCTTCGTTTTTTTGTTGTTTTTTCCATTTTTTTTTTTTTGTAATTTTGTATGCGGCATACAGGTCAGGAAAAAAATGCCTGTCGACTTGAAATTTTTTCTACATATTTCTGACATACCAGAATAGGCTGGGATTGTTTTTCAGAAAAATCGTTTGGAAGGTTTTTCCTGAAAAAAATCGTAGAGTTTGAAAAAAACCTCATTTAAGAAAAACCCGGAGGGAAAATACTTGAAAAACAAGAATTCTTCAAAAGCTCTCAAATTCTCACCGAATATGAACAATACTATTATACACCTTTTCAGAGATTTTCGCAACAATCGGATGAGAAATGACAAACAAAACGCATTAAAGGTACATTTTATTGGATATTTGGATCAATTGGATTTGCAAAGTGTATATGCGACAGGTTGTAGCACTATAAATATCAACAAGTTGCAGGCGAGGTATTTGAACGTTTGAAGTAATCCAAGGTCCGTAAATGTGGATTGAGCTGACAGAATATTTTTCATTCTAGATTTCCGTACTTCTAAGCTCATCTCACAACGCGCATCCCGCGTTTTCCTAGTATATTGAAATGTTGTAAATCCCCGTGAGAATTTCATCCATTCTACATGAGGTTTTCACAGAATGTGGATACTGTTCCAATAAGTTATATTACAGAAATTTGGATCGGTAGTTTTCAAGAAGATGAATTTATAACATATTGGAATAATGTCAAATATTGTTGGTGAGGTAATTGACGACTAGTGATTGACCCGCCCACAAACGTCACAAAACAAAACATGAGTATCTCTAAATTCCCACATGAAGTATAGATCTAGGTGGCCTGGCGTTTAGCCACGCCTATCACTAGTGGTCAATTGTGAATGTCGACTAACAAGTGGCATGAAATAACGATATGCCCATAAGACTATTCGTTAATGAACACTTATATAGTTTGAAAATCAGTGTACATTTCGTAAAAATATCTCGCTCATCCTTACAATGCATTTGCTGCGTTTTCCTGATTCAGTTGTTACACTGTCTTCTACTCACGTGTATATACAAGTAGCCTATAGTGTGGTTTTGCCAGGGTGTTAAGAGTCCACGGGAGTCGATTTAGCGAAATATCAGTTTTTTGGTAATAACTTTTGAAGTGTATAAGATATCAAAATTCCGATATGCGAGAAACACAGATAATTATAACAGCTTCAAGATGATATAAGTTATAACGACTCGAGTCATGTGGCACAACTGTCAAGCGTATACAGCTAAAATAAAACACTTTTTTCTGCTGTTTATACACTTGTCAGTTATGAGCCATGACTTGAATAGTTATAACGTATATCATCTTGAAGCCATTAAAATTAACGCTCAAAAGTTATCACCAAAAAACTGATATTCTGCTAAATCTACTCCCGTGGACTCTCAATTAAAATCGCAACCGATGAGTAAAGTTTTTCAACTTTCAATCTGTAAATAATGATAAATATATTCTACCTTGCCACTTATTATAACATCGGCATCTGACAAGAGAACACGTACTAATAATCTTGCCAAAAACCTCGGCCATGCAAGAAGACTAGTCAGCGTCTTCTCACGCGTTTTTACCACCCAAAGCCCTCTTGAATTAATATCCGTCTTGATTATAACCACTAGTTATTAATTCATGTCGTCAGCTGCGCGCGCGCGCACCACGGTCCCTCTGATACTCTGAGTCGATAAACATTCGAAAATGGAATGCTGTTTATTTTAATCATTGAAGGAGGGTGGGGGGGGGGGGGGGGGATAAAAGAAGAATCCAATGGTAGAACGTGTTTGCGAACTGGTCAGAGGAGAAGACTAGAAGTAATGTTTCTTTCTCACAGCCTTCTTTATTCAGATCATTCTGTTCTGGAAAGAGACTGTTTTATCCAATCCAGTCGGGTGTGCGTTTTTTTTTAAAATAAAACGAAGCAATAACGAACTATTTCTCTTTTTTAAACTCGGGCTATTTTTTTTCACCTCAAATAACGAATAAATACATAATGCACGATGTAGTGATACCAACCTATTTCATCGTAATATAAAGAAAGTTACCCAACTCGGGTCTTGAAAGTGAAATATTTTCGAGGTCACTTCCCGAGTCCAGGGTCCCGATTGCCTGTAACACAACCATCGCTTCTACATCGAACTATATAAAACAACAATATTCAACAATGCTTAACACGGCTCAGTGGAATTTTAATGTTGGTAGTTGCATTTGTTTTTTTACGAAACTTATATATTTTGTGAGTTCAGCCATGGAGTTGCATTACAACTCCATGGTTCAACAATGCCACCGGTACCGTAGCCACTCTTATCTACATCTAGTTCACAAGGTAACCCGCTAAATCGCGACAGGCAATCGGGACCTGAACTGACCGCAAGAAACCACAAATGCCCTCCATGTTATTAGTATGGGAGTTAGGTCATGCACCTTCTTTATATGACGATGTTGCGCGGGGAGATATTTGATTATAATTAGACTGCTTTGACACTGACCGGCTGTGAAATCCACGGGTAAACAATTTCGTGTACAGAAATAACGTGTGCTTGCAAGTCAAGTATGGAAGGACAAATGGTCAACGATTTAGTTGAATATTTGTTAGATATCGTATGAGACTTTGTTATATTCACTTATTTGTGTTCTAGAATATGTCATTACTTGAATAAGGCCCGGTATTTCCAACGTGGGAGTAGTTACAACTGGTAGATAAAAGTTGTTATCGCCATGGTTACCTGGGAATTGGGATATTTGTTTTCACCAACTCTCAGATAACTGCTAACTGGACTTGGTAATACCGGGCCTAAATGGTTTATTTTCTCTTAGTTGAAAAAAAAACGAGTTGATTTTCTATGGGGACATTGAGAGTTTTATACTGGTACCGACAATGTTGAATGTGCAATTTTCCGGTATCTGTTTCTAACAAATTATGAAAGTCATATGCACGAAAGTTTCACAGTAGTTACGTAAGACTTGTTACACACGTACTAGAGAAGAAAAAAAAATGATCGTATTTCTGTGTCTTGAAAAATCTCCAAAAATACTACATCTTTAGGCATACAATTCAGTTTGTATACAAATTTTTACCATAATCTCTACTCAACAAGTATGACATACTAATGTCTACATGTGGTAAAATTTTAGAGTGATTACCAACTCAATAGCCAATATACCAACTCAATATACAGCTCAATAGTTTCAGAGATTCAGGTACCGAAAATCGGAAAAATAGTACCTTCACATATAACTGCATTTGAAAATATTAGCACAAAAATAAATCGCCGTGAAATATGAGAAGTGGGCATACAAAATGTTAAATGACACAAAAAATAAAATCACTTCGAACAATTTGATAATTTTTGCAGCACCCAATTGATGAATCATTGAACTATGAATCTAAAAATGAAAAAATAATATAAAATAGCTTTCAATGTCCCCTTAAGAATTTAAAGTCAAAATTTTCCCGCTGAAATGCGCTTTGTTTCAGATCGACTTTTAATGTAAATTTCAGTTTTTCTTAAAAGATAAAAAGTGATCCTATCTTTCATCCATAGCCTTAATTGGGGAACAATGATTTTGTATCAAGTTTCGATGTTATTAAAAAAAAAAAAAAGTTTTCATCGTGAAACGCTTTCGAAAATACTTCTCAAATGATGAAACAATTTATTGGAAATAATCTGCTCAAGTGGATGTTGTTGGAAATAGTAAATAAGACTGACTAATGATGTCAATTTTGAAAAGCATTATCCAATCTATTTTTATCAAGAAATGCTCTTCAAAAAAAATACTGTTAAAACTAGTCAAACGCGAAATATGCGTTGTAAGATGAGCGAGATATCTCAATAAGGTATAAAAGTCCTTGAAATAGTTTTACCCTTGCTACTTTATCGACTTTGGTATTCTACACACCTTGATATCTGAATAAGCTATAAAAGTCGTTAAAGAAGTTCTACTCTTGCCACTTCATTGACTCTGGTATTCTACACACCTTGACGCATATAAAAAATACTTCATTGTTGGTCAACTCTTGAATCTAGAAAGCAGTGAATCTCGACAACTTAATTCTGTCATAATTTTTATGATATATTCTATGAATATTATCAGTCATTTTATTTTTTTTCTCCAAAACGACTAATCAGAATTGCTTAAAAAATCGTAATAATGTGTAAAATCCATGTATACATATTTAGAGAAAATTTCATCCCATTTGGAGAGATTTTATTTTTCAACATTTTCCGCCCAGCCAAATCTTATGGGGTTTTTAGAAACTTTGAGATGATGATTCTCAAAATCGGTCTGACCGATTCATCCCAAAAACTATACAGTTCTAAGTTGGATGAGTTTGCGTGTACAAAAAAAGTTTCATGTTGATCAGTCAACCCTTGCGACCTGACAGACAAAGCCCTATAAGAGTGGGATGGAGACTTCGCTACGCTCATCAATGATGGAAACATTGAAAATAATAGCTCATCGAACTGAACTGAATTTCAATGGAAACAATAATGAATGATGAACCATTCTCAAAATTATTGGATGAGCGTATGCAAAGACTTCCATCCCTCTCTTATGAAACTTTGTCTGTGTTTTTTCTTTCTTTTTTTGTTAGCACTGCACAGGTTGCACAGGGTTTGACTGATCGACATGAAACTTTTTCTCTACACGCAAACTTATCCAACTTAGAACTGTACCATTTTGGGGCTGAATCGGTAGGACCAGTTTTGAGAAATACCATCTCAAAAGTTTCTAAAAACCCCATAAGATTAGGCTGAGCAAGAAAATTTGAGAAATAAAATCTCTCTAAAAAAAAAATGAAGAATTCTCTTAATGTGTCAACATGAATTATACACATTATTACAATTTCGTATGCAATTCAGATCAGCCGTTTCGAAAAAAAAATTCAATAAAGTGTTTTTATTGATCAAATGGATAGAAATAATAGCAGAATTATATTGCCAAGATTCACTGTTTTCTAGATTAATGAAGTATATGTTATATGCGTCAAGGTATGTAGAGATTTCAATTATACCATAGTCGATAAAGTAGCAAAGGTAGAACTACTTTAACGACTCTTATTATACTTATTAACCTTTCATCTCATCATCCCATCATCTCATTCATCATTCACCGACGCCAATAGATCGTAGCCATCAGCCAAACCCAATATAATAATAATAATAATAATAATAATAATAATTATACCTTGTTCAAATATTTCGCTCATCTTACAACACATATATTCGACTAGTAAAAGATATTTTATTCTGTTCACTGGCATAATACCTCTTTGGAGTTCTCTTGATACCACATGGCCAAACAGCGCCGCGTGTAATCCCACCCCTGACCTGCCTGCCCTCTTGAGGCCTTCATTCACAGTTCCTTAATTAAATGCATGGCTTCTCATTCAAAGGGTTTATGGTCCTTTGTGAAGCCATTTACAATGAACTATTTCACACATCGTGGATAAGATAATAGCTAGATATTATTTATTGACTTGAATTCAATGCAATTTTCGTTCATGTACTGTGCCATATTGATTTAGCTGAGACTACGCATTCCAAGCTTATATAATTTGAGGGATTTTTATATTTTAAAAAATCGAGATATGAAAATTCTTCCGGCTTGTTCTCACTTTTCTTGTTTATTTTTTATTTGTTTTCGATTAACTTTTACTGTCCAGTAGCTGACAAAAACATGTGAAAAATGTGTGACAATAGGTTATATTGTGTATAATGATAAACTTTACATCTGCTGTCAATGGAAAGAAGTGATCATTGCCCAAGAGACTTGGTTCAAAGTGGAAGATATTAACATTCGTGTGTTTATACTGAAAGACTTTTATCTACGGCGAAAAATTATGGTCACAGACAGCGCAGTCCTGGTGTTGAAGACCATTAGTTTTAAATAATCAAAATGGGGTGGTAAGATCGCCCTTGTGGTGCCCCGTCCAAACGATCCTATCTTTCATCCTTAGTCTTAATTGGGGAACAATGATTTTGTATCAAGTTTCGATGTTATTAAAAAAAAAAAAAAAAAAATAGGTTACAAAACAAGGTGCAATAATATATAAAACAGTCAGATTTATAACTTCTGCGATATTTTAAAAACTTATATTATAAATGACGTATACAAAAACAAATCAGAATTATTATAGATGGATCGTTTTGTCATAAAATTGGTATTATTTATCATTTTCAAAATATTACTTTCACAGTTTTTCATCAGTTGAACTTGAAGAATAATTGTATAACCTGTATTATTATTAATATTTTTATTATATAATTGTATTATTAATATATTTGTATCATTATGCACTATTTACTCAATTTTGCAATGATTGATGTATTTTTCCTATGATTCCTTACCCACACACAAGCTAATTTTGCTCACATGGGTTTTATAGTTTTCAATATTAATTGCTTTTGAACTCTTGAAATTGATGAATTACCGCACTAGCCACTATGTTACTACATGTAACATTAATCACATTTCTTTTGCAAACCATTTATAAAACTTATTGTGTATCATTAATATTCATGCATATGATAGAGTGTGCCTAATTTATATAGTATTGAAAATAATAATTAATAAATAAATAGAAATAGTATAATAGATCCCAGCCAAGATGTATCGAGAGTTGCGTTAATTTGCCGCCGCGAGATGGTGACTTTACTCAACTTTGAAACACTTTTATTTCCTGAGTACTTTTCTGAGAACTAAAGATTGCTACGTTGTTTTTAGAAACAGTTGACAGGCTGACAAACTTGATGACAGCTATTATTAGCTGAGGCGACGTGGACGTAAAGTAAGTTCCTTTTATCACTACTACCTGCGCACGATCGATAGTTCTAAAGAATGTGGCGGGCGAATTGGAACCTATTTTCAACATGGGAGGGATAAGAAGTGAAGTCACCAAATCAAACCGGCTAACCAACGCAACCCTCAATGCATCTTGATCGCAGCGTTGAGAAACGGCGACTGACGTTTGTTTGTTTGTTTGTTGTTACAGATACACGAAGACGGTGGTCGCCGCGAGCCTGAGCGCTCAGAAGTACAACCCCGAGCTGGCGTGGACACAGCGCAGTCCCGACGCACGGATAGCGCAGCTCAGCGACAAGCTCAGGCACATTAGACAGGTACGCGTCGCGACACTACATTCGCAGCCGTTTTTTTTTTTTTTTTGTTATTCAGGCACGTTAGACTCATCTCGGCTATTGAAACGCAATATCGAGAGGAAAGTTCATGACGATTGTTGGCGCTGAAACAGTTGCCAATCGGGCACAGTATAACAATATGAAAAACAAATTATTATGTACAATAAATTATGACCGAATTGAATTGAAATTGGAAGAAATTGTTTATTCATGATGGCCGTTCATCTTGATCATGAACTTCCAGCTAACTATGAATTTGGAATTAAAATTGCCAAAAGTGAGAATGAGTAATAGAATAATTATGAAATTATAAAAGTAATTAAATAAAGAAGATACACTTTTTCAGAATGAAGCAATTTGGGGGTGAATAGCGATCAAATAATTATATAAAAAAGTTTGTTAAAGTGATGAAAACAATCCGTTGTCATGAAAACGGATTGTATTGAAATAATGTTGCGAGTTCTGATTCGGACAAATTGACGTGCGTTTGTGAATCATGGTCGAGTAAATTTTCTAAAATATTACTGCTGGGCAATTACTTTTGGAATTTTCATACAATTTTCACCCAATGTGTAAATACTATTCAATATTTAGTTTTACAAATTCTGAGACTTTTGATCAACGCACTATCAGGTGAACAAGTTGTAATCTTATTATAATAATACATTATTTCTAGTGATAATGTTTGTCGAATTCTCAACTCGTCGTAATAATATTATTATTTTTTTCATTATTATCCAACATTTGTCATTATAACAAAACACTTGTTATTATTAGAATTACAAATAGTATCTCAAACTAAACAAGGAAGATTCTTCAATCACATTGACACTCGAATGAAAAGAAAAGAACAATGAGCGGTAATAATGAAAAATAATAAGTTGTAATAATGAGAATAAAATAAGTTGAAATAAAATATCAAAATATTATATCAAAATAGAAATATGTATTGTTCTGTTATAATATGTTCTACAAGAAATGAGTTTGATTCGCTTCTGGTAGAACATTCCCACGTTTAGTTAGTAAGCTATCACATTACTGTTTATGATCGACTGTTCAGTTTATGACTATACGACAGAATGAATAATATAACCCTTACCAGCATTCATCTAATTCAGCCAACTGTATCATGAAAAATATAAAATGTACAGTAAATTTAATTTTTTATTAGCCTTAATTGGAATGACTCAGAAACACGTCTGTAAAGTTTGAATAGCTTGAAATACTGATAATAGCATCAACCACAATTCTATTTTCAGACGCATTCTTACAAGAAATGTCCGAAAAACGGTCTTCTTGATTATAATGTGTCATTAAAATGTCCCTTATAAATTTTAAAATTCGATGAGGCTCTGGTATTTCACGTCACCAAGTAGCTGATCGCGGTTAACGCTGAAGTTGAAATACACTCCATTGTATTTTCTGGTAAACATGATAATTATTTTAAGATACAAAGAGAATCTTCAAAGCTCAACTCTAATTGGGTAAATGAATGATTGGACAAGCAATGTCAAAAACATACATTTGGTCCAAATTGGGTTTTCCCTGTTTGGTTTTCTGATATTTTGTCTGCATTCCACAAGCTCCATTACGAAATCAATCCATTTTTCAGGCATTACTCCGTCTTCCAATTTGGAACTGTTCAGTTACGGGTAATTGCTTATAGTAGCAATATATTCAAGGGGGATTAAATGAGGGTAAGACATTCTATCAAAATGTTAGGGAGGTGGTCACAATGTCTTGACCGCATGGAACTTGCCATCGCGCATTTATGTGCAACTGCAAGAGATCTTAATGATAATAATAATAACAATCAAGAGCTAGATTTTGAGGAATGGATGGCTGAAATTTGGAAAGTACAAATAAGAAAAGAATGGTGAGAAAAAAGTGAAGAACATTTCTACCTGAAAGAACTGAATTTTTGAGATGTTGTAAGGACAATCAAAGCAGAAATATTCGACAAGTTTCAATACAATTGTTTGAGCGTTTCATTTAGACGTTTCCACCTGAATGGATTGGATTTCAAGATGTTAAAAGAAGACAACCACGGCAGAAACATTTGACAAGTCCCAATAAAATCTGTCGAGCGTCTTATGTAGCCACAATTGTGACCATGTTCCGTTTGTCCAGGTTGTACTGAGCCAGCTGACTCAGGCGCCCGAGTCCGACTCGTACCTGGCCGAGGGGGAGGAAGGGAGCGGCAGCGGACACCAGCCCGTCACGTCCTGGCAAGGCGGAGATGACGACGACGCAGATCACAGCGACTGGAGCGAAGGGTCTGGTTCCGGAGACGACGGGCTTCATAAACCAGGTACGTTTCTTTTTATTTCCGTTCATGGTTTGCTTGCATAGTTCAAATGTATGAACTAGAGACAGAAAATATGGCGTGCTATAAACTAAAAACATTGAAGATGATATTATAGTTATTTGATCAGCTTGATACAAATATTGTAAGATATTAGAGGTTATGAAAATGTAAAACATAGCCTAATACTCTATCAGAGCAAAGAATTCAGAGTTTTAGTTAACAAAGTCAATAACAAGCAGTATATAGGCACTGCAAATGAAGAAAAATTCCTCCAAGCTATATCAATGATTGTTCTTTAAAGTGCAGTTTTGAATCTACTTTCATTTCCAAACTTTGTTTTTCCTTTGGAAGATAATTGTACAGTTTTCTGCCATTGTAGTTAGTACGTATTACTTTCGTACTTGATTCGACTGTTCGTTGATGTGGTTGTTGAATAGTTCAAACTCTCGTGCAGTATCAATCAGTTCATTTGTATGAAGTGTGGAGTGTGTGTAAGAATATAAATTACAGACCAAAAACACACAA
This sequence comes from Brachyptera risi, assembly GCA_964007535.1. NCBI lineage: Eukaryota > Metazoa > Arthropoda > Insecta > Plecoptera > Taeniopterygidae > Brachyptera > Brachyptera risi. The sequence goes on from OZ023336.1 coordinate 32,085,701, forward strand.
AAGCAAGTTTTGTAAGAGTCATGTGGAGTCTTAATAAATGTTCATTCACTAACTTGTATCACCACACGTATCTGCTAGGCACGTAAGCTTTCACAACGTGAATTCTTTCAATCGTCTTCGTAATTATTATTGGAGTATTTTTCCGTTCTGTTTCTAAAGAAAAAAGTAATGCCAATACAGATTTTTCATGAAATACTAGGTCTACTTTCTGATTGGCTACGTGAAAGATAGGGTCATCTTGATTGGCTGCTCCCTCTTGAGTAGGACGTTTATTTATATTGAGTTTAACTACGCACTGTACTGATTACTACTATCTATTGGCGTAGGTGAATGATATATGAGATGGTGAAAAGTTATTCTATTAGATGTTTTTGGATAGTGAGGAGTCGGTCGTGGCCTGTTGTTAAAGAACCATTCCAGTATTGACCTGAACAACAGAGGAAAATCATGAAAAAACCCTTACAGTATGGTCGACAATGGCGGTAATCGAACCCCAGTCTCCTGAATGACAGTTGAGTGGGTTAACCATTCGTTCACTTGTCTCAGTAGTATGGTTCGTATCAACACCTGACTTGATGTCTTATAAATTCTTCTCATTTCCAGCTATCGACCAGGATGGCAAGTCCATCGAGCGCACGGAAACGAAAAAGCCCACCGCGAAAGGAGTGGACAAAACAACTTCGGCCAGCAGTTCGCTCCACGCCACATTCAGCGTCGCCATCACCATCTTAATCACGAGTTTGTGCGTCCTTCGAAACGGATAAGACACCGCTGATGCTTCGAATTGTTCACGCCACGCGGTGAAATGCCGTCACGCCGAAACGACGAAATATATGTTTAACAAACGAACAATGAAAAGGAAACCTAGAGAATGAATTTTAAATGAAATGACCCGCTAACGTTGCCATTGGTTGTATTTTGATAATTGTGTTTCAAACCTTACAACCGAAACGAGTCATTGAGAGACATTTGGAGCAATAAATTATTTAATATTTTCACGCCAGTTTGCTTTGAAAAAAAGATATTTAATCGGCTCTAAAGAAAAGAGAATGGCACTTTGACGAATACTGCTACCAACAATTATTATAAAACCAGTGAAATTATGCGTTATAAATATAACAAGAATCGATGCGGTTAATCATTTAACAATACTTTAGCTTTAGCTTGGATTATTGCAATACTATCAAGAACAGATTTCAATGACGCAGCTTGTCTCTAGTTAGGTTATTCCAACGTCGTAGCTCTGCGATCTGTAACGGCCCAGTAGTCACTTTAATCAAGACTTATTTGCTACAGGATCTGTATTAACTGGAAAAATGTATGTTTTATTCAGAATGTGGGTTCACCATTAAAAGTTGAAACCCATGAATCTGTTGAAACTGACCAGTAACATCCTGCTGAGTAAACCTATCAGAGATCAAGCTGTGCGTATCACCTAACCGCAACACGTGTCTATATTCTCTCAAGTGCGTATGTAAATGAAGGGTGTGAATGAATCTGTTAAATGTTTGTTAGTTATGGATGATATAGTAATTAATAATAATTTAGAAAGAAAAGAAGTGAAAGTAATTGCGTACCGATACAGACTACATAATGTAATACTATCTAATACTAAGGAAACTTCAATCATGTGAAAGAGTGTAACACTTTCTTAGAGTAATTGAAATAGTGTAACAGAAATACGCAACTATAAATGAAATATTTTCTTGCAAACTATAAAATAATAACTGCACGGAGAAAATTTAAATTCAGCACCGAGATCATTTTTTATTTCATCAATCAAATCTGTTATCATCATTACACATTTGCAAATGTACTTTTTTTTAATGACATACGATAAAGTATGATTCGCAAAGAAGTAAAGTATACATAGTTTCACAATCCATATTATTTATGTAATGTTTAATTGATCAAAAACCTAAAAAATAATAGTCAAATCAAATCAAGACGCGAGTACTTTTGTCGAATGAGTATTTCAGTGAATGACTGAGTCTAGTTAATAAACGTAACTTCTAAACTGTGTGTTTCATCAGCAGTGTGTTGGTAGAAATTACTTCAGAATGTCCAAAATTACGTTTTCGCTTCCGTCTTACGCTGCTCTTTCTTTTTGTTAAATTCTACAATTTGAATTATTTGAAATAATAATATGAAATGTCTGTGATTATGTAGGATTTAAAACAAATGTAAGTGTAAAGAAAAACCTGGACTGCTGGATTGACATTGTTCTTGACCGAGTCAAGTAAGGCGAATCAATTTGTACATTTTGTGTTGATGTGTGTAAAAAAAAAAGAAACATTCTTATCATTATATAATATTATAAAACTAATATTTATAAATTATGCTTAGCGCTTAAAAAGTTGAAAATAATGATTAAAATTAACTTTTTAGAAATATTATATATATATATATATATTTTCCAATCTTGAGAGGTGTATCAATCACCATTAATTTATTAATATTATTGTCGCGAAAAATGTAAAATTTCCTTGCTGTTGTACTTTCTTAGTAAACTGTTCTTTCGTGAAATTAACTTTTAACCGTGATCAGAGTTTATATATATTATTACAGAGAAGTACGTAGAAAATGTTTGAAAAAAAAATAATATAGCGTAGCCCATTATTATGTATCAAAAATATAACATATGAATGTTATGGAATATTGTAGTGTACGTACGGTAATTGCAACTTGCAACAGCGTTATTGAGTAGAGAATAAACGATACTTACGTCGGACTGCGTGTGACGTCTAGTTGTACATGCAATTCTTTTAGGATGCCATCAGGAAACAATCATTGTCTGCTGGCCAGTTTTCAACCGCTGACCTTTCAACTCGCTGTCTGTGAAACAGTACGAGACTCGAAACATTTGTAATATTTATAGGCATGAAGTTAGAAAGAGTCAACGCTTTGTGGTAGTTGATATTTTCTATAAAAAAGTGAGTGTGACATTACGTTTCTAGATGGTGAATATAAAATGTCATACTCTATTAATTATACAAACATGAAACTGCCGTGTACCAGTTGAACTGCGTGTAGTTACGGTACAAAGTCCAGTTTGCGAGAATGGCTCACAATACAAAGTAGGCTTTAGGAATGGCTTGAGTTGTGCTGAAAAATGTTATATCAAATATCAAAATAACAAAAATACTGTCTAATGTCATAGAAAACTAATACACAACGTGGATACAAAGCACGTGAATATGTTCGGGACGATCAAGTTTCTAATCAACGATGCTTTCTCATACAAGTTTGTAAACGCTGTCGTCCGTAATGCCGGTCTCGATGACGTGAATGTATTGCTGACGTAAAGCCAAAATTGAAAATCAGAAAGAAAAAATGCCATACTTAATAATTAAACATAGTAATTACCGTATGATATCTTATTTGTAAATACGTAACGACCTATTATAATGATCTGTTTGCAAGTTGATGAATATTTGCATTTTCTGGATCTGTGATACAAGGTTTTAAAACATTGACTGTAGGATACTAAGTTTTATCCTTACTTGATTAATTCAACAAACAATCATATTTTTTTGCTAATGTAAACAATGATTATGTTGAACATTTGTTATTTGGGCCGGTTCGTCAACTGTTTGTAAACAGCACTGGTATATATTCTCTAATGGCTCCGTTCAGACAAACTCGTAACGTTGAAATCCGAGAAAGATAACCAAGTTTGAATACTTAACGAGCTATTGGAATACCAGCTCTGTAATGTTGAAAGTAATGGTGAATACAAGTAAACGAAAGCGGACTGTCTTCTAGATTACGCAAGGAACTGAACTTTGCAGAATCGATGTGCGTATGATTGGTCTGTTGGATAGGTTCACACTACTCGAGTCGAACGTATTGTTAGTTTACGTAACTAGAAGCTAGACAATGTATTTTGTGCCATACAAAGAAAAAATGTAATATGACGATAGCGCTAACGTAATCTATTGAATCGTTCAACTGTCAGATATCAGAGATATTTCTTTTGGAAATTGCGTTTCAAAGTTTTCTAAACATTTTTTTCCGATCTCTAAATCAAATTTATATCTGCTCAGAATTTGGCAGTATGTATCGTATAAATAATAGGCTAATCGTCATCATTCAACATATTACGAACCTTGCAATACAACGTGGTATTGTGAATTTTGTAAATAAATGAACAGTACCGCCAATTAACAAACGGACATATGAACACACTGCACACTTGTGAACACGAAACAATATAATGTAATGTTACTGTTGTGTAATTGCACGAATGTGGTAGGCCTGCCCATTGTATATACTATAAGTAATTATAATAATGATATGATATACTAATTGCCATGGAAAATTAACCCTTTGCCTACAATATTATACTATAAACTATGTTAACTAACCAAATATTCTATTCACTGATCACATTTTACATTATCAAACTGTACGACTAAACAATCAATGTTGGTGTTACAGATTATTGCAAGGGTCTTAAAACACAAAGGTACAATCACTTGAACAGGCATTAGAGATGACCTACCCAGTGGAGTTTTAGTTTATTTTGTATTATCATTTTTGTAGAATTTCTTTTTAATATAGAATTATATATTCAGTTTCTGCCAATGGCCAAAGGGTTCAATTTTGTTCATGATAAAAATGGCTTCCGATTCTAATTGAATTGCTTAATTACTTCTATGCTCGTAAAAAAATAACTAGTCTTTAGCGTTAATTAATTACTGAAATTATTGATGAGGGCGTGTGCTATTTATAGATGAGCTATATTGCTGCAGAATTATTTAGTTGTGATAAAATTATCAACAACTATTTTTTTCCCTCGATAAATAATGATATAAAACTATTGTTTTGTAAAATAATTATGCAATTTTTTGTGAAAACTAACAAGGACTCAGATCTTTGTTTATAGAACAAATTAAATATGCAGCATTTTTTTAAAATACATGATTGTCATTTATTTTACCTCTTGTAGTCCTGCCCTTTGTTATCCTTTCCTTGGTCAATGATGAAAAATACTCTGCCACATTTATTTTACTCTTCAACGAGTGATTTTTCAATTTCTTGTAACTTATTTGTTATGTAGGCCTACTTCATTGAAGATACCAAATCATTCTATTGCTAACCATTCAGTGGAATAAATAAATAAATTAAATGAATAAATTAATGAAATGAAACATCTGTAATCAATTTTCAAAATACCATTCTAAGGTGGATGAATCTTTATTTTTGGGCTGAATTCTATTAAAAAAGTGTCATACTAATTAATTCTTTTCGATACCGATAGTCGAGTACTTTCATATTCTGACAATTTCTTGAATAAAAGCTTCTATAAATTTGTCCATTCGAATCAGTTTCATCACACAGATATCCAGGCAGCAGTCTTCTGTTGAATTACAGATTACTGTAGTGTGAAAGTATTTGAAAATATTTGCTGCTTTAGTTTTATCCAAGACAGTGTCTTGTTGCATGGTTCAGACAGATCTTTTCACAGAAATGTCCTTCTTGAATCCTAATTTAATTCTTGAACATTTTTTTTTTTGTAGATTTGCAAAATATTGTTTCCATTATTGTTCAGTGAAAATAAAATTGATCTACATTTTAATTTGATCTTACATTCTAATTTTAAGTGAGATAATCGTTTTCTCACTCATTTTTATTTCTCTCACATCTCATTTATCTCAGGAATAGGGGTCCTGGAGGCTGAGTTTCCCCAATATAATACTAAGGCACGGTATTACCAAGTCCAGTTGGCCTTTATCTGACAGTTTAAACTTGTTATCACCATGGTTACCTAATGCTATTTTTTTTCACCAACTCTTAGATAAATACTAACTGGCCTTGGTAATACTGGGCCTAAGTTGAATACAGTTTATAATAAAGTACAATTCAGAGTAGATACAATACAAGTTATATCTAAATATAAAAATACTACAATACACTTTTTTGAGTTCTACCCTAAAATATATGTGAGGTGCAATTAATGCCTGGTATAATACAGCTCCGTAAGTTATTGACAAAGAAGAATTAATTTCAATTCTAACAAATCAGAGACAATTACCTGTTGGTTAATGTGAAACAGTTTAATCCAATCGTAGAGGGATGAGCAGAGACGAGCAATTGAACGTCACATCTGTCTGCGTCGGATGACGGTTCTGCTAGGAGACGGAAGTGATTGTTGGAGCAGTCGTCAACGCTGAGTCTCTGGCGGTAATTATTTTAATCGTGTTGACATATGCTTTGATTGATAAGTGATTAGATGTCAAATTTTTACTTTGTAAAAAAATCTGCGTTACATTTGAAAATCATAAGAATGCAGCTTCTAAATTGTTTCTCATTTTGTTATATTCTAATTTATTTTCTTACTCATAAATGAAGATAGCCTGTAGGAAGAAAATGAAAAAAGTCAAGTATTGTGTATGGTTTAGCTGGCTGATTGGTACTGATTAATATAAGGATGTTCATGTTCCTTTATTTTTTTTTAAATTTATTGGTCACACATACAATAAATACACACACACACAATTACAACAAAAAAACATCCACAAAGCCCTAAAAAAAGACCTAACTGTGGGTTAAAGTAGTGAATTATAAGTACAATTCAAATTCGGACGTATTTCTCAAACATTAAAAGTAATAAAGTAGTTGAATTAAAAAGAAAAAAAGAAAAACATTGAGTGATTTGTTACATTCTACTTACGAAGTGTAAGGTTTCTTTGATTACTATTAATTTTAAGCAATCAAGTTACATCAAGTAACGAAAAAAATAGACAGCTGTACAAGATTGTAAGAAAAGAATAATTACATAAAAACCAGTATTAAGACATGATTAGAGAAGTATTTCGGCTAAAAGACACATAATGATCAATCGAAAATTGAAAAATTGGGTATTGACACCCTTCTAATTTCAACAATTTGAACTGCAAGGCACAACAACATTCATGATTATAGAATAAAAAATACAAATTAAAACCCACTTACCGGCTAGTTGCTCTGTTGAAAATAAGTTGAGTAATAGGTATTTTTGTTGTCAATCTTGTTTTTCCCGCAAATCAGTCAAACAATATTGTCTCTTTCCCTTCTGTTGCTATCAGTTTTAGGGTTTACTGGTCATCACAGCTACCTGATATTTGATTATATGTTTAATTTTTTTACAATTGTAAGAAAAGAAAGAAGCTAAAAAAATATTCATGTTTTAAAGTTAGTATCATTCTATTGTATTATAAAAAGTAAGTATTAGTATTATTGAAAGTTATTGAAGTGGCAAGTAGAGCCAATGGCTTATCTTACTCTCAACCTAGAAATTGGTAGAAAAAAATTATTTCGATTTTATTCAGGCATAATTATTTATTGAAATGTTATTTCAATTCGTTTTATTTTATTTATTTTATTCATTTAGTTTAAATTGTATTTTGGTTGGTCGAGAAATGGTAATAAAGACAGTAACTTGCTTTACCACAACGCTAGTGCTATTGTTTCGCTGTAAGGTTGCGTTAGCTGTCTCTGTCTACTTGTTCAACTACTTGTGACAGCCTAGATGACGTCACAGAGAAGTCAGCGTTGAAAGGTGTGGACAAAAATGTGAAATGCAAAGATAGTGAAGTGTTTGATACGTAACTACATTATACGTATAATAATGTGTTTATATATTAGATAGCAGAGAACTTGAGGGTTTTAAGTAATCCTTTAGCTTTGCTTAGGTGCTAGTTATTTCTATGGTGCGGGCATAAATGTGTGTTTAGTTTATAGTGTGCATTGTTCTGCGTGATCCATTCGTGGAGTTCAGGAAAGATTCAAAATGGCGCATAATTTAGCACCCAGTGTAAATTGCTCTTTGGATGACATTGATTTAAATGCCCTAAAGGTGAGTTTAATTGACAACAATACCTTTTCTCTATAATAACATAGTGAGCTACATTGCCAGCAATACTAAACATGTAGGCATAGCATTGGCTCGGCCGGAAATATCGACGTTCTTGTATCCCCTATCACCCATTGTAAAAACGTCGTCCTATTTTTGTTGGAATTTATGATTCATAACCTGATTCAGTTAGGCCTACTCTCTTGTCAGATGTCAACGTGATGATCAATTGATTATTCTTGACAGACCTATTGTTAGTAAGGGTTGGCGCATTTCACAATGTTTGAGATATAGGGTAGGCCTAGGCCATAGCATGTTCCAAGTTTAATGACCTAGGCAGGTCTAGTGAACAGTAAAGTAACAATTACCCAGGCGAATCCCAGGCTTTCCCTAAGCCTTAAATAGGCCTAGCATAAAACTCACGAATGTAGATATCTTGGCCCTATCATTAGCCAGGCATAGAAGAAGTAACAAAGACATTTGAAATAGACATTGAACATGCAAACAAAATGCTTAAGCCTACTTATTCCAGAAATAGTCTTGACCATGCCATAGGCCTAATCATATTTGAGTTAACAGTAGCCCTAGGTCTATCGACTCAGTGACAATAATTATGCTATAGTTGTAGGTGAGAAAACTAGATTGAAATAGGCCTAGGATGTGATGCCAACAGTGCATTTGTGAATGAATGTCAAACGAGAAAATTTCAAATTCACGGTAGGCCTAATTGATTTTGGTTATTGGGACTAGCTTTCGTTATTCACTTAGTGTCAACCAACTACTCAACCAGTGCCCTCAGCTAGAACCTAAAAGGAATTATTTTGTGAGCTTTTGTTTTGGGCTTCTGACCCAATATCATTTTTTAATCAAGTTGGATACCAGTATCTCGTAAGCATATTTATAAGTAACCATACTGGCACAGCGCACAGGTAGCTTAGTGCTAACGTGCGTGCTCCAGGTGACCGGAATGAGTTCAGGCCTTAATTTGATCGCGGGGATCCATCCATCTTTCCAGAGGTGTTTCGTGGTTACCCAGCTGTACCCTCGATGATTCCCACAATAGGTCTACAGGCCATAGGTCTGCTCCTTCCCAGTAACCTTCCCATTACCTAGAAGAAACGTACATCTCATTATCCCTTCATTTCATTAATCATGTGTCATGCCAAACTGCCAATTGGTTTTACTAATCATAACAGCGTAAATAACCTGGTCTTAATAAATATATAACTAAGAAATCATTGAATTGACTATGCTGCAATCGTAGCTAGGGCTTACGCCAGCACCGGTAGTGAAGCTGTCGGTCAATTATCAGGCTTGAATTCTTAAATCTTGACTTCTTCGTTTCAGGACCCGGCCGGCATCTTCGAGCTTATCGAAGTCGTCGGCAATGGCACGTACGGCCAAGTATACAAGGTAATTATGCACAACTTTTGCTTTCCATGCTTGTATTTTTGAAGTATGCACATCTCAAAGTGTCTGGCACGAATTCTAAGAAAATCACCAATTTGTCCGGAATTTTCACTAACAATGAAAATTGTAGAAAAATTATTCAAATTCAGCTTTATTTCTACATCGATTTCCCTAGAAAATGATTCAATTCATGGAGTGAATGATGGCAATATTGTATGATTTGTTAATATGAAACTTGACTTTTTTGGAGCATTAGATATATGGAAACACATCCCGAAAATAACCAGAACCTCTATATAGTGTAAGCAGGAAATGTTGTTTTTTAGTGTATTGTTGATGATAACTATTGACTGGGCATACAGGGGACCGACTTAATTAATTCACTATTTGAGTCCTTAGCATTTCTGTGGCAAAACATTTCAAAGCCAACCTTGGTTCTAAGGGTGTCAAGTGTGGGTACACCTGCATTTTGAATACTTTCATTTTTCGGTATATACCAAAAAATAAAAGTATATATGCCATATAGCACTTAAATTACAGGTATAACGGAAATATTGTTGAAATCGTGGTGATGAGTGATTCAAGGTATTTGAGTGTCTTGGTTTGAATATTCGCAAGGGATGTAGGCACATTATTTGAGTAGGTCGACTTTTGGTTGTAGGCCTACTGTTAGTTAAAGTTGGTCGAGTTAGTGAGTCTTCATGAAGATGGGTCACCTAGGCTGTGAGAACTCTCCCTCAGTACACATAACAATACAGTGGCATCAGTTAGGCATCGAAACCAGACAAATTGACCTGACTGTCAGCTCAGGTCAAGGTTAGTTTGCCCCTAGATGAACATTCATATACCTCAACTTCTAGATTATTGTTTCCTCAACGACCCCACCAACATCTAGATTATTTGGTGTCCTCAGCTTGGAACAATTAATATATTTATATTTTTTCTCAAAATGCTCGGATCTTTTCCTCAGCACAGCTCAGAGAATAAGAATTTATTGTGTACAAAACAAGCCCTAACCAGTCTGGTAGATCAGCCTTTCCTCATTTAGTTGACCAGCGTTCGATTCCCTTCAGAGTTGACCATCCTGAACAAACGTTTTCATGTTTTTCCTATGTCGTTTACTACACTAGAATGTTTCCATATTATCAGCCATATCAGTTATTTTCTCACGCTCCAAAACACCTATTAAAATAACCTTTCATGTTACCATCGTCCTATCAACATACAGCAATGTCAGTAGGTGTTAGTCATTATCGGGCCACCAGTATAATATTATCATAACACTATATAAATAAGTGTGGATACCGGTAGTATTTATTTAGTGAATAGTCAATATCACACTGTTGACGGATGTGAACATCTCACTTGATAAGAGCGAGAGAGAGGTCCGAGACAACCTGGTCCATGTTTACATCTATGAGTCAAGCCATTGAGTATAGCTCCAACCAGAGCTGAGGACTGGTAATTTCAATCTGATATCGTCCAACATGCCATTTTCTGACGTGCCGATGTTTAAATAGCATTTTTCTCCGGCTGTGTGCCGTTACCTATCTCGTTGTCATGGCAACTGGCATGATGGTATTGTTGTGTTGTGACGTCAGTACTGAGAAACCCTCGACGACTAGAATCTCGAGACCGATAAGTCGGGTGCGGGGTAAGGGGTTAACAACTTCTGAAATCTGGTGTACACTTGTCATGAAATCTTCCTGAAATCTTCTTGAAATCTCTTTGAATTCCTGTGAAATCTCATTGAAATCCGTTGAAATATGAAATCTGGTGTACACTTGTCATGAAATCTCTTGAAATCTCCTTGAATTCCTGTGAAATCCATTGAAATATGAAATCAGGTGTACACTTGTCATGAAATCTTCCTGAAATCTTCTTGAAATTTTCCTGAAATCTTCTTAAAATCTCCTTGAATTCTTGTGAAATCCATTGAAATCCATTGAAGTATGAAATCAGGTGTGTACACAAAATCTAGGTACCAGTACTGTTATTTACCCCTCGGTGCGGAGTAAGGGGGGGGGGGGGTACACGCACGGGCTAATAAAAATGAAAATTTCATCTTCAGTATTTTTTTTCATTTTCACGAACCAGTATAGGCCTAATTGAATAAAAAGTATCCCACCAGCTTGAAGATAATGTTAATGCTCTTCGATTAATATGACGTATTCTATTTTTGTGAATTCAATAAGTTTCAAGATGATACGTCAATAAATACCAATAATGTGATGACATTCATTAACGCACCTTATCTCAAAACTGATTAAATTCACAAAAATAGAATACGTCATATTAATTAAAGAGTCTGATGGTTGTAGCTTGGAGGCTAGAGTTGATAAACTTCTCACTCGGTTGCACTTGTTTGTGAACATGGACAAAAAAAATGGTAAAGTTGAATTTCTCCATGTTTTATAAACACATGGCAGGGTGGCGAGCTATTATTATATCTATTGTATTATACATTGTATCTTTGTATTATTGATATTTAATGACAAGTGTATAGACAAAGGGAACATGTGGTTAATTTGTAGACAGTTCGAGGAAAGGTTGAGCCCATAACTTGTACAACGAAGAGGCTGCTGCTTTATCATACCGAGAGAATGCTGATGAGTTATTTATATATGTACGAACGATTCTCATAAAACTTGCTTGATACGACCACGATGTGGTGATACCAACATACTTTATTATAATAGAAAGAAAATGTACCCACTCGCTTCTTCAAAGTGAAATGTTTCCGGGTCAGAATCTGAGTCCACAGTCCCGATTGCTCGTAGCGCAACTACCGCTTTTATATCGAACTATATTTAATACAACAATGCTATAGGCCTACTCGGCTCAGTAGAATTATTATATACTAGCAGCTGCATTTGTTTTGCACGAAAATGATGGCTAGATTTTGTAAGTTCAACAATGCCACCAGTACCGATAGCCACTGTTACCTAAATCTTGTTTACAAGGGAATCCGCTGAATCGCGACATGCAATCGGAACCTTTGGTTCTGAGTTGACCGCAAGAAACCACAAATACCGTCCATGTTATTATAATGGGAGTCGCTACAACTTCTTTATATATATTACGTTTTATAGGTTGGTATCACTACATCATGATACGGCTGAGACCGTGGGTATACCTCAGCTACTGAGACGAATGACCGAGTGGTTAGTACACTGAACCGTCAATCAGGAGAGCGTGGTTCGATTTCCACCGGTCGCCAAGTGATAGGCGTGGCTTATCGGCAAGCCACCTTGATCTATTCTTCATGTGGGCATTTAGAGATACTCCGATGGGCAATGTCAATTTTCCCACATAACAAACAGCCCATTTGATTGGATGTTTTGTTTTGTGACGTTTGTGGGCGGGTCAATCACTAGTCGTCAATTGTCCTTTGTATTTCTGTGTTATACCCTTAAGGCCCATTCACAACCGAAATTAACAGTAAAATTAGCATTAGCAGTAATGTAATTATTTAGTGGCTGTTCACAACAATAATTTAGCATTAAGGATCAGCCAATGAGATGGCTTGTTTACATTAGCTGATGGCCGCCATCTTTTTGATAATTAAACTGCGTATCAAAACGATGCGCCTGCTCGACATCGTCCGAACGATAGAAGCCTGTGGCGCGCCAAACGTTTACTCAAATCTGATTGGTCAGTGCTTACACCAAGCTGTAAAATTAACAGCAAGGTTTGGTGTTTGCAAACCTTGCGCTTACTGCTAATTCGTTACGGCTAATGCGTCGCATTGTGAACGGAGTGCATGGGGGCCATAAGACAAATATTGCTGCTAATGCTAATTTTACTGCTAATTTCGGTTGTGAATGGGCCTTTACTCGTGAAAGTAAATACTGGGAGTTGTTCCCTATACTATATCAGACCACAAAGTTGATTGCTGCCCAGGCGGCTAAACAATCTCGTTTTCGTGTCAAGATTTTAATACGAAATCATATAAATAATAAAGATAACGCGTAGTCGTGCCTATATGCCTATAACGTGTATTTTGAAGGGTATAAATGTACGATTCATTGCTGCCATAAACCGGGCGCCTCCACCCGATAAATAAACAACCTGGTCGCTTTAGTCGGGGATTTCCTTCCCTCGCCCGACCTACATCAATCATTCAGCGGAGGACAGACTTCTTTCACTCCGACTCCGAAACACATGGACGAAACGGAGCGGAAATACTTGTTCAGGTACTCCCTTCCAAACGAGGGGTTGACAACTCCTGAAACCTGGTTTACATATGCCATGAAATCTTCCTGAAATCCCTGAAAATCCCTGAATTCTCCTGAAATCTCCTGAAATCACCTGAAATCACCTGAAATCTGGTGTACATATGCCATGAAATCTTCTTGAAATCTCCTGAAATCCCCTGAAATCTCTTGAAATCTCTTGAGATCTCTTGAAATTCCGTGAAATCTTCTGAAATCACCTGAAATCTTCTGAAATCACCTGAAATCTGGTGTACATATGCCATGAAATCTTCTTGAAATCCCGTGAAATCCCCTGAAATCTCTTAAAATCCAATGAAATCTTCTGAAATCCTTGAAATCTGAAATCAGGTGTACACCAAATTTGCGAGTAATTGTTGACCCCTCCCCTCCAAACCCCCAGAAGATTCGGTCTACAATCTAATTGTTGGGGTTCGTCAGACTTTTTGTTTCAACATGCCTGAATATGCTCAGCGGTCACACCTCACACAGACACAGCTAACACTGCGTTGGAAGTGGACGTCAAGTCGGGCGTGGGTTCGAGTCCTGCATAAGGCATGGGTATATAATTAAACATGATTCGTTCATCATTCGCCAGTTCGTAACCCCGAATAACCTGGCTCTTGGTGGGGTTGTTTCGAACAAACTAATCATCAATCAATCTTCTACCACACTGGCCAAAAACTGTTCGAAAAAGTTTGCGTCAAGTTGGGACAGTTTTGACGAATTAAATTTTAAATTCCGACAGGAACAATCTTAACTCACCGCTTATCTGATTGGAGTCTCAAAGAAATTGTATAATGCAAAATTATGTTCTCGGATTTCTGCAAATTTCAATCTTACTCTCCTGATCCCCCCCTCCCCTCTTCTCATAAGCATAATGATAGTCGACAGTAAAAACGCTGTTGATGGTAAATATACTCATGAGAAGTTACAAAAAAACTAACATTATTGACAGTTTTTTTGGAACCTTTTCGTCGGCCTTACAAGGCATGCAGTAGCACATTCTCTTGTTACTTCTGTAGTATCTTTTTATATTGGGTTTTAACGACGCACCATACTGATGGCTACGATCTATTGGCGTCGGTGGATGATGAATGAGATGATGGGATGATGAGATGAAAGGTTATTTTATTAGGTGTTTTGGATGGTGGGAAGAAGTCGGTCGTGGCCTGTTGTTAAGGAACAATCCCAGTATCAACCTGAACGACAGAGGGAAACCACGAAAAACCTCTGTCAGGATGGTCGACCACGGCGGGAATCGAACCGCGGTCTCCCGGATGACGGTTCACTGTGTTACCACTCGGCCACGCGTCTCGGTTTCAATTGTATCGAATAGATCTATAATCGTGTAATCGTCCAGATTTAAGATGACGCAAAGATTCACTTCACAGTAAATACCTCGTTCCCGGTATAGTTGTTGTCATGTGTATTGCACATATGTGACGTCACACGACGAATGCAACGAGAATGTTTCGCGTGATACATAAGCCTTCTAGATGACCTGATGGCTGATCGACCATGCAGAACTTTCCTTCCAGTTTTCACTTTCTACCCGCGCAGGCAGGCAGGCCGCGTGTCGAGACGCGGTGGCATGCGGGGGGACAGGTGTTCGACTCTTCTGCACGCCGCCGTCGTGGGCAGAGATTCACTCGCTGCTAGACTCATATTTATGGGGGCGTAATCGAATACCCATGCTGGATATTATATTAAGAGTAGGAGTTGATTTAGAGAAATATCAGTTTTTTGGTGATAACTTTTGAACGGTATGAGATATGAGAATTTTAATGCGCGAGAAAAACAGATGATGATAATAGCTTCAAGATACTGATAGTATGAGTTATAACTATTCGAGTCATGTAGCATAACTGTCAAGCGTAGGCCTATATAGCCAAAAAAACAGCTAGAAATATATAATATATATATATATATATATATATATATATATATATATATATATATATATATATATATATATGCATATATATATATATATATATATATATTTATATATATATGCATATATATATATATATATATATATATATATATATATATATATATGTAAATATATATATATATATATATATATATATATATATATATATATATATATATATATTTATATATATATATATATATATATATATATATATATATATATATATATATATATATACATATATATATATATATATATATATATATATATATATATATATATATATATATATATATATATATTTATATATATATATATTTATATATATATATATATATATTTATATATATATATATATATATATATATATATATATATATATATATATATTATATAAGCCTATGAAGATTTGAAGATGACATTATTTGAGTGCATGTGGTTGAATGCCGTCGTGTAATGAATCCGGAACCCTCGATGGTGTCGTTGTTCTTGACATGAGCTCGTCTGCGTGTCGTCGAACGCGTGTGTCGAGTCCACGCCAGATCACGACAGACCAATTGAAGATAATCAACTGCTGGTTAATTAGGACCGTGACCAGTGAACTTGCGGTCAGACACTGTGTGTGTGTGTGTGTGTGTGTGTGTGGTTAAATATTTAATGTCGGGTTAGCCGATCGACCAATCAGCGACGTCGGCTATATCATCCTGTCGACCGGCCGACTGGACGAACGGGTGATTTCCGTCGAGCGGTTATTTTATTCACGCCTAAATATGTTCGGTTTAACGCGGTGCTGTGTTCTATGATGACAGATCTGTTGGATCCACACTGGTAGCTCAGTGGTAAAGCCGATATACGAACCACGATTTAGTGATACCAACCTATTTGATCATAATATAGGTTTCTGTCACGTAACAAACGACAAACAATCGTTACCATAGCAATACAGTGAACTAGTGGACTACCAGACATTCTGATTGGTCAATTCCAACTGGTGGACATTGTTGTCTGTCTCTTGCAACAATGGGTGACGTCACTTGACAGAAGCCTATAGGCCTAAAGGAGGTGACCCAACTCGGACCTTGAAAATGAAATTTTTCTGGGATCAATCTTGAGTCCATCGTCCTGATTTTCTGTAGCGCAGATATCGCTTTTATATCGAACTATTTAAAACAACAATACTCAACAATGCTATACACGGCCCAGTAGATTACAAGAATGATAGATTTTGTTAGTTCAACAATGTCACCGGTACCGTATAGTCACTCTTATTTGCATCAAGTTCACGAGGGGATCCGCTAAATCGCGACAGTCAATCGGGATCTTTGGTTCTGAACTGATCGCAAGAAACCACAAATACCGTCCATGTTATCAGTCTGGGAGTTGGATCACCTTCTTTATATTATGATGAAATAGGTTGCTACGTAACTACGTCGTGTACAAACAACATGCTGAAAACTGATTAAGGGCCGGTATTATAAAGAATAGTTATGCGTCCAAATAGCGCTATTTGGCCACATAACGAGGTCTGAATAGCTTATTGGCAGTATTATGAGCACCAGAGTAGACTATTCGTACACATAAACTGGCAGAATAGCTATTCGGTGCTGAGACCACCTAATAAATCCTTATTTGGTCAAATAGCTTATGTGGAAGGTTAGCTTTATAATACCGGCCCTAAACCTATCAATACGTGGCCCAACGTAACATAACCTAGCGTATTTTGCAAATATATACTTGCAAATATTATAAATATATTATAATTCCCTGTCCTGTACCATGAGCAGATAATATTATTCTCGCTGCCGCAAAACCGAGGTACTTTGTTGTTATTTATATTCGGTTTAACGACGCACTGTGCTATTGATCTAGCGTCGGTGAATGATTTATGAGATGATGGGATCTGGTGAGATGAAAAGTTTTTTTAACAGGGTTCTTGGATAGTGGGGAGGAGGAGTCTGTCGTGGTCTGTTGTTGAGGAACCATCCCAGTATTGACCTGAACGACAGAGGGAAACCACGAAAAACCTCTTGTCAGGATGGTCGACTACGGCAAGAATCGAACCCCGGTCACCTGAATGACGGTTCATTGTATTAACCACTCAGCCACACGTCTCGGTACTTTGTCTTGTTGGTATAATTTGCGTCGTTTGCTAGCCTCGAGGGGTGAACAACTAGTAAATTTGGTGTCAAATTTCAAGGGATTTCAGAGAGATTTCAAGGGATTTCAAGAAGATTTTGAGGAATTTCAGAAGGATTTCAAGGGATTTCAAGAAGATTTTAAGGGATTCCAAGAAAATTTCAAGGGATTTTAGAAAGATTGCACGGGATTTCAGAGAGGTTTCAAGGGATTTCAAGAAGATTTCACGGTATTTCAGAGAGGTTTCAAGGGATTTCAAGGTAGGTATTTCAGAGAGGTTTCAAGGGATTTCAGAGAGGTTCTAAGGGATTTCAAGAAAATTTTGGAAATATTTTAGAAAGATTTCATGACAAGTGTACACCAGATTTCAGGACTTGTTGACCCCTCGGCCAGCCTGTAGGCTTATAATTGTTCGGCTATAGCTTGCCTCAGTTCAATAAATATGTACCGTAATTAAACATTCTTAGCGTATAATATCCGCCTTTTTTTATGAAAATGTCATTGTCATTTTACTATCAGTCATCGCTTTGGTAATGAATCGATAATACTACATTCTTTATTCTTCAACAAGTAATGATCTAGTGACGTAATACAGGCTTATATTTCCAAGATTCTATTGGCTGTGTTGTGTATTTACCATATAACTTGTTATCACGCGCGATTGAAGATATAGGAAGTAATTGTAACTCATCTTGACGTGGGATCGTCAGCTAAAATACCATTATTACACTTTCACATCAATTGTTTGTTGGTACAAAATGAACCCGGCTTAATCTCGTTGGTACAATTTTTAGGTTCTGACGATTATTATCTTTCATCCTAATCCCCCCCTCCCTCCCCCCTAACCAGGAGTCCTCTGGTGATTTCCAGGTTTGCTCTTTCATCTTTCTCAAATACACACAAGTACAGGCTTCTGTCAACAATCGTTGCCATAGCAATGTAATATACAACGGACTGGCGAACTATTTAATATCAATTGGTAGACATTGTTGTGAGTCTTTTCTCAACAATGAACTGTATATACCCACGAAAGAAGAAGATAGTCTATCACGTAAATTAATATGGACGCATTTTTTTTTCTTTTCAATATCTTATTGGGTTTTTAGAAACTTTGACATGATATTTCTCAAGATCGATCCAACCGATTCATTCCAAAAAACTATACAGTTCCAAGTTGTAAAAGTTTGCCCGTACAAAAAAGTTTCATGTTGATCAGTCAAACCATGCGACCTCTGAACAAGAAAAAAAAAACACAGCTCTCTACGAGTGGGATGGAGTCTTCGCCACGCTCATCCAACAATGAGGCTATTAGAAAGGCCTACGTATATATATACTCTATAGACTATGGTATAAATATTGCACGAAAACATCAAATCAACCATTCAGTTTCGAATGTCTCCCTTCTCCATGGTTCCGGCCGAGTCGGGTCACGGTGCACGGTTCGACTCCCCGGTCGGTCGTTACGACGGCGATGTCTCGTACAATAACGTCGCGGTGGTCGTTCATGGAAATACCTTCTGTCCGTCGTGCACGTGACCGCGTTGTCAGCTCGAGGACGAGAGCACATCGGCGACTCCGGAGTTCGAACCCCGAGCAAGACGTGCGAGTCATCTCTCATTGCAACTGCGTAACGACACCGCATAAGCGATCCATAGCTGACTGCGATAGAAATTGGACTGAGATGAGTGGTCGAGTGGTTAGCCCACTGAACCGTCATTCAGGAGAACGGGGTTCGATTCCACCGTGGTCGACTATCCAGGCAGGGGTTTTTCATGGTTACCCTCTGTCGATCAGGTCAATACTGGGATGGTTTCTTAACAATGGGCCACAATCGATTTCTCCCCTCTATTCAAAAACACCCAGTAAAATAACCTTTCATCTCTTCATCCTATCATCTCATATATATCCTTCGCCGATGCCAATTAAAACAATGCGTCGCTAAACCCGATGTAAATATAAATAAATACAAATTTAGAAACTGAAATAATTGTGGACTTCGGTTCGAGTCCCGAATAGGGCATGGGTTTTTGTGAACATTCGTTTATCACCAGCTCATTTTTAGCTTCAAGTAAGCCAACCGTATAGTCACTCGTCTATAGCTGCGCGCGCACACACGGGCTCATCATAGTTTCAGAATAAATGCCTTTCGAGTGGAGTTCAAGACGTCATCCACCTATCTGTTATTGTAGATACTTGTATACGATGCAATAAAAGAAGAAGGTTCCGATCGACCGTCGCCCGTATTCCACACCACTAACACACGGATGGTTCGCGCCTTCCTCGCGAATGTATCGACAAATGAAAGTTTCGATCGACTGTTCACCCCTGCCCCTATCCTACTTCCCCCCCTACCCTCCGTCACTGTTGTTTCACGCATTCTTTCATAGATATAAAAAAAAAATTGCGTTGCTCTTTTTTATTTATTCATTTATATTGGGTTTAACGACGCACTGTACTGATGACCACGATCTATTGGCGTCGGTGAATGATGTATGGGATGATGGGATGAAAGATTATTTTATTAGGTGTTTTTGGATGGTGGGAAGGAGGCGGTCGTGATCTTTGTTAAGGAACCATCCCAGTATTGACCAGAACGACAGAGGGTAACCACGAAAAACTCCTGTCAGGAAGGTCGACCATAGCGGTAATCGAACTCCGGTCTCCTGAATGACGGTTCAGGTGTGTTACCACTCGGCCACGCGTCTCAGTGCGTGGCTCTTCAAGCTGTGAAAAAACATTGGCCTGTCATCCTGATTGTATACACCCATTGAAGTCTCGAACCACCAGAGCGCTTCTGATATCGAATAGGGAAGACCATCGCTCGTAACCTTCCACCATGGATACACTTTTCGAAAATCTGGGTGTAATGTATCGATTGACCGTCTCCCCTATACGTTAGTAATGCCGGCCGGATGTGTCGACCTGTCCACTTCCTCGGTCATACTCGGGAGTGTCATAATACACTCATTGAAGTCTCGAACCACCCACGCGCTATTGATATCGGATAGGAAGAACGGTCGCTCGTAACCTTCCACCATGGATACACGTATCGTAAAGCTGAGAGTAATGTATCGATTGACCGTCTCCCCTATACGTTAGTAATGCCGGCCGGATGTGTCGACCTGTCCACTTCCTCGGTCATAGTACTCGGGAGTGTCATAATACACTCATTGAAGTCTCGAACCACCCACGCGCTATTGATATCGAATAGGAAGAACGATCGCTCGTAACCTTCCACCATGGATACACGTATCGTAAAGCTGAGAGTAATGTATCGATTGACCGTCTCCCCTATACGTTAGTAATGCCGGCCGGATGTGTCGACCTGTCCACTTCCTCGGTCATAGTACTCGGGAGTGTCATAATACACTCATTGAAGTCTCGAACCACCCACGCGCTATTGATATCGAATAGGAAGAACGGTCGCTCGTAACCTTCCACCATGGATACACGTATCGTAAAGCTGAGAGTAATGTATCGATTGACCGTCTCCCCTATACGTTAGTAATGCCGGCCGGATGTGTCGACCTGTCCACTTCCTCGGTCATAGTACTCGGGAGTGTCATAATACACTCATTGAAGTCTCGAACCACCCACGCGCTATTGATATCGAATAGGAAGAACGGCCGCTCGTAACCTTCCACCATGGATACACGTATCGTAAAGCTGGGTGTAATGTATCGATTGACCGTCTCCCCTATACGTTAGTAATGCCGGCCGGATGTGTCGACCTGTCCACTTCCTCGGTCATAGTACTCGGGAGTGTCATAATACACTCATTGAAGTCTCGAACCACCCACGCGCTATTGATATCGAATAGGGAAGACCACCGCTCGTAACCTTCCACCATGGATACACGTATCGTAAAGCTGAGAGTAATGTATCGATTGACCGTCTCCCCTATACGTTAGTAATGCCGGCCGGATGTGTCGACCTGTCCACTTCCTCGGTCATACTCGGTAGTGTCATAATACACTCATTGAAGTCTCGAACCACCCACGCGCTATTGATATCGAATAGGAAGAACGGTCGCTCGTAACCTTCCACCATGGATACACGTATCGTAAAGCTGAGAGTAATGTATCGATTGACCGTCTCCCCTATACGTTAGTAATGCCGGCCGGATGTGTCGACCTGTCCACTTCCTCGGTCATAGTACTCGGGAGTGTCATAATACACTCATTGAAGTCTCGAACCACCCACGCGCTATTGATATCGAATAGGGAAGACCATCGCTCGTAACCTTCCACCATGGATACACGTATCGTAAAGCTGAGAGTAATGTATCGATTGACCGTCTCCCCTATACGTTAGTAATGCCGGCCGGATGTGTCGACCTGTCCACTTCCTCGGTCATAGTACTCGGGAGTGTCATAATACACTCATTGAAGTCTCGAACCACCCGCGCGCTATTGATATCGAATAGGAAGAACGGTCGCTCGTAACCTTCCACCATGGATACACGTATCGTAAAGCTGAGAGTAATGTATCGATTGACCGTCTCCCCTATACGTTAGTAATGCCGGCCGGATGTGTCGACCTGTCCACTTCCTCGGTCATACTCGGGAGTGTCATAATACACTCATTGAAGTCTCGAACCACCCACGCGCTATTGATATCGAATAGGAAGAACGGTCGCTCGTAACCTTCCACCATGGATACACGTATCGTAAAGCTGAGAGTAATGTATCGATTGACCGTCTCCCCTATACGTTAGTAATGCCGGCCGGATGTGTCGACCTGTCCACTTCCTCGGTCATACTCGGGAGTGTCATAATACACTCATTGAAGTCTCGAACCACCCACGCGCTATTGATATCGAATAGGAAGAACGATCGCTCGTAACCTTCCACCATGGATACACGTATCGTAAAGCTGAGAGTAATGTATCGATTGACCGTCTCCCCTATACGTTAGTAATGCCGGCCGGATGTGTCGACCTGTCCACTTCCTCGGTCATAGTACTCGGGAGTGTCATAATACACTCATTGAAGTCTCGAACCACCCGCGCGCTATTGATATCGAATAGGAAGAACGGTCGCTCGTAACCTTCCACCATGGATACACGTATCGTAAAGCTGAGAGTAATGTATCGATTGACCGTCTCCCCTATACGTTAGTAATGCCGGCCGGATGTGTCGACCTGTCCACTTCCTCGGTCATAGTACTCGGGAGTGTCATAATACACTCATTGAAGACGCGAACCACCCACGCGCTATTGATATCGAATAGGAAGAACGATCGCTCGTAACCTTCCACCATGGATACACGTATCGTAAAGCTGGGTGTAATGTATCGATTGACCGTCTCCCCTATACGTTAGTAATGCCGGCCGGATGTGTCGACCTGTCCACTTCCTCGGTCATAGTACTCGGGAGTGTCATAATACACTCATTGAAGACGCGAACCACCCGCGCGCTATTGATATCGAATAGGAAGAACGGTCGCTCGTAACCTTCCACCATGGATACACGTATCGTAAAGCTGAGAGTAATGTATCGATTGACCGTCTCCCCTATACGTTAGTAATGCCGGCCGGAAGTGTCGACCTGTCCACTTCCTCGGTCATAGTACTCGGGAGTGTCATAATACACTCATTGAAGTCTCGAACCACCCACGCGCTATTGATATCGAATAGGAAGAACGGTCGCTCGTAACCTTCCACCATGGATACACGTATCGTAAAGCTGAGAGTAATGTATCGATTGACCGTCTCCCCTATACGTTAGTAATGCCGGCCGGATGTGTCGACCTGTCCACTTCCTCGGTCATAGTACTCGGGAGTGTCATAATACACTCATTGAAGTCTCGAACCACCCGCGCGTTATTGATATCGAATAGGAAGAACGGCCGCTCGTAACCTTCCACCATGGATACACGTATCGTAAAGCTGAGAGTAATGTATCGATTGACCGTCTCCCCTATACGTTAGTAATGCCGGCCGGATGTGTCGACCTGTCCACTTCCTCGGTCATAGTACTCGGGAGTGTCATAATACACTCATTGAAGTCTCGAACCACCCGCGCGTTATTGATATCGAATAGGAAGAACGGCCGCTCGTAACCTTCCACCATGGATACACGTATCGTAAAGCTGGGTGTAATGTATCGATTGACCGTCTCCCCTATACGTTAGTAATGCCGGCCGGATGTGTCGACCTGTCCACTTCCTCGGTCATAGTACTCGGGAGTGTCATAATACACTCATTGAAGACGCGAACCACCCACGCGCTATTGATATCGAATAGGAAGAACGGTCGCTCGTAACCTTCCACCATGGATACACGTATCGTAAAGCTGAGAGTAATGTATCGATTGACCGTCTCCCCTATACGTTAGTAATGCCGGCCGGATGTGTCGACCTGTCCACTTCCTCGGTCATAGTACTCGGGAGTGTCATAATACACTCATTGAAGACGCGAACCACCCACGCGCTATTGATATCGAATAGGAAGAACGGTCGCTCGTAACCTTCCACCATGGATACACGTATCGTAAAGCTGAGAGTAATGTATCGATTGACCGTCTCCCCTATACGTTAGTAATGCCGGCCGGATGTGTCGACCTGTCCACTTCCTCGGTCATAGTACTCGGGAGTGTCATAATACACTCATTGAAGACGCGAACCACCCACGCGCTATTGATATCGAATAGGAAGAACGGTCGCTCGTAACCTTCCACCATGGATACACGTATCGTAAAGCTGAGAGTAATGTATCGATTGACCGTCTCCCCTATACGTTAGTAATGCCGGCCGGATGTGTCGACCTGTCCACGTCCTCGGTCATAGTACTCGGGAGTGTCATAATACACTCATTGAAGTCTCGAACCACCCACGCGCTATTGATATCGAATAGGAAGAACGGCCGCTCGTAACCTTCCACCATGGATACACGTATCGTAAAGCTGAGAGTAATGTATCGATTGACCGTCTCCCCTATACGTTAGTAATGCCGGCCGGATGTGTCGACCTGTCCACTTCCTCGGTCATAGTACTCGGGAGTGTCATAATACACTCATTGAAGTCTCGAACCACCCGCGCGTTATTGATATCGAATAGGAAGAACGGCCGCTCGTAACCTTCCACCATGGATACACGTATCGTAAAGCTGGGTGTAATGTATCGATTGACCGTCTCCCCTATACGTTAGTAATGCCGGCCGGAAGTGTCGACCTGTCCACTTCCTCGGTCATAGTACTCGGGAGTGTCATAATACACTCATTGAAGACGCGAACCACCCACGCGCTATTGATATCGAATAGGAAGAACGGTCGCTCGTAACCTTCCACCATGGATACACGTATCGTAAAGCTGAGAGTAATGTATCGATTGACCGTCTCCCCTATACGTTAGTAATGCCGGCCGGAAGTGTCGACCTGTCCACTTCCTCGGTCATAGTACTCGGGAGTGTCATAATACACTCATTGAAGACGCGAACCACCCACGCGCTATTGATATCGAATAGGAAGAACGGTCGCTCGTAACCTTCCACCATGGATACACGTATCGTAAAGCTGGGTGTAATGTATCGATTGACCGTCTCCCCTATACGTTAGTAATGCCGGCCGGAGGTGTCGACCTGTCCACTTCCTCGGTCATACTCGGGAGTGTCATAATACACTCATTGAAGTCTCGAACCACCCACGCGCTATTGATATCGAATAGGAAGAACGGTCGCTCGTAACCTTCCACCATGGATACACGTATCGTAAAGCTGAGAGTAATGTATCGATTGACCGTCTCCCCTATACGTTAGTAATGCCGGCCGGATGTGTCGACCTGTCCACTTCCTCGGTCATAGTACTCGGGAGTGTCATAATACACTCATTGAAGTCTCGAACCACCCACGCGCTATTGATATCGAATAGGAAGAACGGTCGCTCGTAACCTTCCACCATGGATACACGTATCGTAAAGCTGAGTGTAATGTATCGATTGACCGTCTCCGCTATACGTTAGTAATGCCGGCCGGATGTGTCGACCTGTCCACTTCCTCGGTCATAGTACTCGGGAGTGTCATAATACACTCATTGAAGTCTCGAACCACCCACGCGCTATTGATATCGAATAGGAAGAACGGTCGCTCGTAACCTTCCACCATGGATACACGTATCGTAAAGCTGAGAGTAATGTATCGATTGACCGTCTCCCCTATACGTTAGTAATGCCGGCCGGATGTGTCGACCTGTCCACTTCCTCGGTCATAGTACTCGGGAGTGTCATAATACACTCATTGAAGACTCGAACCACCCACGCGCTATTGATATCGAATAGGAAGAACGGTCGCTCGTAACCTTCCACCATGGATACACGTATCGTAAAGCTGAGAGTAATGTATCGATTGACCGTCTCCCCTATACGTTAGTAATGCCGGCCGGATGTGTCGACCTGTCCACTTCCTCGGTCATACTCGGGAGTGTCATAATACACTCATTGAAGTCTCGAACCACCCACGCGCTATTGATATCGAATAGGGAAGACGATCGCTCGTAACCTTCCACCATGGATACACGTATCGTAAAGCTGAGAGTAATGTATCGATTGACCGTCTCCCCTATACGTTAGTAATGCCGGCCGGATGTGTCGACCTGTCCACTTCCTCGGTCATCATAGTACTCGGGAGTGTCATAATACACTCATTGAAGTCTCGAACCACCCACGCGTTATTGATATCGGATAGGAAGAACGATCGCTCGTAACCTTCCACCATGGATAAACGTATCGTAAAGCTGAGAGTAATGTATCGATTGACCGTCTCCCCTATACGTTAGTAATGCCGGCCGGATGTGTCGACCTGTCCACGTCCTAGGACGGTGTGCTTGGAGCTGGTGTAATTGGGCTGCCGTGCACGTCTAGGGCCAGGCTGTCGAGCGCTTATCAAGCATGACTTACGACTCTTCACTGATAAACAAGGAATTTAGATACTAATGTATCGTCCGATATACTGTCACGACCTGGTCCTTGTTGGTTTCGAGCTTTTTCAGAATATATACATTTATGTTACGCCTTGTATGTGATTCAGTATTCGAGTTTTCTGGATGATTCAATTCAAGTCGTTTTATAAATAAAGAAACATTTCAATTTCAATATATTTATTTCAATTGTGAATCAACAATCATTTATAATATTATAATTTGTTGATTATTTTAAAATTAGTCAAATTAGTTGACAAGTCAATTGCATCTTTGATTCAAAGTATCATAATTTGAACTAAAATTGAAAAATTGAAAAGAAAAAATTTCAACTGATGACTAACTAAATACATGGGCTACTGAATAGCGTTTGAATCTGCCTTCACAAAAGTTACACATATGAAAATAGAAGAAGAAGATGTATTCTAAACACAACACATAATTCACATGATATGTTTTAGTAATGCTATTGAAACGCTTTCAATAGCAGCATATTTTTATAATAGCGTACAGTTCAATAGCATTTCATAATATTATTAAAACATGGGCTTATATAGGCCTATACATAGTAACATATGTCTTCATCAAAGTTTCTTCATTTATAAAAAGTTTTGAATTATTTAAAGAAAACTCAAATATCAACTCGTGTATATATAGGCCTATATATATATATATATATATATATATACATGTATATATATATATATATATATATATATATATATATATATATATATACATATATATAGGCTATATATATATATATATATATATATATATATATATATATATATATATATATATATATATATATATATATATATATGTATATATACATATCTATATATATATATATATATATATATATATATATATATATATATATATATATATATATATATTTTTTTTTTTTTTTTTTTCTCTGTATAGGCCTATATATAAATACCCATACATGTTTAAATAAAAATGGATTATGCCAAGTGAATAATTTCAAGACGTTCGGTAATGTAACCTCAAAAAGTTGACGCTTTTGAAAGATGTAGTTCAGTTTCTTATCGTAATCCTCCTCCAGAAAAATCCTATCACCGTCAACATAGGCCTATACAGCAGTGACCGAATTCACAATAGATCATAACTTTGATCGGGACCATCTCTGATCCCAATCAAAGTTACTATGCAAAGATATACCGATCAACTTTGATATACTGTCTCAAAGATAATGATAATAGATTGATAATAATAATAATAAATTCAATTATAAATTGAAAGATTGAAAATAATGGATGAAAATATGGTATATCTCTAGAAATTGTCGTAACTTTGAGCCGGAATTTATTATTTCATCATTTGTCTATTAGCTAGCCCGCACACAAGGTATAATATCCTTACGCGGGCTTCACACATAAATGTTTATTACTATTTCGATATTTTGTATTTTTGTATTAGTATGTTTTTCATGTATTAGGTAGGGCCTATGTGTGAATAAAATGCATATCAAATTGAATTGAATTGATCAAAGTTATTACTTTTTGTGAATTCGGTCATTTCTAGCAATTCCAACAATATATAGCTGTGATATGTTTGTGTTTGTAATGTTGGCATCTAGGCGGCCTTCTCTCGGATACAAGTGTGTGTGTGTGTGTGTGTGATGACGAGGTGTCTTTGTGTTCCGAGTGTTTGATATGTGACGCGCGTGCGCCTTGTGTGTGTATGTTCATTGTTGTCGAAAGAGTTCTAATCACAGATATTTGTGTGGAGGTTTTCCACATCCTGATGACATTGGCTGCATGGCCATAAAATAGTATCCGATAGAATGTGCTGTCGTCTGTCGAGGGCAATGAAATGTGTTTGTCATATCTCGCATAATATTTATATATATATACCGGTATACAATTGTGAAATGGTATGGGAAGTCAACCAACTTTCTTGCTTATTTGGTCACTATCCTATAACATTGTGCCACTTTTTATCATCATTTTGTCACCTTTTCCTATCATGTGGTCACTTTTTACCATCATTTTGTCACCTTTTCCTATCATGTGGTCACTTTTTACCATCATTTTGACACCTTTTCCTATCATGTTGTCACTTTTTACCATCATTTTGACACCTTTTCCTATCATGTTGTCACTTTTTACCATCATTTTAACACCTTTTCCTATCATGTGGTCACTTTTTACCATCATTCTGACACCTTTTCCTATCATGTTGTCACTTTTTACCATCATTTTGACACCTTTTCCTATCATGTAACTTTTTACCATCATTTTGACACCTTCTACCATTTGGTCACTTTTTACGATCATTTTGACACCCTTTCCTATCATGTGGTCACTTTTTACCATCATTTTGAGACCTTTTCCTATCATGTAACTTTTTACCATCATTTTGACACCTTTTCCTATCATGTGGTCACTTTTTACCATCATTTTGTCACCTTTTCCTATCATGTGGTCACTTTTTACCATCATTTTGACACCTTTTCCTATCATGTTGTCACTTTTTACCATCATTTTGACACCTTTTCCTATCATGTTGTCACTTTTTACCATCATTTTAACACCTTTTCCTATCATGTGGTCACTTTTTACCATCATTCTGACACCTTTTCCTATCATGTTGTCACTTTTTACCATCATTTTGACACCTTTTCCTATCATGTAACTTTTTACCATCATTTTGACACCTTCTACCATTTGGTCACTTTTTACGATCATTTTGACACCCTTTCCTATCATGTGGTCACTTTTTACCATCATTTTGAGACCTTTTCCTATCATGTAACTTTTTACCATCATTTTGACACCTTCTACCATTTGGTCACTTTTTACGATCATTTTGACACCCGTTCCTATCATGTGGTCACTTTTTACCACCATTTTGAAACCTTTTCCTATCATTTGGTCACCTTTTACTATCATTTGGTCACTTTTCAACTTGCTTGAACCACTGAATTGAGTTCCGAGGCCTGCAATGATGCCAGTTATCGTCTCTCATGCTCGTTCACCAGGCATGACGGCCAGCTACAGTGTTTTCCTCTCCTATAAATAGCGTATCTGAAGCTGTTCGAGTGATCCTCTATCATCCCCTCTCGTCGGGTTCTGTACGCGTGACGGCGCGAACCACCCGTGTGCCAGTGGTGAGGCTTCCGGGAGACGGGCGATCGGAGACGTCATCAGCGTGATCATGTGTGATGTCACGAGGTGATGTGAGAGGTCAAGTGGAGGGTGTCTCACTCTTTCCCGCTCGTCATCTCTCACTCACTCTCTCTCTCTCTCTCTCTCAAACGTCATTTCTCTCTGTCCCTCACTCACTCTTTCCCACTCGTCATCTCTCTCTCTCTCTCTCTCTATCACTCTCACTATCTCTCTCTCACTCTCACTCTCTCTCTCTCTCTCTCTCTCTCTCTCTCTCTCTCAAACGTCATATCTCTCTGTCCCTCACTCACTCTTTCCCACTCGTCATCTCTCTCTCACACACACACACGTCATCTCTCTCACTCACTCTCCCTCTCTCCCACGTCACTACTCTCTCATCGTCCATCTATCTCTCCCTCCCTCACTCTCCCTCTCTGGTCCTCTCTCTCCCTCGGTCATCTCTCAGTCTCTCCGTTTCTCTCCCTCTCACCCTCCATCTCTCTGTATCTCTCTCGTCCTCTCTGTTTGTCCCTCACATCTCTCTCTCTCTTCATCTCTCTCTCTCTTCATCTTTCTCTCTCTCTCTCTCTCTCTCTCTCTCTTTCTCTTTCTCTGCGTTCCTTTCCTCTCACCCTCCATATCTCTCTCTCTGTCTCTCTCGCTACTCGACAGAACGAATAGTTCGACTTGAACCTCTGACAGCTCTCGAGTACGTGCAAGAGAGAAAGATGGGATGAAATTCTGTCACTCGTACAGCTAACTCTTCCAGTGACGTCACGGGTGTTGGCGGTCCCGATGACGTAGACGTGCACTCTTCTCGGAAACCAAATGGACTCGTTGTCAATCTATCAAGCCGGTTCCATTGCTAATAATTGTTCGGCCCCACTTCTAGTGACACTGGAAGGCCAAGGGCTATCATTTCATCTCTGTTTCCAGTTAAAATGTGCTGGCCCAGTTAAAGTGTCAGACAGTATACATGTAATTAAAACCTGCTTTGGAATGCTATTCAATCATACTGCTGGCAATATATCCCGATATTTCTACATCAATTCGGAAGAAAATTATTTTCCCAATTAGTCACCATGCATGAGTGACTGCTTGGATTGAAACCGATATATTTTTCTTACAGCTATGATGCGATAAGTTTCTTCCACTCACGAATGGGATGAATCGAGTACAACAAATTGAAATTGACATGCCATGCAGTACAAAGAAAATTTTAGAAATTAGAGAGTTTTCTCCATGTGGGCTTCTTATCTTATCACATTATATTAAAAAATTATGAAAAATTTGTAAAGTGTCTAGAAGATGAGAATAAAATGAGTTTTGAATAAAAATAAATAATACAAAATGAATTACCATTATACTACTGTTCACCAGCCAGTCAAGACCTGCACCCTTACTGCGACTGCCACTTGAAATAACGTCCTATAGGCTTCTTTCAATTGACGTCACCCATTGTTGCAAGAGACAGACAACAATGTCCACCAGTTGGAATTGATCAATCAGAATGTTTGGTAGTCCACCAATTCGCTGTGTTGCTTTGGTAACTATTGTTTGTCATTTGTTACTTGACAGAAGCCTATAGGCCTGGCTAGCTCCAAGAGACTGTAAGGACTTTCATTGGTTTCTATTTACTAGTAGAGCTATAGGTACCATGGCAACATCTCAAGTTTTGTGTAGTATTTCCATTGTTGTTAGAACAAAATCCTTGCTGATGAGGTGGGCCATAAAATATGACACATTTTTGCAATCTGAGAGACCGTGACTGTTATTATCTCGTATTGTCATGGTATTCAGGTCTCCTAGATAAAATTATCCAATCAAAGTCCTTGGAGCTATAGCCACGTTATTTCAAGTGGCAGTCGTGGTAAGACAAGAGGCGAGGCTTCGATCCTCTGACAACCATGTAGGCCTACTATATGCACGAGGGGTTAACAACTCCTGAAATCTGGTGGTTTACATTTGTCATGAAATCTTCATGAAATCCCTTGAAATCTTCCTGAAATCCCTTGCAACCATGTACTATGCACGAGGGGTTAACAACTCGTGACATCTGTGGTGTACATTGTCATGAAATCTTCCTGAAATTCCTTGAAATCTTCCTGAAATCCCTTGCAAGAGGGGGAAATCTGGTGGTTTACATTTGTCATGAAATCTTCCTGAAATCCCTTGAAATCTGAAATCAGATGTACACCAAATTTACTAGTAGTTTATCCCTCGACTGTGCATTCTCATGATTTCCCACAGTCGTTCAATACGCTCGCCGTAAGGTGAGGTTTATACCCTCTGCTACAACAGTCTCTGACGTCATCATCAGTCTCCCGGCTGACTGCACAGCCACCATTATACAGGGCGTCGTTAAACTTCGATACAAATACGAAAGCTGCATTTATAAATGTGCTTGTCGTATCCTCCTTCCCCCTTCCTTCCTCCCACCTCGTCTATAGTATAGTAACCTGATCGTAAATCTGTCGATCCATAATTACATCTTGTCGACGGGTCGAAACATCCCGTCGCCGATGGTGGAGGATACGTGAGACGCACGTTCGGAGCTAGTTTTTTTACTACGGGTTGCCTACTCGGCTAGACAGCTGCTGTGGGGTAACCCACACGTAATTAACCAATGATCGTCTCTCGGTCGGGCTTCATTAGGTCTCACATTACTGCTGGCTGGCGACGACCTTTCAATCCGACAGCCTCGGGTTCGAGTCCTCGAGCCGCCCTTCTCGGCTCGGTCGGCTGACTCGTTATGCGTTCATCCATTATTCATTCGTCGGCTCATTCGTACCCTCCAATATACCAGATGTGGGGGTCGTTAAGCAAACGTTAATGATGATAATATATTTTATTCCATTAATCATCATATAAATAATATATAATAATATTAATAGTAACGTGGTCGACGGGTATAATGGAATTTCATTTCATTTTATTTTCTTTTCGTCCAATGAAAGATTCACAAGTATATCATTGAAAAAACAACAATAAATAAAATGCAGATCATATAGACAGTCACTTAAAAATACATAGGCCTAATCACTGAAAAATTAAAAAGTTGTAAAATGCATAAAATTGTATACAGTATTAGACCAATATATAATATAATACATATAATATAGTATAGTATAGAATTGAACCAGCTACAGGCAGCTGAGTTGAAGTTCTTGAGGAGTGTGAATGGGATTACGAGAATGGATAGAGTTAGATGTAAGCAGATGAGAAGTGAGCTAGGGGTAGAGAGATTGGGGTTCAAACTGGGAAGAGAGAGGCTTAGGTGGTTCGGTCATGTATATAAAGAGGTTGGGAACCGAGAGAATACCAAGGCGGGTATTCGAGGCGGCTACAGTGGGAACCCCCGTATAGAGTGGGACGACCGAGAGAGAGGTGGATTGGACTGATCAAGGAGGATGTGCTGATGAGAGGAGGAAGGTGGAAGATGTTAAAGGCAAAAAGTCGGTTGGAGGACAGAATAAGGTGGAAGGAATTGGTGGAACAATTGGAAGTGGAAGATGAGGAGGAAATGCCAGGCGTGCCAACCGGTTTCCAGGAGTCCTGCAGGGGTAAACGACGGTAGCCATCCTCTACAGTCTACACGGCTCCAGGGATGCGCGGTGAGCGCATCCCATTGTTGCATCCCATGCGCATCCCATGCGTCTACATTGTTGTCTCTTTTCAACAATGAGTGACGTCACTTGACAGCAGCCTATTCTAACAGCATGGCCACAGCCACCTTGAATCTCGGGTGTAAGTTAGACTGGGTTCATCTTGTACAGGAATACACCCCCAGGGGGGTAAACGACGGTACACGGCTCCAGGGATGCGCGGTGAGCGACGTCTCTCAGAATAGACGCGTCGCGTTGGTCTCTGGAGACGCCGCGTGACGTGGTCTGGTTTCGGCCTGACGGGCTAACTGTCGGGCCAAACGTCAGCTGGCACGACTCGGCTCGGAGGTTTAGAGCAATGCCATGGCAACAGAACCTTGAACCAACAGATGAGAGGGATGATTGATCGGAGATCTTGGCCGACGTACGATGAGGACTCGGCCAATGTCTGGGCAGCCAGCTGGTAGTTGGGCATGCGAGAGAAGGCGCGAATCACCCGTGCGCTAGTGGTGTGGGATTGGGGAGACAGTCGTTCGGAAGGTCCACCTCTCGTGGATTAGATATCTTATAAATAAGATATATTATTTATATATATATATATATATATATATATATATATATATATATATATATATATATATATATATATATAC
>OZ023336.1:32122046-32202046 GCA_964007535.1 Brachyptera risi
TATATAAATAATGTTTTAGTCTGTTTACCAATTAAAATTATTTAGTGCAAAGTTTGGAAACTAAAACAAGGTTTTCGTATCTCTTGTCGTTGGAAAAGTTATTGCCCAAAGCGAATGATCTCGCGAATATAGACAAGTTATGGCCACTTCCGCTCTAAGGAAGAACTAAGATAACTATACGTGGTGTTTTGTACTCTTTTCCTTGGACAATCCGTCTGTCATTGCATGCTCCAACGTGTACCATGGCCTCATAGCTAGTCTACCGTGCTATCACCTACAGGTGCGACATAATTGTTGTACAGCTGGATTCACAATGCGAACTAATGATTAGTGACTAATACTAAATACTAAAATTAGGAAACTGAGCATTCACAATAAGAATTATTTTCATGAGTCGTAGCTTTCTTAAGATGACAGATTTAAATTGAAATCTACATGTTAGAAGGCTGTAAACGAGCGGTTCATCGAGCGGGATAGCTTCCTTTTGCATTGACTTTCTGTCGTTTCGAATTCACGACTTCTGATTGGTCGGACTAATGATTGAAACTAATGATTAATACTAAAGTTGAAAGTTGGTTAACTTTCAAGGTCAGTCACTAATATTAAACACAATGTGAACATCAACACTGATTCCGTATCTGCCAACTTTGGTTAATCATTAATCACTAATCATTAGTTCGCATTGTGAATCCAGCTTACGGCAACTATGAAGAAGTTCCAACTAGATAATTGTAAAAACTTCGGTACAAAATCAGGATCGTATACATAATCTAGTTACAGATTTTGAAGGGCACGACAACCCTGGGACTAGATTTTAATTAATAATGACGCGTCCCCCTTATTCAGCTAATCCCTTATTCTGGAGAAAACTAAATCATCTGAATTTCAGAA
Source organism: Brachyptera risi (assembly GCA_964007535.1). Classification (NCBI taxonomy): domain Eukaryota; kingdom Metazoa; phylum Arthropoda; class Insecta; order Plecoptera; family Taeniopterygidae; genus Brachyptera; species Brachyptera risi. The sequence continues at coordinate 32,122,938 of OZ023336.1, forward strand.
ATCATAATTTACAGAAACGGGTAATGCTTACGTCACGACTAGAAAAAAGTAGGCGGTTCAAGGAAGACAATTCGATTAATAATAATTTCTGAAATTGAGATGACGATTTCTAGTTTTCTTCGAAATCGGGGGAAAACTAGCGCCACTGTTCGTTAAAATCCAACCCCAGGGTTGTGATGAAATTGTTCAAGAGCAAATACCGGAATAAAGTCGACTCGGTTGTGTGACGTGGGTTTGGGTCGTCCAACCTTGCCTGAACCCCGAGGGGTTAACAACTCCTGAAATCGGGTGTACACTTGCCCTGAAAGCCCTGAAATCTCTTGAAATCCCTGAAATCCCTGAAATCACATGAATTCTTTTGAAATCACAAACTGTTTCTACTTATAATGTGTTCCGGACTTTCGGAAACTGAAAGACTTTTATCTACAACGCAAAATTATGGTCACATACAGCGCAGTCCTGGTGTTGGAGTTCATTGGTTATAAACATTTAAAATAGGGTGGTAAGATCGCCCTTGTGGTGCCCCGTCCAAACGATCCTATCTTTCATCCACAGCCTTAATTGGGGAACAATGATTTTGTATTAAGTTTCGATGTTATAAAATAAAATAAAAAATCTCTTGAAATCTTGAAATCGCTGGAATCTCTTGAAATCCCTTGGATGTCTTGAAATTACTGAAATCCACCTGAAATCTTGAAATCTGAATTCAGGTGTACACCAGGTGTACTAGTTGTCTACCCCTGGGACATGACGGTGATATCTGTTTGTCAGTGTGGTGGACGGCCTTCATCTTGAGCGGATAGACGCCATGTCATTGCATGTTTCTACCATTCAGTCTTACCTAGCAATACGATCACAGGGCATAACTAGACCATATGTCCAGGCCGTAAAACCAGCATGCCTTGAAACACCCCGAGCATTTATACAGAGTAATTACGGTATACTGATCTTCGATTTACACTCATGCACGCACAAACAAAGTGGTCGACCGATTAACATTGAAATTCATGGTGATATTGATACTATAATTTACTGACATTATACGCACTAGATAGAACTAGTTGACAATGCGCATAATGTGGTTATACCTAATTAAAAAAAAAATGTATAGGCCTATTCATATGATTAAGTAAAATCTACGCGTACTTCACTGTACATTTTTTCATAGACGTTTAAATAGAGAGCTTATGTACTATTTGAAGCATAAGTAAAAGTCCCATGCCGTAAAGCCAGCTTTCTTTGAATCGCCCGGAGCATTTATAAAGAGTATATAATCATACTGATCTTCGATGTACACTCACGTACACAGAAAGTGGTCGACCTAGTAATATTAAAATGGATCCTGTAAACTTTACTGACATTGTACAAACTAAAATTAGCTGACAATTCGCATATGTGGTTACCGGTACATAGGGCCTAATTTGAAAAAATGTATATTCATAATTGAGTAAAGTCTACCTATACTTCATTGTTTTTTTCTAAATGGAGAACTCATATGTACAGCTCGAAGCATAAGTAAAAGTCTCTTTGCAACCAAGTTTGAAATCAAAGCTGAAGCAAAGAAACATTTAAAATCAAGTTTCGTTGTTGAAAAAAAAAAATCCGAAAAAATCATTTTATGTGACCGCATGTGTACTTTCCCCACTATATATTCGTTCCTCGTTTATCCCGGTGACAGTCTGGATCGCGTGTGGAGAGCTCCTGTTGGATTACATGCTCCGGAATGACGTGGCCGACGGATAGACTTCGCGTGGACGGGAACGTAATGAGAAAGAGTCGCGAATCCAAACTCGTGGATCTAAGGGACTCGTAAGCCTCTATCGATCCTTCTTCCTCTCACGCAGAAGTAGGCGCGGGGTGGAAGGGGGGGGGGGAAGGGAGGGAGTTAGGGTGGAAAGTCATCTTAAAACCACACAGCTTACATGATATATATATACCCTGTGGTCAAGGTTTTATTGAAGATTTATTTATATCCAGAGTTCAACTGTGGAGGATTATTCCAGTTTTGAGTCCCCAGGTGCGTTGTATTTTTATACATTTAACTGGAAGATGAATTAAATATCCCAGTTGAACTCTTGAACGAACTTTTTGATCTGTGTGAAACCGGCATTGGAACGCATACTAGGTTGTCGCGATCAGGGTGAGGGCCGGTTGTTTTCTGAGTCGCCAAAGTGAGTTGGGGACTATAATTGAGATTTCGAAAACTGTCTTTCGGAAACTGGAAGACTTTTATCTGCGGCGAAAAGTTATGGTCCCCGACAGCGCAGCCCTGGTGTTGAAGTTCATTAGTTTCAAATATTTAAAATGGGGTGGTAAGATCGCCCTTGTGGTGCCCCGTCCAAACGATCCTACTTTTCATCCTTAGCCTTAATTGGGGAACAATGATTTTGTATCAAGTTTCGATGTTATTAAAAAAAAAATAATAATAATAATAATTGAGATTGATGTGAGCAAATAATAAAATAGATTTCAAGGGGGTGCTTACGTGGTGCTGAAGAGTTTCATCTTCACTATTTCTTTCCTTGTCCACAAGCCAAGTTGTTGATTGAATTAACAGTATATCATCTCAAAAGATGATGTTATGCTCTTTGATTATATTTTTGTGAATTCAATCGGTTTCAAGACTATAGTTGATTGGATTTCATCTTATTCTTGGTGAGCATTCACGTATTATCTTGAAACTGATTGAATTCACTCAAATAGAATCTCATATTAATTGAAGAGCATACAATTATCTTGAAGTTGATATACTTATTAATCAAAAACACTGATTCGTGAATATGGAAAAAATAGTATAGATGGATTTCTTCAGCACCGTGCGTTAATAGCCACACTCGACCAATGGACGACAGCCCCCAGCCGACGTCATGCAGGCTCGGAAATCCTCGGATCTACGGAATATTCCGAATAGAAAAACGTATAATCGAGACTAACCTACACCCACTAATATAGCACACACTTACATCAGGGGCGTGTCACCTCATAACAACACGTTCGGTTGAATACGTATCTCATATTCATACCCTGGTGTTCTGCTTGTAATCACAAGCTCCGAACGACCGTCCCCCCATATCTTCTATAACAGCCGGTCGGTGGTGTCGGTCCGTCAATACTCGCGTGGCGGTGGTGCATGAATATTTGAAAAGTTATTATTAGCCCGTGGCTACCGTCCCGTGTCGTCGCATAGCAACAGAGTTCATCAAAGTCAATTAGGTAATTTTACCAATATGAACCAATTCCCTAACTACTCTACGCGTGTTTGTGTGTGTTTGTGGTTGCCATGGTAACCGCGACGTGACGTTCTGTGTGAAACGGCGATGTTGTCAAGTCGGTTGAGTTTGCGGTTGGAAATGCGTAGTCATGACAGTAGGTCAGTATACGCTGATAACAGCTGACTGGAATCAGTACCAATTTTCGTTTAATCGAAGTGAATTCGAGCGTGGGTTCGAATCCTGCATGAGTCATATAGGTTTTTGTAAACTTCATCTTCATGCATATATTTAGGGCGCCCGAAGAGCGTATACCGGAATGAAGTATACTCGGTGGTGTGACATGGGCTTTGATGTCAAACCTCTGAACCATTAACAACCTTCCATTCATAATATGTACGCCCTATAGTCCATATGTCACATAGCCGAGTATACTTTATTCCGGTATACGCTCTTCAGCGCCCCCATATATTCATTGAATATCATAATTATTGATGTGGGTGGATCAGTCGCTAGCACACTGAACCGTCATTCAGGAGACTGAAGTTCAACTCCCGTCATGGACGACCATCCCGACAACAATAGGCTTCTCGCGATTTGCCTCTTTCTTTACTATAGGGTTAGTTCCTTGTAGAGCAGGCCACGACAGTCTCCTTCCTACTGTATGAAACGTCCAGTAGGCATAATCTCACATGCCTCATTCATAGAAGCCAATAGATCGTGGTCATCATTGCAGTGCGTCAAACCTTCATCAGCCCCCGCCCGACTCCAAAGTGCACAGGATTATAGCATTAACCACAATTCTATTTTTAGACACATTCGGACAAGAAAATGTCCGAAAACAGTCTTCTTGATTACAATATGTCATTAAAATTCAATGTGGCTCTGATAGTTGACGTCACCAAGTGGGTAATTGTGGTTAATGCTATTACAGATTTAGGTTGCCGAGATTCACTGCTTTCTAGATTCGATATTTGCCCAACAATGAAGGATTTTCTTTATACGTCAAGGTGTGTAGAATACCAGAATCGATAAAGTAGCAAGGGTAGAATTACTTTGAAGACTTTTAAACCTTATTCAGACATCTCGCTCATCTTACAACGCATATGTTGCGTTTGGGCCTATAGTTTAAAGAATTATCTATCAAAAATGTTTACAAAAACCACTAAAATATTTCCACTGGTTCCTCGAGTATCACTCAATCACTCACTCAATCTCTGTTGGATTATATTTTCTTTTTAATAACTAAACGGATGAATCATCCGCTCATTCCTGCCTCCTAATACGCTAGCTGTTGGGTGGTAGAGGAAGGGGGGGGGGGGTCGTTTAGCAGAAAATAATCACCATCAGTTTTCACAGCCCTTGTAAATATCACGAACTCCAGACATGTCCGCCGATTGTTTACGTGACTTTTTTACCCAACCAGGGTGTAGTTGTTTCTTTATATCACTATATATAAAGAGAAGGCGATGCTTTTTACAATGCGATTTCCATAATTTGGAAAGTATGAACTCGGTCGACGATAGAATGATGGAATTTATTGCCATTTTTTTTTTTTAGAAGAGTAATCACGTATTTGGCCTTCCCTACAGTCGTGGCCGAATTGAAATAGGTTAGTGGTTTAGCTTGAGTTGATAAAAAAGGAATTACATGTGACCGTGGGGTGGAGGCAGTATATAGGACACAGCTCCGCAGGAAATTATTGGTTCCATGTTTTTTTCAGTTTTTTTTTTAAACTGAGACGAGTGGCCGAGTGGTCAATACACTGGACCGACATTCAGGAGACCGGGGTTCGATTCTCGCCATGGTTGACTATCCAGACAGGGCTTTTTCGTGGTGGTTTCCCTCTGTCGTTCAGGTCATTATTGGGATGGTTCCTTAACAACAGGTCATGACCGACTTCTTCCCACTATCCAAAATCACTTGCTGAAAAAAAATCATATCATCATTCCATCATCCCATATATATCACCGACGCCAATAGATCGTGGTCATCAGCACAGTGCGTCGTTGAACCCAATATAAATGAAAAATAGATAAATACATTCTGTCGTATTTCTGAGTGTTTCCCGAGGGGTGAACAACTAGTAAATTTGGTGTAGGCACCTGACTTCAGATTTCAAGGGATTTCATGGACATTTCACGGGATTTTAAGAAGATTTCACGGACATTTCACGGGATTTTAAGAACATTTCACGGAGATTTCATGAAGATTTCAGGACTTGTTTCCCGTCAATAGTCTTCCAGTTAAGGGGGGGGGGGTCTTTCTGAAATCTCCCTGAAATCCCCTGAAATCTGAAATCAGACGTACACCAAATTTACTAGTTGTTTACCCCTCGGGTATACCTAGTTACCTACCAGCAACCAGGATAGTTGAAGGCAAAAAACAATTCGGCCATGCTATAGATATATTCCCCAAACTGTGGTGATTTATTTAGGTTTAATGGCGCGTCAACGACCTGGTTATTTTGTTATTTCCGTAATTGAGATAGAACTATTTGGAAGTAATTATTGTTTCTTACAACAACGAATGACATAACTCGCAAGAATTAAGCGTAATTGCACGTATAGGTCACCCATGTATATATCTAGACTCTTACTGAATCTTTTCTCACATTATTCATGGCAACGTTCTACGCCGTAACAGAAGTTCTAACGAGTATTGTTCGACTGTGGAATGTCTTAATGATTTCGATGTTCGGATGTAGGCCTATAGCAAGTGATTGTATTCGTTCACACAATCCTTTGCATGCCATTAAGAGTCCACGGGAGTCGATTCAGCGAAATATCAGTTTCTTGGTGATAACTTTTGAATGGTATGAGATATCAAAATTCTGATACGCGTGAAAGACAGATAATTATAATGGTTTCAAGACAATATAAGTTATAACTATTCAAGTTATGATGCATAACTGTCAAGCGTCGCCAGCTAAAAAATGTGTTCACTGAGACGAGTGGCCGAGTGGTTAACACACTGAACCGTCAATCAGCAGACCGAAGTTCGATTTCCGCCATGGTCGACCATCCGGACAGGGGATTTTCGTGGTTTCCCTCTGTCGTTCAGGTCAATACTGGGATGGTTCCTTCACAACAGGCCACGACCGACTCCTCTCCACTATCCAAAAAACACCCAATAAAATAACCTCTCATTTCATCATTCCATCATCTCAAATATCATTCACCGACGGCCATTAGATCGTAGTCATCAGTATAAATATATAAATGAACTATAAATAAATGAATAAAAAAAAAATTTAGCTGTCGACGCTTCTCAGTTATATGCAACGGGACTTGAATAGTCATAACTTATATCATCTTGGAGCTAATATAATTATCTGTGTTTATTGCGTATTAGAATTTTGATATCTCATACCGTTCAAAAGTTATCACAAAAAAACTGATATTTCGCTGAATCAACTCCCATGGACTCTTAACGATCTCGTTATTCGGATGTATATAAAGTGATTGTTTTCGTTCGCAGCACATTGCCGTAATCCCTGTACATGTCATTAATAGGCCGTGCGATGGTTTAATTGTCTCTCGGCGTATTCTCACATCGGTTTTCTCACACGCCGCGGCCGTGTCGGGCGTTCTGCTCTAGATCGCGGCCGGCCGGCGTCCAATCAACGCACGCGAGATTAATCGGAGACCAGTTAGAGAGGAGAGCCTTAGTGATCGACACACATTCGACTTTCTGTTTGCCGTGTGGGTCGCGGGTTCGATTCTCGCGCGGCGCGGCGCGTAAGAATGTGCTCGCCGTGTCATTTAGGGCCGGTGTAAAGGAATCGTTTTACTGCGGGATAACTTTACTGTACAGTAAACTTATCCCGGGAAAACTTTACTGTACAGTTCAAAAATCCCGGTAGATTATTATGGGAGCTGGTATATTATTATAGCATTGAAAAACATATCAGTAATAAAATACTGGGAAAACATCAGAGATAAAAATTCCCACAATACCAAAAGAGGGACTTTTACATAACCAATAATACGCAACTACTACATAGGGTGACTCAAATAATACACACTGGGATAAGATTATACTGAAAGGTGCACAACAGGTACTTTTATCCTCTCTGATTTTTTCCCAGTATTTTATTACTGATATGTTTTTCAATGCTATAATAATATACCAGCTCCCATAATAATCTACCGGGATTTTTGTACTGTACAGTAATAATATCCCGGGATATTATTACTGTACATAATGTTATACCACAGTAAAGAAATACTGCCACACCGGTATTATAAAGAATAGTTATGCGTCCAAATAGCGTTATTTGGCCGCATAACGAGGTCTGAATAGCTTATTGGCAGTATTATGAGCGCCAGGTTAGACTATTCGTACACATAAACTGGCCCAATAGCTATTCGGTGCTGAGACCACCTGATGAATCCTTATTTGGTCAAATAGCTTATGTGGTAGGTTAGCTTTATAATACCAGCCCTTAGGGTGAGAAGTATTTGTAACGTTTTCGTGATTGAACGAATTGAATTAAAAGTGAGTCTATTTTGTGTATGATAACGCGGTTATTGTTATTCCATATAGATTTTTGTTCTTGTGAAGTCAATTTTCATGATCTTTTTTTTTTCATCAACATCGAAAACTTTACGAATTAAAACTCATGAATTATTGTTGGAAAATAGATTGATTTACAGTTTCAATTTTTCCAATTTGTTCGTTCAAACCGCGGTTCAAACCCAACCTTTCTCGAGATGTATGTATTGTTAGCCTATAATTGATGGCGAAGGATTATTTTGAATGGTGCTATATAAGGACCCGCCAACAGCTAGGTTATACGGAGGTTATATGTAAGTGATGATAGGTGAAACGACCCATGCACATAAAGCGGGACACGAACCCGAGCCCGTCTGGCTCCAGTGGCTCAACTGCCCGAGTCAGACGGACGACCAAAAGATGAATACGTTGGGGAAATTACTTGGAAAACATTCTCAAGTTTGTTTTCAATAAGAAAATCCGTTCCATGCGAGGGGTGACAACTCCTGAAAGCCGGTGTACACTTGTCATGAAATATTCTTGAAATCTCTTGAAATCTCTTGAAATCTTCTTAAAATCTCTTGAAATCTTCTTGAAATTACATGAAATCTTCTTGGAAATCCCGTGAAATATTCTTGAGATCCCATGAAATATTCTTGAAATCACATGAATTCTTCTTTGAAATCCCTTGAAATCTTTTGAGATCCCATGAAATCTTCTTGAAATGCCTTGAAATCTTCTTGAAATCACATGAAATCTCCCTGAAATTCCTTGAAATCCCTTGAAATCTTTCGAGATCCCTTGAAATCTTCTTGAAATCCCTTGAAATCTTCTGAAATCCCTTGAAATCTTCTTGAAATCACATGAAATCTTCTTGGAAATCCCGTGAAATATTCTTGAGATCCCATGAAATATTCTTGAAATCACATGAAATCTTCTTCGAAATCCCTTGAAATCTTTTGAGATCCCATGAAATCTTCTTGAAATGCCTTGAAATCTTCTGAAATCCCTTGAAATCTTCTTGAAATCACATGAAATCTTCTTGGAAATCCCGTGAAATATTCTTGAGATCCCATGAAATATTCTTGAAATCACATGAAATCTTCTTCGAAATCCCTTGAAATCTTTTGAGATCCCATGAAATCTTCTTGAAATGCCTTGAAATCTTCTTGAAATCACATGAAATCTCCCTGAAAGTCCTTGAAATCCCTTGAAATCTTCTGAAATCCCTTGAAATCTTCTTGAAATCACATGAAATCTCCCTGAAAGTCCTTGAAATCCCTTGAAATCTTTCGAGATCCCTTGAAATCTTCTTGAAATCCCTTGAAATCTTCTGAAATCCCTTGAAATCTTCTTGAAATCACATGAAATCTCCCTGAAATTCCCTGAAATTCCTTGAAATCCCTTGAAATCTTCTGAAATCCCTTGAAATCTTCTTGAAATCCCTTGAAATCTTCTTGAAATCACATGAAATCTCCCTGAAATTCCTTGAAATCCCTTGAAATCTTTCGAGATCCCATGAAATCTCCCTGAAATCCCGAGAAATCTGAAATCAAGTGTACACCAAATTTACCAGTCGTTTCGTTAACCCCTCAATCCCATATGCGACCACTCGAGTCAGCAGGTATTCAGATGATATTGTGAACTGCAATGAACTTTCCAGCAAATCATAAACATTGAACATAATGTATTTGGTGCACAGACTTGAAATCATCTAAACATAAACAGCCACCCGGCATCCAGATGTCGTGCCATTCTGCTAGGTCTTCTAGCTGTCTGTCAGAGTGTAAACACAGAGAACAGAGGGGGGGGGGGGGGGGAGAAGGAAATGACAACAGGTTAGAGAAGATTCCTTATGACAGAAAAAGCGTCTCGTGCATACTTTATCCAGAAACGGCAGACCAGGCACGGCGTGTAGGATACCAAACCTAACCGGGACAAAAAAAAAAAAAAATCAACTACAGAAATAGACTTTCGATTCAAAGGCACAATATTGTTCTTTAAATAAATCCGTCCCGTGGAGTAATGTGCTATGCTATACTCTCGACTTGAGAGCTATACACACTTTCTTTGCTATGAAATTATCTCAAATAAACAATTATATTGAATGATTGTGGTAATGAAAGTTACAGCTGTCTTTAGATTGTATATCTTGGATATTTGTTATAGAATAGACAAACAACAGTCCTGTTAAAAGTCTAGGTATTGCTGCTCTGTATAGAAAATTCGAAATCACATATTTTATATGGATCATCCTACATATAACTATAAAAATGTTGTTTCCTCAACGACCCCACCAACAGCTAGGTTATATGGGGGGGGCCTCCACGAAAGATGGAGGAACGAATCACCCGTGCACTATTGGTTTGGGATAAGTGAAAAAAGGGGTTAACTCATTAAATCTGGTGTACACTTGTGATGAAATCTTCTTGAAGTCCCTTGAAATCTTCCTTAAATCTTCTTGAAATCTCTTGAAATCTCTTGAAATCTTGAAATCTCTTGAAATCTTGAAATCTCTTGAAATCTCTTGAAATCTTGAAATCTTCCTGAAATCCCTCACAATCTTCTTGAAATCCCTTGAAATCCTGTGAATCTTCCTGAAATCTCTCGAAATCTCTTGAAATCTTCCCGAAATCCCTTTCAATCTCTTACAATCTTCTTGAAATCTTCCTGAAATCCCTTACAATCTTCTTGAAATCCCTTGAAATCTTCTTGAAATCCCTTGAAATCTTCTTGAAATCCCTTGAGATCTTCTTGAAATCCCTTACAATCTTCTTGAAATCCTCTTGAAATCCCTTGAAATCTTCTTGAAATCCCTTGAAATCTTTCTGAAATCTTTTTGAAATCCCTTGAAATCTTATTGAAATTCTTCTTGAAATCTGAAATTAGATGTACACACCTATTGTACCCTTCTGTCTTCTATACAAGTAGGCACGTACCTTCTATAATCATTGAATACCTTCATTCTCTCCTGTATACACTAGAACAACTTCATTCCGTGAATGTATTCCATTTTACAGCTATCCCATGAACTATTATTATAGTATTTTGCTTATGTGATACAGATTATATATATATATAATAATATATAATGTAAAACTTGTTCTTATTGATTGACATGTCGAGGGTTTTACTCGGGTGCATAGCAAGTAGCTAGATCGGTTTTTTCAACACCGTGGAGTTATGTATATAAGTGTATAAACAAATTGCACTTGGCAAGCTGCACCTCTGTTATTACCCCAGTACATTAGCATACAGGCAGGCAAACAGGAAGCATCTCCACATTGTTAGCGTGTACCAAGTCAAGTGTATGGTAATGGCTAGTTGACAGTTAGCACCACCCACTGCAGACCGAGCTGTAATTACTAGTATCTGTGCCAAACTGGTGGCAGCTAACTGACAAGTGGTTAACCAGGGCCTGGATTCACAGAGTACTATCTTTAGGACGTCTTGAGTTGGGACCATTTTACCAAGATAGGACCAATATTGACCCCAAGTTGGAACTATTTCACTAAGCTAGGAACAATATTGGTCTCAAGTTGGGACTATTTCACTGAGCTATGACCAATATTGGTCTCAAGTTGGGACTATTTCACTGAGCTAGGAACAATATTGGTCTCAAGTTGGGACTATTTCACTGAGTTAGGACCAATATTGATCTCAAGTTGGGACTATTTCACTGAGTTAGGACCAATATTGATCTCAAGTTGGGACTATTTCACTGAGCTTGGATCAATATTGGTCTCAAGTTCTGACTATTTCACTGAATTTGGACCAATATTGGTCTCAAGTTGGGACTATTTCACTGAATTTGGACCAATATTGGTCTCAAGTTAGGACTATTTCACTAAGTTTGGACCAATATTGATCTCAAGTTGGGACTATTTCACTGAGCTTGGATCAATATTGATCTCAAGTTGGGACTATTTCACTGAGCTTGGATCAATATTGGTCCAAGCTCAGTGAAATGGTTCTGAATTGGGACGTCTTAAACATTGGACTCTTTGTAAATCCGGGCCCTGGGTCCTTATTCTCGAGATTCATTTATTTTTATTTTTTTTATTGGTCACATACACTGATACAGAAAGAAAAACACAATTACAACAAGAGAATATCCACAAAGCCCTTCAAAAAAGGCTCAACTGTGGGTTAAAATAGTGAATTATAAGTACAATTCATCAAAATGTGCAATGAGTAACATTTGGATGAGATTCCAATAATTTCACTGAAAATGACTGATTGGTATTTCCTGAAATTATCATTTCCAATTTCATTTCGTTCCACATTTCACTTGGTAATCTCACCCAAGGGGTTAACAATCTTGTGTACCACTTGTCATGAAATCTTCCTGAAATCTTTTGAAATACACTTAATTTACTAGTTGTTCACCCCTCAGACTGAAGATAACCTGAAGATGAAAACATCTCCTAATTAACATAATTTAAATTAATTTATGTTCCATAAAATTGATGTTCACTAGCGTAATAATAATTGTCAAAAAAAGTTTGTTTCACTAGAAAAAGATGGAAACGTTTCGTTATTTATATGCCCTATTTGGGGTGGTAAGATTGCTTTTGTAGTTCCTAATCCAAAAGATCCTATTTTTCATCCTTAATTTTAATTGGGGTGAAATGACATAAATTTCACATACATTTAAATAAATAAATAAACACATAAATTCACATAAACTTCGTGCTAAATTTCACATGTTATTTTAGATTAAAAAATATATAGGCTTCTATATTTACATTTGATTTGTATTGAGTCTTGAATAGGCTCTTGCCTAATGCATATTGTTGTATAAATAATTTATACAGTGTGAAAGTGTGAATATATTATAATCTCACATTAAAATGATGCAATAGCGCTGTTCTTGTTAGAAATTATATAACAGGTTACCGGTACGTGTACATATTAAAAATCTGAGGAAAATGAAATATAAGATTGCTTTAAAAGAATATCTAGTAATAAACTGTTATTAGGGGCGTACTCTATTGATGAATTTCTTGAATACAAATGCTTGTGATGTGTTGTGTGTTGTTATAATGTGTACTTCTTTTAATGCCAGTTGTGGACTGTATTCTTATTGGATTTTTCTTACTTTCTTATGCACATTGACGATTGCTAATAATTCTACTACATGTATCTTCTGAATTCTAATGACAATAAAGATCATCATTATTATTATTATTATTATTATTACTGGTTCATCCCTAAAAACCGTCATCTGCCATCGCAACTAACGCCAACGATTTTATCTGTTTTCAGGACGAAGAGGAAGAAATAAAACTGGAAATAAACGTACTGAAGAAATATTCCAATCACAGAAATATAGCCACGTATTACGGTGCGTTTATCAAGAAAAGCCCGCCGGGAAAAGACGATCAACTATGGGTGAGAACTGAGAATTAGTCGATATTTTTTATTAGACAGAAAATCATTTATTCGTGACGGCTGTTCATCTTCACACGATGAATGACCATGAAGGTCCAGCTCACTATAAATTTGGAATTTTAATTGCCAAGAGTAAAAATGAGTTATATAAAATTATGGTAATAAAATCAAAAACTTGAATAGTAATAATAAAATGAAAAAAATAATTAGAATTGGATTTTAAGTTGATGGGATAACGTTGAAGAGATGATTGTGGAGAATATATCAGTAATGGCTTACATTCAAGGCATGTTTGTCAGGCTATGTAACTATGTGAAGTAGCTCCACCTGTTGTCGCGTACCGTTACTAACGCGTCGCCGTGTGTTTCAGCTCGTGATGGAGTACTGCGGGGCCGGTTCTGTCACCGACTTAGTCAAATGTAAGTTTCCATCGGTCGTTGATTCAACGAATCAATTCGTCACGGGCAGGATGGCATATTTCTGTATTGATCTGCGGATAGATTGGCCTACTCATCACTATCTCTAGGCTTTCCATTGTACTCCCTTATCATCATATTCTTTGTAAATGGATGTGTAATGAATTTAATGCAACGTTTTAATTGTGAAATAGATTATTTTTTCAATTATTATCAATGTTTTCACTTTTGAGTAACTGAGACTGGTAGATGAATCACTAGCTTACTGAATTGCCATTCAGCAGATCGTGGTTAGATTCCCGACAAGGTCGACCATCCTGACTGAGATTTTTCGTGGTTTTCCTCGGACGATGTAAAAGTAAATACTGCCCGTCAGTTCTGTAAGAATAGGCCACGACCGCTAGTTTCGCATTGTTCTGAGCACTTGATAAAATAACCTTTCATTTCATCTTTCCACCATCTGATGCGTCAGCCACCTACCTGTATAGATCTTTAAATGACCTCGTTGTCGATGCGCCTTAAAACCCTAATATTCATTCAGATCTTAGTTATCGTGCCTTGTTGAACCTAATATATATAAACAGGTTGTGTATTGTTTGGCTCATGTTCATGTCAGTATGAATTGAAAAAATATCAGACATTCATTTTACTAATATCCCAAAGTATATAATTAGCTACTGGTACTTATTGATTTTAAAAATAAATTACAGTATTTTTATGGATTTCAATATGGTACAGTAAGTCCATCGGTAGTGAAGAAAGAGCGGGAGCCCCCTAACAACATGTGCCTCACTAGCTGCATATTTATATAACCGTTAAACAGCAAATGGAATCAAATTCATTGTTGCATTCATCATTCAACTGATGTCAATGAATATCAGTCATCTTTAGGGATGGGCAATCGATCAATTAACTGAAAAGATTTTGACAATATTTTTGGTAAAAATCTTTTCCTCGTTTCTTGTGATATAAGAACATCATGCACATTCGAACTGTACCGATTCTGTAGTCTCTGTGTTTTGTGAAGAACTCGAAGTGTTTTCTACACTAAATAGGCGTTGACTCTTTTTTCGTGTGGCTGTGTATAATATGTTCTCAGTATCCTCCTATTGTCTCAGGACAACAGAATAATTCAAGTCACTCATGACTGAATACAGTAGGTTGAAGAGGCCTACTGATATGAGTAGGCCTACCGACGGCCATTTAATATTAAACAAACCCTCAAATTGACCTATAGCTGTTGGTACAGTCAAAACAGTACAACATTATTAATTTATTATAGATAGGGGTACTACCAAATTTATTTCATAATCTGACCATTTTTACAAAAGTATTTTCAAATCAAGGAATAATCAATTACAAAATTTGAAATGTGTGTACATTTTACTTTTCTTTACACGCCAATACACTAGAACATCTGAAAAATAGTTGATGGCAAAAAAAACTTTGATTATCTTTTGGCCAAAATCTCCGTCATTTGACCAAAAATATTCTGAACGGTCAATTGTCCATCGTCAGTTTTCATCATATTGCGTGGTTAAAACCCAATATAAATGAATGAATATTTGTCACGTTACCAAGTCCAAAAGCTATTAATTAGTAATAAGTTAATGTTATTATCGAGACGGACAATTAAGATATTACCAACAACTATATTGTGTGTAACGTATCTGATGTGTGGGGTTGCCAGATTTCCCCGCGACAAAAGGCCAGAGCCTCAAGGAAGAGTGGATTTCTTACATCTGCCGTGAGATACTCCGAGGCCTGAGCTACCTTCACTCCAATAAAGTAATCCACCGAGACATCAAGGGCCAGAACGTGCTGCTGACGGACAATGCCGAAGTCAAACTAGGTAAGATCAAATCATGGATATATTACCTTACCGAGAGACTTCACTCCTGTATTGGACATTTACAAATAGAATCTAAGCAAGGCATTCTATATTATCACTAAAATATGTCTAATATGGCGGAAAATTCCCAGTTTGCAAAGCGAAGTGAAGCTACTGCCGAGACACAAATATGTAATCCTTCTTAACGTTGAGTAACGTATCTCGGTAATATATATCAATGATCAAACGAATGACAGAATTGAAAGAAGGTGAAAGCAGGTTTTCATGGGTTTTGTCAGCAGGAAATACCAAACTATACATACATACAATATCAAATGTAGGCCTAAACGTATAATCTGTAGGCATAATAGTTCATGGTTAAAAAAAAACTTGTAGAAAGTTGTAGCCTATTTAAATATTTCCATTTGTACAGAAATGTATGCGATATACTAAGACAAGAGTGGAGAAAGATTGAACTTCACTTTTCTCACCCGCAGTAAGGAAAACCAAACAAAAATATTAGTAAAAATTATTAACTGGAAATGCCAAAAAAAAACTAAAGATATCTTGTTAGGTCTTTTTAACAAGAAAAAAAAATGGTGAACTCACTTGACCGTTTTTCTTCTCTGAAAAACCCCGTTTCTTTCTCGACCCTACTCGAATCAAGACGTCCAGTCATCTAGCTAGCCGTCCAAAGACTAAAGACAATCTTCACTTAATCTCCATTAATACAACTAAAAATGGATTCAATAATATTACTCATTTTGGATTTAAATTATATACTGTGACGAAATTCCTGCGAGTATGAAGAACTATGGAAGAATTAAATTCGAGAAAGCATTAAAAATCGAGTTATTGAATACAGACCTCAAGAAACTCTTCCCCTTGTCTTCTCCTTCCTGTCGCTTTTTATCCAATTTGTCAATGTACAATTTTTCCTTATCCGATTAATTTTTTTTTTTCTTTCTATAATTCAATGTTGTTTTTTATATTTTCCTGACTATTTTTGTATCCTGTTAATTTAATATGTAAAAAGTAGGCCAATGTTTTTTCCTTTCTATTCAGTACTGGTAGTCCTGTAAAGAGTTTTCCTTATAACTCATGGATTTTAAATGTATCGAATAAATAAAAATAAACAAATAAATCTCTTGTTTCTCGCAGTTGACTTTGGCGTCAGCGCCCAGCTGGACCGCACGATCGGGCGTCGTAACACGTTCATCGGCACGCCGTACTGGATGGCGCCGGAGGTGATAGCGTGCGACGAGAACCCGGACGCGACCTACGACAACCGGTCGGACCTGTGGTCGCTCGGCATCACGGCGCTCGAGATGGCCGAGTCGCAGCCGCCCCTGTGCGACCTCCACCCCATGCGCGCGCTCTTCCTCATACCCAGGAACCCGCCGCCGCGGCTCAAGAGCAAGAAGTGGGCCAAGAAGTTTCACGGTGAATATCTCTCCTCGTCACATTTATTTAATTTATGTGTACATGGACATTCAAGAAATGTTAATTTACCGTACATTGAAAAAAAACGTTGAAATTGGGTGGAAAGATCACCTTTGTGGTGCCTTGTCCAAACGATCTCATCTTTCATCCATAGCCTCAATTGGGAAACAATGATTTTGTATCAAGTTTCGATGTTATTAAAAAAAAAAATCCCTCCGGGAAGTGTGATAATTTTCGAAGAAAATAAGTTTTTTGCCCAATCCGTATTTTTATAAATCAAAATCATTTTTTTGGGGTGTCCCTTGCATGTCCGATTAACGAGGGTTCACTCGCTAGATGGTGGTTGCCGTGACGTTTTTCGTGACGCGTGCGTTTGTTTCAGGCTTCATCGAGACGGTGCTCGTCAAAGATTACCACCAGCGGCCATACACGGAGCAGCTGCTCAAGCACCCGTTCATCCGGGACCAGCCCACGGAGCGGCAGGTGCGCATCCAGCTCAAGGACCACATTGACAGGTGCAAGAAAAGGAAGCAGGAGAAGGGTGAGGGAAATTACAAATATCTTGAGTCATTCAGGAGACTGGAATTCGATTTCCGCCATGGTCAACTATCCTGGCAGGGGTTTTTCGTGGTTTCCCTTTGTCGTTCAGTTTGATACTGGGATGGTTCCTTGACAATAGGCCACGATTGACTCCTTCCCACCATCCAAAACACCTAATAAAGTAACCTTTCATCTCATCATCCCATCATCTCATTCATCATCTACCGACGCTAATAGATCGTAGTCATCAGTATTGTGCGTGGTTAAAACCCAATATAAGAAAAAAATATATATGTAGGCCTATCTTGATTCCTTTATGAGAGGAAAAATATCAAAATATCAAAATGATGAATGATGCCAGAGTGTTGGTCTGTGAATAATGTGCCAATACTGAATTCAATTTATTACTTGGTGTGATTTATCAAATTGCAAAAGTTGTATAAGCATGATTTCGTATTTTTCAAAGCAGTTTGGAAAGTACTTCTGTTGTCTTGTATGTCTTGTACGTTCCTAAATTACATGTACCGTGAAGGAATTTTTCTACAAGTCTACTGCAGACCACTCACAAAAATGCCTAAATCACATTTATTTATCAGTTTGTAACTCGATGTTAAGCATGCTCCAATTAAGATCTATTTTTACAATAAGAAGATTGAAGTGTAATTGTTTGGAATAACCACAAAATGTTTCCTTGTTTTGCCAAAATTGTACTGTATAAAACGTATAATACCAAGGCGTATAATATGTATGTATTTTACCACAGTAGAACCTCTTTAGTAAGTTTCTCAGGTGACTAGACAGAAAAAAATTACAAAATGAAAAACTTACTAAAGAAACTACAGGTATTCAACATAGCATTTGAATGGGATCAAAAAATAAAAGTAACCAAGATGAAAAATGTACCAAAGAGAAACTCACTAAAGAGATTGCACTGTAGATTTATGCGTTGCGTATTATCCCCACCAAACCCTGTCCTCGCGTAGAACTGTAGTCTTGGACCGGCACATGCAACGTAGTGGTTAACGCACTTACTTCCATGTGACCCGGGAGGCAGTGAGCACATCGGATCTGGTTCGATCCCCGCTACCATCTATCTCTACAGGGATTTTTCGTAGTTTCCCTCTAGTCTAGGCTAATGCCGGGATAATTCCCACAATATATGCCACTACCCCTTCCTTCCCACTATCCTTACAATTACCCATAAAACCTTCATCTCATCATCTTATCAATCATGCATTCGACGCCAATAGATCTTAGTCATCATTACAGTGCGTCGTTAAACCCAATATAAAAAAGATAATATTGAAGTATAGTTGTTATAACCACAAAATGTTGCATTGTTTCGCCAAAATTGTACCGTATAAAACATGATACGTACGTATTCAACTGGTTTTATGCGTTGCGTACTGTATTATTCCCCCGAAACCTGGCCGCTCGTTTGACTGTGATGTTGGGCTTCCAGAGCGCGAGGATTACCACTACAGCGGGTCGGAGAACGAAGAGGAAGAGCCCGCGATGCCCGGAGAGCCGTCCTCCATCGTCCAGGCCGGACCCGGAGGAGACACACTCCGGAGGAACTTCCAGCAGATCCAGGAGGGACGGACGCTCACGCAGCCCGAGGTTAAGGAGTCCGGGAAACACGGGCGCAAGGAGAGGGAAGAGATACCGGACCCGGGACCGCCCGCCAGGCCGCCGATACCACAGAGGCTTATAGGTGAGTTGCTTGACAGTCATGTCAGTGATCACCAACTTCATCATAACCTCTCGTCGAGAAAGCCGAGGAGTTAACAACGCCTGAAATGTGGTGTGCTCTCGTCATGAAGTCTTCTCGAAATACTGTAAAATCTCCCTGAAATCCCTTGAAATCTGAAATCAGGTGTGCACAAAATTTACTAGTTGTTTACCTCTAAAAGAAAGCTAATGGATTCATCATCAATTTTTTTCGTGTTGAATTTTCACGTCGCATTCTCATTATTATTATTATTATTGTTGTTTTTTCACATCTAGGGCCTATGATTTGGAAAAAAGGAATACCTATTTTCAGAATATGTGGCAAAAAGGCCAAATATGCAGAAACATGCCCCAAAAAATGCAATTCTGGTGAAAAGTGCCCTACTATGCAAAACAAGCAAAACAAAAGTGTTATTTTTCAGAGCCCGGGAGTGATGAAATGGATATATCCACGTTTTTACATAGGATTTGATCAATAAATCAAAACATGCAATTGCATAACTATTCTATATCTAATAGAATACATGGTACGTGGATGATGATATTATGCTAAAGTTGTATCAGTAAAGTGATAGTAATAATCTTTCTGACAGATCGTGTCTGTTTGTTTCCAGTCGTACCCGACCCCCACCCTCCCTCCCGGCCGCTACCCCCGCCGCCTCGAGAGTCCAAGCCGCTGACTCCGCCCACTAGCTCGTCGAGCCACACCCCCTCGTCCAATCAGCAGCCAGCACAGCCGCAGCGCAACTCGCACATCTTTAAACCAATGGTAGCTATGACGACTCGTGCGGGTTGAGGTGGTTATTGTCGAGTATTGAATGTTGCGCGGGGTTTTGTTTTCTTCTGTGATACTGTACTGCGGTCATAGTTTATAATGTTGAACAGTCATCAGAAACCCCTGGAGGCGCATTCCTGTACGATTTAATCCGGTTTTAGTGATATTGGTACTAACTTGGTATTCCTAAAAAGATAAACCCGGAAATAATACCAGAAAAGTAGGATTAACTTAAACCTGCCAAAGAGCAGGTTTAGCGTGTTTTAAGATCCACCTCAAGATTTCAAATATTAATTTAAATATCTAATATAGTTAATATCGTTACGGAAATGCGATTTCTAGAATAAGAACTGAAGGCAACGGAATGTCAATGTATTTGAATAATTTTACCATCATTTTTATTATTAATAATTCATTTGCTAGAATTCTTTTCGAAGCTTGTATACTCATGTTGTTCTAAGAGCAAAATTTCACACTGGCAGATCGGTTGCATCGTTAGCGCGGCTGCATTCAGAGGAAGACGGATGGGGTTCGATCCCTCAAAGGTGAACTTTTTGTTTCTTATTTAATTTCATTGAAAATTGTGCTTTAGGCTGAGATTTGATTTAGTTCAAGTTTCGTTGAAATTGGATGAGATTTAGGTACATTTTAGCTGATTTGTAACAACATTTGTCAAAAAACTGTTTTACCGACGTACTAACCTACGCTTCCCTTGAACCTACTATAAAACTCGTACAGGAATACGAAGTTAAACCTCTCTAAAACCGGTATTAACACGGTATTAACTTGGACTAGGTTTATCTAGATAACACTCATTGTACAGGAATGCACCCCCTGTAGTAGTTATGCCAATTATTTCTGTAGGCCTATAACCTAACCTGCTTTCTTACTGGTATTCAGTCCTATGTGTTATTGGCTTACATCACAGTGGAGTAGTATCAAGATTTACTATCAATATTGGCCGATAACATTTAGTCCTATTAAAATTGTGTTGTTATCATAATCAGACGTGGATTGAAATGACCGAAAATAAGTAGGCCTATGCCCACTGCTAAACATGTGTGTTTAATTGAAGCATACTTGTGGATATTAATTTTCACGTCTTAGACCAAATTGTTTTGAAATAGGCCTATATAATTACATTTTCTATTGTTGAATATTGTGCCCATCAGTGAATCACCATTTTATTATGTGGTTTTTTTGGTTGAACTTTTTGGTGTTTTTTTTTTCACTGTTGACAAGTTCTCTAAAAGATCTTGAAGTTGAGAGTGAAGGAAACTGGTTTACTTTTATTAAAAATGTTTGTAAAAAAAAAATGATAAAAAATAATATAGGCGTGTTATGAGTAATTTTTAAAATCTTCACATTCTCTGGACTGTTTTGACGTTCATGTTGGCAGCCTCTAGTAATATTCACGTGAGAAACACTTCACTGCACTGTGGTGTGGTAATATCGTTGAAATTGTCGTCACTTTGTTCGAGTAATCTGACTTTCCCGTTGTTGCCACGTATTTCGTCTCCATGTTTATCTCTCCCTGCGTAGGCTTGGTACACCTGCGTACGTGTTTGTCTCCTAGTTGCGTTACGTATTACACTAGACCCCGCTGCATGACAACATGGCTTCTTATTCTTCTAGAAGCACAACTAGTTATCACTATTAACGTGCAGTGAAACCTCTCTGCATCGGTTCTCGGATACATCGTTTGCCTGCTTCTATCATCTATTTCACCCTGACCCACTTTTTTCAACCAACATTGAATTTTCCTGCATGGATGGATGGGTATCGACTATTCATAGAGACTCTCTATCTAATGAGTATTGTTATTCAATGAACCAGGAAAAGCCAAAAAACGGAATTTAGTAGAAATTTAGAACAAAATTTGGCAGGAAAGTAAGTCAAGTTTTATTTCCATTAATTGTACATTACATATGACACAGTGTGAGCACAAATGACAAGGTATGAACACAAACCCTTTAGGATATGTACCATTAGGGGTGTAATGATGATCATAAACGATGGATTATAGAACGATGCACAGCGGTTTCATTGTGTAGTAGAAGTCAGTCTTACAAATATTCATCGCCGCCAAGTTCTTCAAATCAGAACGCGGAGTAACAACTGAATACAAGTAACTTGGGGTTTGTTTGTAGATTGTCGGGATTTTGAAATATGTCGTTTCACTGTCAAAATATTATAGATTTCTATTGACTACTTTTTAGAGTTCAGAATGATATATTTATCTATTCACGGGTAACCAAGTTGCAAGTGGCCTCTTTAAATTTACTATTTACTCATCTTGATCTTGAACTATTACAATTTTTTAAAACTTGTGCCTTTCTCATAAAACGTAAGAAATTGAGATTTGTTTTATCAACTTCTCAACGTTTGAGTGAATAGCATTTGTTTCACATGCCTAATTTGAACTCGTATCTCGTCTAGTCATTCTAGACGTAGGCCCCTGAAGCCTGGAAGCACATTATAGTGTTCGAGGTCGTCAAACGGTGACTCTTGGTTTCGGTAAACGTATGTTCCACGGTGCACGGTGTCTCACTTTCATCTGTGTTTCTGTAGGCTTCGTTACGAGAGAAAGTGCCCTGGCAATTTGAGGTCTAGACCTGGAAGCAATATGCCTAAACACTGCCACAATCATTTTTTTCCGAGCACCCTTTCGTATCTCACAACTTACGTTGCTCATTGATACTTGCCTTCATCATCAATGGGTTGTTTTGGAAATAGTAACCTGTAACAATGACAGTAGTATTTTGCCTCCCGTCATGATCAAACATCCTGACGGCTCCAGGTTTTTCATGTTTTCCACCTGTCTTTGAAATAACAAACCACATCTGCTTTCTTCACTCTGTCCATGATTGTGTATAGAAACATGAACAGAATTGAGTAATATTATTATTATTGTTATTATTATTATAGGATCTTTATTGCTGGCAAAATTCGGCAGAGCCGTTCTTACATTTTACCAGTTTAAAACATAACTTACATAAATTTCCGAAACAAAATTCTAATATCTAATTCTAATTCAAAATATCAACGTCACGACTCGAAAAATAGGCTGGGCTCTGGAGGACAGAATTTAATATAAGTCTAATTTCTGAAATTGAGATGGTGATTTGTGGTTCTCTCAAATTCTCTAAAAATTAGAGAAGGATATCGTCATTAATAAATAAAATCCAGATTCAGAGTTTTGATGTCCTTTAAATAATCGCAATGTGAACTTCGTGCGTGGCCGTAGCTAGTATTTATTGCCAGGGCGCACTCGATCGACTGACGAAGGCTACAGACCTGTCTCATCTTGTGGGTATTTGGTTCTGCTTCTCTTGTACGTGTTTGTTTGTTTTGCACCTAATTCCACGTCTGTCTTCTCTTTTCGTTCAAGCACCCCGCCAGACCCCCGCGGCCAGAGGTAATCACGCCTTACGTTACATATCTTGCTTGGTGCACGGAACATATGACGGGCATTGCTTGCGTTGCATGACTGTAGGGACAACTTGATATGTCGACACGCGGTTATTCCTAGTAATATTACACGATGATATTTGTATTATTGTTTTATCAGATCTGGGAAAAGGGAATTAATATCTTGAGAGTTGTGCTCTAAACCAAATTTGTAAACAAATTTAGGGCCTACCTTCATTTTTCGTTTTATTATTCCAAAAGACTTTATTAAATTGGATTTGAATATTGTAGAGAGTGAATCGTTGAATTTTTATTGCATCTATATGATAGAATAATTTGTTTCTTCCGATCTGATTGCGTTGTATAGATGGGTAAACTTTGAAGGGTATAACAATAGTACTCTGAATCGCTGCTACAGATGGAACGATTTTCAACAATTTTTGGTGAAAATGGCATCTTTTCATTTGTGCTTGGAATTAATTATGATTTAATTAATTGTGATATAAATGCCTGGCAGCACCAATCAGTGCAAACCATGTGCCGGTAGAGTGACAACTAAAGAATGTATTGATATTCCCAATCTTGGTTGAATCACAATTAATTCCAAAAGCAAATTGAAAATATGCCGTTTTCATAGAAAGTTGTAAAAAATCTTTCCACCTCAAGTTATGTGTTGACCTTAAAGATGCTTTACTTCTAGACTTCTACTTCTAAACGATACACACATATTGTTGTAAACATCGAACCTTTGTAGAAAGAAATCAGTTAGATCAGATTGCCGTGAAATGTTGACAATGCCCAGTTGGTAGGCCTGTGATTGCGAGCGGCATTAACCTGCCCTATGTGTGTTGTTCGTGAGTTTAATTATTCGTTGGAACGCAATCGTAATAATGCCCAGTGATTTTATGTTCACCTTTCTTCTGTTTATCAATCATTGGCTTCTGCTAATGAGTACTAATTGCCGTTCGTTGAACTCATACCCAATTGTTACGTTACTTAATTATCAGTAATTAATGAAATACTTATCGTACATTTTAGAGCCCCAAGGGTCAAGAGCCTAGCCCTAATCATTTTATAATCATATTGATTCAAGTCATATTGAGTAATAAAACCTGGCCATTCAATACCTTATAATTTTTTCTGGAATCACAACAATATGATTGAAGTGTTATAATTATTTCTAACAATAACTATTTTTTATTTTATTTTTTATATATTGGGTTTAATTGTAGGCCCCTATAGCCTAAGAATATTCATAACTTATAGATGTAAATATTTTACTAAAATGGTTTAGTAAATTATTTTTCACATCAAAAGTTAAGCCTTGAAAATCTCATTTCATAAAAGGCTTTTAAGGCTGTAGTTTCATTGTCCTGATTTGTGTTTGTTTGTGCTAACTACCAACAATATAAATGCTAACATTCGAGTATGGCTTGCGACACGTTGTGTGCTAACGCGTTGTTGTGTGCCCGCGTCAGGACCTGGACATGCTTGCGGCGCAGCTCAATGAACTGGGCGTCGCCACGGAGGCGCCCGCACGGCCTGCTCGGCAGAACGGCCGCACGGCGGCGCTGCCCCAGTCCGCCTCGGCCAACCTGGACGCAGCCGTCGACTCGGACTCTGACGAGGACGACGATCGCGTCGGCGTGCGTAACGACGGGACGTTGCTCGCCAGCGACCCGCCCAAGCCGCTGTAAGTCACCGAGACGGGCGGCGACCGTTACATGATCACGCTAGGGAACGGGATAAAGTCACTCATTCGATTTGAGATTTGATCCGTTGGGCAACCAATAAGCATTGGACATTTTTTTTTTATAGATTCACAGTGCGATGAAATGATCAATTTATAGAATGCTTGGAATAATTTTATAAACTCTATACGGTAGGCTTTTGTCAAGTGACGTCACTCATTGTTGAAAGAGACAGACAGCAGTGTCCTTCAGTTGGAATTGACCAATCAGGATATTCCGTAGTCCACCAGTTTGCTGTATTGCTATTTAATGATTGTTTGTCATTTGTTACTCGACAGAAGCCTATTGTTTTTTAATGAGAATAAATTCCCATTTTCTATCCTCAGTTCTTTCTTCAATAAAACCTGTAATGCAAGATGCTTAAACTTGCATTTTTAGCAGTGGTTTTGAATTGAGTGCATCTTGATAGCACTGAATTATATTGCCTAATATCTTGGATAAGCATTTCAGTCTTGAATTAGTGAACTGCATCAATGAAATTGATTGAATTTAATTCTTTAATAAATTCTACATTCATTGGTTCCCCGCGCTCAGGGGAAGATGCCTGAGCGCGGTACAGACCAAATCCCTAGTTTGTTTGTTTAGAACATTCTTGAAATTATTTCTGCAATAATTTCTGTGAACTGAGAATACACAATTTTAACATCTACAGACAAGTTTCAAACTTTCATGAGTAACAAATGAAATGGTCAAATATTTCTCCATGGTCAATTCTTCGTTCTTGTTAGCTTGACTTGATTATTTATACGGTAGCCCCTATACTAGTGATGACATCGATTCTCAAAATTGGGAATCAATTTTCCGAGTTCCAGAATTGATTGAAAATTGATTTTGAAAAAAAAGAAAGAAATAATTTTAAAAAAAAGTTCAGCCTAAAAAAAAGTTGTTTGATTTTGAACTTTTTTTTCAACCTCCACACAGCATTTTACGTGAAAATGGCTGCTAAAGACTTCTCTGAACTGTAGTGTACCATTCGGGCATTTCCGTCAACGTTCGGCTGTCAGACGTAACCGAAGGGATAGCTTGTGTCCAGATAGTAAAATCTCAACAATACGAATTAATATAGACAATGAAATGAGCACTCAATGCAACGTGAAGAAGTACAGCACTGCCCCCCCCCCCCTCTAAAAAAAAAATCAATTTTTTGATTCGAGAATCGTTTTACAATCGAATCGATTCTTGATTAATCGATGTTATCACTACCCTATAGAGATATTTTAATATCGATCATGTCAGCAAACTAGTAGTGTTGAAAGCGGCATGCGTAGTATATTCTACATTTTGATAGTTTATAAATTGAACTAATAACAATGTCGTCATTTCTCTTACTAACCGTTCTGTCTTTTCTCTCTCCCTCTTTTTTTTGGTTTTTCATTATTTCGTTCAGGCCTGAGCTTTCTCCTTACAGGCCGACGGACGCTGCACATGGTCCTCAATCCTTAGTCACGCACGAGAGCAAAGGTAATTATAGTCTTGTGATTAACTACCGTACTTGACGGCCGTTTTCAGGTTATGTCGCACAGATACTTGTGTTTAGATGGCCTTTTATAACACATATAGCAGAAACAAATGGTTGTATTGCAATTATATATTGTTGTACTTGATATGTGAAACAAGAAATTTGCCGCTATCACTTTCATTTAGCGTTCCGAGTCTTGTCAATTTGACACATTTTGGCCTAGAACGATGTTTTGTAATGACAACTGACTGCATTTCATCATTTTCCAATACATTAGCATATTCTATCGGCTGGAAAAAAATTGAACTAATTTCTCAGTCCATCTCCCAGATGTCAGTACAAGTCATTAAGTCAGTACAATATGACGTCATTTAGTCAAGATATGAAATGAAACGTTTTGGAATGTGTGAGGAATGTGCGCCAATTACGAGTCAAATGGTTACAACTGCCTCGTGATTAGCCCGTTTCTTTGTGCGGGACTTGAATACGACCCGTTGATTCAGTTTCTTCATGACTTGGCTGTTGATCTTAGTCCCGGTAGCTGAGCGTTGTGTTTTGTCATGATTATAGTCTCTTTGTTCATGTCCAGAGACTAGGTACTGGGGAAAAGAGTGGCCAACTCTCGCACAGATGCCATTTATTGTCAAAATTTTCTGTCCGAAAGTGTTGTAATTTTTCGTAATTCAATGTTCTCGAAGACCTTTTTCCAATTGTCGCGGCGTGTTCTGCCTTTTATGTACTGTGCCAATTTAGTTTTAAGATGCAGAATCACAGAACTTTTTGCTGGCACGGAGACCTGTTTAGTATTTTCGGGGAAATTGTTCAAACCACCTGCGAGAAGAATTGGTTACTGATTTAGAGAAACTAAAATTACCCAGCTAAGAAAAATGTTTAATATTACGATTTATCCATAGGCCTATATCGATTTTTGTAATTGGGCCTACGTATATATTTATTTGCTTTTATGACACTTTTTTTTTTCACTGTGTTTGAACTCTAGATTTATAGGCCTACATAAATGATACCACAAATAATTACAAAAATTAGACCCCACATTTTGAAGAAAAGATTACTTCTCAGTTTTCTTCATACCGCTACATTTCATACACTACTCCCACTGACCTTACTGAGTACATAATATGCTGTGTTGCCCAGTTTTAATGAAAACATTCAGAAGATATTCATTTACTGATGACTCCTCCCAACTAATAATTTCTGTTTGTCAGTTGGTGGACCTTCGTCGAGTGGCGCCCCCAACCGCCCCCTCCCCCCCACCCCCGACGAGGAGGAGAGCGGAGACAGGACGCTCGTCATGAAGCGGGTAAGTGCACCGAACTTTGATCACGCGTTATTTGAGTCGGCTCGTTGTAAGAAAGGCTTTCAGTACCAGCGTCACAGTTTCAAAGTCGACGATGGAATGCTACGATTTCTTATTATTTATGTGTAGAATGTGTCTTAGCATTGCATATAAATGTTGCTGATTCTACTTGCATGAATTTGTCTTTGTAAACGTTTATATTTTCACTGAGCAAGTGCAACATTTGAATATTTTCATCGACATTCAAACCTTTCTTACGACTTGTCTACTATAAATTGCACTCAGTATTATTTTATGGTACAAATTATTGTCTGCTTAGTTCACTTTCATCATCATTATTATTGTTATTATTCATTCTTTCATTTGACGTTATAATTGTTTATTAAGTTTAGTGCATTAATGTCATGTCACTATGTTGCCTTGTTTTCGCACAAACCAAAACGAAATAACAGAGAGAAGCCGCCGCTCGTTTACAAAATCAAAACCAGCAAAACCGTCGATCCGAACTCGACGAGCAGTTATTGTTGAAGGATTGGGACTTTGCGAGGTTCTTCCAGGGATTCAACGAGCGGCTCGACAGGATCAAGACCGAGAACGGTATCCACGGTCCCGACGACAAGAAGCCGCTGGAAAACGGCAAGTCCGACACGCGCAACAACGAAATGCCGAAGAAAAGAGAATCTTTCGCTCCGCTAGAAAACCCGAAACTCATTCCCCAGCATCGTCGTAACGATTCCGATTCCCGCCTTCCCGGTTTCCGTCGCGAGAATTCCGACTTCTTCCCGTCGTCTTCCCGCCACTCGGCCATCCTCCTCGAGTCGAAGAGCAGCAGCGCCATCGTGCCGAATCACAGCGGAGCCCTGTTCTCCGGCCGTCGTGGCTCCGACGTAGCCGGCCTGAACTTGTCTCCGAGCAAAAAGCACTCGAAAGAGCCGGTGCTGACGGATTACAGCATCAATAAAGCCGCCAACGATCGCGCGTCCGTACAGCTGGACTACCCGGTCAGGCCGAGACGGGAGAAAACGGAAGGCGATATCGTGTTGCGTAATCGCCACGACTTGCGCGAGGAGCTGGAGGCGCGGCGGTTAGACGTAGAGGAAAGGTTCTCGCGGGAAGCGGACAAAATGCGGAGGCGAAATAGTCGGCCGATAGAGAACAACAGTACGGGGGCAAGTGAATTCAGTCTGCGACAGGTTAGTGATCGGGCGATGCGTGAAGAAGACGAGAGTATCTTTGGGGGTTCTATTTCATGTGCAACATTATGCCTAACTCTCGTTGAAATGAACTGTATTATTTCAACGTGTACTACTCAATAAATCAATTAGAGGTTCGACTGATTTGCAAGTTACTATTTTTGTCATTTTTGTTATTTAATTACAAGACTACAATCGATCAAGCTCTGGCTTAATTTTATATAAATTTATTTGATACATTAAATCTTGCATGATAGTTTATAGAATACTCTCCGCAGTGTTGAAATCGTGTTGTTACGTTTCGTGTCATTCACACTGTTCGGTGAGGTCAGCACGTGATTTTAACAATTCGGGAGCAACATCAAACCATTCTACTTTTGTACGATGAATATACTCACAGCTGAGAAAATCTGTGTCACCACTTTTACAAACTCTTGGCTGCTGTGACTGTTCTTGATTCTGAACTAGGGATGGCATTCAAGAGCCAATTTCCAGACATCCACTCATTCTAATTGTAACCGTATCAAATTACCGAAGCTAGGTATTTTAACCGCTTTTCTCCCGCAAAATCACCACTTTCCCGATTGAAATTTGGTCAATTTTGTAATACGCGCAAGAGAAAGCTTTGGCGTGGATCGAAAGTACATGTGATGGTTCCTCCTATGATCGTACAAGTGTACTGTACTTGGCTAGCTGTCAACTCGCTATCGTCATGTGCTACTTTCATAGACGCGGAGACCAACGGAACAATTATTTCAAGTTACACAGCTCTCTGAGCTCTCTCGACATCGTCAGATCACAGCAGATTCCAGCCATTCAGTCGTATAATTGACACATACATATGCTTGTGTAGCTATCTACGTTCTTTTCCTCATTATTCTTACTCACAATAATAATTTGATGTGATGATTGACCCGATTTATAACCGGATTAGGTAGTCAGGTGCCCGGTTGCTAAATTCACCACCCATGTCATCCCTGTTGAAACAACACTTTACCGTATATCGCGGTACATTCAAACGAAACCGTTTCAGTATGGTTAACAAGCTTGTTTTATCGAGGCAAATCCCACCAGGCGCATGATATTCCGTCTCCACTTCTACTTTTTTATTCATAACGATACTCTTATTAAAATCTCGATCAACATTGAAATTACACCAGATTTCAACAGCTTTCTCTAAGGAATAATAATTGGCAGTTGATGTTTTTCGATAGATGAATTATCTAACAGTTAATGACAAAATAAGAATGTTACTGAATCATATTGAATCTGGCATGACGTTTGTAAACTGTGTGTCCTACTTCCTACTAATGGAGTTGCTATTCGCTTGCAATCGCATGCACCGTGTGTCAACTAACAACGACGTTGTGCATGGCGTGTCAAACACGCTCGGCCTGCTACGGTCGAGGAGATCAGTCCGTTGTAGCGACAATATGTGTCGCAGACAAAATGTGTTCTTGCTACGACAATGTGATGTCAGAGTAGAGTTTGGTTAGTGGATTTTCACTTTTCACTTGGAGAGTAACTCCCTAGACGATAAAACCGAAGTAGTTTCTACCGAAGTAGTTTCTACCGAAGTTGTTTCTAGTTTAGATTCAAAGGTTAGTTAATTAGTTTATGTTGAATTACACAATTAGTTTGGTTCCTTTTTTTCAGGCTCATTAGTGTAGTTAGAAGATATTTATTTAGGTTTTTCATGGTAGGCCTAACTATCTAGCAAATATTCACTAGTGGCACAATTTCACTGAAAATGAAGGTGGCCATGGATTGGTTGTTATCAAGCCTATCAAAGCTGTGAAAGAAACACGAGGAACATATTCTGTTCGAGAACGTAGATTCGCGTCGTAAAAAAAATCATAGCTTGTGCGTCATTATTCGAGAAAACTTTTCAACTGACGAAAGTATTTTCAAAGTTGTAGTTATTTTCACGGCGGTGAATCTATTGATCAGTCACTGTTGAGAAATTTCTTCTGTTTTTATTCACCGTAATAATTCTGATCAAGTAATTTTGTAAAGAATCTGCGGCTGAGTCTTCAAATGTATTTGTACTAATTTTGTCCGCTAAATTCGTAGTCTCTTCATGGAAAGGACTGGATAAAGTATCCTATATCAGATTATTCAAATTCAATTTATTTTATTTTCTAAGTCTGATTAATTAAATGTTAACACTCGAAATACAGGAAGCCTGTAGGGCTGCATTAACCTTCTATCAATCTGTATAAATAATTAAACCGGCACTACTAAATCGACATATTGTTCGATTGATTTTTCTTTGTAAATTATTTATATAGGCCTATTTATAAGAGGCCTAATGCACGTAATATACGATCTTCCACGAGAGTTGGTGGTTCAGATCGACCGTCTTCCTTATCCATCGACACTAACGCTCTCGACTCGCAACTATCCAACTTCGTGAAAACGATGATTGAACAACGCAGAATTTACACAATTCTACAAGTTACGATAACTGATCTCACTATTTTCTAAGAGAATGCTCGGTGGGTAAAACAGTGCTGAAGAATTGCTCGTATCGACACAGTCTGCATGGAAACCTTACCTCGACGAACGTCGAACCAGCGCTGACAGTTGCATGAAGACGGCGCGGGCGGAAGAGTCGTGGAAACGTCGGTTCGATCAGCATGAGAGACAAAGTCGGCCGACTCCTTCGTGTGTGTCTGTCACTTGCCCGCTTTCACATTTAACCTTGGTTTCGTTTTATTATTTGTTTTGGTTTGTTTTACGTTTTGCTACCACGTTTTGTTCTGTTTGGTTGTCAGACTTTATGTAACTGTCTTTCTGCTTTAATTTTGATTTTTTTTTTTTTGTGCTTGATCATAACATCCGTTAGGTTTTTCCTTTCACAGTTTGTCCTTGATTTTCAGCTGTACGTTTACAGTAGACCACTGTACAGTTTATTAAGTAGTTTTTACTCTAGGATACTACTGTAGTTATTAAATACTTGTATAGGCCTATTATCTTATAGTAAGTAAAAAATAGGTCTGCTGAATGGTAGACAAATGAATTGTAGCGTTTAAAATCTCTCAAGAGAAAATATTTTGTCGAGATACTGTCCGTAAGATTTTATCTTTTCACTCTTGAGATTAGGTACCGGTAATGAAAACGTATTTTTGCTGGCATCACTATTCCTTGGTAATCAGAAAGGAACAATATTTTTCCACCTAGCCCTTGAGTTTTTTTTTTCAAATTGATAAATTTTGTGATTTATTGGTTCTCATTTGCCAAATATATTAGTTTACAATGATTTAATATCTTATGATCTTATTTTATTCAACTGACAATAATGAATGGTTATTACATCAATTACTGTACCGTACAAGTATTTGAACTTCTGTCAACGTCGTCTTCAGGTTCACAACAACCGTTAACATCTATCGTTTTGCGCTAAAACGCGCGTCGTCTTGTGTTGTCTCAGAATCGCAGCGGCGACGACCGAGGAGGTTTCCACCGCATGGACTCGTCGCCGGGGCAACTGGGAACGCCCGGCTCTCGGACCAGCTCCGTCCTGCCCGACCTCCTGACGCAGACCTCGTCAAGTCCGGGCACGCCCAATCAGAGGCAAGCCGACAAGTCCACCAGCGAGGAGGTAACGTAGCGATTTGTCTCGCAACTAGTCTCGTAGTTAGGGTCTGGTCACTCGAACTGTGGCATCCAGCCGAGCGTAACTGATGGCATAGTTTGTTGGAAGTAAAATCAATATTGGAAGTTGACTTTCTCGAAAATAATCTGGGAAAGTATGCATAGAAAATCGAAAAATTTTATTTTTGTATTTTCAATTCTAAAATCTTGAGGTTACGGCCTATACCTAATTTCCAAGTATTACGAGTTCATACCGTGATTATTCAAGTACTTGAAATCTATTTGGTTGCCCAGACTTTGTTGTAAATATAAGATCCTTAAAACAAGTCCTACTTCTCAAGGTTGTGGTAAATGTTTGTTGAAAGAAAGAGTATCCACGTGTAAACCTACAAGCACACCCAAGTTATTACGTAGTAGACGAGACGAGTGTAATCACACAAGTGAGTTCATAATCAAACAATTGATTCAGTCTGCTTCGTCAGGGATTATTGTCTTACCGCGTAGGGAAAATTTGGTGGGTAAAGTATCGTAGATATGTCTTCGATGCTTGTATTTGTAGCTTCCGTAATATGTGATACTGATAGTCACTCGTTTATTCGAACTTCTCGAAACTATTTCCTGCATCTACAATATCCAACTATGATCAGGATTCAGTCGTAATTCAATTGATGTACCGGCAGTACGTTGGTTATGCTTGTTGGTTTCAACGTAGTAATTCCCACGGCGCTGCAATTCACACTCGGTAATGGGCGTAACATAAATCTTATATTATGGCATTGCCATGACGAACGAGTTGATTATTTTTAAGTTGTAAATGTAAAACTAACTAGCCACTCTGGCTTTGTCATCTAAGGCACTGCTTTAAAAACCGAAGTCAATTTGGACATGTCTCGTCTAAGGAACGAGTTCTTGTAAACATCGTCCGCTTACCGACAAATGAGATCGCTGAGTGAACAATAATCATCATCAATCAATTGTAAAATTTGTTTCCGATTGTGCAGTTACCACCTTTCTACGTTTGTGAATCGCAGTAGACGTTATTTGCATGTTTGCTAGCTTCTATTAAGAAACTACGCAGGGGCCCATTCCTGTACTTTACGACTTCAAGACTTGACTGCCGTATCTCTCGTTTCTCATTCATGAATACTACGTGATTGTATTTTATATTTGATGAAATCCTTCAGAATACGGTGAAACCTCTATCCATCGTTTTTTCAAGGGACCAGGAAAATAAAACTATCCATACAGGAAAACGATCTATCCAGAAATATTTAGCATTGACATTATTGGAAAGTAGGAGTTGATTTAAAGAATATTATTTTGTGATGGACGATATGAGATGAATGATAGATGTGTATTTGTATGAGAAACAAGGTATTAGGTAACATAACAGGGTATGAGAAATCAGTTTTTTGTGCTAAAAAAAGCACAAAAAAAGGTTTAAAAAAAGGTTAAAAAAGGTAAAAAGTTGTTTTAAAGTTTTTTGTGTTTTGTGTGGAATGTAATTCCTCCAACCTGTAACCACCTCATCATTCTCACCTCCCTTGTTTCTCATACCCTGCATCATCATCTATCATTCACCTCATATCGTCCAATCACAAAATGATGAAATTTAATATTGGTTACAGTAGAACCTCTTTAGTAAGTTTCTCGTTAGTACATTTTTCACCTTGGTAAGTTTTATTTTCTAATCTTATCCATATGCTCCTACATGTTAAATAATTTCTTTAGTAAGTTTTTCACTTTAGTAAGTTTTTTTATCTGGTCCCTTCAAAAACGTACTAAAGAGGTTCCACTGTATATGGGAGTGGGGTGAGAAAAAATGAATGATACAAGGAGGAAAACAATGGATCCAGGAACGACGCATAGAGGTTTCACTGTATTACATCATAAATTTCACTCACCCTTTTGTTCGTGAATAGCAAATCGAAGATACGACGGTCGAGTCGAGTGATCTCTTACGATAGTCAGAATGTACAGGAATGAAGCCCCAGTCTTGGGATTATAACTGCTGTATTTGTATCCACGAGAGATCAAGCTGCGCACTAGCGGTGCGGAATGGGTAGACGGTCACTCGGAACCTTTATCTCTCGTGGATACGAACTGACAACTGTACATAAACTGGCCGTTACCGCGACTACCTCTTGAACGTCCCAAGCCAAGCTAGCTCCAAAGGAATATTGATCGGGTAATATTTACTAGGAGAGCTGAATGTTATGACAACACAGATTAATAACAAAGTCATGGTCTCTTAGATTGAAACTTGAAAACTGAAAACTTGACATATTTTGTATCCCACCTCACGAGCAGGGCTAGAATTTTGTGCTAACAATAAAGGAATTACACAAAGTATGGACATGTTGCCATGGTATTCATCTCATCTAGTAAATAATAACTAATCAAATCTCTTGGAGCTAGCTCGGCCGAGGACGTTTGACAGTCGCGGTAAAGGTCCGGTTCTCTTGAGTATTGATTGAAACTTTTTCTGGTTTCTTGAGCTCGAATGAGTTTAATACTTGCATCAAGCTGAGATTGACATTAAGTGTCTATAGGAGTCTATCTAGCAAAATATAAATATTTTTGTGATAAATTTTGAACGGTATGAGATATCAAAATTCTAATGCGAAGGAAACATATATATTTTTAATACCTTCAAGGTGGTATAAATTATAACTAGGGTACCGGTGTTTATCTCATATTGCATACCGGTAATTGTCAAGCATATACAACTAAATAAACACATTTTTTAGGCAAATACGCTTGACAATTATGCGACCTGAGTTATGTAGTTATGTTTTATACCATCATGAAGGTATTAAAAATAGCCGTGTTTCTTGTGTATTAGAATTTTCACGTCTCATACCACTCGAAAGTTGTCACCAAAAAGCTGATATTTCGCTAAATCGACTCCCAAGTACGATTAATGTACTGTAACTGTGTTGAGCACTGTAGCTAATGTGTTGGAGATTTGTGCATCGTTGTGTGTTTTGTGTTGTGTTTGTTGCACTTGTAAGCATGTGTTGTCATTTGTGTTCTTTGTGTTCATTGCTTTGCTGAACCATATTTATTATTCACCTCCAAACAAACGGTCTTGATTTACGATTCCGGCAATATTAGCCTATATAGCTTACCTTGGAAAAAATAAGTTTGTCAAGTTTGGTCAAAGCTATTGGATTCGGTAGTCATGGAAACGATTCTTCATTGTAGGATTAGGCTTGATCTTAGGTGATTCTAAGTTTGTTGATTTTCTTATTTTTTGTTGAAAATTCCATGACATATATTTTTTTAAATTGAATAATGCTGTTGCTCACATTGAAACACTACTAGGAATATCACACTGAATGAGTTTTGTTGTAAAAAAAAAAAAAAATCTACTGGCTGATAAAAGACCAAGTCAAGTCATTAATTAGTGTGGTTTGTAAATACTAAATACTGTAGTTGGTAAATTTCAATATAGAATCGAATTTCTATTTTTCAATTTAGAATTTTCTTCTAATTCTCAATTTAATAAAATATAAGTTGATTTCTGTTTAGACATGCCCTCTAAATTGATCAAAATTGTACATCTTCTTTGAAAAACATTTAGTACAGTTTTTGTCGTTGTAGTCCAGTTTGACTGTTCTGTCGTTCTCTCGCAACCTCGCTTCGTTCCGCGCTTTGCGATGTTTGCGTGTGCACTGATTGGCTGACACCTGCTCCGTCTCGTGTTGTACAGTAATGCGATGATTGTATGTTTTGTATGCAACACTAATATTTGTACAGTTCTGCGTGGCAACACTTTCGTTGCGCCTAACGTGAATGAAGTATGCATCAACACTAATCCACCCCGTTTGTCTTTCTCTGTTTGCGTAACCCGACTAATGGGCCTAAGGACCATACCACTCCCAGGGTAGAATCATACTAATACATTTATGTAAGTATTACGCACCATGCATTATATTAGTACGATTGGTGGCTTGAAACTGAAAGCAGGATATGATTTGAAAAACTTTCAGTAGATTTCACGCTCCTGAATGGCTTGCGATAGATTCTATCTACGTACTGTAGTGCTAGAAATATCTTGAATCAATAGAGTCATTTCAAACAAAGAAAAAAATATGAATTTTGAATCCTATCAAATGAATCGAGTTTATAAATCTTAAATGTTTATCGAGGTTGAGCAAAATGCAATTATATTATATGTAGGCCTATTATCCATAGCCTAGCCCTAATCCATAACCATAATTGGGAACAATGTTTTAAATCAAGTTTCATATTATTTAAAAAAAGTTTCATTCATTTTTTGTTTCAACACAGTTTTACCATGGAAGAATTATAAAAAAACTGACTCAAATGTAAAAACCAACAAGTAAAAGTTGGTACGTAATTTCTTGAAGAAAAGTAGTTTCAGTAGGCCTAGTTGTAGTTGAACACATATTTGATAGTTTTAATATAAATTTAGGCCTCTGTCATTTCTTTAAAAATGCCACCTTCGGTAGCTCAATCAGCTGAGGCACCGCTTCAGAAACTGGAGTCACCGTTAAGCGTGGGTTCGAGCCCCGCATAAGGCATGGGTCATTGTAAACGTCCTTTCACTCATCATCACATAATCACCTGCTGATTCGTACCCCCGTATAACCTAGCTGTTGATGGGGTCGTTAAAGGACATCACAACCCTGAAATTAGTTTTAAACGAATAATGACGATACTTATTCTTCTAATTTCGTAGAAAACTAGAACTCATCATCTCAACAATTTCAGAAATTATTATTAATTTATTTGTCCTCGAGGACCCGGCACTCTTTCTGAGTCGTGACGTAAACATCACTCGATTCTGTTCATGTTTCTATATAAAATCGTTGATGCCTACGTCATGACTCATTGTCTCTGGAAGACAAAAAAAATATTTTAATTTCTGAAATTGAGATGTTGATTTCTAGTTTTGTCTAATATTACGAGTCCACGGGAGCCGATTCAGCGAAATGTCAGTTTTTTGGTGATAACTTTTGAACGGTGTGAGATATCGAAATTCTAATACGCGAGAAACACAGATAATCATAATAGCTTCAAGATGATGTATGTTATAGGCTAACTATTCATGCCATCTCGCATAACTGTTGAGCGTGTACTGCTGGGAAAAAAAATTTTTTTTAGCTGTAAACGCTTGATAGTTATGTGACATGACTTGAATAGTTATAACTTATACCATCATGAAGCTATTATGATTATCTGTGTTTCTCGCGTATTATAATTTTGATATCTCACACCGTTCAAAAGTTATCACCAAAAAACTTATATTTCGCTGAATCGGCTCCCGTGGACTCTTGAGGAAATAAATATTGTGATTATCCTTTAAAATCTAGTTTCAGGGTTTAGATGTCCTTTAAGCGAACAACAATCATCATAAAATCATAAAATCATAATCATATCTAGTTCTTGTAAGTAGTTATAGCTGCATGTTGGTCGCGTGACTAACGGGCGTTGCTGTTCTAACCTGTGTCTTGTGTTTCCGTGTGCGCCGCGTGTGTTTAGTACCGACAAGCCGTTAAGCCCTCCCCTCCGATGCTCCAACAGAAGCAGCGCTCGTTCCTGACGTTCGGCTTCGGGGCGGGCGGCTCGGGACCGACGCGACGCGAGTCTCACGTCAACGTCAACGTCACGCCCACCAGCCACGACATCGGGTCCGACACGCCCGAGATCAGGAAGTACAAGAAGCGGTTCAATTCGGAGATTCTCTGCGCTGCGTTGTGGGGTTAGTGGAGAACGAACGCTATTGTCGAAGTTGAACTGAATTTGAGATACGATTTCAGGACGAATGACGTCATCTTTTGGGGGGTTTCTTTCTGTATTCTGATTGTATATATGAGGTAACATCGATCCGAAATCGTGACGGATGATGAGAAAAAAATCGTAGTTGGTACGAATATCCTACTTCAGGTTGGTGTGTATAGGAAATGGGTGAAAGGGAAAGAAAGAACAGCAGCTTACCAAGATTTGGGTAAACTTCAAGTTGGGTAGGATTAGCGTCTGACTGAGGCATGTGGCCAGTCAGTCTGTTGTACATGAAGTCGAGTCGATAGTGAAAGTTTCATTATTCGTGCTGGGAAAAATGCTTTGTGTATGTAATTATTTTGTGCATGCTCCACATTTCAAACGGAGAAACCAATTGGACTCATGATTTCATTAAAATCCAAGCCGTTTCTAGAATAAAACAGTCGGTAATTTATAGTTCTCCCGAATGACGTGCAATTATATGATTAGTGAAATCCAACAATATGCACTGCAAGTGTATAGGCTACTGCAAACTGGTAATATGTATAGTTTTGGGGCAAATTCAGTTGAGCCTTGTTAGAGATGAACCCGAAATTCTAAAAAATCCCAAACGAATATCTCTAAGAGGAATAATTTGAAACAAAAATAACTCTCATTTGCTACATAATTTGAACTTAACAGTGATGCGCATCATCGTGAATGTGTATTGAAATTGTACTTACCAGCTATTTGAAGAAATTAATCGGAAGTTTTTTCTCTCGACAAAATATATATATATTATATCTCAAACTCAGATAACCAATAAAATTGGGCCAGGGGGTGTTTCCACCAGTTTTTCTAGGGCAGACTTCTCATATCA
The DNA here is from genome assembly GCA_964007535.1 of Brachyptera risi. Taxonomy (NCBI): domain Eukaryota; kingdom Metazoa; phylum Arthropoda; class Insecta; order Plecoptera; family Taeniopterygidae; genus Brachyptera; species Brachyptera risi. Next base: position 32,162,113 of record OZ023336.1, read on the forward strand.
ATCGGTTCCTGCCAGTTCCGACTTCCTCCTCCTCTTCTTCACTACTGCTACGTCTATCCTCTGTTTCTTCTTCTCTTCCGACGAGCTCCCTCCATCGTTCTCTATTCTCCCACCATCCACTTCCCATCGTTCCCAACTTTCACCATCGTCTTCCACTTCACATTTTTCTCCTCGGTTGACTACCCCGAACTTGACTCCCTCTTGTCACCTTTCTCTTGGTCTTGCAACTCTTCTCTTAGCTCCATTTTTTTCTGCTATCTCAAACATTGCTCTCGGTATTCTCTCCTTTCCCATTCTCCGCATATGCTCGTACCACCTAAGTCTCTCCCTTTCCGATTTAAATGATAACCTTTCCATTCCCACTTCCTTCCTTCTCGACAGTTCTCGACAAAATATCAATTGAAATTATCAACAGATACAACTTATACCAATCTAAAATTCAAAGCCAGACGGATGCGGGTTCGAGTCCCGCCCTAATCATGGCTTCTCGTAAACGCCCTTCCATCATCACCTGCCAATTCGCACCCCCACCTAAACTAGTCGTTGGTGGGGTCGCTGAACTCGTGCTGACGCGTCGACGTGTTGTTCCAGGCGTGAACCTGTTGATCGGCACGGAGAACGGTCTGATGCTGCTAGACCGGTCCGGTCAGGGCAAGGTGTACCAGCTGATCTCGCGCCGCCGCTTCCAGCAGATGGAGGTGCTCGAGGGACAGAACATACTCGTCACGATTAGCGGCAAGAAGAACCGCGTCCGCGTCTACTACCTCTCCTGGCTCAAGTCGAAGATCTTGCGCACCGACGGGGTGAGTGAAGTAGGTGAACTGCGTTATCTTCTCTATGTGATCGGTGTCGCATCCCCGTAGAATGTGTCGTAGCTGGATGTATTTAGTTTTTGAGTTTCAATTATTTTTACCCTGATTTTCCATTAGTAGGTCTATTTGTATTTATTCTAGGTTTGCCGTTCGATTTCGATCGATTCGATCGATTTTCGATTATAGGTTTTCGATTCGATTTCGATATGTACTTTTCGATTTTCGATTCGAAAGATATCGAAAAGTTTTCGAAGATCGAAAGCGTACAACAGTACAAGAGTAGCGCGAGACGTCACGAGTAATGCTCTCGCTTCCATTGGTAACATTATACTTATATATAGCGCGTGCGGGGTATATAAACATGGTATTTTGCTACCTAACACGTTGTTTTTTTTCGATTCGATTTTGATTCGTCAATTCGATCGATTATCGATAAAAATGCAATCGATTTCGATCCGATCGATTTTCGATATTGTGAACTTCGATTTCGATCACGATTTTTTTATCGAACGGCAACCCTAATTTATTCACAGTTTTGTGAAAACATGATTACATTTAGGCCTATAAACCAAGTCGGAATTATTTTCAGTTCTGTATAAACTACGTAAATTAAGAAGAATGAACACGCAAACAGCATTTGAAATAGCATTTAGTGAATATGTCCTATGTTCAACTTGGGGCAAGTGCTCTACCGGGCACTTGAGGCACTTGGCGGACATTTCTCTTCAATGTAGCCTCTCGAATTCAATCTGGCCACAAATACTAGAGTTGTGCTCAATGCTGCGGTTAAAACCTGTCAAAACTGGCTCTGTTATATTCGGAGTAAATTATTTGAATTCAGTCACAAATTTCATTTGCCCAACTCAAATTTTCATCAGATAGTCAAGAATTGTTAGTCTGAATTCAGGCCTAGGATACATGTCGGTACAGTGAAACCTCGATGCAACGTTCCCAGATCCATCGTCTTCCCGCTTCCATCATTCATTTTTTCTCACCCCACTCGCATACAGTCGATGCTAAATTTTCCTGGATGGACTGTTTTCCTGCATGGATGTATTCATTTCCCTGGTTCCTTGTAAAACGATGGATAGAGGTTTCACTGTATTATATTTATTCAATCCCACTAGTCTTGAAAACAGGAATTCTATGAGGGTACAGGGACACAGAATATTTCTGTAAGCTCATTTGGTCATACATTTGAGAAAAAAGATCTCAGGGCATTGGTTGGTTTTGGTTAAAAAGGAGTATAAAGGCCTACTGTATTTATAACGTTCAATTTGATTTTCTTGATATTGGTGTTACTAATATAGCTTATGTGTTTTGACGTTGATCGTTGTGATACGATGCCCCCGCGGGCTCCGCCGATCCTCGGCTTTCAACTCGTACATTCGATCGTCTTGCGCTGCACGAACTACATCTGATTGTGTTTGCGTTTTTCCAAGCAGCAAGTAGAACGTCGAAACGGTTGGATAAACGTCGGCGACCTGCAAGGGGCCGTTCACTTCAAGATTGTCAAATACGAACGGATCAAGTTCCTCGTCATCGCGCTGAAAGACAGCATCGAGATATACGCGTGGGCTCCGAAGCCGTATCACAAATTCATGGCTTTCAAGGTAAGCTGTTTGTTTCGTTGATGGAAGGAAATGAAAGGTAGTGACTACTTTATCAAGTATCGATATCTCTTCAGTACTTTTACTGCTTTTAGTAACTGTTATGTTTTAATCTCTATTTTTAATTTTAATTCATGTTGAATAGTTTCTCCAGTATAGTTTTCACACTGAGATTTTTTCACTCTATTCCCTGTAAAACGTACTAAAGAGGTTATCACCCGCTAGCCCTGCTGGTTTCGTCATTAAGCATTTATAACTATAAACATCGGATAAATATGACCAGCATTTTTTCACTGCAAACATTAATTTTACATTACAACCTGGGTGTAATGAAATGGCAGTTGATACTAGAACTACAATAAATCACAGTATAATAAATACTACAATAAGCTATTAGGCCTATAGGATATTATAATCCTTTTTGTAAAGTAGGGTTTTACTCCTAGAATATCAGTTTGTGATTGATGAAATGAGAGATGAGCCCATCATTCATCCGTCATCATCCATTACCCCCCCCCCCCCCCCCCCCCCCCCCCTACTATTCAAATCTAGTGAAAACTCGAGACTAATCGTTTTTCAAGGGATCAGAAAATAAAACTAGAACTGTCCGTGCCAGAAAAATGAATGATAGAAGCAGGAAAACGATCCATTGAGTTTTCACTCTAGGGTATAAGCCCACAACAAAGTGCCATGACGAGAAACTGCTGTTAAAACCACTCGAGCACTATGTGTGTTGTTTCTCAAAAGTTATATGTCGAGGTTTAATTGAAAGGAAAACTCAACCGTAAAACTAGATTCATTTCCTGAGTCTCGAAGAAAACAAGAAATTACCATCTCAATTTTAGAAATTTCAATTGATTTATTTTTACTTCGGGATCCGGCTCTTTTTTCGAGTCGTAACTTTGACATTATGTATTCGATTCTGTTCTTGTTTCTACGTAATGACTCTGAAAGACAAACAGATTAAATTTAAATTCTCAAATTGAGATGACGATTTCAAGTACCGGTACAGTGAAACCTCTGAGCATCGTTCCCAGATCCATCGTTTCCCTGCTTGCATCATTCATTTTTACTCACCTCACTCCCATATAATACCTAAGAATGTTGAATTTTCATGGATGAATGGTTTTATTTTTATGGTCTCTTGAAAAATGTGGGCACTGAATTCTCTAGAATTGAGGATTTAAATATTGTCAATATTTATTAAAATCCAGTTTCAAGGTTGTGATTTTCTTTAGAAATGGTAAATTAGTAAGAATTGACGTAATCGTTTGGTTCATTTCAGTCGTTTGGTGACCTTGCCCACCGACCGCTGCTTGTCGACCTGACGGTGGAAGAGGGGACGAGGCTCAAGGTCATCTACGGGTCGGCGGACGGTTTCCACGCCGTCGACCTTGACTCTGCCTCCGTCTACGACATCTACCTGCCGAAACATGTGAGTGTGAGTGCCACAACAGCAGACATACTTGCTTATTTTACTTACTACTAACCCTAGTCATAGAGACATACTGACGTAACATTGCCAAGAGAAACGATACATTTAATTTGTATTGGATGAGCGACAGCAAAGACTTCCATCCCTTTCTTATAGAGCTTTGTCTGTTTTTTTTTTTTTTTTTTTTTTCTTTTTTTTTTTTTTTTGACGGTAAGCACTGCACAGGTTGCATGGTTTGACTGATCGACATGAAACTGTTTTAGTTTGTATGCACACGTAGACTCATTCAACCTAGAACTGTGTGGTTTCGGGGTCGTACCGATTAGACCATTCCTGAGAAATATCTCTGGAAGATTCCAAAAACTCCACAAGATTTGGCTGGGCAGGACAATTTGAAAAATAAAATCTTTCCAAAAAAAAAAAATCTCACTGAATGTAAACACATCGATAATACACATTATTACAATTTTGTATGCAATTCCAACCAGACGTTTTGAAGGAAATGATTTAGGCCCGGTATTACCAACGGGGAAGTAGCTCCGACTGGCAGATAAAAGTTGTTATCACCATGGTTACCTGTGATATTTTTTTTCACCATCTCTCAGATGAGTGCTAACTGGACTTGGTAATACCGGGCCTTAGTAAATGGTTTTTTATTCAACAAATAGATGAAAATAATGATAGAATCATTGCCGAGATTCTTGGCTTTCTAGATTCGATATTTACCAAATGGAGTATATTTTATAGAGTCAAGGTTTGTAGAGTTTTCGATTATACTTCATACAGATTTACCGCTCATCTTGAAACGCAAATGCTGCGTTTGCCTAGTTAACTTGTGGCAGGCCAGATTATCGATGCTACTGGTTCGCTAATCGAAATGCAAATTAATTATGATAATTGATATTACTTTCATTAACGATTGTATCGTTATATAAAGAATGAAATGGGAAACTATTAGCGACAGAAACAACTTCTAATACCGACAGAAACAACTTTTAATACCGACAAAAAACTCCTCTTCCTAGAATTCAATGTACAGATGTGATGAAATGATGACTTTGCTATTATCGCACTTGTTCGAGTATTTTGGAAAACAATTGCAGTTCAACTACTGTCCAAGAATCTTTATTTTAAAAATTACCTACTGTAGGCCGGACCTACTGCTAAATTGGGAATCTTGTGATCTCCATTATTGTATTTTTCAACAAATAACTAATCCTGTTGATGCTATCCATGTGAATTTGATGAGAATATTATTTTTCAAAGCAACAAGTCTTCCGTGACAAGTAGCTGTATAGAGCGTGAAATCATGGATAATTTGTATCATCTTACCGAAATACGTTACTCCTGCAGCCAATAGCAACATATGCTCGTTCCTATCTCGGCGGCCATATTGGACATTTAAAAATAGAATCCAAGCAATGCATTCTATATTACAGTGAAACCTCTATCCATCGTTTTTCAAGGGACCAGGAAAATAAAACCATCCATGCAGGAAAACGATCTATCCAGAAAAATTTAATATCGATTATATGGGAGTGGGGTTGAAAAACGTGAATTGATACAAGCAGGAAAACGATGGATCCGGGAACGATGCATAGAGGTTTTACTGTATCACTAATATAATATGTGTCGATCAAGGTGGGAGCTTCCCGGTTTGTAAAGCGTTTTAAAGCTACTGCCGAGACACAAATATGTGTGCCTTCTTAACATTTAGTAACGTATCTGGTAGTGATGACATCGATTCTGAAAATCGGGAATCGATTCTCTATGCTCCAGAATCGATTAAAAATCGATTTTGAAAAAAAAAAAAAAAATTTTGAAAATACATAAAAAAGTTTTTTCTCAAAAAAGTAGTGTAATTTAAAACTTTTTTTCTAACCTTCCCGAAGCGTTCACGTGAAAAATAGCTGCTAGAGACTTCTTTGAACTGTACTGTACCACTCGTGTATTTCCGTCAACGCTCAGCTGTCAGACGTAACCGAAGCGATAGCTTGTGTCCAGATGGTAAAATCTCAACAATACAGAATAATATGGACAACAAAATGAGCACTTATTACGACATAAAGAAGTACAACACTGAACCAGAATTTTTTTTTTTTTAATCGATTTTTTGATTTGAGAATCGTTTTACATCAGAATTAATTCCTAATCGATTCTCGATTAATCGATGTTATCACTAGTATCTGGGTAATATATATGTATAATGAAATAGTGATGGGGGAGCGCTGAACGCACGAGGAAGTATTTACGTGGTCTGTGTTGCGTTGTTTCAGACGCAAGGGCCGATATCCCCGCACTGTATCGTACCGCTGCCCAACTCCAACGGCATGCAATTGCTGCTCTGCTACGACAACGAGGGCGTCTACGTCAACACCTACGGCAAAGTAAGTCGCCCACAGCTTACCTCGAATAGTTCAGCTCCCTACAGAGTTTTGACCCGTGCTCGATGTTGAATCGATGTTAGATGATTCCAACTTTGATTCAAAATGTTAAAATCACCCCGGAAATATTTCACTTTGAAGACGCGAGTTTCACTTTGAAGACGCGAGTCGGTACACTTTCTTTATACGGTATTATTTATTCATTTATTTATTATGAATCTCTACAAATTGTACTCTGTACAGGTGGTAGGTTATATATATGTTCTCTCCAATTCTCCAAGTTCTTTTATAAATGTTTCTTTTTCCATCTCATTCCACTCCACTCCTGTCCTCTTCAAAAATAAGAACTTTCCAACATCCTTCTTCGCCATTTTCACTCAAACATTCCACTCATGCCTTCTATGAAATCATACCTCCTCTCATCCAATTTGATCTTCTCTCTCATCTCTTTCTATCCTCCTCTCCCTCTCAATGCCCTAAAAAATGTTGATAACGGTAATGTTTTCTTCCATCTTTCAACGTCTCCCATCCAAGTTCACTGACCCTAACCGATGGTCTCTCTTACACTCTTCCAATCTTCCCTTCATCTTCTGTCATCTTCTCATCCTTCCTGTCACTCTTCTGGCAGCCAACCTTTGAACTTTCTCTACTTCTTTCACCTCACCTACACTATATGGATCCCACACATTCGATCCATATTATGATGAAAAGTATGTTGGTATCACTACATCATGGCTGGGCTATTCATCCCATCTAAAAATAAAAAAAACACTTCTTACAAATAAGTAATAACTAGATTTTGAGTTAACTAAAAAATGCAGAAACATTGAAGTGAATTGCAGAAACATTGAAGTGAATTGAAATTGAACTGATGAAAAAATAATTTGAAATTTTTTTTCTCATTTTTTTTATATTGGGTTTTAACGACGCACTGTAATGATGACTTAAGATCTATTGGCGTCGGATGAATGATTAATGAGATGATGGGATGATGAGATGAAGGTTTTTATAGGTAATAGGAAAAATAGTGGGAAGGAAGCGGTCGTGGCCTATATAGTGGGAACCATCCCGGCATTAGCCTAGACTACAGAGGGAAACCACAAAAAAAACCTGTGAAGATGGACGGTAGCGGGGATCGAACCGGGTCCGACATGCCCACTACCTCCCGGGTCACATGGAGCAAGTGCGCTAACCACTCTGCTACCTGTGCCGTTTTTTTTTTCTTTCTTGTGTGTCGGCAAAATTCCAAAAACGCTCGCCAAATACGGGTATGCTGCAAAAATGATAGTTAAGCTTTGAAACTTGCCAAAGTTACTTACTGCTCAAACTGGTGAGCATGTCATCAGATAGTTGTAATTTCCACGAGTTTTCACGACGTTTGATTATTATCTACGATTTAGTTGCCTGAAAATGTTTACAAAATTATATGGGATTCTAAGTAAATCTGTAGGGCCTATCTATAGAACGACAAGACTACTGAATTTTTTATTTTTTTTAAACATCAATTGAAAGTATAAAACAACATGCCTCTAACGTGAGTTAGTGTAGCTGAGTGTTTTGTTGCTCCGCAGGTGTCTAAGAACATCGTGCTGCAGTGGGGCGAGATGCCGACGTCGGTGGCGTACATCGGCACGGGCCAGATCATGGGCTGGGGCAACAAGGCCATCGAGATACGCAGCGTAGAGACGGGCCACCTCGACGGCGTCTTCATGCACAAGAAGGCGCAGCGGCTCAAGTTTCTCTGCGAGCGCAACGACAAGGTACATTCACCCCCGGTTAGCGGGCGAGTGGAATAAATTGATGGCAGAAGAAACGATCGTTGGAAGTTGAACTGTAGAGGTTATTCATATCCACTTTCTCGTCCCGTCTTCAACTGGATAGGTCTTCACATGATTGTGTGGATCACACAAAGACGACAAGACGATTCTAAATTTGCACTCGAATTTTCGAGTTCGAGTTCAAATTTAGCTGAAGTCAAAAATTCAAATTCCATCTATTTATTATTTTTTTTACAATTTTTCTGTACCGGTAGGCCTACTTGTATCGTCCCAAATATAAACCGTGATTTGTTTCACCAATTCTGGGGTCCAGAATATGCTACTGATTTGCAACTCTCGGCCTACCATTTTTTTTTCTCTTCCAAACTCGAACTCGAAACTTGCGATTTTTTCTCGAACTCGACTCAAAATTAGATTCTCAAACTCGCGCACCCCTAACAATAACAGATATTTTAAATCTTAATCTGGATGGTTCGTAATTCAAACTCTTCGTCCCCCAATCACTAATTCACAACTGTAAAATCATTGTGTGATTCAATGTGTTTCTTTCGACACATACAAAAATAACCGCGGTGTTTACTAAAATTTGAGTCTTTTTATCATCGCGATGACATTCTATATCCCGTCTGTTCCAAATAGAGAACTATTGTCACTAGCAAGTCGAGTTGCCCTCACTGCATTGGACCACCACTGTGATGTTGAAAATAGAAGTGGCAAAAATAAAATACCGTTTGTTTTCGTTGCTATCTTTATAGCATTGAAAGCCCAGGAAAGTGAGCTTTCACACCGTTGACTCTCTCTCGCACCATTATTTTTTTAAATTTTAAATTTGGTTCAGTTCGGTTCTCTTACAGAAAAAAGATGCTAGGTTTACGCTAATACAGAATTTTGATAAAATACAGAAGAACCTCTTTAGTAAGTTTCTCGTTAGTACATTTTTCACCTTAGTAAGTTTTATTATTTGATCCCATCTATATGCTCTCATATGTTGAATAGTTTCTTTAGTAAGTTTTTCACTTTGGTAAGTTTTTTGTCTGTTCCCCTGAAAAACAGTTCCACTGTAGATTAAAATGTAGTGGTAAGATCGCCCTTGTGTTGCCCCGTCCAAACGATCCTACTTTTCATCCATAGCCTTAATTGGGGAACAATGATTTTGTATCAAGTTTCGATGTCATTAAAAAGAAAGAATGTACTCGTACTGAACGCGACGCGTGATTGAGTTTGTCTGGAACGCGTTTGTTCTCGTGTTCCAGGTGTTCTTCTCGTCTGCCAAGGGCGGTTCGTCCTGCCAGATCTACTTCATGACGCTCAACAAGCCCGGCATGGCCAACTGGTGATCGCCCCCGGCAACGCCGCCGCCGCTCTAATACTCGCATTCGCACGACCAGTCACGCGAGTGTGGCCGGGACAATTCGCGACGTTATTGCATTTCACTTGACGTCCGGTCAAGATTTATTACATTTCCGACAGTGTAGGAACGTATTCGTGTGTGTATATATCTATATAAATATATATACTACTATGTTACAATAGAGTGAAGTGTCATGGCCGCTTTCATCCGACGTAGACTGTGTTCTCGTATTGAGCTTCCCGTGGCCATCGAAGTGGGGTCGTGGAGAAGTGACGATCACAGAATATGGTGCGGAATTCAGTGCTAATTACGCGCGTGCGTAATATATAGCCAAAGATTCTTAACGTAAAACAAGTTGGCACGACATTGTTACGTTTGAAGCCTCTCGTAGTTTTTTCTACATTCCTTTTAGCGGTTAGGCTTTTTGCCGCGCCCCCTCCCCCCTTCCCTCGCCCCCTAGTACAGCGCCGCTTCAAACGAGGTTCACTTGTCGTCTGCGCCAGCCAAGCGCACACACTCTGCGCCCGCACGTCATTTTACATTTTTCGATCTCCATTGCCTTCAGTCGATTTGTTATCTGTCTTTTGTATTTCTCTATTGTAGGCCTACTCCTAGCATCGTCATCATACTACAGCGGTTCCCACTCTGATCTATAGATAATCACTATTCAGTAACTAGACTAATCTAATGCTCTTGAAGTTATTAACGTGCAAGTTTGTCCTCGACGATACGAACATTTAATAGACGCTGTTGACTAAATGTCAGCAGTGACCAATACATTTATACCTTGTGTTTGGTTTTGAATAACCTGTACCATTTAATGAAATGAATTGGGATAATGGTGATTGAGAACTGAGCTCCAAGCAAGCTTACAGAGTTCTTTCGTTACATGACTGCGTATAATAAAAATAAAAACTTAATATTTGTAAGTATGTACGAGTGAGCCGGCTTTCTAGCTAAAGCCTTGACCAGAATCGGCTTGAAGTATGGTTTTCGAGTACGGTGTATGAAAGGCTTAAAACATGCTTATTGAAAAGCAATTCTTTTTCATTTGCATTATGTTATAAAGAGAAACGAGTTTTTCACAGTGTATTTTGAAATGTTGGCAACTCGTAACTAGATGCCACCTAGACCTGTAGAGTCGTAGCCAGGGCATTTGTCGATGACTGCATGTGGAGAAGTGGCCGCCCCAAACCTTGCTCATCACCCAGTGAATGCTCACACAACATCAGTCTATAGTTAATTATTATTTTATACAGATATTTATATCAAGTTCTAGCCTTTATTAATTAATAATGAATTTGTGTTGTTAATTTCCTGTTATCTTTTTACTTGCAAAGTCTAACGAACTCGGAACCTCTCTTCAATTATTTTACCTCTATCGGCTTTGTAATGATTTAGTAAATATCGCATCCTTTCAAAGCCAGCTTTAAATTTTACCTTTTGTTTTCTACTTTTGCCTTTTTCCCAAAGACCGATTTCTTAGTGCATAATGCTAATTCACATGAGACACGCACTATCCAATATTCCATTATTACTACTTCATAATATTATATTGTTTTCTCTAGAGCCATAGCAAAATATTGCAAAATATATTTATATTATATCATCTCTTATTTTATAGGCCTATTATCATATAATAATTTAATTAATTAAATTACTTCAATTATTTCATAATGATACATATTTTGATATTACTACTTGAGTATGCATGTGCTAAGTGATAACGAATGTATGAATTCCGGAATAAAGTTTTCATAAACAGACCTATCACGGAGACGATTCAACGATCGTGGTTCGTAGTACTAACAATTTACAATTATAAGACAAATAACGCATAACCTATTGAGTATTAACATTAAACAACAGGCATTTGTATTAAGCCTTTATTAACTGATCAAACCAACCAGCAATAATCGTTCTCCGGTAATAACGGAGGTACACGTTACTTTGTTGAATACTGCCTACTACGTCACTCGGTTCCAAGTCTGAAAGAACCGTAGATTGTGTTCTTTCACAGTTTTATTTGTGTTGGGTCTGCTTATATCTTGTAAGTTGAGATTTAAAACGCTACTGACAGTTTCTGTTCAGTCATATGCAATATTATAGCACAGAATTGGAAGTACAGTAAAATGTTAGCGAAAGGTACTGACTTTTCAGTAACGATGAATAACGAAGTATGTACCCTGTAGAGCCTAACGTTTTGGCACATGAAAAAACTTCACAAACTATGTACCTATATTATAATACCTCAAAGAAACATAAATAGACCTTTGAAATGGTATTTATTGTAACGTAAATTGAATAACTGTTTGTACTTTTTAGCTAAATAATGTGGAATATACGGTAGGTAAACGAGTAGTTGAATAACTTGTTGCAAAGAAAAATGTTTTTGATCCAAATTAATTACGAAATCGTTTTTGGTGCTAGATTCTTTGAAAATGCCGTGACAGGTTTGAAATATTCGCAAATCATCAGTTGTAAATACATACGAGTGTTTGATTTTAGTTTACAAATTTGTACAGCTTTGGTTTAAACAAACGGTAAAAAGTAAACGAGTTGAAATGGCGAGTGAGAATAATAGCAATCAAAATAATATTTATGTTATTATCTTTGGTTTTGTACGTGAGAAGGATAATTGTTTTGTAATTGTCGCAAAACGTATTCATGCATATTTCTTCTTTTTTATGTTTATAAGAAAGAATACCAAGATATTCGTAGCTTCTCTGAATGAATTGTGTAATGAAATGTTGAGTACATATGATATAAGTGCCGCTTGGCCCAGGTTTTCTAGGGTTTCTCTTTTGTGTTCACTCTTATGACTGAATTGTGAATTACAATTTTTCATGTTTTTTATCATATGGACAAACAAAAACAAATATTAAAACCAAGCATATAATATTTGAGTGATATATGTAACTTAGTCATGGTGTTGCTTTTTATACCTCTGAGGATAAAAAAATAAAGAAATTTTTCCTGTTATATTTAGTTGTTGATTTCCATCATACCTTTGAATCATACCTTGAATAGCTTGGGACTATTTATACATTGGAGTATTTGTGGGAGCTAAACCCAACTTATTAGTGATTACTATTTGATTGGAATGTTGTAAAACACCAGCGGAACTTCTATCCATCGTTTTGCTGTGGGCCAGAAAACCAAACTACTGTATCCATCCAGGAAAATTAAACTTTGATTACATAATAATAAGTCTTTATTTCTTTCAAAACACAACACAGTTGGGTACTATACATATAGTTACTCACATAGTTGGCATTTAAAAGAAAATGGCGAGGTTCGGTGGGATGCCGGCCGGTTGAGAACAATGAATGATACAAGTAGGAAAACGATGGATAGAGGTTTCACTTACGGTAGTTCAGAATAAAGCCAACGTGATGTACAGATGTATAAATAAGTTTATAATTTCCAAATTTAATTGTATTACCGTATTTAATAATCTTATGAATTAACTTTGGATAACCGAGATGGGATGTCATTTTACACGTTCGTATTGATCGTAACTAGTGAGGACTGCCGATTTTATAAAATTTTTGAAACTTATAACGAAGTCGGTGTTGATATCCAGTAGGGAATCACTCGGTACACTTTTTAACAATTTTCTGATAGGAAACAAACAAAAAAGTATAGTCACAAAATTCGTTTCAAGAAAGAGAATCACACTGTCGAATGGATTCCTATTGTTCTTTCAGGAAAAATGAGGAAAGTTTGTTAAGTTTCCATTAGAATAGCTTGGAATATATAGCTACAGTAGTTAAATTTTGAATTTTATCTGATGGAATGAAAGTTTATCAAAATGTTGAAATTGTTTTAATCGAACTACATGTTTGTACTAAGTTTAAAAATGTTTGGTTTGATTGTTTCGAAGAAAATAATGTTGAATTGAAAAAATTTGAAATATGGAGTTGTAAGTGTGTTTGGAAACAAGTTGGCAATGTAAGGAAGTATTTACACTTAATAGTTTCAAAATCAAGTTGTGTAGAGCTTCCGACTTTAGAGTAATTAATATGAATAATGAGGTAATACTACAGTGTGTTTGCTTTATTCTCCTAGTTTTATTGCATAGTAAATAATTAATATTGTTTCATAGGACAGTGTAAAGTAGTAGTCAAGTTTTATTTCTATTAATTGTACATTACATATGACACAGTGTGAGCACAAATGACAAGGTATGAACACAAACCCTTCAGGATATATACCATTAAGGGTGTATTCCCCTTGCTTGCCAAAGAACACGAGAAGAAAGACCATCATTGAAAACTCGGTTACAGCGTGTAAACTCCACGAAGAGTGTATAAACTCGTTGACTCCACCGAGCAGTCAGCTTAATTACTTGGATTACATAAGAAATTACCATGTTGAAACTTTGAGAGCCATTTGTTTCAAAACAGCTCAAGTATGAAAATTTTGACATTCAACTGGATTTGTGATTAAAAGCAAAGTGGCTGACATCTGGTGACGTTTTATAGTGAACTGAGCGGAGGCAGATACTTTTAAATTATTTACAAATCAATTCATGTGTAATTACAATATTAAATACAAAATTAAAATTACTGAAATTAAAAATTATTAAAATTTCAATATTAATTACAAATATAATGTGTGTAAGAATACAACAACATGACATCTAGGCCTAACTGCCTCCGGGCGGCCAATCACCCACTTCGACAGAGCTGCCGCCTGGTTAGCTTCTAATCACGAATTCAAATCTGGCTCTTGTGTACACAATCTGCTGCTGAGCTACAAGTGGCCCTGGTTCAGTCACTCTGCTTACTCAGATGAGGGAATGCTAAATCACAGCTCTTTGCTAAATTAAATTGTATCAGTGTTTCCTAGTATCTAGGATGGAAGATAGTGATAGGATACCATTTCCTAGTATTCTAGTCTTTTTTTGATTCTTGAAAGTCACAACGTTTATGAAGATAATTTTGTCAAATTGAAAAAAACAAACAACATAACCTCAAGACAACATTTTATTGTTATTTTGTTTAAGAGAAAGGTAACTGCGCTGGGAATCAAACCATAGACCCTGAGCATTGGAACAGTGATACTAATCATAGCGCTATCCAGTGACGTATGCTTGTGAACGTACTACTATTTTACATCCTAGCCCGAGTCGGTATCGGAGTCATGACGTCATAAATCTTATGACCAGTTCATACGAGGCATTGTAATGTCACTGTTGGAAGGCTAGGGTTCCAATGCCAGGTTTGAGAACCAAGCTCTAAACGTTTTCAGATCGCCAATGTCAATGTTTTATTAATTCACACGGCAGCGTTGGAAGGCCAACATTCCAACGGTGGCATTGCAATGCCTCGTGTGAACTGGCCATTAGCGTTCCCATTGGTCACTTTTAATCCCATTTAACAACCGATTCGCAGAAACATTCTCGCTTGCAAGACACAGGGTCGAGTCCCGCACAAGGCACAAGGCATGGGGTTTTGTAAACATCATTCATCAGCGTATCAGATACGCTTGTTCGTACCCCCAAATAACATAGCTGTTGGTGGGGTGATTACGCAGACAGTAGGGAAGTGGTCAAACAGTTGTACCGTGCATTTATGAGCAACTGTAAGAGTTATAATTTTTTTTTTTGGGATTTTTATTCATATTTCAACATCCAGATATGAGTACAATTTTGTGGACCCGCTAAGTCACAAAAAGTTGACTTGTCTGCGGGTCTACTAAAATTTTTGTACATGAGAATGAGATGGATTAAATTTTTTTTTTTTTATAACATCAAAACTTGATACAAAATCATTGTTCCCAAATTAAGGCCATGGATGAAAGGTAGGATCGTTTGGACGGGGCACCACAAGGGCGATCTTGCCACCCCATTTTAATTACGGTATTTAAAATCAACGAACTTCAACACCAGGGCTGCGCTGTGTGACCCTAATTTTACGCTGCAGACAAAAGTCTTTCAGTTTCCAAAATATTCTGAATACCTATTAAAAATAAATACCGGTATGTAGTATGAATAATTTGAAGAAAATCTGTAGGCCTATCGCCTTAAAACTTGAACCTTTTTAAAAAAATTTCTCACGATTTTATTTATGTGAATAGTGTTTTACGCTCACAGAATAACCACAAAGCCTGAAACAGGCTTGTCTGTGGGTGTACACAAATTACAAAGTATATGTACATTACATGTGAGACATACAAATTATATAAAGTAAAATATTGGAAATTACATCATGAATGGTGAAAAGAACAATTGAATAATATTATAATAATCAAGTGCAGGGTTCATGTGAAAAATATTATGCTCAGGTTGTAAGTGATGCTAAGTGATGTGGCTTTCGAAGGCCACTATATGATCGTTTGAATGTTGATGACATCAATCTAAACATATTGTAGTGAAACTGCTTCATAGCATTCAGAAAAGTATTTTCTGAATATTGTCGATCCATAGCAAACATAGCATTAGGCAACATGTTATCTGTACGTAACGGTAGGCCTAGACGGTGTAGTAGAAATGGTTGGCCGGATGTAAATATACGATGTTATACCATTCCATACAATTGATCTTTCCAGTTGTTGTGTTAAAAATTTGACTCATTTGTATTTTCAACAATCATTCACTGCATTTTATGTTAATTTCGTATCTTGCGCTGCTAACATTTTATGATAATTTATATCGGTGAATTTCCATTGTGAACTTTTTTGCCCTCTAAAGTTCAGATTCATCTTGATTTTGTAACTGTTTTCAGTTCTACAAATCCCGGTACTTGGCAACGCTGCTTGTTTAGTACGTGGAGCTGGATGGAGATCAGGGAACCAGAATATGGCGGAGTTGGCTTCACAGCGTGGTGTGTCAGGGCAAATGGCAATATTCGTAAGTCTGCACTTTCTGTTATCTCTCTTCTTGGTTGTAACTCTACCGTCTGATGAGGATCTTCAACTGAATTGACTAGAACCGTATTTTTGTTAGGATATACATATTGTTAACTATTGTTCTTCCTCTCAAATAGTTAGGTGTCAGGATGAGAAGTGAGGGACGGTCACACAACAGATCAGCTTCACATGTAATAGATTGTAATTTAATATAATTATGATAACCTCAACCACACATCATTACAGCGAGTACCCCTCACAACTGACGCGCTTTCGCCTCAGGCAGTATTTATGTACGACAATAAAAACTACGCTAGTCAAGTTCATAAGTTGGCGTCTGATGCTCCGAACCTTTTTAATTGAAAAACACTACGTCAGTCATGTCAACTTCCTGCTCCGAACTTTACAATTATCCAAACAGAAAACATTAATCCTTAATCATCAGCTGTTATCAAACTAACCTTGATGAGTATAGTATTTTGACATGACCAGATTACTGAATTATAATTAAATAATATATTGATGATCACAAAAGACTATCCTAAATAAAATAGCTAACACTCGACCATCCTGTGATTAAATTGGCCTCAATTTCTACTGACTTATCGTCCAATACATAGTTGACAATGCCTATCAAGACTAACATTAGTCAACCCTCATTAAGTTCCAAAATATATGAATATCATTCACTGACAAGACAAGTTTACAGAATATTGATTGACTTTAATTATAATATGCTTTACTTTGGTAAGTATCAACTAGTAATGCCTTACAGTCCTAAATTCTGTTAATTAAACACATTAATATAACACTTGGAAAATATGGGTATAACCATAATTATTCATTGATTATTAATATCTTCGTCTAGTATTCTAGGCCTAGTTAAACAAAGTCATTCAGGTATGCAGGTTTACGTCGCACGCGCTGAAGTTTTCCACCCTCAGGAACTTGAATTTGTTCATCTTTATCTTCATCTGAGTTGTCGCGCTCAACCGGCTCCGAGTCAGCACTAACGTCGTCTTCCTCGTCTTCAAGGTCATGACATTTCCACGATTTCAGCTGAGATACGTGCGCTGTGGTTGTGTAGTATCTTCCTTTTTCCTTCGCTTCTAGTTGCGCGACCTTGTAAGTGTCACTTGGTAGAACCTTGGATATGACAAGTGGCCCTCTAAATTTCATCTGAGTTTTCGTAGGATAACCAGTGTGATCAGCGGCTTTTCTCATCACGACTATTTCACCTACAACGTAGTTTGGTCCCACAGAATGCCTTTTATCATAGTACGCCTTGAATTTCCCTTGTTTCTCTTGAATCATTCTTCTTGCATTCTCTTGAAGTTCATGTGGATCGTGATAAACATCATTTTTGGAAAACTCGACAATGTCTCTCGTCGATCCATCGTTAAAGTTAGGTACATATCCATGTAACAATTCGAAAGGTGATTTTCCTGTCGTCTTGTTCATTGCACTGTTTAAATCACGTTCAATCGATTTCAAGTTAGCATCCCAATCCTTGTGTTCCGGGTTTTGTATTGCAATAGACATGATTGGAATCAAAGTTCGGTTAACCCTTTCAACCTGACCATTGGCTTGCGGGTGTTTAGTAGAATTAAGCGTATGTAATATTCCATTTGAAGTACAGTACTCTTCAAAATTCTTCGAAGTGAAACACGAACCACGGTCACTGATGATTCGTTTTGGTAAACCCTTTTCGAGTACAAAGTCCATCACTGATTTTAGTACATTCTTCGTCGACGTATCACGCATCGGGTACAGTCGCACGAACTTGGTTAAATTATCGGTAATGACGAGAAGTTCTTGATTTTGCCGCGAACTTCGTACAAAGGGACCTAGATGGTCCATGTGTATAATCTCAAAGGGGCGTCGCCCCGGAGGAATCGGGTGCAACAACCCTGATCTTTTCCCAGCGGTCACCTTATTCATAAGACAGTCGAAACACATGTGTATATGTTGTCGCACATAACGACGTAATCCGGGAAACCAGTAATTCTCCATAATTTTTGCCACTGTTCGATCTACGGAGAAATGGCCACTCAATTCATGGAATTTAATCGCTATTCCTTTTCTCATTGACGTTGGGATAACATACAAATGTTTGATCTTATTGTTGCATTGCACCGCCTTGAACAATCTGTTATTCTCCAACACGTAATCTTGACAACGATTCAATTCTTCCTTTGTTCGTTCGTCACGTCCTTTCTTCAGGATTTCAATCAATCCAAGTAATTTCGCGTCACTGTGTTGCATCATCAAAACTTGATCTTCCACACTAAGAGTGAGGTAGACGTCAAGCCTATCACCAATTATGTCTTCCATTGTATCGCTCTCTGCGTCAACTGGAGCTCGACTTAACGCGTCGACATGACTCATTTTATCACCAGGTCGATGACGTATTTCAAAATCATATTCTTGAATTAATCCATACCAACGAGCAATTTGTGGATTCAATGTTTTATTCGCATTAAGGTAAACAAGAGCTTGGCAATCAGTCACAATTACGAACTTTATACCAAGTAGGAACTGGCGCAGTCTGTCTATACTCCACACTATTGCCATAAGTTCGAGTTTACTTGAATGGTAGTTTCTTTCAGTTTCGGTAGTTTTCTTACTCACACAGTACACAAGGTGCATTTTGCCGTCAGTACCTTGTTGCATCAGCATTCCCGCCAATCCCAGGGAACTTGCATCTGTATGCAATTCAGTGAATGCGGTCGGATCATAGAGCTGAAGTGTAGGCTTCTCAGTCAAGGACGTTTTCAAGTCGTTGAAAGCCGTCATCTGTTCTTCGCCCCAATCAAAGACTACATTATTCTTCGTAAGTCGACTCAATGGTTCGGCACGTACAGCATAACCTTCAATGAATCTTCGGAAAAATCCCGTAAGTCCCAGAAATCTTCTTATCTCGAATACGTTTCTTGGCGTCGCGAATTCTTCAATTGCCTTCGTTTTTCGGTGTCCCGGTTTTATGATACCGTCCGACACGATGAATCCGAGGTATTCTATTTCCTTACGCCCGAATTCACACTTGCTAATTTTTAACGTTAGCTTTGCCTTCCTTAGCGCGTCTAGCACTAGTCGTAACTTGATCAAACTGTCAGACCAATCACGTGACGGAATGAGTATGTCATCGAAGTAGCACATAGCCACTGTATTCCTCAATGGGCCTAACACTATGTTCATCAATTGAGTAAACTCACTAGGTCCGTTCATCAATCCAAATACCATTCTTTCAAACTGACCGGTGTCATCGGGTGTTACGAACGCACTTTTCACTTTCGCGTCTTCCGTTAGAGGAATTTGTAAATAACCATGAGCCAAATCCAGCACTGTAAACAAATGACTCCCCGCGATTTGTTCTAGTTGATCGTCAATGTTTGGCAATGGGAAATGGGTCTTGACCGTTTGTTTATTTAGTCTTCGGTAATCTACCACAAGTCTTTGCTCGCCTGTCTTTTTGCGAACCAACAGGACAGGACTAGCGTAGGGAGACTTCGTGTCAGTTACAATTCCTGCCTTCTTCCACTCCTCAACTATCTCGCGAATTTCTTCTCTTTCCTTAGCATTAGTACGATAAGGTTTGCAACTCACAGGTTTACTACCTTCGACTTCATGAATATCCATTTTCACTAGATCAGTACACCCAAGTTCATTTATAGACATCGCAAAACAGTCCCGATATTCGTTAAGCAGATGTAACAGTTCACTCACGTTTTCGCTGGAAATGTTTTGGTCAATATGTAGGTCTTCCTTCACAATATTCCGTTTCTCACTTACACTTTCAGTTACAATGGCCTGGAAACAATCGGTCGTCATTTCGTTTTCCACATTGTCCGTCAACATGTCAACGAGTTCTCCCCGTCCCATCCTTTGACCTCGTTTGAAGGTTATACATTCCCTTCGCACATTCATCATTGGAATACATGTCTCACCATTATTCACTCGGAATAATTTGCCAACATTTTCATCTTGCCCTTGAACTATTATTGTGCCGTTCTTTTGCCCTTCAACTAATACTTCAATCCACTGCATTGTATCCCGTTTTATTACGGTCTCTTCCTTCAGCGTCATTCGCAACTTTGTAGACTTACGAAAGTTACTGTCATCCATGTTAAGAAATGGATCTTCGTTGACGTATCCAATATGTAAATCGTCACCCCTTTTAACATACGCCACATACGGCAATTCAGTCCATGTACGACCTATGAGAAGTTCCGTTGGTTGAACAACATCAGGAACTATGTACACTACAACATCCCTACCCACAACGCCATCAACTTCTATATCCACGATAGTCTTGCCTATCGATTTGACTGAGGCATTCTCGGTGTCACCGAAGGCAAAGAATACATTAGACTTTGTGGTGTCAATTTGTACATTATTCTTGATTGCTGCTGTCGCTTGCATGGTGCACGCCGAACTTCCTGGGTCTATCATTGATCGTACAGATATATTATTGATTGTTGCAATCTTCATATATTTCTCAGCAACACTGACCGTTTCCTTTTCCGTAGTTGAAACAATCATTACTTCCTTCTTAGTTTCACTAACCCTTGTAATTCCGGCCTGGCAAAATCGTTTGACATGGCCTTCCTTCCCACATCCATAACAGGTTATGACCTTCTTAGGCTCAGGACAATCACGCGAGACATGGCCCTTGGCCTTGCAATTATAGCACATAACTTCATTCACTTTTGCAGTACCGTTATCACTTGTTCTTGTTTGTCTTGATGCGCTTGATGATTGCTGGGTCGCATTTGAATTCGACGTCATAATCTTCTTTTCTTGCGGTTCGGCTGTGCGTGGTTGACTTGCCGAACTACTTGTAGAACTAAATCTCTTGTCATTTCCACCGAATAATTCATTTCTCTCCTTTTCGATAGTTTCAAATTCTCGGATATCCCTCAAGATCTCGTTTTCATTACAGTGTGTTTTGGACGTAAGTAATGAACACAACTTACTAGACCATAGTCCGATGACTAATTGTTGTTTCGTTTCTTCAAAATCAAGGTTCAACTGACAGCATAGTCTGACCTTTTCATGAAAATAACTGTATGTGTTTTCACCTTTTCGTTGACGTCGTGAAGTCATCACTTTCCACTTATCAGTTAAACTGACTTTTCCTACAAACGTGTCTCGAAAATGCTGCTGGAATTCATTCCAAGTTGTTAGAAATTCTCGTCGGGCTCGATACCAATGCTGAGCCGCGCCTTTCAGATGTGATCTCGCAGTTTCCATTTGAAACGCTGGTGGCCATCGATGTAAGGTCGCCATGCTCTGGATCGCGTGTAACCATTCAACTGCTAGCGATGAGTCACCTTCTCCGTTGAAATCACCAATTCCCCTCGACAGATCGGGCATGATGTGAAACGATTGGGCCTGTTCATTCATGGCACCTGTCGTCGTATTCTTCTCCAATAATTTCAATAACATTTCATCACGTTTGCGATTTTCTTCAAGCATGATTTGCATAATCTTCGCGAAACTTGGTTCCGGTTCGTCAACTGTCTGTACACTTGTTACCGTGTCAGCTCGACTGGTAGGCCTATCACTAATTGACGACGCATGCTGCAACACGATACTTCCATTTCTCTGTTCATTCACTTCGTCAGCCATATTAGCGTTGGTAATTCGGCGCCTACGCTGACCATCGACACTCAAGTCCAAGTAATTGAATCGCTCCATCTCTCACAGTTCACTATTCTTTCGTTGATAACTTTTATTCCTTCGTTGATCTTAGAACTCCGTCGTTCCGTCGCAACCCCTCGGAAATAAAACACTGACAACTTATTCGTTCACATCCATACAACTTTTATTCCTTCGTCGATCTTAGAACTCCGTCGTTCCGTCGCAACCCCTCGGAAATAAAACACTGACAACTTATTCGTTCATATCCCACTTCTGATGTGTTAACTATTGTTCTTCCTCTCAAATAGTTAGGTGTCAGGATGAGAAGTGAGGGACGGTCACACAACAGATCAGCTTCACATGTAATAGATTGTAATTTAATATAATTATGATAACCTCAACCACACATCATTACAGCGAGTACCCCTCACAACTGACGCGCTTTCGCCTCAGGCAGTATTTATGTACGACAATAAAAACTACGCTAGTCAAGTTCATAAGTTGGCGTCTGATGCTCCGAACCTTTTTAATTGAAAAACACTACGTCAGTCATGTCAACTTCCTGCTCCGAACTTTACAATTATCCAAACAGAAAACATTAATCCTTAATCATCAGCTGTTATCAAACTAACCTTGATGAGTATAGTATTTTGACATGACCAGATTACTGAATTATAATTAAATAATATATTGATGATCACAAAAGACTATCCTAAATAAAATAGCTAACAATATATACGGCTATATTTTATTTTAAAGGCTCTTTGTTGGATGAAAAAATAAAATTTACACTGAACATGAATCCACAAAACAAATAAAAAGGTTTCAATAAAAAGGTTTAACTGTGAGTTAAGTACACCTAAAAACAGATCGGGTAATAAACAGACATGTTGTTTTAAATTATATGTTTAAAAAAATATTGTATCTATATAATGAACCTTATCACAAATCTGAAGTCGTAAAGTGAAAAAAATGAAATTACCAAAACATAAAATTGAACAGGAAACACATTGAATTGAAAACTGGGATTTGTTTGCCCAGCCTATCAACACAATCTTTCATGACTGGTATAAGGAACAAAATGCAAATAAGCAAAATTGCAGTTATACTTTCAAATTAATAATAATGCAGATAAATATATAAGCTTGATTAATTTGAATGAGGGGGAGTGCGTTGAAGAGAGTGGTGATTTATTCGGGTATAAGATGCAGTGTAAATCCATGCAATGCCTGCATGGGGTGACATGGTCCAATGGTCCGATTAAAAGAGACTATACTAGAACTTTTGCATTCAGATAGATATATGTTTATTGTCCTTTTGTACATTCCAATACATACAGTTGATCAATTTAAAAACTAACTATATATGATATTAAAGACAGTCAAATAATAATAATGATAATATATAGACTAGGCAAACGCGTTATGTGTTGCCGCGTTGATGGATGAGCTGGAACATATCAACTTATCTTTGGATTGGTTCCCACCACATTGAAGGAGGGCTACCGGTATAACAGTGCATTTGCTCACAAAATTGTCAAGGCCTTAAGAGCCCGCATCTTGGACAGATTTACAGGGTGCACTCTCGCCACACATATCTCAAGAACTACAAACAATACGAGCTTGCGGTAAAATGCAATGAATGAACAATACCCTCACAATTAGATATGCCTAATTGAAAATTGAAGAATAATTTTATTATGGAGCAATAATTGAATCAAAATGTGCCTAATTTGATGGTTTTCATTGCTTAATTCTTGGTTTCCGAATAATAGTGGAAATAAATTACAAACGCACATCCTCAAGTTCAACTTTGCCTATCAATATTTGAAACTCTGATTTGCCTTTTATTCTACAGTTTTCCCAACTTCCTTGGCTAAAATGTGTAATGTAACTAGATTTTGTCCAAATTATGAAATGAAAAACTCCCCCATCTAGCGGTGGTCACTGGAACTCTTCTAATATTATCCTTTTTTCACTTTTCAACCCACAATCAAACTTCTAAACGCACATCGAACTTGGGTAGAGCATTTCGAAGAGAAGCATGCTCAGCTAAGATGCAGGCTCTTAACTGAGTAGGGTCTACATAAAATAATAACTGTCTTTTTGAAATTTTTGAACATGCATTGATAGATCCTCACTAACTGTGTACAGACTTCTTGGTGATCACCTGCAGGTGGGGTCAGTACTCATTTGTAATGTCCTATTTGAAAAGTCTTTTGAAATGACCTAATTGAAAAGTATGAGTAAAGATGTTGAAAATTTTCAATGTTCAAATTGAAAGAAATCCAATGTTTTTTTTTGGAAAATCATTGACTAAAAATCAATGGAATTAATTGGATGAATTCATTCAATTCCATCAGTTTCACAGATTTTTTTTTAGAATTAATTGGACATTTTCTGAAAATTTTAATAAATTTTCATTGAAAATTTCAATAAATTTGCAGTAAAAATTTTCAATTCACTAGTTGTGTGTATGCCTTCAAGATGTAATGATAATTAATGCAGCATTGAAGTCAAGAGATATTTATTATGTTGTCACGTTCCGAATAATTTTCCAGATGGAGTTTACATACTTCTGCCAAAACCATGTCAATATATATGTGAACTTGATATTACACTTAATGGCTTCAGGAGATACTGGAGTAGAATAAAGGTTTAAACACGAGCTTAGTTAAACTGGTTATCTATTCAGGATAAATACGTAACAAAATACGTGGCCAGGAGATACCACCACGATCTCGCCCAGTTGGCGAGAAAAAGTGTTGTGTCTTAAAAACTAACAAAAACGGAAGTTGTCCCACAAGGGTAGATGCAAGTTTTGCTGAAGGCTGCTAGAGGGCGTGCAATATCCTGTTTTAAGCGCCCTTGACATTTACTGGTACTAAAATTTGAACTGAATCGCTTACATATATATACGTAGGTGTTCGTTTAGTAATTTAAAATATTTCAAAATAGACATGAATTTCAGTTACAAGAAAAATACGAGAGAAAAATAAAATAATATCATATGTCTATGTATATGTCTCTTTTCGAGGTTGTAAGATCGCCCTTGTGATGCCCCGTCCAAACTATTCTACCTCATCTTTCATTGAGAACAATAAGTTATGTAAAGTTTATGATGTTGGTGGAAAAAGTATGTGTCTCTCTCTCTATTGTTGTTGTTTTTGTTGTTTCAGATAAGATGGCTTCAGGAGCGACAGGGAAGAAACACTGGCAATATACGATGTTATGATTACAATACAATGTTGAGATATGATTTTATGTTATTGATATCAACAACACTACCAGCATTAACTGCATTAACATTAACTTATAGTAACAATTGCATTAAGGCCCAGTTTTTCAAAACTGGATTAAGCAATAGTTAGTGGATTAACTGTTCATCCTCATTGGTTACATATGTTATTTTCGTACCTTTAATTAATAGTTAGTGGATTAGCACCCTAACTAAGATTGGTAAAACCAGGCCTAACTGTAATTAATGATGACTAAGATTTTTTGACATTGGCAAAATATGAACGAGGTCATGGGAGATTAGAAGGAAGGGTATTTAATCAGGTTTTTGGAAGGAAGCAGTCTTAGAAACCATCCCAGTATTCACTTCAGGGACTGAAGGAAACTGCTATTCACCTCAGCCAGGATGGTTGAACCTCTTCCCAGTCTCCGGAGTGAAGGTCCAACGTGCTAGCGACTGGGCCACCTATTCAGTAACAAGATGATGATCTGTCAAATCATAATACAGTGAAACCTCTATGCATCGTTCCCGGATCCATCGATTTCTTGCTTGTATCATTCATTTCTTCTCACCTCACCCCAATATAATCAATGCTAGATTCTCCTGGATTGATTGTTTTCCTGCATGGATGGTTTTATTTTCTTGGTCCCTTGGAAAATGATAGATAGAGGTTTCACTGTACTTTACCTGGGATTAGCATCTTGAGAAATATTTTCCTTCATCCCCCCACAATATGATCAGCTTGAAACTAAAAAGTACCCTTCTTTCCTGGCTATACCTGTCATTTGGTTTGTATACAATTTGGCAGGTATCAGGAAAACAGAAAGTGGTCATTTACTTCTGGTTCAAAGCTCTACAATATTTATGAATTCTTCAACTCTTTTTCAAACAGAACTGATGTGGATTGAATGGATGTTTATTATGATTATTATATCATATTATTATTAATATATACTACAAGAAAATGTGCTGATAAATGTTTCAAATTAGATGTTACCTATATTCTATCACCAACAAGTACCATATTGTATGCACAATATTTCATGAATACTGGCTATAGAGACGTCATCCAGACCTATACTTTTGCTATTTATTATGACTTTATTCTTTTCAATTTATCTAATAATGTATTTTGTATTGGTAAAGTTAAATATTCCAAACTTATGGAGACATAAAACCAGCGCTAGGATTTTAATCACTTGAGAAAACAGTGAAACATGACATACTGTGGTCTAAAGAAATACTGTCATTACCTAAAATATTCAAAATACTGTATGACCAAAAAAAGGGTGAAACATTCAATAAGTATCTTTTTCATTTACATAAAAAAATATGTTGAGATTCAAAAATATGTTTCAACTTCTAAACAATGTTTATAATTTTTTATTTCTTTATTGATGAAGTCGATTATTTTTTATGTCTTTTAGGCCCAGTATTACCAAAGAAAACAAATAGCATGTGTAACCATGGTGATAACAAGTTTGAACTGTCAGATAAAGACTAACTGGACTTGGTAATACCGTGCCTTAGTATGTAGGCCTACCCTAGATGTAAAAATAAGGTTCAAAACCCAATTATTATTTTCTGGGCAAGAGGGAGGGGAGGGGGGGGGGGGATAGGTGAAAAATTATTACGAAATATGCATTTATTTTATAATTCAAATAAGTCATGTTTCCTTGGTAAAAAGACCCTGATACATATTTCTTTTTTAATTAGCAGTAGATTTTTCAAATTTTATTTTCATTGCATACTATTTTATTTATTTTTTTAATTAATTTTTGTGTGATTTATTTATCATCATTTCATCATTCCTTTTTTCTTCATTTTTTTTTCAAACATAAACTACATTGATTTACTTGCATTTAATTTCTAATATAATTATTATTATCAATTCATTTCAACTACCACCATTCTTAGATTTATCATCAACTTATTTTTTGTTTCTCATCCTATTATATTTATTCTGTTATTCTCTCTAAAATGTTACTGTTGATTTTATATCTTGATTGGTTTTTATTGTATGCGTTTTTTGCAATCTTACTGTAAGATAGAATCTTAAATGACGATATATATATATATATATATATATATATATATATATATATATATATATATATATATATATATATATATATATATAAATATATATAAGTTATTGTATATTTGTTATAAGTATATTCAGTTATTGAATTCGAAACTTATGATTTTGTAAAAGCATAGGTTCTGAATAAAGTGTGAGATCAGAAATTTGAATAAGATCTGAAAATTGTATGTGTTTTATTTGTTACGTTTTTTTGCGTTATCCTAATTCCATTTCCTTCAGATTATTATTAAACAATTATTTTAAGAATGCAAAGTACAATTCCAAGTGGAGATAATAATTTTAAAAAATCAATTGGGCTAGAAATTGATAGTGAAAATTGCAGTTTATATAAGAACAACAGAGGAAGTAAAAGATAACAATAAATCCGCTTGTATAATTTCGTGAGATGAAAATTGAAGAGAGAGAGAGAGAGAAAGAGAGAGAGAGATTCTAAAGACCTCTTTGGCCTGATGTTTGCCGTGTTCTTGAGGTTAGAATTCTTTCTAATTAAAAGCAAGCTGCCTGCCTGCAAGAGCTTGAGCTTAACCTACTACAACATTATGTTTCCCGTGTACCAAAAGTACGATTTATCTTCAATTTGCAGTTGTTGCGTAGGGATTATGACTAACTTCCTCACCATGATGTTTGCCGTGTACTTGGGGCTGGAATCCTCTCTAATTTCGAGCTGCCTGCAAGAGCTTGAGCTTAACTTCCTACATCATGATGTTTGCCGTGTACCAAAAGTTCGATTTCTGTTCAATTTGCAGTTGTTGCTAAGGGATTATGGCTAACTTCCTCACCATGATGTTTGCCGTGTACTTGGGGCTGGAATCCTCTCTAATTACGAGCTGCCTGCAAGGATTTTGCCTAACTTCCTACATCATGATGTTTGCCGTGTACCAAAAGTTCGATTTCTGTTCAATTTGCAGTTGTTGCTAAGGGATCATGGCTAACTTCCTCACCATGATGTTTGCCGTGTACTTGGGGCTAGAATCCTCTCTAATTTCGAGCTGCCTGCAAGGATTTTGCCTAACTTCCTACATCCTGATGTTTGCCTTGTACCAAAAGTTCGATTTCTGTTCAATTTGCAGTTGTTGCTAAGGGATTATGACTAACTTCCTCACCATGATGTTTGCCGTGTACTTGGGGCTAGAATCCTCTCTAATTACGAGCTGCCTGCAAGGATTTTGCCTAACTTCCTACATCATGATGTTTGCCGTGTACCAAAAAATCGATTTCTCTTCAATTTGCAGTTGTTGCTAAGGGATTATGGCTAACTTCCTCACCATGATGTTTGCCGTGTACTTGGGGCTAGAATCCTCTCTAATTTCGAGCTGTCTGCAGGGGTTTTGCTTAACTTCCTACATCCTGATGTTTGCCTTGTACCAAAAGTTCGATTTCTGTTCAATTTGCAGTTGTTGCTAAGGGATTATGACTAACTTCCTACATCATGATGTTTGCCGTGTACTTGAGGCTGGAATTCTCTCCAATTACGAGCTGCCTGCAAGGATTTTGCTTAACTTCCTACATCATGATGTTTGCCGTGTACCAAAATATCGATTTCTCTTCAATTTGCAGTTGTTGCTAATAGATCATGACTAACTTCCTACATCATGATGTTTGCCGTGTACTTGGGGCTAGAATCCTCTCTAATTTCGAGCTGCCTGCAAGGATTTTGCCTAACTTCCTACATCATGATGTTTGCCGTGTACCAAAAAATCGATTTCTCTTCAATTTGCAGTTGTTGCTAAGGGATTATGGCTAACTTCCTCACCATGAT
The DNA here is from genome assembly GCA_964007535.1 of Brachyptera risi. Taxonomy (NCBI): domain Eukaryota; kingdom Metazoa; phylum Arthropoda; class Insecta; order Plecoptera; family Taeniopterygidae; genus Brachyptera; species Brachyptera risi. The sequence goes on from OZ023336.1 coordinate 32,191,081, forward strand.
GTTTGCCGTGTACTTGGGGCTAGAATCCTCTCCAATTCAGAGCTGTCTGCAAGGATTTTGCTTAACTTCCTACATCATGATGTTTGCCGTGTACCAAAAGTACGATTTATCTTCAATTTGCAGTTGTTGCTAAGGGATTATGACTAACTTCCTCACCATGATGTTTGCCGTGTACTTGGGGATAGAATCCTCTCTAATTTCGAGCTGCCTGAAGGGGTTTTGCTTAACTTCCTACATCATGATGTTTGCCGTGTACCAAAAAATCGATTTCTCTTCAATTTGCAGTTGTTGCTAAGGGATTATGATTAACCTCCTCACCATGATGTTTGCCGTGCTCTTGGGGCTAGAATCCTCTCTAATTTCGAGCTGCCTGCAAGGATTTTGCCTAACTTCCTACATCATGATGTTTGCCGTGTACCAAAAAATCGATTTCTGTTCAATTTGCAGTTGTTGCTAAGGGATCATAACTAACTTCCTCACCATGATGTTTGCCGTGCTCTTGGGGCTAGAATCCTCTCTAATTTCGAGCTGCCTGCAGGGGTTTTGCTTAACTTCTTACATCATGATGTTTGCCGTGTACCAAAAAATCGATTTCTGTTCAATTTGCAGTTGTTGCTAAGGGATCATAACTAACTTCCTCACCATGATGTTTGCCGTGCTCTTGGGGCTAGAATCCTCTCTAATTTCGAGCTGCCTGCAGGGGTTTTGCTTAACTTCTTACATCATGATGTTTGCCGTGTACCAAAAAATCGATTTCTGTTCAATTTGCAGTTGTTGCTAAGGGATCATAACTAACTTCCTCACCATGATGTTTGCCGTGCTCTTGGGGCTAGAATCCTCTCTAATTTCGAGCTGCCTGCAAGGATTTTGCTTAACTTCCTACATCATGATGTTTGCCGTGTACCAAAAAATCGATTTCTGTTCAATTTGCAGTTGTTGCTAAGGGATCATGGCTAACTTCCTCACCATGATGTTTGCCGTGTACTTGGGGCTAGAATCCTCTCTAATTTCGAGCTGCCTGCAGGGGTTTTGCTTAACTTCCTACATCATGATGTTTGCCGTGTACCAAAAAATCGATTTCTGTTCAATTTGCAGTTGTTGCTAAGGGATCATGGCTAACTTCCTCACCATGATGTTTGCCGTGTACTTGGGGCTAGAATCCTCTCTAATTTCGAGCTGCCTGCAGGGGTTTTGCTTAACTTCCTACATCATGATGTTTGCCGTGTACCAAAAGTTCGATTTCTGTTCAATTTGCAGTTGTTGCTAAGGGATCATGACTAACTTCCTCACCATGATGTTTGCCGTGTACTTGGGGCTAGAATCCTCTCTAATTTCGAGCTGCCTGAAGGGGTTTTGCTTAACTTCCTACATCCTGATGTTTGCCGTGTACTCAAGTTGGTTTTTGGTTCAATTTTATCATTAGTTTGAAGTTGATTTCTATCAGGAAAGCAGAAAAGTCGAGGAGTGTATACGAAATTGAGTTTGCATTGATACAACTCTCATATATTCACTTGTTCTGGGAAATTTCATAAGTATTACAAATTGTAACGTCTCATCTCTCAACATTTCCAGGTATTTGAGTGGGAGGAAGCAGGATAAAAGGACTGAAATTACGTATCAATAGACATTTCATCATTCAGATACCTTTTATTGTACCAATAATGGAAAAATGACAATACAATTATTTCTTTATACTCATTCTTGAACCAAAAATGTAGAATAGAAAACTAAAATTAGAATGTACACAAAAAATATATAAACTTCAATATATTACATAGCTATAACAATAAATAACACATGATACATACATAATATATATGATACATAATGGTCCATGTACTCTACAAAATATCCAAACATTCAGTCTGCATTGCAGAGGTATTATTAGTTTCAATTGAAGTGTAAGGACATTCCAAAATCAGATGTGACACGAAATATAAGTGAATAAAGTAAATCAATAAACACAGGCTCTCCCCTTTCTATAATGTTCTCACAATATACCTAATATTCAAAGTATTTTCATATAAAATATTTTTGTTCTTGATGTCGTGATCCAAATGATCAAATTATCTCGAACCTACATTATGAAGTTGAGATAAGAAATTAGACTGACAGTCAAGAAGAAATAATAAAAATCACAATTCTCACTATAATCTTGTTAAAATACGTGATCCAATGAATAACTGTCAAGCTGGGTTTCATATAATAATAATAATAATAAGTCTTTATTCATTTTTGAGTAGGCCTATCACTAGGATATCTACCTATCACCTAGGATATCACCAGTCTTTCTTCATCCCACTGCATAATAATGACTGGCCAGTTCGTTAAAATCAGAAACCAACAGTTTTTATGTCATTGTGGATGTAGTTCACATTTCAGTTATTTTTTATTCCAACATCTTCAAGGAGGCATTGGAAGCTACTGTTTATAAACATATTTTTTCATAAATATTCATAGTATAATATTTTATCAATAGGGTGTTCGCACGTAACAAACGACAAACAATCGTTACCATAACAATACAGCGAACTGGTGGACCACCAAATGTTCTGATTGGTCAATTCCAACTGGTGCACATTCACCACCACGTGCACATTCATTGGTGTATCTATCAACAATGGGTGACATCAGTTGAGAATACACTATTGGTTGCTGTAAGAATCACCTAATTATTTGGACTGGCTCTAGTTATATTATTTTTTTCCCATTTAGCGCTTTGTAATTTCACTCATCATATTTCGTGCAATTCACTGTTGTGCCATCATTTACAAATGCAATTATCTCAAAATATCATTTTTCCGATTTTCGGTGGGTACCTGAATCTCTGAAACTATTGAAGATAATCACTCCAAATTTTCACCACATATAGATATAACTATGCCATATTTGTGTGGATTTTTTTTTTTTTGTATTGACGGGGAAAAAAATATCGAGAGCAATTGTTGTATGCCTGAAAATGTAGTATTTTTGGACGCTTTTTGAAAAAAATAAAAATACAATAATTTTTTCCCAACGCATGTGTACAAAGGTCTTATGTAACTACTGTCAAAATTTTGTGGCAAAATCATAGTTTTTGAGAAACAGATACGTAGAAGTGCATATTTAACATTGTAGGTATCAGGCTTTCAATGTCACACTGAATAAATCTCAATTTTGGGAACGAGAGCTGATTTGAATTATAATTTTTCTACTTTTCACAAAAATTACAATAGAACTCCTCAGAGAATTGATTCAACCAAAACCTTTTTGACAAATCAGAGTTAAGCACACTAGTTTTTGAGCTTTGGGAATTAATTTTGTGAGGGGTGGGATGTTCTAGTATTTTTTTTTTATGAGTAAATCCTTGTGATATCTAAATAATTGAAAAGTGTCATTGGAAAGTTTGGCCATTCCAAAAAAAAAGAAGCCAAATTTTGAAAATACTAAAATTTCATACAGATTCTCAGTACAGACTTTTGAAATGACAATAATAATTATGCAATTTTTAAAATATTTTTTGACAGAGGATTCAATTCCAAGAAAGAAAATATATATTCCTAATATTTCTTTAGAACCAAAATGAAGTAAAACATCAAATTTGAAAAAAGACATGATTTCTGATTTAGCCAAAATTGATTGGATGACAAATTGACAATTAATATTTCTAAATTGATTGGAATGAACAGATTGTTGGTTTGATCAACAGTTTTCATGCCTCTGGTTGAATATTACCGGAAATGGATATTACTGACCACCTGACGGTACGCACACATCTTCGGTCCTATATATATACACGTCACACATTCAAGCTGAGGTCGAGTCCGGAGCAAAGCTGATAATCGTAAATGTTAAAAGGATGGTCAATTATTATCAATTTCTTTGAAGGTAATTCTTATTTCACCACTACTGTAATACAGCTTGAACCAATAATTATAGACTACTCCATTTCCTGTTTTCCTGATACTTGGCAAATTCTACTTCAGCCTTTAGACATAGATATAGAGCCCATAATAGACTAGCTAGCCTGCCCAACTCATATTCACATACGTACGTATACACCGTCAATTCCCTAGCTCACTTTTGATATATTTCACATTTTTTTTTTTTCGATATTCAAAAATATGTATCTAGGTTTTCACATTTTCGATTTTTTTTCATTTTCCATTTGAAGAATTTGAAAAATTAAAAAAATTTTTACTCAAAATTCTGTAAATGCAATAACATCCATTTTTAAATTATTAACAGAATGCAAAAACAATCATACTGATATATCAAAAATTACGGCCGTGAGAGTTTGCGGCGTGAAATACGAGCGCCTGCGGCCTCTTAATGTAGTTTCATCAGTAATGAATCAACAAATAAATGCGTGATCGATGGCTTACTCACTCATCGGTTAACCGATACTGGCTGACACAGATTGATTAGTAATTGCGTCTCTGATAATGGGTGGTATCCCTAATACATACATATATGTATCAACATACAGAGAGAGGCACTTACTTGGACAATTATTAACAGCGTACAAAAAAATAGTTACATGAATAAAATATCAGTATTTTGATAACAACAAGATAATTGACGACTAGTGATTGACCCGCCCATAAACGTCACAAAACAGAACATCCAATCAAATGGACTTTGTTATGTGGGAAAATTCACATTTCCCTATCAGAGTGTCTCTAAATTCACACATGAAGGATAGATCAAGGGGGCCCTGGTGATTAGCCACGTCTATCACTAGTGGTCAATTACATTAGTATATAACTTGCATGATAGTATTAGAGATATACAAATTCTAACTTGAGAAACGGAAATCACTCATTTATAAAACTTGGATGTATTAGTGTCGGTGAATGAGAATACGATGATGGAAGTAATGGTATTTCACTTGGTGTCTTGATCAGTGGGGAATAACCAGTCGTAAGGAACGAGCAGTATCAACCTGAACGACAGAGGGAACCTCATGGCACAATGGTCGATCTGGGCGGGAATCGAACCCCAGTCTCCTGAATGACAAATCACATCACATACATACATCACAATTACATCATACATCATATAAATCATATATACATTACATGCATACAGATATTTTTGATACCTGGAAAATGGTAGGAGTTCAAATGTTTTTTGTTTCCAAGTTCTGAAATTGCCATTTGTATATAATCCTAAACCAGATTATATAAACAACTGCACATTTTGATTATAAACACTTTTCAAATCAAAACATAATTGTACTAAACTCTATTTCAGGAGAAGGCCATATACAACTATAATTGTAAAAACATATGCCCAACTGAAAATTCGAGTGTTTAAGCCAAGACCCTTACCTAATAACCACTTGAAATTTTGTGATAGAGCTAGCTAGCCCCAGCACGAAATTCATTAGATAAGGGTTCAGGGCTTCCCAACTGACAGCCCGCGGGACTTTTCCAAATGGCCCGTGATATGATCTTATTAACCAACGCAAGATCACCGCAATTTAGTATAGCATTCCATGTAGTCAAATTGAGAATATATTTGGCAAGAGTTGAAATGTTGAAATGTTTCCACAAGCCAAACGGTAGGGGCGGCTTTTGAACTGACTTTGAAGTTGATAATTCCCGACAAATATTTGTATTTTGTACAACCGTTTGACTTGTGACAACAGCCGCACCCATTTGGCAACCTTGTGAACTTCCACGCTTGATACATAATGAAGACATAAAGATGAGAAGTGAAATTTAAGTAATTGAATTATGATTTTAAAAAAATGTTCAGTTAAAAGAAGCTCGAATATATGTGTATTAAAAATATGTCCTTTGAGTACCAGCGTGGATAATAAAAAGAAGTGAAAAATTAATGAAAAGTGTCGGATAATTAAGTATGTGGCCCACCTCAACTTTTTCCATAAAAAAAAGCCCACTGAGATATCTAGTTGGAAACATAATTCTTATTTGAACTACCATCGTATGGAACCATAAAGTGATTATAGTAGACTCTTACTTCTTCTGTTTGCCTGGTACAAACAACAAATTCACTATTATGACTGAACGAAATAAAATAGCCAACGCCAATAGCTCTACTCTCTTTGACATTGTTTGCAAGAAGTATGTATAATCTGACCACTCCAGGAGAGTGCTACAAGCTGGCTGATGGCCAGTCACAAAAATTAAAAGACAAAAATTAAAATTTGTTGGACCAAATTTTAAAAAAATCACCAACATTCATTGATCTTTAAAAGATCTAGGGCCTCGCTCCTGAATGTTGTGACTTGTCACTGTCGTAAGTGATTACTTGACCTAACTATCTCTTGTTTAATTTGAAGTATTTAAGAAAAATTTAACTCGACATAAAATACAATCCATGTAAGTTTTCTTCTCCGGTACATTTATAAATGGGATTTTAATGTGTAATTTCAACTGTTATCAAATTTGTAATTGTAATGTGAATTAAATTTGTGCATAATTGTAATTTTAATTCAAGGCCAATGTGTAAAAAAAGATCTGTCAAAAGTTGCTAATGTCATACGATGCCATCGTAGAAAATGAAGGAACTGTAAAAACAGAAATATAGGTACTCGTGATATGTTCAAAACGAGTCGAGGTTGCTTGAACCACTCGGCTCCGGTGCCGATGTGACCGATGTGTGCCGATGTGAGGTGATCTCGGACGTCGATGTGGCTCTTCAGGTGTGCCAACTCGTCCGATGTCGGTGGTGTCGAATCTTCTCGTTGAACAACAGGACATCCTCAAATAGCGGTGCAGTATTTTCTCCGAGCGGTGCAGCAACGACTTGGAAAACAGAACAAAAGAATTGGTAATTGCCATCGTGAAATTCTGATTTCTATTGTCAATTATCATCGTTAAATTCTATCGTTAATTAAATATGGAGTAATAAATTTAGGATTACTTCTTTTTCACTTTTAGCCTACTGAGAAATATTTTTGAATCATATCTGAAATAAACCAAGTATAAAATATATGACACATCAAAGGGAAAATATAAAAAACTTCATTTATTTAAAAAAATGTTCAATTTGAATGCTGCTCTTCCTACTATTGTAGCTTTTGATATTTTAGAAATAATCAAATGATTCAATAATATGAGTAATTGATCAGCTAGGACATAGCTTCATATTCTGAAGCAGTGCCTTAGTCCAATGAGTCACAAACCACATCATATAGTTCTTTGCTATCGGTTCACGATGGAAAGGTTTAAAAAGAAAAAGAATACTCACATATTATGTGGAAGTGAGATTTGGTTCATTTGACTAGATTGGGCCGCCTGAAGAATCAACTGGGTCTACGCTTGACTTGAGACGTCTGGCTCTGCATCGTTACGGTCCACGACGATAGTCTCGGTGATCCACCAATAGGAAGACGGCCGGATTGACGTGCGCTTCACTCCACTCGGTCGATTCAGACTCTATTAACATACAAGCGAATACAGTGTCAACTACATGCGTATGGGAATACTATACCAGTCATGCTCTAAACTAGGCAAACGCAATATATGCGTTGTAAGATGAGCGAGACATCTGAATAAGGTATAAACAGAGTCGTTAAAGTAGTTGTATCTTTGCTACTTTATCGACTTAGTATAATTGAAAACTCCACACACCTTGACTCCTATAAAAAATTCGATGAATATTGAAAAATATTGAAGCAGTGAATCACAGCAATGGTTCTGCTATTATTTCCATCCATTTGTTGAATAAAAAACGTTCAATAAATTATTTTCCTCAGAACGGTTGGTCCGAATTGCATACAAAATTTTAATAATGTGTATAATTTTGTGTACAATTTTTCACAATTGTGTGTAATAATTTTTTTTGAGAGATTTTATTTTTCAAAATTTTCTGCTCAGCCAAATCTTATGGAGTTTTTAGAAACTTTGAGATAGTATCTCTCAGAAATGGTCCAACCAATATAACCCAAAAACTACACAATTCCAAGTTAGATAAGTCTACGTGTAGAGAAAAAGTTTCATGTCGATCAGTCGAACTGTGCGACCTGTGCAGTGCTTACAAACAAACTCAGACAAAGCTCCGTAAGAATGGGATGGAGTCTTTGCTATCGCTCATCTAATTATTTATTTATGTTGTGTTCAACAGCACACTATATGATGGCTAAGATCCATACCATTGGTGTTGGTGAATGATGGATTATATGATGGGATGATGTGATTTAAGCTTATTTTAATACGTGTTCTAGTAGGAAGTAAGCAGTCTTAAAATTAGTTAAACAAGGTAAGCTGCTCTATCGCATCCATTTGTGTTAATAGCATGAAAACGAGCTTTTGATCTCAAGCTTTTCCACTTTTCCATTTGTGACAAGCTTCTAGAAGATGGTACAATTTACTATTGTTACCATAATGAAACATAATTTCAAACACAGTTGTACAATAATGGATAGAGAGAATGACAATTTAATTGACGGCTGTCCACATAGCGGGATACCAAGATGGTACAGCGTAATATAGTCAATACATAGTACAATGGTTATTTACAAAAGTGATAAAAAATTGATTACAGAAAAATCCTGAAATATTATAAAACTATTTTAATTGAGGGTAGATAACAAAAGTATGAAAAAATATGAAAATGGAAGAAGGTAATAGAAAAAGAAGGTATTATTAATATTATTAAAAATTATATAATAATAATATACTAATTGCTATTCAAAAGAAAAATGGCGAGATTCGGTGGGATACTGCTCTGAATGACCGCTCTTATGAACTTATAGTTTCATGAACGATAGTTTCAGTCTATTCGTTGACAGTGTCAAAGATAGATGTGTTTGATGTGTGTGTGTGTTGTAATCGGTTCATAAGACATTTGTAAGACGGAAGACATTGACTTTACTACGTCGCACCAAAATATATGTCTCATTGTTATCATTGATATAACACCTGGCAAGGTGCTGGTATTCCACCTCTTGTTACTCCTGCGATATTAAAATTGGCAACTCACAACACAGGCATGTTAGCTTGGTTGCCTATCTCGTGCTCAGTGTTGTCAGGTAGTACGTTTACTTCACCGTTAGTGCGTTAGTGACTTATTGCGTACTTCTAATTTAGTTTGCCAATAAGTCAAGTTTTATTTGGATAAATTTGGCATGAAATTTCAGATAAAAAAATCAACCTATTCTCATCACATGATGTAGAGCTTGAAGCCCGAGCATAAAACTGCTTTCTGTTCGCCTGATAGCTGGTAAATCCTATACAATTGCAAGGTATGGTTCGGACGGGACTTCTTTTTTATTTTTGCATGTAGAAAAAAGTCTTTTAATTTCGGTTCAGTTGACCTGTAAAAAATACTAAATTTTCCCAAATATTGATATTTCACGAACGTCATCATCATCATCAGAAGAAGATGATTCAATTCATTTCGATCAAAGAAATTAGTATTTTTGAAAATAGATTATAAACTAAGAAATGGAAACCGAAACTGTTGGTGAATTTAGAACAAGAGACAGTTCTGAATAACTCAAAGGAAAATCGTTGATCCCTAGAATATGTATATATTCTATATTGGGTTTAACGACGTACTGTACTGATGACTAAAATCTATTGACGACGGTGAGTGATGAATGAGATGAAATACCATTTGATTAGGTGTTCTTGGATAGCTCTTTGGGTAGTGGCCTGTATGAACTGAAACGACAGAAGGAAACCACAATGCACCTCTGTCAGGATGGTCGACCTTGGCGGGAATCGAACCCCGATCACCTGAATAACGGTTTAGCGTGCTAGTCACTCAACCAACCACCTCAGTCCTAGCATACTATTACGAAGAAGAAAGTGTGAATCGGTGGGATGTTTGGCTCCCTCATTTTACAAGATGCTGCATTTGTTGGGGATGACTTACATAATAGACCTTAGGGTTAACACTTTGTTCTGATTTGGCAACACGCAAACCATCTTGATTCGATCCCTATTATTATTATTATTATTATTATTAACTCTTGCAGTTGCACATAAATGCGCGGTGGCAAGTTCCCTATCAATCCTATCCTATCGCCTCCCTAACCTTCTGACGGAATAGCTTCAAACCTATTTCATCCTCCTCAAGTATACTTCTACTAAGCCCATTCCAATCCCTACCTGTCCTATTCAAGAAAGAGAACTTACCGACATCTAATCTAGCCCCCTTTATAACTATTAATGACTAATAAATTAGACTAATAAATAGTCTAATAATAAAGTATCGCATCACAGATCACTGTCTGGAATGAGCCTGGTAACAATGATATCAGTGATAAAGTCCTGAAAAGGGTTATGGGTATACACGGTCCACAAGAGAGAGATGCGACTCAAGGGGGTGAGATATCAGGGGGGGGGCCTCCCGAGTACCGGTCGTTTCACATTTCCTGTAAATATTTTCAAACTTGATATATTTATCGACAATGTAATCATACTATATTTAAATTCAGCAAGGAACCTCCGTTAGGTTAGGTTGAATTCGCGTAAACAACAGGTGGGCTATCTAACAGAACGGTTAAAGTTAACGAATTGTTTAGAACGTTGAAGGGGTAAACATTACTGGAAGTGGAATTAGAGCCTTAATTACACGATGTGAGATTTATTTAGAATGTATGAAAAAAAATTGTGAAGTTTTCCTGTTTTCCTTAGGCTCAGTATTACCAAGTCCAGTTAGTATTTATCTGAGAATTGGTGAAAATAAATACCACAGGTAACCATGGTGATAACAAGTTTGAACTGTCAGATAAAGGCTAACTAGACTTGGTAATACCAGGCCTTAGTGGTTCAAGTAAATCCTAGAGTAGTTCGATGTACTATTAGACCGCGCCTGGGTCGACGAATATTTAAGGGGTATCAAATTTTCACCATTGGCCACGACCTTTAATCAGTAGAGTGATAGGCCTATTATAACAGTTTATGCCTATCACTCATTTTTTTTCTTTTTTGTATCATGATAAACTTTACATCTGCTGTTAATGGAAAGAAGTGATCATTGCCCGAGATATATTATTTCAAAGTGG
>OZ023336.1:32207046-32532046 GCA_964007535.1 Brachyptera risi
TGGACCTGAATAATTTGAATATGATGTAACCAAAATATGACTGTTATATAAACCCGATTGATCATAAATATAAATAAATTCATGAATAATTTAGAATCGATTAGTTAAATCAATATAAATTAAATTGTATTAAAATAAATTAAAAAAATTAAATTAAATTAAATTAATTTAAATTATTTCAATTAAATTAATTAAATTAAATTAAATTAAATTAAATTGTATTTGTATTAATTTGTAATTGTATTTGTATTTGCATTGTATGGTCAACTGATCGAGAATATCTGAGTGAATTGTACGTTTGAAATATACACATTCGTTACTGCATATTGTATTGCTCCACCAATTGCAAATTAATTTAATACATAATTTCACTTTTATTTCAAATTTCAAGTGTTCTACCACACCCCATGACACAAACTCAACCATTCAGTAATCTTACTTTCATTCTTGTCACATCCGAACAAATCAAAAGGGATCCGTTGAATTCTCATGCATTTCCAATAACAACAACAGTTTGATAGAAGAACATGATTCCACACTCAACTGCTTGAGTGCGCCTATCTAGTCCGAAGACCACAACGTTATGACGTCACACATTGAAGACTTCCAGAGCAGTGAAAAGATATTGTCAACTTCAATACGTGCTCAGATCACCAAGAATATGGTAACAATTGAGAGAGAAACGTCATCAAATAGAGATTACAGATAAGATGCCATTCGGTCAAATAATGGTGGGATAATAAAGTGTGGTTTAGCGCGAGAATTGTGAGTTTATCGTAAAGAGAAATAGACGGTTCAATTGGATAGAAATGATGGAATAACTAGGATGGGACCTCATCAGGACTTATCAGAACACCCTATCAGCCAACATCCTCGACATTGATTAAATGCATGTGGATTTCAAAATACTACGAAACATAAATGTGAAATTAATATATTTTGACCTGCACTTTTTTAAAATTACTATTTCATACTTTTTTTTTTTTTTTTTAATAACATCGAAACTTGATACAAAATCATTGTTCCCCAATTAAGGCCAAGGATGAAAGATAGGATCGTTTGGACGGGTCACCACAAGGGCGATCTTACCACCCGATTTTGATTATTTAAAACTAATGAACTTCAACACCAGGACTGCGCTGTCTGTAACCATGATTTTTCGCCGTAGATAAAAGTCTTTCAGTATAAACACACGAATGTTGATTTCTTCCACTTTGAACTGTCTCTTGGGCAATGATCACTTCTTTCCATTGACAGCAGATGTAAAGTGCATACTAAAGTTAAAGTAAGTTTATACTATTTCATACTAAAGTATGATTATAACCCGCTTACGGAATAACTTCAACCCTATTTCATCCCCCTCAAAAACACTTCTACTAATCCCATTCCAATTCCTATACCTGTTCTATTCAAGAAAGAGAACTTACTGATATCTAATCTAGCCCCTCTTATAACTACCGCTCTATCATGACCTCGCCATGACAAATTTGTGAAATCAATTACATGTGGTGAAGTTCTTATAACTAGTAGGCCAAATATATTACTTCATAAAACTCATCTTTTTCCCACTTTTCCCTCAGTGAAAAGTATCGCTTCTATATCATATGCATTTTTTTTTTTTTAATAACTTTTTCGAATATTTTTGTTCCTCTCTTTTTTTAATATTTCACTTTTTCCTCTTCTTATTCTAATAAACTAATCAATTATAATATTCAATTTACTAGGTTATGGCCCAATATTATTATTTATTTTTTCATCAAACACTTTTGTATTGTCATTTTGCTCTATTTATTAATATGTTATTTCCATTTTTATATTATTCTGTGTCTAATGGGCAACCTTTTGTAAGGCAGAGACATTATTTTTTTAATAAAGTATTTATATACCGTTTTGGGAAGCAGTTCATTTCAGCTCCCTCCTCCGATTCCATTCTCTAATAGTCCTGTTCAAGAGTAATCATTTTCCAACATTTTTTCCAACTTCATTAAGCTTAATTTTAAATTTATGGTCGGCTCTGCCTATAGATAATCTTTTTTCCAGGGTTGTGAAGCTCTTTAAGAGGCCTCTTTACATGTTGCTTACCGGCTTGATTGCATACGTTCGAGGCCCAAGTTGGCAACGGAAAACCAATCATCGTATTGACTTACAGTTTTCGGTTCAATAATCACCATGCAGTATTCATTTTGTAGTCGCTCAAAGAGCTTCAGTTCGTGATTTGTTATCAACCCTTTCAAAATAATTGTCAAAAATCAACATGTTTCTACCTGTTTTTCATTGTGTTTAGAATTTTTTCATAGTGATTTAATACGGAATTATAATTTCTAATTAACGTAAAGACACAGATATACTCATTGTTGTTTCATAGTAAAAATAATTTAACTGATTCGGGTGGTCCCACCGTTTACCCACCATGAGTTGTGAGCCAAAGGCCTGCATTGGCGCTTTTTGTCCTGTTTTGACCGTTCCCTGCAGGTTTTACTCATGGGGTGAAGTGTAAGTATAGCCTATTAGGAGAAAGAGGTTTCTCTGATAAAACTACTACAGCTCATATACCGTTGTGAGATCATTGATCCTGAACCATAGGATCATAGGCCTATTAAAAAAGAATAAGAAATGAATTACTCTTCATCTCACCATCTCGTTCTTCGTTCACCGACGTCAATATATCTTTTAGTCATCGTATTGAAACCCAATATAAAAATAATTGATAATGAGTGATTTTGAAGTGGTAAGGTCGCCCTTGTGGTGCCTCGTCCAAACGATCTTTTTTTTTCACCCATTGCTTTAATTGGAGAACAATGATTTTGTATCAAGTTTCGATGTTATTAAAAAAAAATGCGTGGCTATGATAGGCTTACAATTACCGAATGCATACTAAACACATAAACAATCATCCGGGCTGAATGTTGAAAATGTAAAACATTCAACATAAACCATTATCAGCAATACAAATTTTGCCGCCTCAATAATATGAAATGAAAATAACATTCGTTTTTTTTTGAAGCTATATTTTCTATTTAAAAAATTGTTCGAACTACCAATAAGTATGAATAACTCATTTGAACGAAGGCCCATATTGAATTGTTCTCTCAAAAATGATTCATCTGATGTATATGTGAAATTTTTCCATGAAACAGATTCGAAATCGCTTGAGTTTCAATAATAAATGTATCAAAAATGTAAAAATAAAGCATTTTTAATTTTTTATAATTTTTAATAATATTTTTTTCCCAGGGTTGTGGTGCCCTTTAAGAGAAGGAGGTTCATTTAATACTCCCTCCAGTGAAACCACTCCAGCTCTTATACCGTAGTGAGATCATTGGTCATGCGGCCTAGGCCTATATATACTCCCAGACTGGCATGATGGATGATTTATACATTATTATCGTAAAAAGACGGGTTTTAAAATGCAAAATAACAACATGAGTGAAGAGTATAATTTTGAAAAGAAATTCATTATTAATGTTTATCTCCCGCATCAACTTATTTACGATCGTGTTGCACTCGTGGCATCAGATCAAATACTCCTACCGCCTCCTATATACACCGCCTCCTGATCGCTAGACTTGCTCGAGTACATCAGATCCAGTCGACGGAGGAGATGGCTTGGCTCATTGCGCAGAATAGTATTTAATTATATATGTGTTGAGATTTTTTAAACTCATAGAAATGAATGTTTATAGGTAAAAATATGTTGAAGGTAGATGTTTTTTAAAAATATTTTTACACTTGAGAACAACATTTCTTATTGAAATTCAAGCGATTTCGAATCTGTTTCATAGCAAAATTCCACATATACATCAGATGGATTATTTTTTTAGAGAACAATTCAATATAGCCCTCTAGTTAAAAAAGTTAATCGTATACTAATAATTGGTAGTTCGAACAGTTTTTTTCAATAGAAAATATAGTGTCAATCAAAAAACCAATGTTATTTCCATTTTGTATTATTGAGGCCGCAAATTTGTAATAATAATAATGATAATAATAATTTGTACCATCGGAGACTGTATAAACAGTATGATAAACGTCATGAGTTACATAATATGAATATAAATACACATTGTTCAAGAATAGTTGGAAGCTAAAAAAATCGTCAACAAAGTAGAAAGCATTTTCACATAACAGTTTCTTCACTATAGTTTTAAATATAAGTATGCTGGAAATCGATTTAATATCTTTTAGTAGGTTGTTATGGAAACGTGACATAAAAATGCTGATGCTG
The DNA here is from genome assembly GCA_964007535.1 of Brachyptera risi. Taxonomy (NCBI): domain Eukaryota; kingdom Metazoa; phylum Arthropoda; class Insecta; order Plecoptera; family Taeniopterygidae; genus Brachyptera; species Brachyptera risi. The sequence continues at coordinate 32,211,272 of OZ023336.1, forward strand.
TTGAATGTTTAATGTTTTACACTTTCAACATTTAGCACGGATGATTGATTGTTCATGTGTTAGGGGACGTCCATAAATTAGTTCACACTTTTTTAGGCCACTTTGAACCCCTCCTCCCTCCCATGTCACAGTTGGTCACAAAACCTGTTACCCTCCCCCCTTTAAATACGTCACAAATTCTCATACCCCCCTCTAACAAAAAAAAGAGAATCAATAGGCGGCAAAGGTACAATAGATGAGTGATTGAATCAAAATACTCATTTCTTTATGTTTGCTTTTTGAGTAGTCAAACTTGATAATTATTTGAAATGGATCTGCTGTTTGTAGGGTGGGTATAAATATAAGAATCTATAAGAATGGCACCAAATACATAGAACAAAAAATGGTACGTCATACAGTTGCATCCCCCCCCTTGTCACAAATCTTGACAACCCCCCTCCCCCCCTAAGCTGTGACGTAATTTATGGACGTACCCTTAGGGGCCTAAGTATGTATTTGGTAATCGTAAGCCTATCATAACCACACATCACATTATTCATTATTTTCATATTGAGTTTCAATACGATGACTAAATGGTATATTGGCGTCGGTGAACGAAGAACCAGATGATGAGATGAAGGGTAATTTACTGCCTATTCTTTTTGGATAGTGGAAAGGAGTCGGTCGTGGCTATTGTTAAATACCCATCCCAGTATCATCCTGCACGACAGACGCAAACCACGAAAACCTCTGTCAGGATAGTCGACCATGGTGCAAATCGAATCTTGGGCTCCTGAATGACGGTTCAGTGTGCTAGCCACTCGACCACCCTCTCAGTTTCATCATACTATATTGACTATTCGTCATATCAGAACTTGTTTCATCCATATCCATTTTTCACTTTTTTTCTGTTTGGTATAGTTTGTTATTTTTTTAGTGCCTATTTTAGTCATTTCCGTTACCATTGTGTAATTGAACATATTGCGATTACAATTGTACACAATGGTCTCAGATATGGCTGAAATGTGCACTGAAAAAAAAGACAAACTATTGAATGAACAAAAGTGAAAAATGGATATAGTACTGACATGACGTATTACCACAAATATGTTACCTGATGAATAAATATTAATTTTCTCATTCTATGTTTTTAACTCAAATACAATCTGGAATAAAAAATTACTAGATAAATAATAATGATGAATAAATTTAAAAATATGTAATTGCTGAGAGTTTGATCTATAGAAGTTCGATATGCAGTGCATTGAAGACCTCAACTTGTTCGAACTATTAAACAAGTCATCAAATGAACAGCTTCGAAACGCGCGTAAACAACACTTTTTCACGGACATAATGGCCAATAAAATGTGCAGGTCCTTAACCCTTGTGATATACACATCTTTCCAATATACAGATACGTTGGGCCTGCGGTCATTTAATCACTCATCATTCTATTCCTCTATTTATAGCTTGATGCAGAAACGATCGACTGACTGGAACATTGCAAATCAAAGGAAACTCAACGAGTTGGGAGATTTGGTCACGGTGGATAATGGACAAGATGTTTCAAAATGAAATTATGAATATTTTGATTTTTAATTTAAATTAAAAATTTACTTGCAATATGTTCCGGACTTTCGGAAATTGAAAGACTTTTATTTTCGGCGCAAAATTATGGTCACAGACAGCGCAGTCCTGGTGTTGAAGTTCATTTTGGTTTTAAATAATTGAAATGGGGTGGTAAGATCGCCCTTGTGGTGCCCCGTCCAAACGATCCTACCTCTCATCCATAGCCTTGATAGGGAAACAATGATTTTGTATCAAGTTTCGATGTTATTGGAAAAAAAAATTAAAATTAGTTCCGCTTGTTCTAAACTGCGATATTTTCTCAGAATTTGGAATTCCTGAAACGGGATATTTTGTCACGATGAATGATGGGTAAGATTTTTCCAAATACAATTTGAATTTGTAATTTAAATTTAAATTAAAATTGGTCCCATTTGGTAATGTATGTTTTGAATACACAAGACAACGAACACGATGTTCGTTTTGCCTATAGGTATTCATGAAAAATAACACGTATACTATATTCTATATTCATGACTTTTGACATATTATATAGTGCTTTACTCTTGATTTTTGTATTTTTTACCAGAGTCAGAAATGTAATGATCTATTTAGAAGAATGAATAAATGGAATGAAACGAAATTTTGATTGGAAATCAATGCTAGAAAGAAACTCTCGAATGCTACAATGGAAGTGAGACTAGTAATCTGATAACTATACTTGTTTCCATGAAAGAAGAATGTCTACCAACAAAAATATTCCAACAAATTCGATAACTGCAGAGAAACTGAAATAACTTGGCTACAGAAAATTAATAATTTCGAATAATGTAGTTGTGTTTCTTATCATAAATCTCGTCATGATGAATCATTAAAAAGTACCGCAACTAAAGAAAATATATAGCAACAAAATTGTATTTGGTATGTTGGTATGTGGTAACCTTCTTCTCGTGAACACAAATTGAATTACACTACGAATCTTTTACTACATTTTACTTTCGTAAAACACATATTTTCATCTTGTTATCGCGAAAAAGTAGTTGAAAAAGTAAACATTCAACTTGAATATATGTGACGTCACGTCGATCAGTTAGTACAGTACGCCGAATGTTGAAGATTAAAAACACAATATAGGCCTAATCGCGTGATGACCTATAAACTGAAAAAGAATGGTTTTAGTATCAGCTCTGTTCTGTATTATCTCTAATCGAAGGGAAAGCACCCACAACTTCTGCGTCATGTTCGGTGCGATATGTCCCCCATCTATCAGGGAAACAGCTATAGCGTACAGCGCATACTGATCCGCACGTACTTATCTATTCAAACTTCTATACACACTTATTTACGATATATATATATATATATATATATATATATATATATATATATATATATATATATATATATATACATATATATATATATATATATATATATATATATATATATATATATATATATATATATATATATATATATATACATATATATATATATATATATATATATATATATATATATATATATACATTTATATATATATATATATATATATATATATATATATTTATATATATATATATATATATTTATATATATATATATTTATATATACATGTATATATATATATATACATATATATATATATATATATATATATATATATATATATATATATATATATATATATATATATATATATATATATATACATGTATATATATATATATATATATATTTGTATATACGATTTTATGTATTTATTTACATTGGTTTTTAACGACACACAGTAATGATAATTGATGATCTATTGGCGTTGGATGAATGATTAATGAGATGATTATATGATCCTGACAGCAGCTTTTCGTGGTTTCAGGACAATACTGGGATGGCACCTTAACAACAGGCCACGACCGACTACTTCACACCATCCAAAACTCACCTATAAAATCATCTTTAATTTATGTCATCATCATGAATAAAAATACATAAAAATAAAACGATATAGGCCTACTTTATATAAGAGATTTGTCTGAATTTGAGCCAATAATAAAAGTATAAAAGTACTGGCATCAATGTAAGACGAAGAAGCGAAACACCAGTAAATTAGTGGATTGAGATAGGGGGGACGGTCGTTCGGAACCTCCTTGTTTCATAGATACATGCAATGTATAAAGGCCCGTGGTAAAACATTCTTCCTGTCAGTGTAAGTACATTGTTGGCGGATAGGAATGCACAGTTTGAAAGATAAACCATTAAACTAAGACTCATCACTCATGTCCAGGTTTCATTCAACGTTAGAGACACTTCAACATAAATTATCCATGTTTTATGTTACTATGTAATTATGTTAGTATATGCACTTTGGTAATTTCCAAGTAATAAAGTCATAAAGCATATAATACTTATGGTAACCAATTAATATGAGCTCGCAGAGAAGATAGTTATATGCAAGGTGTAATAAATATAGTATTGAATGCAATCGCAATTGTAATAGTTAGGTTTTTTATACTTGTATTCACAAAAGGAGAAGGTAGACTACCAACTAAACAGTTGTGAAAACTTAGATATTTGTAGATTGACTCGTTGCAAATTCAAAAATTCAACACTTTGGAAAGATTTAGTTATTTTTTCCAATATAAATCACGCCCTGAAAAATAATTGAAACTCTAAATACAACATATAAATATAAGGATATGATATGATATTTGGGTTTGTTCAGTTGGTAGAAGATCTTTCGTGGATACAAGTATGTTTATAAACATGGATGTTTTTACTGTGGTTGCGAGCTCAGGTTATAATATGTGACAATAATATGTGGTATGGAAATAATAATAATAATAATAATTCTGATCATACTTTATGATGGAATTCCTACAGAAAGAAGAGGCAGGTGAACTGAGGTAGTGAACACCTTGGTTTCTCTACTCAGAAGGGCGTGGGTTCGAGACTGTTTGATGAATGTCTGCTTGAAGAGGTTTGTGTCATATTGAGTTATGTTTCCTTCACATAAAATGCACAATCGCTAAACTAGGCAAACGCGGGATTCGCGTTGTGAGATGAGCTTATAGAAGTATGGAAATCTAGAATGAAAAATATTCTGTCACTCAATCCACATCTATGGATCTTGGTTTAGTTCAAACGTTTTACTTGTAGCTTGTTAATATTTCTAATGATGCAACCTTTTGCATATACACTTCGTAAAACAAATTGATCTCAATATTCAATATAATGGATACTTCTATTGCGTTTTCTTTGTTATTTATCATCCAATCGTTGAGAAAATCATTGAAAATATGTATGATGTTTTTTTTATATTCATTGAATTTTTTAAAGCTTCTGAAAACTTTTCATATTTCAAGTATTCCCCATCCGAGTTATTCTTATGGGGATTTTCCAAACTTTCCGATTTTTTTTGCGGAAAAATCGTTCAGTTAATTTTTCTGAAAAACAATCCCAACCTATTCTGGTATGACACCAATATGTAGAAGGAGTTTCAAGTCAATTGTTTTTTTCCCTGACCTGTATGCCGCGCGCAAAAAAAAGAAGGTCATAGACCAACATATACCAACCACAAATATCCCCGTTAGAGCTATAGTTGATGATTCAGGAAATTAGGAAATTTTATAGAAAAAGGTTGAGATAGGAGGATAGAATTGGTTTCGGATAGAAAGTTCACGATAAGAAAAACGCAGCTGCATCTTGCAAAAGCGTTAATCCTTGAGGTTTCAGCTTGAATTTAGTTTAACATTTGAAAAAAAAAATGAAAAAAAATGAAAAAAACAATGATTTTTTTTTCCATGATCAATATTATTACAAACAGTCACAAAAATATCGTGAAACATTTTATTCGTGTCAGCCCGCAACAGAAGAAATTGTTTTCTTACGCGGGCTTCGATACATTTCCCCCTCTCTCCATCTTATATCAAACACTGCTACATGACTGAAACTACATTTATCAATCATTAAATTGAATCTTACCGTACTTTCAGAAACACAATATCTTTATTTGCTTCAATCTATCTACCAAAGGTGTGTGTAATAGTGTAAACTATGTACCTAAGTGTGACCAATGTAAGAAATGAAAACTGCTCATTTATTAAATCTGTGATTTCTTATGTATAGAATAGAATTTTTGAGTTTAAAAACGTCACCATCGAAGTTTCTACAAAAATTTAGTTGGTAGACTACCTTCTTCTTCTATATACCTTCTTCTTCTATATTACGTAGTATTATTGATAGTATATTATTATATACTGAATATTATCACATTCAGTATTATTATCGTGGTATATTGATCAATCTTTTCTCAAGTATTGAAATCAAGTGAACGTAAAGTGAACAGGTGATCGTAATGAAACGCCCACATTTCATTATCATCATTCCATCTCGATTATCACCATTCTTAGATTTAATTAACTTATATTTTGTTTCTTGTCCTATTATATTTATTCTGTTATTCTCTCTAAAATGTTATTATTGTTAATTTTATATTTTAATTGATTGATTGTTATTCTGTGTTTTTTCGCAATCTTTCTGTGAGACAGAATCTTAAATAAAGATATACATATATATATATATATATATATATATATATATATATATATATATATATATATATACATATATATATATATATATATATATATAAATATATATTTATATATATATATATATATATATATATATATATATATATATATATATATATATATATATATATATCCCAAGTTGGGACGCAGGCGCAGTGTGACGGTCCACCCACATGGCGCCCTTGTTAGTAGTCACTGGCTTAACGCGGTCGTGTTATCAGTAGCTTCGTGTATCCGAAGGAAGGTGGTGCTGCGGTCGCTGCTCCGAGATGACCCGGGGTCACGCACAACTGTCAACTGCATGCATTGATATGGTTATCAGGACTTGGCTAGCTGGCAACTGAACCGAATCGTGTGCAATTTTACGACGTGCGTTGAAAAAGTAATTTATATATTTTAAACATAGATATAATTATTATTGAGTCTATATAATTTGGAAAATAAATTCGAGAAAAATTATAAATATATTTGGAAAAGTGTTCATTTTGGGTCTTAATGTTCTGGTAAACCAATTTTAGTGTCATTTTTAAAATAATAAGTTTTTTTATTCTGTTGATTTTCGAAGTTGTGACATAAAATTGTGTTGATTATCTGTTCAGATATGGAACAACCTTTTAAAACTTTGGAGAAGAAAATGGTGAAATAACTTATTGAAATTTTCACCAATATCAATGAATCAAAGATTTAATTCCACAACATCAGAAGTTATGTTTATAAAAACGGATTTTGTCTGACAATAATATACCAACATGGTGAGTTAGTTTGAAAATCATAATTTTCTCATTTTCACCCACAAGAATATAATTGTGATAACGTCTCTCAGAATATTTATTTGATAATATTGTCTATACTAACATATTTTTTCTCAGTCTTTTAAAACGTAATTACATCCCACATTTTCATGATTTGAAATAGAATGACCAAATATCTATTTATATATATATATATTATTTTTATATATATATTATATTATTTATATTATATTATATATATATATATATATATATATATATATATATATATATATATATATATATATGTATATATATATATATATATATATATATATATATATATATATATATATATATATATATATTATAAATATATTATATATATATTTATATATATATATATATATATATATATATATATATATATATATAAAATATATTATCACACCTTGACTTATTATTAAATTGGATATATATTCCTCAAATATCGCTCGAACTAAGATACAACAGCCGAAATATAAACGAGATGTCATTTCATAAACCATATTCCACATTGAAATCACGTTCTAAATGCATCGCTTAGTAGGGACGTGGATAAACTGTCACAACGAATAAGGGAAAACTTTCATTCAACCGAAAAGAAAATAGATCATTTTTCGGAGAACTTTCCTCTCCCCTCAAGCCACACATTCATCAATACGACCTCAACGCACAAACACGCTGAGAGGGTCAACCTTTTATGCGTTGACTCGAATACAAACATATAAATCAACCCCTAAAAAATATTCATAGTGAAAAAAAAGTTTACAGTTTAGTGCCAAATACTTCATCTCTTTTTACACAGTGTTTTTTTAGGGGTCAATCTTTTATTCATTTACCGGGAAATTATATAAATCAACCCTGGAAAAATATTGATATAGTTGTATACACGAGCGTTGAAGGTTGACTACAAACCTGACAAATATAAATAACACTGTTGGGCCTATATTTGTATATAGGTGTGCATGGGCTGCGGTGCTGGGGGTCAGGGGGTCGGCTGATCCCCCCAATAATCATTTGATAGGTCGAGCTTCATCCTCTGACCCCTACAATATAATTGAAAGTTCAAATTGATATTATTCAATCAAACTGTAATCCAGTACTCTCAATTAAATTAATAAAATGTGATAAGTATATTATATGAATACATCAGATATAAAATGGAATTGAATGAGTCATCACCAAAAAATATTTTCATTATTGCAAGTGTGTCTACAATAATGATGTGTATTTTATCATATTTGCAACTTTGTTCATATATTGTCATATAAATTGAATCCCTGACACCTGGAATCATGAATCAATTGCGATCCCTCATCCCCTTATTCCCTAAATATCCTTGCAATCACGTCAATATATTGCCCTCCACCCCGTACCATTTTCTACGACTTGAAAAACTTTTCAATTTTGACTTCTCAATAATGTTAGGGCTACGCTACTGGCCTCTGTAGTCGCGTGTGGTTTTTTTGACAGTCAATTCCATATACCCTTCATACAAAATTTACCTATAATTGTACACATTTCTGGAAATAAATATCATCATAATTATATGTATATATATATTTTTTTTAATAACATCGAAACTTGATACAAAATCATTGTTCCCCAATTAAGGCTATGGATAAAAATATTATATATAATATTATATACTATTATATAATCATTTTTCAAGAAACAATTTATGACCATAAGCACGACTACATTTTTCAAAAACGTTGAATGTTCAAAGCTACAGCGACTGTATCTATAATTACGGATGTTTTTAGTTACAATTATTATTTAGTTGGTAGAACACTTCCATCTCTCGCAGATTCAACTATAGTTGAGAAGTTCACAGTTTTACTTACAAGTGTATCACTACAGTTTTGAACAAAATGGACACACTTTTTTCTCTGCGAATTTGTAAACAACGCCCACATACAATTTACACAAAAAGTTTGCTAACTGCAGGTCTACCAACGCACAACTTTTCGGTTCAATCTGTCATTGAAATGTTTTTGTTGGTTTCCAGGTTTGTCTTGCCCACTGAGCCGACGTGGTGGTTCTAATGGATAACTTCAGTCTTGCAATGGAGAATCTGACGTTTCGAGGGCTGTGGTTGAATTATACTGAAGATATGAGCGACACTGATAATTATACGTCGGAGATAATTAATTCGTTCTATTTTTACGAGGTAAGAGAGTTTAATTTGATGGTGAAATATTCTAGCAATTTAACCGGGTTTTACGGGAAGCTAAAATATATAAATTGAGTTAACTATTGATTAAGGCCTGGTATTACCAACGTGGGAGTAGCTCCAACTGGCAGATAAAAGTTGTTATCACCATGGTTACCTGTGATATTTGTTTTCACCAACTCTCAGATAACTGCTAACTGGACTTGGTAATACTGGGCCTAAGCCAAACAAATAGCATTGATAACCAAACGTAGGTAAACAAGTTTATTCGCTAATTTTATTTTAATTCACAGATTTTTTTTTTCGTAAAACTTGACATCAAACTAAAATATATCTATATTAAACTATGAGGATTTTTTAGTTCGTGTGTATTTATATTTTATACTCATGTTGTGCGTAGAATCATAATATTTTTGAAGTGACAAGTCGAATTGAAGTTACTAGTACATGTGAAAGTCGATATAGATTCAAAAAATTACGCAATTAAAATATAAAACTTGAGTTATTGAAACCACAAACTTTGAAAATCAGGACTTTATTATGAAAGATAATCAGTTAATTATTCCAGATAATCTTTATTCAGACAGTTTAAGCGTATCTCTGAACATTTGTACAGGCTATACATAGTTTTACGATGTTTGAAATGGCACCCAAATGAAAATCATATCAAAAGGTTTCAAATAAATAATCAGTACGAAAACTAGTAATAGATAAACTTCCTCGCACAATAAATTATTACAACAAAAAGTTTGTTAATTGGTTTTTAAAATTTTTAATTGCCTGCGAAAAACCGTAAATTATATCATTTTCAAATTAATAATCTCATATTCTCATTCTAAATAATTAACTTTCCAATATATTGTAAAGGTGTTAAAACTAGTTAACAATAATTACCTTGTTGGCGAATTTTTTTTATAATAAAATAAGCTTACCTTATGCCATAAACTCACTTGATAATAAATACTAAAACAAATATATTTAACCAATGTAATTTGTTTTAAAATTACACCTCATAAATCATACGTTCAATTTATAATAATCTTCATCAATATAAATCAATAAATAACAGTTGAAAAGGTGTGTGTTGGGAATATCTTTGATTGCTAATATTGATTGTCTAGAATCTTTAATTAAGATCTTCTGTACGAACATATGTATTTATAACAGGTCATAAAGTTGATCTGAACAGCTGATCGCATATTGAGTTGCATATGCTTATTAGCAGTTCTAACCGATCGAGCGAATATGGCAAGTTGCTTGCACTCGTCACGAATAGGAATGTGGCACGACTTCGTGTTTCAAATAGAAATTTCATAATTATTTTATGATTTGAATTAGAAATTGCGTTACTGTGTGTGTACGTTGATATTCGAGATGCATCCAGACCAAACAAACTACTTTGGAAATTGATCGATATCTGAGATAAAATAACATTTTATTTATGGATAGTTTTTACTTTTTAATAATTAACCTTTTTCAGTTCTTCATAAATGAACAAAAAAATGTGACGAATGATTTTGGACATTTTCATTCTAAAATATGTTGAATTCTTAATAATTTTGTACATAGTCCTTTTTTTTTTTGAACATTTTCATTTTTTTTTATTCATTTTTATTTTTGTACATTTTTCCTTTTTTTTTATAATTTTGATTTTGTATATTTTTATAGGTGAAATGATAATGAACAAGACCGCGGTAATCATTTGAATAATGTCTATCAACATTTTTGTGAGAATGCATCATGGAATGAAAATATCTAAAACGAAATTTCTTTTAAAAATTAAAACTATTTCCACTGGGAAAGCGAGATTCTCCTAAATATAAGTAGAAATATAAGTTTGTGAACGTGTGAAAGTTTGTGAATGTATTTATATTTTGGAATCACTGAAAGAAATTTCAACTTCACTCATTTCTTTATTTTAACATTTATACTAAACGCAGTTGTGCGTCATCAAAACAATAGTTTACTTCCGTCCATTCGTTCCTAAGTGTTGTTTGACCACCGAGGTGGATTTTTAATTCTAATAATTGTTTCAATTCTTCATAATGCTGCTTAACGACCCCACCAACAGCAAGGTTATGTAGAACATACGAATGAGATGGGACGTGAACGGACAATTACATAACACCTCCCTCATGCGGGGCTCTAACTCACACTTTCTAAAGCAGTGTCTCAGCTGAATGAGCCACGAGAAGAGGGGTAAAACAAATTTTAACACGAATTATCATCTGTTGTTGTTCCAAAATCAAAATTGTTCGAAAAAGTTGTTAAAATTGTTTAAAAAAAAAAAAAAAAATTTCCATGTTGTCCCAAAATTAAAATTGTTTGGAAAATTGTTAAAATTGTTGAAAAAAAATTGATTAAAAAAATTGAAAAAAATGTGAAAAGTTTTTTTTTAATTGTAATTTTTGGGGGAAATCCTAGATTGTTTGTTTGTTCGTTGTAGACTGAGCAGTTCACAGTGCTGTGGATCTTGTTCGCGAGCATAGTGCTCGGCAACACGGCTGTCCTGGTAGCTCTTCTGCTCAGCAAGTCGAGGAAATCACGCATGAACTTCTTCATCATGCATTTAGCACTAGCAGGTAGGCCACAGCCACACACAACAATTCGATGCGATATCGGCCATTTTTTGTCCATTTTGTATCTTGCACGGTGAAGGTTTTATCATGGTTTATTCCTGTGAAATCACCCTAGCGGGAACTTCTTGCCCTATGGAGACTGGGGGCGGCTTAACGTCTACCCGAAAGAAACAAATCACCCTCTTCAAGAGCCCGCATCTTAGCTGAGAATGTTTTTCTTCGAAATGCTCGACCCAAGTTCGATGTGCGTTCAAAAGTTTGGTTGCGGGTCGAAAAGTGAAAAGGGAATAATATTGAAAGAGTTCCAGTAACCACCGCTAGATGGAGGAGTTTTTCATTCTATAGTTTGGACAGAATCTAGTTACATTACAAATTTTGGTCAAGAAAATTGGGAAAACTATTAAATTACAGGCAAATCAGAATTTCAAATATTAATAAGCAAAGTTGATTTTGAGGATGTGCCTTTGTGATTTATTTCTATTATCATTTGCTAACCGAGAATTAAGCAATGAAAACCATCAAATTGGGCACATTTTGAATCAATTATTGCTCCATAATAACAATTTTCTTCAATTTTCGATCAAGCACATCTAATTGTGAGGGTATTACTTATCTATTGCATTTTACCGCAAGTCCGTAGTGTTTGTAGTTCTTGAGATATATGTGGCGAAAGTGCACCCTGCTGTAAATCTGTCTCAAGATGCGGGCTCTTAAGAGTGGCTAGAGTAACGTGTACCACTCAAACGCGGACTTTATCTCGAATTAGCGTCAGTTCCACGACCACTGGTGTGTGATAAGACAAGAGCATGTCAGAAAAGTCTCGTCAACGACTTCTTTTTTACCCGAGAACACAATTTCTTCCAACTTTGGTTCAGTGCTTGTTAACGTAATTACAGTAAATGATAACAATAGTTTTTGAAGTGTGAAAATTAAGAGCACAAACTAGTTCTCAATTTGTAATGTGTACCTATATATATATATATATATATATATATATATATATATATATATATATATATATATATATATATATATATATATATATATATATATTTTATTTTATTTTTTATTGGGTTTTAACGACGCACTGTAATGATTACTAAGATCTATTGGCGTCGGATGAATGATTAATGAGATGATGGGATGATGAGATGAAGGTTTTTATGGGTAGTGGGAAGGATAGTGGGAAGGAAGCGGTCGTGGCCTATATTGTAGGAACCATCCCGGCATTAGCCTAGGCTACAGAGGGAAACCACGAAAAACCCCTGTAAAGATGGACGGTGGCGGGGATCGAACCGGGTCCGATATGTCCCTTCACCTCCCGGATCACGAAGCAAGTGAGCTAACCACTCAGCTACTGTGCCGGTTATATATATATATATATATATATATATATATATATATATATATATATATATATATATATATATATATATATATATGTGAATTGAAATGGAATTAGAACATATCTTATGGCAGGGATGGTAACTCGTGTCATTGTGCTATTTACAAATCGTAGACATTATACATTTCCCGATAAATTTGAATAGGCCTATATGAATGAAATTGAGATACCGGTATTACAAGTTGCAGTATGAATGAATGAATATTGGAGTTTAACGGCGCGTCAACGACGTGGTTATATTGCACCGGGATTGTAGCAGTAAAAGCTCTTCTATAAAATAACGCACACTTTTCGCCGGGGCCCATATCTACTAGACGAGGTGACGATTTGCAGTCTCTGACCACATGACGTCACAAATCATATCGTCCAATCAACAGGGCTGTTAGAACTGTAGTGAAACTCAAATATCCAATCGAGGTATCTTCATATGGCCACAAATGATATGATCCAACTGGCTGACTGGTAAAGACACGCCCATTTTGAGTCGTCAATTACGTTTAAAAAATGATAACAGTCAAATGACGTCACAATTCTGAAACTAGATTTTGATGAATAATTACGATATTTATTTCACAATTTGCAGACAAATCTAGAAATTATCGTCTCAATTTCAGAAATTATAATTAATTTATTTGTCCTCCAGGACCCGGCCCTTTTTTTCTGAGTCGTGACGTAGACATAACTCGATTCTGTTCTTGTTTCTATACAGAATGAGTAATGCCTACATCATGACACGTGGTGTCTGGAGGTAAAAAAAATTAATTCAAATTTCTGAAATTCAGATGATTTCTGGTTTTCTCTAAAATTGGAGAAATAAATATCGTAAATTATCATTAAAATCTAGTTACAGGGCTGTGATGTCTTTTGGTCATACAATAATGATCATCATCAGCTTAAAATATGCCAATCATTTCTTCGTTTATTCATTGTTCTGTTCTTAGTGCCCATCCATATGGTCGTACCTGTTGTACCCATCTTAAAATTATTGATAGAAAATCGGTAACTTAAAAAACTGTAAATAATGTGACATATTCATATACTATCATTCGTTTCCAAACACCAGTGAATGAGAATTGATTTATCGAAATATCATTTTTTTTTTGGTGGTAACTTCGAATCATACAAGACATATCCACATTCTAATACGGGGAAAATAACACGGATATTTTCAACACCTCCAAGGCGGTATAAGTTATAGTAGCGATTAGAATCATAACGCGTGAATGTGAAACGTATTGAGATAAAAACACACTTTTTTTTAGCAGTATACGGTTGGCAATTCTGCGGTATGAGTCGAATACATTTTTACTTATACCAACTTGATAGCATTTAACATTTTAAAAAATTTGTGTTTCCCCCGTATGAATTTTGCTATCTCATTTGGTTCGAAGTTATCACCAAAAAGTTGATATTCTGCTAAATCGAATCCAAAGATGCCAAAAGAGTAATGATGTGAAATGATTGGAAATAAAGAAAATACTATCATTATAAATACAAGCAATGGCAGGGGAAATAGCTCTCATGTATAGCACTGCACGGAAAATGTGAAATAATCGTTTTAAAAATTGAATTTTAAAAAAGTAAAAACTGATTACGGTACAGTATTTTGTGAAAACTCGTATTAAATTGACGAAATATTACACATTTCTTTGAAGAAATGGGGGAGGGGGGGAGGGAGGGAGGAGTGCAACTTTAATAACATCTCCTCTATAGCGTCGTGTAAGCCCGCAAGCAAGCAGAAAGACAAGGTAAGACAGAGGTCAATCACTTTGCGCTAAAGTTAGATAGAAAACAACCAGACGGAGCTGTGTTTTCCTTGTCACTTATAGGCCTTTACGCGAGCTTTCCACTGGAAAGATAGCGAAGCGAGAGGTGAAAAGTTGGCCAAAAACTTCGGATAAAAGTTTTGTCAAAGTTGTATGAACAGATTTATCAGTGTCGCGCGCTTATCCGGTTTAATTATTGTCAGAATGTTGGTACAACGCGCTCCTTGACTGGAAGCTAGAGTCACTCGACTTGGAAAAGGGTGAAAATTAACTTTTAATATTCCAAGAATTTACCGAAGTTTTCTGAGGCATGTTCAGGCCACAAAGCCTCAGAAGGGGTGTGGGTAGAGAAGGTGTATTAAAAGAAACTGGGGTGTAAATAATCAAAACATCAAAGTTGGAAAATTACGATTTCAAATTGTGTTATAACTTGAAAGCCACAAACAGGAATATACAATCATATATAACCTCATATATATATTTTTTTCTGATATATTCATATATATATATATATATATATATATATATATATATATATATATATATATATATATATATATATATATTATATATATATATTTATTTATAGATAGTATATGTATATATATATATATATATATATATATATATATATATAAGATTCTATAAGATATATAAGATTATATTATTATAAGATTATAAGATTATATATATAAGAATATGAGATTATATAAGATATATATATATATATATATATATATATATATATATATATATATATATATATGTGAATATATGTATATATATATATATATATATATATATATATATATATATATATATATATATATATATATTTATTCATAGATAATATATATATGTATATATATATATACATATATATATATATATATATATTTATATATATATATATTTGTATATATATATATATATATATATATATATATATATATATATATATATATATATATAGACATATAATTTATGAATGTGTTGAAATTATCATTATATATTAAAAAAAAAATTTCTGTAGAAATAGGCCTTTCTTGATTGTAATATACTGTGCTAGCACAATAATTGCGTTTGATCCTGCGGTCTAACGCACTTGAGAAAGCAAAAGAAGAAGCTTTTTTGTTCACAATCGCTACGAGCTAGCTTCCACACACAAGTAAACGAGATGACGTCACCGAACCCGGCACCTCCACCAACACTGACGTCACTCGGGAATACAGTCAACAGCTCTATAATATATTCCACCTCATCTAATACCGTATATAATTTTATGCATTTCATAACTTTTTAATTTTTCAGTGATTATGTATTTTTAACTGACTGTCTATATGATCTGCATTTTATTTATTGTTGTTTTTTCGATGATAAACTTCTAAATCCTTCATTGAACGAAAATAAATGAAATGAAATAATATTTGTATCCACGGAAATGGAAGGTGGTCAACAAACTGAACAATTGTGAAAAGTTCGACAGTTACATAATCTCGCCCCGATTTTGAGGAGTTGAGAGTCCACGGGAGTCGATTTAGCTAAATCTCAGTTTTTTGGTGATAACTTTCGAACGGTATGAGATATCAGAATTCTAATACGCAAGAAACACAGATAATTATAACAGCTTCAAGATGAAATAAGTTATTCAAGTCATATCGTATAAGTGTGAAGCGTCGACAGCTAAAAAATGTGTTTTTTCAGCTGTATAGGCCTACGCTTGACAGTTATACGACATGACTTCAAATCAATCATTTTCATTGAATCATTGAAATGACATTCAATCAAATGTACGCCTATGCTTTTAATGCGTTCTAGGTTATTTCTTTTACAATAACTGCGAAAAATCTCTAGGAATGTGTATGATAGTTGTTTTTATGTTGGGTGAAAAAATTTAGTGCTTTTTAAAAAAAATTGTTTTTTCAAATATTTTCTTATGCGGATTATTGAAACTTTCCGAATTTATTTTAGGGAAAACTGTCACATCGATTTTTCTGAGAAACAATCTCAGCCTGTTTTGGTACGACACCAATGTCCTGGAAAAGTTGTGAGTTGATTGGTTACTTTACCTGACCTCCATGCCGCATACATGTCAAATAATGACATTGCCTAGTATATACATATATGAAATTTTAAAACATGCGAAAATAAATTTGAAATTTTATGACAAGAATTGCATTGATCATGAGCATGGAACAAGGAATAAAGGCTTACTGCAAAACGTGAATCACAAAACTGTATTATTTGAGCAAGACATCAATTTCACTGCAATATTCATGTACAATCATTTACCGCGATGTATCAAGTCAATCGAAAATATAAATACATTCACTTCAACAATAAAGATGTTTTTAATAAAGGAGACGTTATATAGTGTGGATGAATTTTTTAAAAGATGTGAACACAAATGCGGGGACTAAAATTTATGAGTTTTACAGCAGTTGACAGTGTATTAGAATACAGTATTTGTAATCTGTCTAGTGATAAGGTGAGCGCTCATGACATGAACATTATTATATCAATTAATATAGCCATATTTATACTAGGCTGTATGATAATTTTTATATGAAACTGACTATGTGGAAGTGTACGTATGACTGTGTGTATATGAAACTGGATGAATGATTGTATATGTGAAATTGTATAATTGTATTTGTTTTTAGCTGCTAACTGTATTTATCATCTGATTGACTTTCCATATATGTAACATTATGTCATTAATGTATATGTCCTTTGGAAGAAAATAAAATAATAATAATAATAATAATAATAATAATACAAAATCCCTCCCCCCCCCCACCCCCAAAAAAAACACAAAGTCCAATTTTTTGGGGTGAGTAAAATGGAAGTCTTTGCTACGCTCATCCAATGTCAGTTGTTACCGATTGTTTAGATCTGTCTGTGGGATTGATCAGCGTACTGACTGACATTGTGTGGAGAATCACGGTCTCTTGGAACGCCGGCAACGCAGCTTGTAAAATCATCCGTTTCCTTCAGGTAAGCTGACATCTTGTATTCGTTATCACGTCCAAGAGACAGAGTCGAACGGTTTCAGGTAGGTTTGCCGTTCGATCTACGTGGCATTGATTATTCTAATTTGTTTGTAATCATGATCGACTGTTTAACCACTTAGAACTAATCGATTGATGATTATTTGATGAATCAATGAAATAATTTGCATAAATAGTGACAAAAATTAATTGAATGAATAATTCTTGAAACATGTCTGATCAATTATGTGATGGTAAAAATGTGTAGCCAAGCTACAATGAAACTATTCGCCAGACTACTCGTCCTGAAAGGAGGCACGCAAACTTTTGAACAGAGTTTCAAAATATTGATGATAATAAATAAATAATAAATCATAATAATTGGCAATCAATAGACTTTAATCGATAATCCGGGACATCCCCAGTTTTCCCAATTACTATTAATCCACTAGAATGATATATTATTGTATCTTTGAAAGAGAAGGCGGAGTAAATGAGCTTATACATTGGCCTCATTTGATATCTGATACTTCTAGAATGGTACGGCCATATACCTAATGAATGAAGGTAATAACAATTTGTCCTGTACAACAATGACCGCTACTAGCTCAAAGACCCCACCAACTGTAAGAATATTTGGGGGTAACAATGAGCGGCTATTAGATAAATGATGTTTAGAACCCATGGCACGTGCAGGACTCGAACCCACGCCCGACGTGACTTCAGTTCCAAGGCCAGGTCTTGGTTGGCCGAGCCTGACGGATGCTAATTGGTGTTGCTCTTTTGTCCGATAGGTTATAGTGACTTATTCGTCTACGTACGTACTTGTCGCGCTCAGCATCGACCGCTACGACGCCATCACGCATCCGATGAACTTCACGGGCAGCTGTAAGGAACAATTATCAGAATGATTAAATAATTATCAGATCATTTAACAAAATACAGTAGAAACTCTTCAGTAATAGTTTCTCTTTGATACATTTTTCACCTCGGTTAGTTTTATTTTCTAATCCCATCCATTTGGTCTTACATGTTAAATAGTTTCTTTAGTAAGTTTTTAACTTTAGTAAGTTTTTAACTTTCGTAAGTTTTTTGTCTGGTCCCCTGAAAAACGTATCAAAGAGGTTCCAGTATGAAGAAAAGAGCTTGAACAAACAACACTAGATAATGATAAATAATAATTGCTAGCTAGTTGGAAAAACTGTTGTCATGGATTTTTTAATTGTCTTTCATATAAACAACGTCTACATTAAGGCAACCAATAGATGCCAAAATATAACTTCGCTTAATCAAATTTTCCATGATGATCGGTCAATTGATGTTCAATAAATCGAAAGATAAATCGATCAATTGTATTTGATTGATCAAAAAATAATTGGTGAAAATAACAAAAAAATGAAAAACAAAATGAAATATCATTCACAACATATGTCCTAACAGTTTAGGTGAAAATAAAAATATATGGTAGGCACGGCTACATGCATGGCTGTGCTGTATTGATACCAACCCTTCACTAATCACGTTGGGAAGTCCAAGCGTTAACATTTGAACAGTTCATCAAAACAATGGTTAATAATCGAATGAATAATAATTGATGGATCAATATTAATTGACTACTAGCTTATGAAGATTTATTTGTAATCGAATGACTGACAATCCATCAATTACTGAATAATCGGCTCATTTAAAAAAAAAAATGTTTGGACGAAAGACGTTTTACTTTCTGAGTTTCATCCGGTTTCACTTGGCAGAAAAAATAGGCTTTTATTGCTGAAATTGAAAATATGTCAAAATTATCTGACAAGCACATAATTCAGTTCAAATATGACATTTTGTACAAATCAGGTGAATATCTGTGTCAGGAGAGTATATTCAAGTGTACTCAACACATCAAGGGAAAAAATAAGAGAATTACATTAAATCACATTGAAAATATACAATAGTAGTAGAAACTTTATTTAGCAATCATGCTATCTTACATAATACATGAAAGAACAACAAAATAATAATGATGATAAAAACAATGTCATATAAGAATAATAATAGTAAAACATTGTGAAAAGAGTATTAAAGAATAATTAAATAATAATAATAATAATAATAATGTGGACCAGATTGGACATAACATGTAACATCATGAATTTTCACATAATAACTAGAATAACAAATAATAATAATTGTGAAACAGTGAACATGTCTTCGTTCAACATAATTATGATCATATAAATTATTTTTTTATTATTTATTATTAATTATATATATATATATATATATATATATATATATATATATATATATATATATATATTATATATATATATATATATTAATTATATATAAATTATTATTTATTTTTATTATTATTTTGATTTACATTACATTAAAATAAATAATTGGATAAATTATTATTTGTCTCAGGGCGGCGCGCTCGCTTCCTGGTTGCTGGCGCTTGGTTACTAAGCACAACATTCGCAGTGCCCATCATAGTGCTTTACGAAGAAAAACCAATTCAAGGTAAAATAAGTCTGGAAGTTTGTTGACTGAAAACTTTACCCATTATGCATGACAGAATGTTTGATTTATAGCACAACATCTGGTGCAGTTATATGCTCATGTTTAACAGTTGTTTCTTTCGTGAAATATCTTCGTAATAATGGAAGAAAACGACGTATCTACTACCGGTAATTTGCCAGGAAGTAACGTACCTATACTGTTTTGTATATCCGATATCGTAATTATGTTCTCGTAATTATGTTGATTATGTTAATTGTAATCTCTTTACTCATAGGGAAATTCCTTCAATCAAATTCCGTTCAGCAGGACCTAACAGTGAGATTACACTGAGCCAAAGTAAAAAGTTAATCAATATTGGTTCTTCAGAAAACAGAGATTTTAGATGATGAAGATCTTGAGAGAGAAAATCATTTTTATTGACGGCTGTTCATCTTCTTGATGACTGACCATGAAGGTCCAGCTTACTACGAATTTGGAATTATAATTGCCGAAATTGAAAATGAGTTATACAAATATAGTGATAAGATCAAAAACTTAATTATTAAACAAAAAGAAAAATATTAGAATTCAAGTAGATTGAGATACGCTGAAGAGATGATTGTGGAGAATATGTGATGATTTTCTTAATATTGTGGAAACTATTTCTTGAATTAATGATTTTGATACCGGTATATTAAATGATTTGAAAAAAGTAATAAAAAATGTAGCTTTCCAAGATTACTACAGGAAAGCAGTATGGTGCTACCATACTATAGTAATTTTATTGTAATGTATCGAAAAATGTATGGATGATTCATAATTTTGCATTATTAGGTCGTAAGTACAGAAAAATAATATGTTTCTGTTAATTATGTGATTTATATCTTACTTAGATTACCTTTCAAGTTTTATTTCATTTTTATCCATTGCTTGAGGAAGAAAGTCTGTACATCGTACCATTGTATTTGTAATTTTAATTCATTCACATTGTAAAACGGTCAAATGACAATAAACATTATTATAACACAGTTTTCACAATGCTGCACGCAGTGATGTAGTTGCCTAGGCACGACTAGGCAGTCTTGCCGACTATTTTCCTCACTGTTTTGTGAAGTTTTGTCAGATAATTCACATTAAAATGTAAAGGTAGACTACAGTTCAATTATACATCAATCAATTTTATGATTTACGTATATATATAAAAGAGAGAAATATTCAAATCTCAAAGTCTGTTTGCCCTGCAGGGATGTTTTAGTGGGTGTCCCATCTTTACGTTCTCCGCTGTTACGAGGTCACTCTATCACTGCGGACAGTCCAAGCACTGTTCTAGTTTTGTTCACAAGTCGTTGGTTGCACACGTTATGTCAGTCTTGACTCTTGACCACCCTATAATAATAATAATAATAATAAAGTTGTCTTTATTTTTGGGTTGCAATACAAATGAAGAAAACAAAATAGTATGTAATACTGTAGATTGTGACCTCAAAAAAGGCGATATTCAGTGTGGGATGAGATTTCCCAGGGACTGCTCTACCATATAACCTTGTTAAAACTAGATAATTGTTAGACGAGCTTTAGCGAGGATTCAATTTGACATACTGAAAAAAATTGGTGTTCGTTTTTATGTTTTTTTGTTTTTTTTATGTTTTTTTGTCGGTTCTCCACAGGTCAAACGGCTACAGCTATCAACTTCAAACTTCTTTTCATTATGGTTCCTCATCCAACTTGGATCTGTATAGTTTTGTGGCATTATCGGGTGATAACTTTTATTTTTATGCATTTTAGAAATTTCAAAATTACCGCTTAGAATAACACGGCGGGAAAAAAATGAAAATGTTTTTATTTTAAAAAAAAATGAAATTTTGTGTGAAGTTGAATTACATCTTGATACACATTTTTGGAAATTCTCAGCTTGATCGGGTCAGCCATTTTGAAGAAAAAATATGAAATGTGCTAAATTGGTACCACTCGAAGCAGTTTTTACCCATTTATCATTTGAATGTCACCCAATTGGGGAATTTAGGCAAAAGTTTGACAAAGAAGTCGACATGCTTATACTTTCCGCTCGTCTAACAACGCTTATATAGCGTTTTCCTAGTAGTAAATAATGATTAAGATTTGAATAATTTTGAGCCCTGAATTATGATTATAATTGAGATAAAATGATGACAATGATAATGTTCCTCTCAATTCAGGTCCAGATTTATAAATAATAAATGAGTGAATAACGCGACAAATGGTGTAGGCCTATCAACTTGTCCGTACTCTTGGCTATCAAAGCTATAGTCTTGTGCCTTGATGAAAAATTCATTTGATTATTACATTATTACATTTTTCGTTAAAACGAGGTCTTAGTAATATTTCACGCATGATTTTGTCATAATACTGTACGGTATTCACAAAATCAGAGTGTGTAGATGGAATATTTATTGTCATATAAAATCTACATTACAATAGTATAATAATAATGATAATAATAATAATTCTTTTTATTGTCACAAAGATCCCAAGGATATACAGACAGTCATGATGTTATTATATACAGTTATTATATGCACATATATATATTTTTTTTTTGAATACATATTAAAATTAAAAATAACATTTAAAATAACATTGGAAAAAAAAACAGTTGAAGTACACTCATAATGATGATCGGTCATTATATTATATTATATGGGTATGTGAGTTTTATATATGTTATTGTTATGTTATGTATGTTATGTATATAGTATGTTTGTTGGGATGTCCTTCACATAATGAAGAATTGAAAAAATGAAAATTATCAAATATAAGTCTGATACATAATATAATAGAGTCATACAGTAATAATAATAATGAAGTCCGATGATCTGATATTTTGAAATAGAAAATATGTATGTATGTATGTTCGTTCAAATTAGAATGAATTTGAAAATAAGTTAGAAAAACTTCCAACTTTTATCAACTTTCAAAATGACATTCCAATTCTGACGAAATTTAGTATTAGAATTGTTGGGAATATCACCTATAGAGATAACTCTATTAGCGTGTGATTATCATGCCTCAGGTCAGATCCAGTGTTGGATCGACTTCTCAGAGTCGTGGCAGTGGCGCGTCTACATGTCTCTCGTTGCGACGACCCTGTTTGTGATCCCTGCGCTGATCATCACGGCCTGCTACACGGTCATCGTGCAGACCATCTGGTCCAAGAGCAAGGTGCTGGCGCCAAACAAGCGCAAGTCGCACGTCTCGGGTGAGTGGGACCGCGTCTCGTCAGAGTGAGAGCTATTAAATATGAGGTATTGCAATGCTAATACTACAGTGTTGAAATTATGAACTTGATGAAGTTGAATACACAATAAGCTACATTTCAGAAAAACAATCAGCTCTCCAAGTCGAACGGTTCAGAAGATACAATTTGGGGGGTGGAACGATGCGTACTCAAATTTCAGTTTTTGTGTCGTTCGTAACTCAAAAACTATCAGAACTAGAGGTAAAGGAAAGATGCGTTACTAATCAAGAACATCATCCAAATCCAAGATGGACATGTTTTTTTTCTCCTTTTTTGATTGATTTCACATGGAATTACACAGTTTTAGTTCTGAGTGATTGACACAGATATCCAAGATTAGCAAGTGTGACATCAGAACATTCAGAAGTAGAATATTTTCATCAATTAACTTCATCAAATTGATGATATCTGTTATCAATCTTATTATCTACGCATCTTCAATTTATACTTCAGACGCACAGAGAATTCTCAAATTGCTCATGATGTTACAAGTAATGGGCAATAATGTTTTATTAATTCATTGTCCTCCTATTTGTCAATCTTCCAGGATTCAACACTGCAAGATTGAAATATAAATAAATTGCTCTCTTCTATCCAAAATTTGACACAATTCAGTTTTTCAGTCTTGACCTTGGCGCCTTCACACGGGTATTCCAATGCTGGACTCTAGAAGACTGGCATTGCGATGTCTTGTCTATTACTAACAGTAGGAATAATTGCTGTTTGTTCCAGCGATGGAGGAGACGTCGACAGTCGAGGACGACACGCGGAGGATAAGCTCCAGAGGTTTGATTCCGAGAGCAAAGATAAAGACGGTCAAGATGACGTTCGTAATCGTGTTCGGTGAGTTTGCTGCACAACAAACGTGACTCACAATTAGAACCTAGAGCTAGATAGTCTCCCGCGTTGAAATCAACTGTGAATCGTGAAGTCTACGTACATTCAAAATATCAATACCAGTGCAGGGACCTCATTCCTGTAGATTGTAAATGTCACAGATGATCTCTCAAGCTACCTGCGTTGGCGTGAATTTTCTATTTATGAATATGTAAGAGAGTAAAATCTATTATTAAATATTCAGCGTAGTTTCATTGAATGAAAATACAGTTGAATAAATTTTACTATTCTATTTATTCATAGAGCGAGAATTGAAGCTGAAGCAATAATCGAGCTAGATCATCACTTATGGCAGTGTCAATGTAGGAGAAATGAGGCACTTGATTTAGAACTTGCACAACCATTGTCTAGATGTATCGTGAATAAAAAAATATCAGACTGAAAACCGACTGCTATAAGGTTGGTTATTGAGTTACCTCGTTAACTGCTCACTTTGCTATGCCAAGAGGCATTAACATTAAATAAGTTATGATTATTGTTTGCTTAACAACCCCACCAACAGGTAGGTTATATCCATGGGGGAGCGAATAAGGGGGTCTGATAGACGTGTAATATTCTCTCACGCGGGTCTCAAACCCACGCCTGACTTGATTTGGCTGACCGAGACAGACTGATGGCCAAAATAAGTTGTATATTTGAATCCACGAAGGGTCGTTCACCAACAAAACAAAAACACATTTCCCCATTATAATTGCATAGTGAAGTATTTTTAGAGCATGCTACGGTATTATGATCATTTCAGGACGGAGTTCAGCCCAAGAAATACAACTGCATGTTTCGAAAAAAAAAAATTCTCGAATCTGCTATGACATTACGTATTTACCAGTTTTTTTTTTACAGTTATTCAGTTGATAGGCAACGTTTTTTTTGTAGATATGAGTGAATTTGAATAGAAATTGTCAACTTTTTGCAGTGTTCATCATTTGTTGGAGTCCGTACATCATCTTCGACCTGCTCCAAGTTTACGGGTTTATACCGAGCACGCAGACGAACATAGCAGTGGCGACGTTCATACAGAGTCTAGCGCCACTCAACTCGGCCGCCAACCCTCTCATCTACTGCCTCTTCTCCACGCACATCTGCCGCGGCCTCAGGTAATGCAACCAACACCACTCTGATTTCCTCATTATATCACCGATGCTCTTTCTTTCGTTATCACGTACTTACATACCGGTATAATATAAATGTTAATAAAATGATTAAATAAAACAAAATTAGAAATAAGGATATGTGATAAAACATTGGCAGATTAACAACTAAATATATAGAGTAGGTATATAAAAAAAAAATGAAAAAAAAGAATTCTTCCACCCCCTAAATTTTTTTCAAAATTTGATACAAAAAAAAGTTGAGTTGGAAAATGTGATTCGATGACCACATTTCAAATATTACAAAAAGTTCAAATTGTCTTTACTGGGTGTCATGGCGATGTACTTATTTTTAATTCATTTAGTGAATATATGACAAATGAAAAATATAATTTTATAGCATGAGTTCAAGTTCCTTCCTATTGTAAGTTTGGTGGACCCAATTACACTTGGGCCTACATATTATTATGAAAATCTTGAGAATGTTAGTGGTAAAGCAGATAAAATATACAAAATTCCCATCCATTATTCTTCATGAATTCATTTCATTCATCTTCCATTGTATTTCGTCTTTGATTTGAAAAAAAAAATTGAATGAAAATAATAATAATACAAAAAATAATAAACAAAAATAAGACTTCATAAACTCAATTGTGACAGTTGAACTCAAATTATATCATAACAAAACAATAATTCACTTCTATTCAATTGTCTTTATTTTTATAGCAAACAACAAAAATGGCGATATTCAGATATTTAGTTTATCTGCTCTTCAATAAGTCAATAATATATTATCAGACAATGGATTTATATCAGAATTTCATGATCAGACAAAATTAATTGTTATAAAAAACTTATATGGCTAGGAAACAACCAGCCATGCATCTAAACATCTAAATCAAGAGGTAAAGTAGCTGTCTATGCACAGCTTGCTGCTACACACACTTAATTACTAATTAGTAATTAGATTAGATAATATGACATAATTACGATCAAGAGCTAAGAACATTACATTAAATTAACTAATGCGTGCTCATGCGTCACAAGAAGCATGCCTATTCGTTAGTTAGGAACATTAATTACAGCAATAACATGCTGGAGGGAGGAAGGGGAGGAATAGGTAATGTCGTTAGCAGTAACACGAGTAAAGGAACAGAAGATAAATGGTCATTATTGTAGCTTATGCATTTCCCCTCTATTAATAAGGAACTACTTTAGACATGTGCTTTTGTTATGGAACAATCTGTCCATTTGTCTGGGACGAGTAAGTTTACATTGGAACTTCTTTAGTACATTTTTCATGGTACTAGACTGAAAATACTTGTTTAAGTTGAGAACTTCTTGAAGAAATATGTAAGAGCCTATGGATGGGATTGAAAAATAACGCTTATTTAGGTCATAAATGTATCGAAGAGAAGCTTACTAAAGAGGTTCTACTGTAAACATATCATAGTGTAGGTAAGTATGGTACGAATCATAGTCAAGAGACTGCAGGTGCTATTGTATATATGCAGCTGTGAGCTTTCATGTGATTTTTCAAGTACTGAATTGATTTTGTTTTCGTTTTTTTAAAAGAAACAAGCTGGGTAAGGAATTGTAATTTTGGTATGAAGCTAGACCAATAAGAAATTTTGGTCAAATGCTCGTGAAAGAAATTGGACAAACAAACAATTTATTGCGTTCCGTTTGCCTGCTTGCTTCACCATTAGAAGCCTACGAAAACAAACTTTCACGCCTCGATCTCCTACGACCATAGTTTTAAAATAAAAATTTGGTTTATGTTTCATTTTTGTTTGGCTATGTTTACAACAACACCCATATAAGATAAAACTGTCTTGATACACTGAACTCAGCATTTGATTGACTCTATGCAAACAATTGAGTTCAGCGCCTGCCCGCTCTTCAGTATCAAATTTAAAATTTAAAATCCCACTGCTCTTGTCAATAGTCTTAATTTCATTTTTCATTGTGCGAGTAGTTGAGCGAATCAAGAAACGGTACACAATATAAATAGCAAAGCAAATAGGACAGGCAGCCCATGCATATTAAATATCATCTAATACCTCCGCGTGTCTGTATTTAATCGCAGGAAGATCCCGCTACTGATGTGGCTGCCGTGTTGTTGGTTCTCATCGCGCCGGCTGCGCGCGACGCAGGCGCAAGGTCCGAGTAGGCGCTTCACCAACACGGAGTCTACGAGCGCGACGGACCCGACGTCATCGCGCAGCTGTTCTATGACGTTGCGGCAACAATACACGGTCAAGAGGAACATCATACAGACGTCGGTCATGATTACTTAGAACGTTCTTGTATCCACGAAACGATAAGATGACGATAGAATAACGTGTAGCCAACGCGAATAAAAATAAATCTGTTGAAAGATAATCTCCGCGAGGGAGATTAAAAAATATGCGCGAGGTAGCGTAAAACAGTCGTGTTGGTATCGATAAGCTGTGATCGGATGAAATTTGCAAAAAACATTGGAGAAGAAAATATAGGAACACTAACTTTATAAAAATGTTGTGTATACGTAAATAACTTGATGTAAGGAAATGTATTATCACCAAAGTATTATTAAGTTTGATTTGTTGATTGCATCTGGCAATCATTATGTTGATACGAATACATTTTTCTGATTTCGAATGTCTTAGGTTGCCCTTCCATATTCTTCTTTCCCGCGTACAAGTACATGTACCTTTTGACGTTGACCACAGTGAAAAACTAGTATAGATAACACAGGCTATTTACCTTAAACATGATATATGGAAGAGTAGTTGTTTCAAAATGTGCTACGGTTAAATTTGAGAACATGAAATATTTTGGAAAATAATTAATTGTCCACGTTTAGCTCTTGGCTTTCCAACTGCAGGAAAATGCGAGAGAAACAGTTTAAAAACAATAGGATATTTACCATAAACATGATACGGAAGCCAAGTGACGACTTGAAATATACTAAAATCAAATACAAAATATGAATTTTTTTTCAAGAACAAGAACTGTCCAAGAAACATTGTTCAAGCCCTTTCGAATTGTCAGATGATTGAGCAATCATAATAATTTGAATAAGAAAAATTAGACAATATATTCAATGTTATACAGGCTAATGACTGCATTAAAACAGAAACTTGACTCACTTTAAAGCATGTTTATGTAAAATCATTATCGATAAAGATCGTGGCAAGTATGAATTATTTTTAACTGGCAAAATAAGTAATTTTGGTTATTTTAAATCATTACTTAAACACCCTATGTAATTAGGTCTGATAATAATCATAATTACATGTCTTAATCGTATTTAGTAAATGAATGTAGATAATATTGTTATGTACCGGTATATAGTTGTTTTGCTGGAAAATACAGTATTATTGTGTCATGTACGAACGTACCAAGTTGTAAATGTTGGGTGTATATGTGATAAAACTGAATTGTAAAACCAAGAATACAAATAAAAATAACTTATTACAAACCATTTGAAGTGAATTTGATAAAATACCACTACACGTGACGGTAAGTTATGAAGAATTACAATTTGTGATGGATGATAGATGATGATGATAAACGAGTGATATGAGAACTAATGAGGTGGGTACAGGTTGGAGGAAATATATGGATAGGACTCAAAATAACACATTTGAGTCAAATAAACCTGTACAACCAAACTAACATGCACCCACCTCATTATTTCCCAATTGTTATCATTTAAATCAAGCCCTACTTATGAAAGAATATTTTCTGTTGGATATACGTACCATTTTTTGGTGCACTATCAAGGCCTATGATTCTATCATTATTTATATTTTATTTAACGACAGATTGTAATGATAATGAAGATCTATTGGCGTGGGTCAAAAAATTTTGAAATTGGAAGGGAAGTGGCTACCCAATTTCAATCAAGCTGATAATATGAGTTGGCATAGTTTATTTCATCCAGTTTCATTTTCAATTTTCAAATTCTTTCTATTTTCTATAGATTATTTCTGAATTCTAAAATTATTTATTGTATATTTTGCATCGAGTATCGTATCACGGTGAATCCCTGTGATCACTCATGTATGCGCGGACAGCTGCCAATAAATAGATTTCTCTCCAAGCATCAACTTAATCATCTTCTAATAGTGGTACAGCTAGAACATGCTCAGTGGTTTCACGTTAAAGTTGAACTATAAACTATTGAAATAATGTCATCAAATAAAATCCATAATTTACTTTAATTGCCATGGAAATTAAAAAATTATACAATTATTTGAGTTGTCACATGAGACTATCATCAACATTCAAATGATTAAATAACAAATTTGTGAAAATACATCAAGGAAATATTTTAAAATTATATAGGAAAGTAGCTAGGGTACAGTAATACTTTTGAAGCCTTAGCTAGAATTATTATATATTATATATTATAAATACATAATTTATTGTAGTGATTATTATTATTATTCATTAATAAAAATATGTATGTTAACAATTCAGACTAGTCAACAGATTGCAATGTTATGCGTAAACCCGAAACATTCAATAAAATGGAAAATTGTTTGATTACTTTTGGATTTGATTGAAAATATAAGCACACACAAATAGAATATCAAGGAACCTAAGAATATTACTATTTATTTGATGATAAGATATTAAATCAGATACTTGTCTTTCAAATTTGAAAAACATAATTGAAGATTCCAGGCCAAAAAAAATCAATGCCAATTTAATATACGATTTAGATAATTATGATGATTATTGTTGGCTCAACAACCCCACCAACGGTTGTATTATTTAGGGGTACAAATAAGCAAACAACTGATGAAAAAAAAATTCATACCTTAAGTACGATTCAAACCCACACCCAACTTGAGTCCAGTTTCTAAGATGGTGCCTTAGATCATCGAGCCAGAATGGTGGCATGGACAATAATGAGATAATCAATATAGGGTTTACGTATTGAACTTTACTTATATTTCTTCAACATTTTGCACGATGAAAGGAAAGATATTTCACTGTCCAAAAAGACCACGGCAGTTTGTAAGCCAGCCCTAAGCCGACTTTTTTGTTCCTCAGTCCAAAACATTAAGAGAAAAACAAAGGTAATTTAGCACAAAAGTCGCATGATTGAAAGAATGTTCAAGGTTTACTGCACATTAAACAACAGCTTTACGGAATTATGATTCATTTGAGATCGCCGTCACACATCGAAATCAAAACTCGACAAATTGCAAATTGGCAAATTTCACAATTTAAAAAATAACTTCCAACAACAATACTCAATAATTGTTGATAGATCAATTGAAATACTAAGCACAGCATATATTATAAAACTATTGTTAAATCGAATGTACACATATTTTTTATCTGGACTGTAGTGTTTAGGGGTACGAACTTAGTGTCCGAATACTTTCTAATTTCTACATCTCAGTGAAAGTTTGCGATTATTTATTTTCAAATTTTCAATTCAATACGCTGTACATGATACTCACCAGGCACACATACACTTCATATTCATCAATAATACCAACAAACATCTAGTAGTTAATACTTAATACACACTTCTTAAACCTTATATTATTGTTACAAGTTTATTATTATTATAGGATATTTATTATTCTATACTTTGTGCCTTGTAAAAAAAGGTATGCCATTTTATTCTATATTTATTATAAGTTTCGAGTTATCTTTGATAATATAGCAGGGTTAGACAGAGTAGCTTTAAATTGGAATCCAAAAAACATCAAAAGGGGAAACTCGTCACAGTAAAAAAACATGATAAATGCAGACTGTGATAATATTCGTGATAGGAAATAATGATATAATGATAATATGATTGGCCACGGGCTTCTTTCAAGTGATGTCACACATATCTGTAATGTGTGTACAACTAAGTCCTTCAAATTGCATTCTTCATTACTCCTTCAGAATTTATTTGTTTGACTTCAATATTTCTAGTTGCTATGGTAGTCTGGCAAACACGCTATCTTTTGATAGCACGGACAGCTGGGGAAGTACTTTTCAAAAAAAATAAAAATTTAATCGACAAATAACCAGAAAAATGATTAATTTGTTTCTAGCGATAACATTATCTGTACTGAGATATTGTCACAATGAAAGTGGCTTGCTAGATTCAATACAGTAGTTCTTTCATTTAAATTTGAGGCAAGAAGGGTGGAGCTGGCAACACTATTTTTCAATGGGGTGTAGACCATGAATTGGATGGTAATTTTTGGATGTTCATGATGATTAGCAATTTTAAATGCAATATTTTTAGTGGCATTATAAATGGCATGCACGTGGCATATGCTGGACTGCGGTAATTTAATCTCACGTCATTACGTTCGTCACGTCATTACGTGATCATTACGTTTACAACATAAATTACATAATTTACAATACAATATGAATAAAGATATTATTTTGAGCTGGATTTTAAAATTACGAGGATTCCAAATCAGCAAAACATGACTGAAATCTGTGAAAATACAGAACTCAAGAATGGTATGCTATATCATAAATTATAATATAATCTATGAAAGAACGTTGGTAAAGAAAATAGGAATGTAATATTACGGAACTGTCGATACCTGAACTACATAACCAAAGATAACACGAACCAAAAGTGCGTACATATTTCAAACACTTATTTTATTTGTCTTCGTATCTATGTATTAATCTTATTGAGTATAAATATTATTTTCTTTGAAACTGAGCCAAACGTATTGAGCTAAATATAATTTGAACTTTACAATAATATCTGCTCAACAGTACGATATGTCCTTCAAGCAATTATAAGGCCTAAGTTAAGTTCCAATACTGTATTGGCATGGACTGAATATAGTGGACGTGAAGCAGAATGCGGATATTATTCTGCACTCGGCTGATAGTAAGACAAAACGGTAGCTATTGGTGGCGACTAGACATCTAATCGGTTCATCGTAGAGGGAATACTTGGGTAGGGAAGAAGATTTAGCTTCGTATAATCGTATCAACGAAAGAAGATCATCTACCAACTACCCAACTGTAAAATCTTTGTTAATTCAAGGTGAACTCGTTTGGCTTGAAACATTCAACGATTTTGCGAGTTTTCTTCCGAGTTATTTTTATTGTAAATCTCACGCTGAAATATTATTGACATTCAAAATATCGAGCTACATATACGGTGAAACCTCTATGCATCGTTCCTGGATCCATCATTTTCCTGTTTGTATCATTCATTTTTTCTCACTTCACTCCCATTTGATCAATGTTGAATTTTCCTGGATGGATGGTTTTATTTTCCTAGTCCATTGAAAAACAATGGATAGAGGTTTAACTGTATATGAGACGAACGTTATGTTTGTGTTAATATGTTGGCAGGTAACCTTATATTGTGGATATAAATATATTAGTTCTTTCTTGACTTCCTACTCGCTACAAGTCCGAAACTAGTAATAACTACAAGTGTGACCTTGAACTACTTGTAATCATCAGCTGCACTTTGTTTCTTGAAGCTGTCTTTCCGTACGGATACAAATCTTTGCATACCATTTTACTCTATCAAGAGATGAATAACAAAGACGTCAATCAATCTGTGAGCGTAATAAGATGGAAACAAAAGTACTTTTACGATTTATTCAGACTTTGGTTTGGTTTCGAGCATATCAACTAGAATCTGAATGAAATTAAAATATGTTTCACTACAATAAATGTTTTGAGCTTACTAGTATTTGAGAGTGCACTTTTCTTCATTATTTATACAGTGAAATTGAAGAAGAATCCAGTAACCGAGATCAAAAATTTCATTTTTAGTTACGGCTGCCATTTGATAGAAAATTTGCCATCGATACCGAAATATTATTACCAAAAATCGTTCGAGTAGGTCTATATTGAATGAACACCTATCATTGCTTATACATTTTGAATATATACAAAAATGAATAGATTAGATGATGCACTGATTCAAAATGAATGAATTTCCAACTGACATAAACAAATACAATTATGTTTATACAACATAATGATGAGCTGGCAAATGCCCTGTCTTTTGTCTGACTGGTTAAGGCTTGAAATTCCATCATGTGATACAAAATTCCTGGCAACAGCATATTATTTCAGTTATTTTACAATTTTTCAATCGATATCGATATCGAATTGAATTCTTATTATCGAAGTCCCTATAAAATCGTGCAGCAGCCCTATTTTCAATGTCCTAAACATTGCAGCTACAATTAGTGATAAAACTCGTCCTAAATTTATAATAGTTTATCATCATTTTGTGTGAAATTCGCGTATACCGGTAGATCTAACATTCTCAGTGGGAAGAGAATAAATAAAGTTGCTACGCACGGTATGTCTATAATAGATTTCTCAAGTAACCTATAGGGATGCTGGTGGCCCCACTATATACTGTATTACATAACACCAAATCTAATACGTATTCTCAGAGGATAGACGAAGAACTTTAATGAAGTTTCTTTGGATTAGGGTGACCATTAGTTCCGGATTAGCCAGGTTTATTGTTATCTCAAAGTCCCATCATTCCATCAACAACCCAGGAGGACCTCTTTTTAGTAAACAGTGCAAAACATGAATAATCTCAAAAAATGATGATTATCTCAAATTCTGATAATATACTGCTGCTTTATGAAATGAGCAATAAGAAAGTCCTGTATTCTAGTCTTACAGGACTTCCTTTTTATGAAATTATTTTTGTACGCACTGCACAGGCCGCACGGTTCTACTGATTGACACGAAACTTTTTCTTTTCACGCAGACTTATAAAACTTGGAGCTGTAAGACAAGTTCGCGGGACTCGATCCCCGAACTCCCGCGGCGGTTCTCGGCAAGAGGCGGTGGAGGGCCAAATCGGTTGGATCACTTTCGAAAAAACTATAATGAAATTTGGAAAACTCCCATAAGATTAAGTACGAAAATATAGAAAAAAATTATTCAAAATAATCTCAATTTTTACTGAATGTAAACGAATGAGAGATATAGTGCATTATTACCGTACAAATTTTCATTCAAATTGGACTCACTGAACTCTTTGGAGAAAATAACATGAAAATGGTTTTCTACACCAAAAATAGATACTAGTACTATAAATAATAGGTATTCACAGCCATGGCCTGTGATTCACGGCTTTCTAGGCTTGACAGTTTCCCAGTCAAGATGAGTAGAGTTGCCCAGTATATTTCATGCAAATCAAGATGTGGCGAGTTTTCGAGTACATGCCATATAAATATCTCGATCATCTTACAATTCATATACAGTACTGCGTTTGCCTAATGTATTATGAAAGATGGGTTGTGTTCGGAGTCATTAGCAACAGAACACGTAGTCTTCGTTGTGCATTGTTCCAGTCTACCAATATGCCCTAATTACATTCAACCTATCCCAGCCTTGACTAATACTGAGAAGACACCCAGTATAAACTGAGAAAACGCAAAAAACTTCAAACAATTTCTTCGCGTGACAGTAGTGCCCTTTCCTCAAATTGGGTACTGCTCCGTTTTCTTTTCGTCACTTTGATTTGGCTGTCCCGGATTTTCCTATTTCAATGAATGGTCACCCTATCTTGGAGCTACGTTATGACAGGATAGAGTATGGATGAGTCGTGATCAACGAGGAAACAAATATGTTTATACGGAATACCGGTGATTATTTGTGACACGGAGAACAGGTTATAGTGATCTTCGTGCAGTATACGTCTCAATGCATTTGCGCTCACGCTTATAATCGCGGTCCTGAATTCACAGATTATCAAAAACTTGTTGAAAATGTAGGCTAGAGCCGCTAGGCCTATACTTTGTTTAATTTCAGAAAAAAAAAATAGTGGAATACGATTTATTTTTTAGGTTTAACGTGAGTTTTAAATATTTCAAATCTAAAACTTTAGCACTAAATCAAGAGCTAATGGTTTCTATTAGGTATTGCTCGATGAGAAAATTAATATAGGCTAAGGTGAAAGGGCTACAGAATTGAATTCATATAAATAATTCTCATCATTGACTACCAATATAAAAATATATAAAACAGTGAAAATACAAAAGTTTTCAAAGTCACTATATACTAATCATAATTTTAAATTTTGAATGTACGTATAACGGGACAGGATCCCACTTACATCCCGAGTTTGAAATCAACGGTCTTTTCCGCATCTATTTTTGCTACAAATCTTGGTGTTATAAGTAGCCCAACTATGTGAATCACATCATCTCATAGGTGACTTTTTGACAAAGTATTTATTTTCAAGCGCTTGTAGAAACAATGAATGGTATACGATAGGCCTACGTTTTTTGCGGAAAAGTTAGGAAATTTCATTTTTTTCTGACTAGTGTAGGTCGAGTACAATGTGTGATTATGAAAGGTTTTATATTGTTGTCAAATCCCCAAATTTTGTTTACCCTACTTTTCCAATTATTTTGCCAGATTTTTTGGTTCGGTGGGAATCTTTTAGATGTACAGTTTAATAAGTTGTGAGCCTACGCAATTTTTAAAAAAGCTCAGCCTTAGTTTATCTACAAGTACGTCTAATAACTCTCATATTATGAAATACGTATGAGTGAAAAAGTGTAATTTCGAGCGAAGTAAAACGCTACGTTTGTAAGGGCGCTTTCATGGGACCACCTAGAAGTTGGGAATATTATTATTATTATACTGGTAAGAACCGGCAGAATTGCCAGTGAAGTGGTACACGTGATCTTCTTGCTCCGAATAATTTCATGAAAATCTTCACCAGTTCCCTAGTGAATGTTTTCATTCGGGTAGTTAACTAGTTTTCATTTAGTTGTCGTTAGTTCTCATTTAGAATATCAATTTGCTGATTATTGTTTATATTGTATTCATTTAATTTACAAATGATCCAGCTGACTAATCGTTTTTCTGTCCATTGAAACACGGATTCATGAGAGACATTGTTGATAAAAAAGGAAAACGACAGACTAAATTCCTTGAAGAAATGTTGAGATACTTTCATGAAATAATTCAAACCATGTCTTCAAGAACCCTCTTAATGATTGCAAGCTGCATACTTATTGATATCACTAAAACTAAATGGCAAAGCTCATTGACGATCAAGTGTTGCTAACGTAGCAGCCAAAGATTAAACAGGCGTCCCGAAATCTGGATCACCTAAACTGTCTCGTAACCGATCTTTATAGTTGGAGACAAAGTTCGGCCCTCCCACTTCGCTATTCAACTCCGACCTGAGAACCTTAAGCTTTGTGCTGGGAAACGTCAAACTATTCTTCGCGATACTCTCTCTCAGACGATCTTTGGCATCGTCGTCCAAACTGCTATTCGTCGAGCTGTCGTCGTCTTTCATACGCTGCGCCCTGCCACTTCGCTTCTCCGACAACTTCACCGCAAACTGCGTGCCTTTCACCGAGATCTTTCTACGAGCTTTCGTCGGTAAGAACGCATCCGATTTCGTGTATTTAACGACCTTTCTTTTTTCTTTCGGGGATTCTATTCTAACCGCTTCTTTCAATTCATTGTTTTTTATGTCGACCTTAACCTGTTTCACATCCTCATCACCTTTCAAATCAATCAATACTGTATCATTTTCCGACTTTAATTCCGACTCGAAATTACTGATCTCTACATTAATCACCTCATCAGACGTGTTCAACGAGGTAATCTCGTCTAATTCGTGCTTCAAAGGGGACGCGTCGACGTCGCTGTCGACTTTTGCCTCGTTTTCCAACAGCGCCTCGACTTCTTGCGAGTCTTTCGAGCTCGTACGACTATTCTCCGTACGACCGACTCCGAATATCTGTTGCAAGGTCGATATAACAAACCTCCTCCCGTTCTTACCCTCCTCGACCCCTTCATAGCCCATATTATTAATATTACAACTCATTTTGGCTGGCGTCGACACGTTCGAACTGTCGTCGAACTTATCCGAATCCAACAGCGGAACCGTCACGCGCTCGATATCGTTTGCCGACTTCTTCGGGCTGTTCTCGGGGCCGTAGTAGTAGTTGTTGGTTCTGCGCGCCGCCTTGGACCGCCACTCGACGGGGCTCCTCACGAGAGACTCCTCGCTGTTGGACAGCAGCTGCTCGGCGTTGTCGTCGGTAGAAGTCTGCATCGGAGAGCTGAGCGCGATGCTGTTCGAGTAGTTGGCCTCCGAGTACTGCGATATGTTGGCTTCCGACTGGCTCAGAGAGTTGTGATTGGGGATCGGGCCGGCGGTGTTCAGCGGTGAGTCCGGGAAACTACAATCGGATGTTGTTCTGAGAGGGAGAGGAAAATGTTCAATGTATTTTTGTTGATGTAGCCGTGGGATATTTGTGATGGTGATGATGATGATGATTAGTGATTGCTCAAAGACCTGATTAACAGCTGGGTTATTTGGTGATATGAAGGAGCGGGTGATGATGTTTATAAAAACCCATGCCTTATTCGGGACTCGAACCCACGCCCAACTTGACTTAAGTTCTTCAGTTTTTCAGGCAATTATTCCAGTGAGATGAGTCAGATGGGTGGCTTCAAACGTACATTTGTAAATAATCATACCGGCCATTTATCATAATCTGTCAATGGTATGTTCATACCTATAATACTCGACATTTAATTCATCTCATCGCAGCGTCACCTTCCGTGTGATTAGTTTTGATTGTTCCCTTTGGAACGATTGGAATAATAGTAGACCTACTGTACCGTCTACTATGTTATTCTGTATCCATAAGCTACATAATATTTTCAACAATCTATTTGATAACTGAATACCAAGTTTGTCCTGAAGAGGCACAACAATGCTAACATTTTCCGCTCCGATCAAAAATAATATATTCATCAGTGTATTGTGGAGCAAACAAAACCTTTCCAAGTGTTGCTCGGAAATATCGGTAATTTTGACTAATTCTCACTTGCAAACAATCAATTGCTGTGATGTACACAACTACTAGTCTAGTACAAGGCCTGCGCAGCTGTGTAAATCTATGTTCCCTTACAGTCATCTACGTCACAATTGAAACATGTAACGACATTCCACAATTCAAATGAATCACAGTTATTTTGGAGCTGCAATTGGAATATGTCACATTGACCACAATCTGCTGAAAGATACGGTAAATATTCTCTCTAGCAAATGTTAGTGGTGATGGCCTTTGAAGGCTTGAAGACAGAGCCCAATCGGACACTGGTTCTACTTTGAATCAACAGATGCAGTATGGCCTACAGATTTTAGACGACATTTCAGTTCCTGCTATATTTATCAAATCTTACAAAAAATGCACTCGATTTGGGTAGATGAAAAACCAAGTCTAAAATATTAGGTTATCAGAAAAATTACAATTGACGACTAGAGATTGACCCGCCCATAAACGTCACAATACAGAACATCCAATCAAATGGGCTATGTTATGTGGGAAATTTCACATTGACCTATCAGAGTATCTCTAAAGTCCCACATGAAGTATAGATCAAGGTGGCCCTGGCGATTAGCCACGCCTATCACTAGTGGTCAATTGGCCTAATATTTCTGAAATTGGCCAACTAGAAAAAATGTTTAGGCCCAATTCCTATAAGTTCATCCAACAAAGTTGTCGCCAACTTACCTTGTGATGGGGTGCGACGACTCGGGGGTGCGTGGAGCGGTGGGGGTGGACAGATTGCGTTGTGCCTCGTTGCAGGGGTGGAGAGGCACGCCCTCGTTGGAGCCAAGCACTTCGTCGTCGAAGAACCGGTATCTGAAACCAAACACATGACGATGACATGAAGATCGTGTCAACAAGTTCTCGATGCGACGCAGCAGATGTATCGGAACGAGATTGGATGCTCTCGTGATGGAATTTGAATTGAAGGCAGAAAGAGAATCTCTTTGGATGGACGAACCCAGCACATTATCCATGCATTTTGTTGACATGAGCTGGATTTATCAACACGGGAGCTTATTCACTGAAAAGAATTTATAAAGTAATGACCTGAACTGTCCAATTGAAACATCAATTTTTGAATCTTTTGGTGTCTCTTCACCACCCTTTATCAATATACTTATCAATATGAATATCATCAAATATTTATCAATATAAATATTATCATAGCATCAACTTGATCCAATTATGTTTTACTCAGGAATGTAATTAATTGTTTCTTTCTCAATTAGGCCTATGTTCATATTCAATTTTGGTTTTTAAATATGACCGATTATTTAAAATTTGTTTAGCTCACAGATAAACTACACTTTGTAGTTTTGTGGGTTACAGTGGATGTAGTGGTTGTTTTATTTGCTGTGATTTATTAGATGAGCGTAGAAAAGATTTCCATTTCACATACCGAAAAAAAATCATGTTTTTTTTTTAATTTTATGCGCGGCATTCATTCAGGAAAAAATACCTATCGTCTTGAAACTTTTTCTACATATTTATGTCATACCAGAATAGGTTGGGATTGTTTTTCAGATAAATCGGTTGGGAGATTTTTCCGGAAAAAATTCGGAAAGTTGTAGAAATCTTCATAAGAATAACGTACAGATGGAAAACACTTGAAATGTGGAAAATTTTCAAAAACTTCGAAATTTTCACTGAATATGGAAAACATAATTACGGATATTTTCAGTGACTTTCACAACATTCGGATGGGAAATGACAAAGAAAACGCAATAAAAGTATCCTTTTATTAAAGTTTGGGATCAATTGGTTTTGCAAAGTGTATAGGCCTTTGCGACAGCTTGCAGCACTATAAATATCAACAAGTTTCAGGTAAGGTTTTTGAACGTTTGAAGTAATCCAAGGTATATAGATGTGAATTGATCTGATGAAATATTTTTCATTCCAGATTTCCATACTTCTAAGCTCATCTCACAACGCAAATCCTGCGTTTTCCTAGTTATGTATGTTTATATACAGTACAACCTCAAAAGTACGTCGCTCCATACAACGACGATTGCAATAGTATTCATGTTCCAAAAATTTGATGAAATATGCTTCTGTTTGAGTTCTTCATCAACCTAGGCTTGGAACAATATAATACAAATGACTGAAATGAGTGAATGAGTGAATGGAGTCACCTGTATGCGTAGATGTCCTGCCCGAGGGACTCGTCGTCGCTATCCTCGCTGGCGACGTACTGCACCTTGAGCGCGATGTCGCCGCTCTGGCAGCTGAGCAGCTGGACGGCCTCCTGGTGGCAAGCCGCCTTCAAGTCCTGGCCGTTCACCGACAAGATGGCGTCGCCCACGTACAGCGCTCCGCTGCGGGCCGCCGGACCGTTCGGCTCCAGCTCAGAGATCAGGATCGGGACGCCGTTCTCGCGGCCGCCCTGCAATACGGTACATTCACAGAGGTTTTAGTAGTAATAGATTACTTCAACCCTCTTACGAGACAATTGGTACACAAATTACATACAGTAAAAACACTATGCATCGCTCCTGGATCCATCGTTTTCCTGCTTGCATGATTCGTTTTGTCGTATAGTGAACGATATATATCAACGAGTATATTTTGATTTTGTTTCGAGTTTTAGTTTCAACATGCTTTGAACCATCTTATAACCTTCACAATTGATTCGTAACGGCTATTCTGCCGAAACTATTCGATGCATCAGATTGATTCGTCTTGTGCACACGATATGTTGAATCGTAGGACGAGCTGGAGACCAATAATACAAATAAAACAGTAGCAAACCGTGGCAACCATTTTCTATATTGAAACTCAGAGACCAGGACTAGAACTGAGGCTATGCAACAACCACGCAAAACAATTCAAAAACAACTACAGCGAAACATCTATGCCTCGTTCCCGGATCCATTGTTTTCCTGCTTGTGATATTCATTTTTTTTCATCCCACTTCCATATAATCAATATTAAATTTTCCTGGATGGATTGTTTTCCTGGATGCATGGTTTTGTTTTCCTGGTCTCTTGGAAAACGATGGATAGAGGTTTCCCTGTATACAATAGAATGATAGATGAAAGCATACGTGATCTGATAATGAAAATCCGACAACAGTTTTGTCATTAGTTTAGATTTATTTATTAATTTAGATAATGCTGTAACATCCTACAGATAAGCCTTTTATGGCGAGTTCACACGAGACATTGCAATGCCACCGTTAGAATGTTAGCCTTCCAATGCTGCCGTGTGAATTAACAAAACCTTTAGAGCTTGGTTCTAAAACCTGGCATTTCAACGGTGACATTGCAATGCCTCTTGTGAACTAGACCTTTTTGAGAACATGTATGTACTGTATCACTAATATTTTTTTTTTGTGTCAATAAAAAAAAAAAAAAACATGAAGAAACGTACGGTGATAGAAAGTCCGAGCCCTTCTCCGTCGGACAGCTGCAACGTGATGAGCCTGGGTTCCGAGAGACCCTTGGTGGTGTCGAGAGCCTGCGCCACGATGGCGGCCTGCGATTGGCTGATGGCTTGGATCATGTTGTGCGAGTGGTCGACGGGACCGCGGCTGCGGCAGGCGCGCACGATCGTCTTGTGGCGGTGCAGCAGGATCTCCGACTCCAGCTGACGCCACAGCTTGTCGCGGATATCGCCGCGCATCTCACGGCCTAGCAGCTGCAGCTGCTGGATCCTAGGGCAATACAATTATATACAGTTGTAATAACAATACAAATAACAATGACAATACAATACAGTTTCAATAATAATAATAATAATAATAATAATAATGATGGTTATTCATTTTTTTTTACTCATTTAGGACTATATAGAACAAATCCAGTCCACATTTTCCACAAAGCTTAAATCAAGGTTTATCTGTAGATTAAACAGAAATCATTATATAGTATGGAAACACCATAACTGCATATATAAATAACATTAGGCATACGCATAAATGAGAAAATTAGAAAAAAAATTGATGTTGACGAATTATATGTTGATTGAATCATAACAATACAAATAACAATAACAATACAACACAGCTGTAATATTTTTAGAAATTATTCATATTCAAGTAATAAGTTAGAGTAGATAGGCCCTGCATATTTTTTTTGGATTTCATTAGTAATTTTGTCCGTGTTTGAATTGATTTAAATCTAATTATTATTATTTTTTCTCATAATTTCTTTCTTCACATTTTATTCTCAATCATTGTCCATTCTTTTATTTTGTCATCTGTGATTATATATTTTGTATCTTGTTGTTTTCATTATTCTGTGTTGTATCCGCAACCCGAATATGGGCAGAGATCTGAATAAAGATTATACACACAGTGGTTTTCTTGATTAAAAATCG
Organism: Brachyptera risi; assembly: GCA_964007535.1. Taxonomy (NCBI): domain Eukaryota; kingdom Metazoa; phylum Arthropoda; class Insecta; order Plecoptera; family Taeniopterygidae; genus Brachyptera; species Brachyptera risi. Next base: position 32,254,010 of record OZ023336.1, read on the forward strand.
TCTGCACCATGTTTTCATTTTTTTCGACTCATGTATTTTTTTTTTTTTGTGGGTGGGGGGGGGAGGAGGATGAGGTTAGAGGTGGCGCTAAAAGCATTGTCATTTCATCACTATTTTTCATTCAATTACAGTCCTTCTATCTACCTATTCTATCCGTCAAACCACTCTAACCTCTATCTATTGTTTTTCAAGGGACAAGGGAAAATAAACCATCCATACAGGAAAACGATCCACCTAGGAAAATTTATCATTGGTCATATGGAGAGTGGGGTTGGACTAAATGAATGATACAAGCAGGAAAACCATGGATGCACAGTGGTTTCACTGTATACAAAAATAAATACAGTGAAACCTCTATGCATCGTTCCCGGATCCATCGTTTTCCTGCTTGTATCACTCATTTTTTACCACCCTATACTCCCATATAATCAATGTTAAATTTTCCTGGATGGTTTAATTTTCCTTGTTCCTTGAAAAACGATGAAGAGAGGTTTCACTGTATGGCAATAACTTGTAAGAAAGGAATTAAGAACCTCAAACTGATGAACATAAATTTGGGGTCAGCTGCCGTCAATCTATGCGAAGAATTATCCAAATACAACAGTCGGCTCATACATACATAACGTTAGATTTAATATATCAAAACACCTTATATTAGAATTAGTTTGTTTTTGTGCAATTTTAATTTCGAATCTCAAATTGTAAATTGCAAATATCGTGAGATTCAGATTCCAAGAGCCCACGTGAAAGAATAAATATAACAATAAATATTCTTCTGAAAACACTTTCTACTCTGTAGAGGATTTCATGGACACTGGCTTTGGTTGAAAAATTTGAATCAATATTCAGAATAACTTGAAATTAGAATTAATTAAAGCTAGAATTATTTCAAAACTGTACTTATCTTGAAAATTGAAATTGATTGAAAAAATCAGAATTTTTGGTAGGCCTAGTCCTAATTAGAACTAATTTTGAAATGAAATGTATTTCCAAATTGAACTTCAAAATTGAACAAACATCAGCTATTGGAAGCTGATATCATCTGAAAATTGGAGTTCAAAATAATAGAATCTATTTTCAATTATTTAAATTATTTCAAATATTATTTCAAATATGTATTATTATCATTATTGTTAATTAAGAATGGATTCACTTAATATCATGTAATGTTATAAGCCACATTTATAAGTTGGTAAGTTGATGATTGTAAACTGCTAACCATTCCGATTTCCTCGGAAGAGGGTTGAAGGAACTATTGAATTAATAAATGAATAAATGAATAAATATTCTTTTGAATGTTTGATAAATCGTTTTTCAAGCGGAACCAGTTTTGTTGTAAGACCGACCTGCCAGCCAGCTCCTTGTCCAGGTACTTGGCGGCCAGCTTTGCTCCGCTGACCTCGCTGTGTAGCGCCAGCAAGGTGTTCCGGAGCGTTGAGTTCTCCTGTCGGAGCAGCCACACTTCGGTGAGGAGCGCCTCCGCATTTTCTCCTGCGCGACACAAACACACGGAGCGTCAGAGTCGATCCACAAGGCTCGTGATGTCAAGTTATACAATCCACACAAGTTGAATAAAATATTACGTTGGTGACGTCACGAATATTAAAAATAAATATAACTCAAAAGAGCGATATTTCCAAGATGCTTCTGTCTCCCCTTTCGTTACGAGTCGGAAGACTAAGATTGAAACATTTTCGAAATGAAGCTGTCGATTATTATTTTTATATTTACAACGTAGTAAGATGGTAAAGTAGTATGACTGTCGTTGAGATGCTACAGTCAAACAATTCTATATTGTCATCCTCAGCCATAGGTGAGTAACAATTAGTTTACGCCAAGTTTTCGCTGTTATAATAATAAATACCGTATTTGCGTCATCGCTGATTCAATACCTCAAATAAGTTGATTTTATTCATTATTATTTATTCAACAGCCATATCAACAGCTAGTTAATTCACCAGCTAGTTAATAGCTAGTTAAACGTGAATGTTTCTAGAGTTTCTAGAGCTTTGTAGAGTTTCTAGTTTCTAGAGCAGCAACTTGGCTGACTGAGGTACATGGGCGGCCGTAGCCCTTCGTCTAGACTTATCTGAAGAGTGACTTCCATCACTATTGGATGGTTGTTGCAATCACAGTGAAGAGAAGAAATAAACGAGAGAGAGAGAGAGAGAAAGAGAGAGAGAGGAAAGTATCCTATCTACATCGAAGAGTCAAAGAGATAATATTGTAAAAATATCCATAGCCTTAATTGGGGAACAATGATTTTGTTTCAAGTTTCGATCTTAAAAAAAAAAAAATTGTAAAAATGTCTATATTATTATGAAATCTCTTTGAGTAAGGTCAATACGTAGTCTAATTCAAGCTCAAGGTAAGCTGTCTGTTTGATCTACCTAAGATATGCACTAACACCAACACGACAGTCAACCAATACGATGTACGAATACGAATAGATGTACGTACATAGCACATATTTCAAACCACTAACATCTGTAGAGTGTAAAAGTGAATTACGTACTTGGAGAATCATTTAAGATGGCTTAGCTATGACTAGCGCTATTTTTGTATCATAATTTATATTGAGAGTAAGCTGTAATAACATTTTGGCTACGTTACAAGTCAGAAGGACAGTGCATTATGTTGAAAGTTTATTGGAAATTGAAATTACGGTACTCTCTCTCTCTATATATATACATATATATATATATATATATTTGGAGAAGTAAAATATACAGGTGTAGAGTAAAGAGTGCACTTCTCAGAATTTATGTTTTCAAAAACAAACTGAGAATGTTTTTTTCTCTGATGCTATGTGGGGAATTTCTTAGCGAATTCCCACTTTCTATCAACGATTTTGACTGCTTTAACTAGACTTAGGTCAGGTTGTACAAACTGATAGTTAATATACTGAGCCGTAACTAGCAGATTATTAACGTTTTTTATCTATGATTATGTATTCTATTTTTGCGCCCTCAACTCATATTTATATAGTTAATTGATATTTGACCAATAGTTTGTACAAACGGTTCTTACCAAGTTGGAAAAACATAGGATTTGAATAAAATTAGATTGCTAATTACTTATTAGGGAGGGGGGGGGGGGGGGGGGTAAGGTGTAAAACTTAATTCTCACCATTGGTCCGTCTCATTATGTTATGACAAAAAACGCAATTGCAAAAATTATTGCCCCATTTAACATGGAAGAAAAAAAAAAACGTGAGAAGTCGATATTTTTCGACCGGGCCTAACGAAAATCTCTCTTATGGAGAATAACATGTAACGCTTTTTCGAGCTAGGAACGTAGAAGAACTAAGATAGGTAGAGAAAAAGTGTTCCCACAAAATATCTGCGCTCGAATGTCATCTTTCGTCTGATATGTATAACATAGCTACTTATTTTCGCCATATGATTTCAATTGACTAACTCGCATGGCGTGTGGCTTTATTGTTGCAGATTTGATTTTACCAATGTCCCAGTAATAACCTTGAGCTGTCAACACTGCCGAGTACTATGACAGTTTGATGGCAGGTGTCTGAAGGGGGGAAAAGGACATTGGTTTATTCACAATGATTGTCAGAAACTTGATCTACAGACATTTGTACAACACTAAACTAAATAAAATCATATTCAGCGAATATTGGTCGTTCCAACACAGCCTATTTTTTCAAATTATTTTGTTGTAAATATTTGGAATAGCTATTTATTTTTATAGGGCATTTTATGTCATGACATAATGAGACGGACCAATGGTAAAAATCAAGATTTCCACCATATCAAAAATGTGCTTAAAAGAGAAAGAGAAAAAAAAGAGCTCAAAAAAGAGAGAGAGAGCTGACGAGTGGGTACGTACCGCTGGCGGCAGGCTGGTGGAGTGGCGAGCGCTGCAGCTCCCCCTCGAGCCGCTGTCGGATGTGCTGGGAGTTGGCGTCCTGCACCGACAGCTGCTGCAGCTGCTGGGAGTGCAGGCGCAGCAGCACGTTGTGCAGCTCCTGCTCCAAGGTCGAGTGGCGGGACTGCGCGTCAATCAGCTCCGCTCGCAGGTGCACCAACTCTGCCTGCAAACAAACAAACGCACTGTGTCAGTCGGGCGGTGCTGGCAATAGACACAATTCGGGCCGATTGTACACACTGATAATTATTATTATTATAAGATCTTTATTGCTGGCAAAATTCGACAGAGTGGTTCTTACATTTAACCAGTTTGAAACATTATTCACATAAACTACTGGAACAAAACTAAATACACGAAAAATACAACATAATACAGAGGGATTCGTAATAAGTGAATTGAGCATTTTTTTAATATTGGGTTTCAAGTTTTCAACAATGCACTGTAATGATAACTGAGATCTATTGGCATCAAATGAATGATTGATGAGATGTTGAGATGAAGGTTTCTTCGATAGTGGGAAGGAAGCGGTCGTGGCCTGTATTGTAGGAGTTATCCCAGCATTAGTCTAGACTACAGAGGGAAATCACGAAAAACCCACGTAAAGATGGACGGTGGTGGGGATCGAACCAGATCCGATATTACCCTCACCTACCGGATCACATAAAGCGAGCGCGCTAACCACTGCGCTGCATGTGGCGGTCAATTTTTTTCTAATTTTTTAAAAAATTGAGATCGAAATTTTGCGATACATTAATTGTTTCCGAATTAAGGCAAAGGATGAGTTCATAAGACCATTTAGAAGGCACTTTTCGGTTGTTTCAATACTTTGAGGTGGTCTTGTCACCAAATATGTAGGCCTAAATGCTATTGATAATAATTAGTGAATAATTTATTAACCAATTACGTTATCACCAATTAATTCGTCAATATAATATTCATATTTTTTCAACTTTTAGTTTTATATTGATAATACAATATAAAAATGTGACACTTGAATACAGATGAAGAGGTGAGGAGGTGACATTCACTAAATTTCTCGGGCAAACTAAAGTTCCACTGATTTATTGGAATGAGCTTGCCATGCATCACATCCCCTTGCCATCAAAATCTGAATAATACCAACATATAATCTATCCCACCTCGAATAATAATAATTGCAATTTATAACAATTATTCTATAACACAATTGTACATTTATGCTATATTTATGTATGCCACTGTGTTCTTTTGAATGAAGATATTATTATAATTACTACTTAATCAATAGTTTGTATAACCGGCCCCCAGAAGCCTCTTGAAATCCTGCATCCCCCTTTGATACGCCACTTTTTTTTCAGAGGTAACCTCCTGAATAACTAGGGAAATTTTAATAATTGAAAACTCACATCTCAAAGTTGAACTAAAGTACATTCACCCAACACTCACAGTGCGTGCCATGAAACCTATGAATTTGTCTAAAACAGCACATAAGAATAGATACGATTTGCATATTAGAAGTGAGTAGGCCTCATTTTAATGTTGTATACTCTCAATACATCAAAAATGTATTCAAATTAAAGGTCTTTAACTCTTTATAAACTGAAAGAAAATGTAATTTTCAATTATAAAATCTGAATATAGATTCAACTGAAAATTGAACATTTTTTTTTCAAACTTTCACCCTCATTTTTCAACCTAATTATGAACAACCAAAAACATTTCAAATGGAATAAATCAACATAAATAAACGCTAATTTCACATTTGTATTTCACCAAGTAAATATTAATATATAAAGCAGTATATAAGTATAAAGAAGCAAGAGCAGTCTCCAAGAGGAATGTAAAAAGTGTTGTTAATTACTGCCTAGAAGGACTTGAATTACCAGCCCATGTTGAAACAGTCTTTATGCCGAGTGCATCAGCACCAAGAGCATAGTTAATTACGTCGTTAACCGCAGATGATGATTGATAATGCTGGAGAAATTAAACTGACTGAAAGTCGTAAAAACGGGCCGAAAACAGAAGTATAGAAACAAAGAACGTCAGATGAGAAGACATTTGTACAAGATGAACTAGTATCTGATGTTCGGTTAAAAAAACGAAAAACACATGAAGGTTATTATGTATGAGTTATGGATATTGCATGAATGGCGAATCAGATGGGCCAGCTCTCAAGGCGTTCCCATGTCTCCATATTTATTTATTTTATTTTGTTCATTCATTTTCCTTTTCTTATAATCAACATATCACAATACACCAAAGTAGCCGTGGATAGGACTGTAAAACACGATGATTGTACTGGGATAAAACTTTTCAATAAATTACCTCTTAATATCAGGAATCAATTGGGACCAAAATTTAAGCTCGCCCTCAAATCGTATCTAATACAAAAGTGTTTTTATTCGATAGATGATTTTTTTGATAGATAAAGAGTGAAATTACAATATAATTAACTTTTTAAATGTAGTGAGCTAGGTGTGCGTATGATTCCATGTGACTATGTTGTTTTGAGTGTGAGTGTGTAATTGTTGTAGGCCTTGTTGTATCAAGTGTGATATTTTACTATATTTGTACCTTTCTATTTACATGTATCTCATATTTCAACGTGAACTGACGATGCCTAATGTTGTACACATACAATCTAACGAGACAATAAAAAATAATTATCATTATCATTATCATATTACGTGGAGCAATTGAGAAATAATAAGAAGAAAGAGATGATGAAGAATTGCATATGGCAAAATATGAGAGTAATAGTATCAAAAAAAATATGTTTTTAAAAAATTATTTGTAAAAATATAATAATAATGATGATGAAATTAATAACAACACATAATAAAAAGGAAAATATATTACAGAGTGCAAATAGTTCCCGCTTAGGTGATTTCACATATATATATATATATATATATATATATATATATATATATATATATATATATATATACATATATATATATATATATATATATATATATATATATATATATATATATATATATATATATATATATATATATATATATATAAATGATCATAAGACTTGAACCGTGCAGATCAAATGATTAAATACATCGTCTTATGAAGAGAATATTTGTTGAAAATGCTAATGAGTCAAATTTGATAATAACAAAGGTGGAAAGATAACTTGTATGTGAGAGTAATACTCGATATTTTTACAGCGTATTGTGACATAAAAATAACACGTACATATTGTGAATGTTTATTACTGATCGACATTGTTTTTAAGAAGATATTTCTCTACACGGTGAGAGGCATTTGCAAAACAATTTGTTCAACCTGGAAGTCACTGCGATCGTTTATATATTATGTTGACACTGAAAATGTTACGCTGTGAGTAGGTCCCCCTTGATGGTAGTCTTAATAGCTGGGATTCATCATCGTAAATCTAAGCGACAGTTTGTTTTTAATACACTTTTAATTTGTTTAATCCGCATCTATTAACGCGAGTGTTTACACAAGGTTATACGCTATGATTACGTATAGACATCAGTTTCATCAGAAGCCAAATGTAATTCTCATCCGCGTGTAATAAGAAGGTGAAGCATTTGTCAACGGTGCTAATATTATATTGATTCAAGGAAAGTTTTTTAATATTTATGAAGATTTTATGTTTCTATAATATTTATATGTAATATATGTAATTTATATGTAATTTTGTAATGTTCCAAATGTTATTTTGTTCAACCCTATTTCAAGTTTTATATTTTTTCTATTCAGTCAATTATCTCATCTTATTTTTGCATGTACTTATTTTTCAAATTTATTTGTAAATCTGTTTATTTTCATATTGACTGTATCTTGTAGTCAGAGATCAATAGAGGTTTTTTCTTCAAAAGCAATGATTTTGTATCAATGTTTCAATGGAATCGAAAAAAAAATGAGTTGAAGAAGCTCATATAATTTTTAATATGTCTCCTACTGTCTCCTATAAGCGTGGACAACCCTCCGAATTGTGGTCTCTCTTTCCATTTTCAGTCCAAATTTACAGTTATTGTTTGCCATCCCCTCAACTTTTGCCTTTGTAACTCAAGTATACACTATAGAAAACTCACAATCGCGGCTACATCGGTTTTTTCTACAACAATGTAAAAAATATGCATTTTATCCTAGTGCAAAATTAAATCAGTAAACAACGAATCGTATCTTCACTAAACACGTGTGAAAATATTTTTTGTTCCTTTCATCAGTCTGTATCAGATATTTTTTTTACACCTTGAACAATTTTTGCAACTTTTTAATCAATATAGGACTAATGACATGAATTTTAGCTGCCGGGTATGCTTTCTTAAGAGCCCGCATCTTAGACAGATTTCCAGGGTGCATTTTCGCCACATATATCTCAAGAACTACAAACACTACTGACTTGCGGTAAAATGTAATATATAAGTAATATCCTCAAAATTAGATATGCCTAATCGAAAATTGAAGAATAATTTTATTATGGAGCAATGATCTAATCAAAATGTGTCTAATTTGATGGTTTTCATTGCTTAATTCCCGGTTAACAAATAATAGTAGAAATAAATTACAAACGCATATCATTAAGTTCAACCTTGCTCATCAATATTTGAGATTCTTATTTGCCTGTAATTCTACAGTTTTCCCAATTTCCTAGGCCAAAATGTGTCATGTAACTAGATTTTGACCAAATTATGATATGAAAAACTCCCCCATCTAGCGGTGGTTACTGAAACTCTTTCAATATTACCCTCTTTTCACTTTTCAACCCACAACGAAACTTTTAAACGCACATCGAACTTGGGTCGAGCATTTTGAAGAGAAACATTCTCAGCTAAGATGCGGGCTCTTTAACTGGCATTTTTATATCTTTCAACATATACTCTCTGTAAGGGTTTGTGCGAGGAGTATTATTAATTATTTACAGGATTCGCAAGATATCCGATCGTTGATTGAAGCTCCTTTTTCAGCAAAATCTCATTCTTACAATTTAATTCTAGAGATTGTTTTTTTTTGTTTTACAAAATATTTAAGTTTCATTTTAAATATTTTTTTCCCATTTCAGATGTCATTTTCAATCAATAACATCTTAAATATATTTAAGTTTATTAATAAAATATGTAATGATATAAATAAATATTAAACAGAAAAGCCATTGCGGATACCACGAGTAATTTAGTCTAGCTTTCTTTTGAAGCCAACACAAATGATGACAGATTCAAGCAATTAAAATTAGAAATGAACCTTGCTATTGAAGTTAATTGGACGGTTTAAAGATGTCATTAGAATTAACAATGAACATTTGTGAGGATCAAGACATAGCGTTACACTGGAATTCTTCCTGACTCCTGCAGGACGAGTCCAGCAATTCCAGTGTTACCACACGGCCGAATCCAGGACCCTTATAGCGTCACAGGCCTGGCTAGCTCCAAGAGACTGAGGACTTTGATTTTTTTTTTTATACTCTCACGAATGTCAATGACGGTGGCGAGGACAACATTTTCAATTACAATAGCACCTTATTATACTAATATTACAATTTAGAAATATGAAAAATAAAAAAAAAATGTATTCTTATTAAAAAATGTGAACAATTATATATTAAATGATAGAATGATGAACGATGAATGGTAAGAAGAAACTAGTGTATAATTAATTATCTTTGTTCTTTTTGGCTGTTAAGCAATCTTCTTCTAAGAACCTTCGCACTCAAGTTTTGTCTCCCTGATACCATCTCTGCACTTAAACCATTCCATTCATTACCCGTTCTTCTCAAAAATGAAAATTTTCCCACGTCGGATCTTGCCCCCAAAACATCGACCTTAAACTGATGTCCTCTGCGATTTCTGTTGCTTTAGAGAACATAAATAATGTTCTCTAGGAGAGCTGAATACCATGACAATACGAGATAATAACAGAGTCACGGTCTCTTGGAAAACGAAAATGTGATCTTTTTTTTAGCCCACCTCAAAAGCAGTGCTAAGATTTCGTGCTAACAACAATGGAAATATACAAATACTGGGTATGTAATACTTTGCTCTACAGTGAATAAAAACCAAAATCCTCAATCTCTTGGAGTTAGCCATATATGCCTATAGGAGGTTATTCTAAGTGGCAGTCGAGGTAAGGGAGCAGAACAATATCGCACCAGGTAAATGCAGTTTTACTCCGACTCCGATTCTGGCTCCGAATTATATTATATAACTTGATTACTGATATTTTACGACAAACAAATGCCCGCTAGGCGGTCTGTAAGAAGCGCATATTGTGTCTATACATATTGTTCCATATCGAAGCCAAAATGTATTCATTTATGCTGGTTTAACGACGCGCTCTATAGTCTATTGATGACTACACGATCTTTCGGCGTCGGTGAATGATATATGAAATGATGGGATGATAAGATGTTTAGGTGTTTTTTAATAGAGGGAAGGAGTCGGTCGTGGCCTATAGTTAAGGAACAATCCCAGTTTTGACCTGAACGACAGCGGAAAACCACGAAAAACCCTGTCAGGATGGTCGACCATGGCGGAAATCGAACCCCGGTCTCCTGAATGACAGTTCAGTGTTATAACCACTCGACCACTTGTCTCAGTCGGCGATATTTTTGTTTGTTACATTTGGTAGACGACATATTTTTTTTTATGGATACAAATCTAATAATATTATAAAAACATTTCCTCTGATCCGGACACAAACCACACATGGCGGGCTAGCTGTCACTAGAGGAGAGATGCACAGCATTGGCAGGAGGGCATGGCAAGGCTCAACAAGTGCAGATGCCCGAAACACTGTGCAAGATGACGCATCCATCTGATGGCCACACCACACCGACGAAGGCCAGCCGTATAGGAAACGATTTATTTACAATTATCACGATGCCATCGAGTTAATGGAGTACTGATATAAACATCTTGGGCGGCAAGATATACGTCTTAGGTCGGCAACGTTGAAGCATTGGGTCGGTCAGGTCATCGGGCTTAACGACGCACTGTACTGATCACTGGATTTATTTATTTATACTGGGTTTAACGACGCGCTATGATGATAACTAAGGTATACTGGCGTCGAATGAATGATTGATGAGATGATGGGGTTATTAGATGAAGGTTTCTTAGATAATAGGAAGGATAGTGGGAAGGAACGGTCGTGGCCTATATTGTGGGAACCATCCTGGTATTAGCTTTGCCTACAGAGGGAAACCACAAAAAATTCCTGTAAAGATGGACGGTGGCGTGGATTGAACTAGTTCCGATATGGCCCTTCACCTCTCGGAGCACACAAAGCGAGCGCGTTATCCACTGCGCTGCATGTGCCGGTCTGATCACTGGGGATCTATTGGCGTCGGTGAGTGATAAGATGGTAGGATGATGAGAAGAAAGGTCATATTATTTTTGGATAGTAGGAAGAAGTAGGTTCTGTTGTTGAGGAGTTATTCCAATATCAACCTGAAGGGCAGAAGAAAAAAATCCTCAACTGTTAGGATTGTCGACTGAGGCGGGAATCGAATCCCCCGGTCTTCTGAATGACGGTTCAGTGCGCTAGCCAGTCAACCACCCGTCTTATAGTATTGTTTGTTTTTAAAACGAACCACTAACAGTTTGAGCTATTACTTTGGGGGGGGGGGGGGGGGGATATACGAATGAGTGGGTGGCCTGGGTGGCATGAGTGCTTAAAAGCAGTGTATTTGGCGGGGCTTGTACAAACACGCTACTTGACTTAAATGCCGAGTTATTTGTTGGATTACCACTAATGATAATGGTAAATAGATGAATAATACTTAAAAAGCGGAGTTCAAGAGTTTCAATATGGTTATTTCACTATAGTTTTATAATATATCCATATGATCATTTCATTCAGTTAGAGTTGGACATGAGAAGGGGTTGGGGAGAAATAGAAGAGTTGGGAGAAAGCAAAGTTTGAATGGGAAATGCGACGTCCACAAGTTATAGAAAAGTCGTGGGCATGGATGTGTTGAGAGAATAGTTGTAAGAAATGTGAACAAGTTGAAAACGGGTGGTGGAGAAGTGAGTGGTACACGAGATGAATGAAATGTTGGGGAGAAATGTGGGAGACATAATACGTGTAGGGGTCGGTCGGAAGAGAATGCTTCCATCGAGTGCATTTATGAATAGGCCTACATCTGTATATGTACATACAGTATATGTATATATATATATATATATATATATATATATATATATATATATATATATATATATATATATATATATATATATATATATATATATATATATATATATATATATAAATATATATATATATATATATATATATATATATATATATATATATATATATATATATATATATATATATATATATATATATATATATATATATATATATATATAAATATATATATATATATATATATATATATATATATATATATGTATATATATATATATATATATATATATATATATATATATATATATATATATATATGTATATATATATATATATATATATATATATATATATATATATACATATATATATATATATATATATATATATATATATATATATATATATATGTATATATATATATATATACATATATATATATATATATATATATATATATATATATGTATATATATATATATATATATATATATATATATATATATATATACATATATATATATATATATATATATATATATATATATATATATATATATATATATATATATATATATATATATATATATATATATGTATATATATACACACACACACATTCATAATCGTTCTCTCATCAATCGATGATCATAGAATGTGAACCTATTGAATAATTATACGGCCAACCTGCATATGAATTCTAATATAAGTTAGTATAGCAGAAAAATGATGAGAAAATGTATCTAAATAATCAATTTATCAGCAGTTATATTAATTAATCGACTTTAATGTTGAATGATTATTGTCAACGTCATCTTTTTTCGCTATCGCACGTCTAGAAAAGTATTCACCGCTTACAAGTATATGTTCCCAGAATTTGTCTATTTTTTCAGCCTACCAGCTATTTCTTCAATTGTTCCAACTTTATATCGAGTTCTTAATCATTTTAATTATTGTCTTTCGTGGAAAGAAAACGGAAGAATGCGGATGTAAATGTAAAAGCACTGACCATCAATCAGTATGAAACAGTGATGGTCAGTAGTAAAATAGAACAACATAATATCTTTGTAAATCTAAATAAAATATATTGCAACTTTTGACTACAACTATGAAGATTTCGATGTTATTTATTTACCCCATACAACAAGTTAATTTATAATATCCCAATGTATCATTATTAGAGAAACGCGTGAGACAACTTGGTTAACCATCAGATTAGCGTGCCAAAAATAATTAATCAAACTTTTATATAAACACACAAATTGTCACGTCGGTTTACCACATGTTCTAGCGTCTGTCCACATTATCATGAACTTCGTGACAGTTCGTCTTGCCAAGAGTAAGTAAAAATACTCTAGTAGCTACAAGTGTTTTAACCCCGTATAACCCGGGTATACCTCGAGTACTATTTATTCATCATAATCATTATTCGGGCGTGGGTTCAAGTCCAGGTTAAGGCATGTTTTTTTGACATCCTTTCACCGTTCACCAATTCATCGTTTCATTATCATCAGCTTGTTCGTACCTCGATCCCGTATAACCTAGCTGTTGGTGGGGTCGTTGAGCAGCATACAAAAAACGACTATTGGTTGCTCAACGACAAGTCATTATGGAGATACGAATGAGCGGAAGATGATCAAGGTTTACAAAAACCAATCGCCCATTTAGGCAATTCGAGTCTCCTGGGACGAAAAGAAAATCAAAAAGTCGACCCCACTAAGAGACAGTTATATGAATTTTAGTAAAGTATACTAATCAACTAACTATTAGTTAAAGTACGAAAATAACATATGTCACCAAGGGAGATAACAAGTTGATCTACTATAACTATTGCTTAATCCACCAAGTAGCAATTATTAGTAAAACTGGGCCTGAAAAAATAGCGATAAAAGTAACAGAATAAAAAATTGAAAAAAAATCCCAAAACACTAAAATTGAGAAAAAATTATGAATCTTTGTTAAGTACTAATCAGCTAACTATTAGTTAAAGTACGAACATAACGTATGTATAACCAAGGGTGATAACAAGTTAATCTACTAATTATTGCATAATCCACTAAGTATAGCAAATCGTAAAAACTATAGACCTAAAAAAATAGCGACAAAAGTAACAGAATAAGAAAAAAATAAAATATAGTCCGAATAGTGTGTATCGTGCAACTAGCTCGTTTTCTCGCCAGTGTGTTTGTGGATGCGGTTAGGCAATGCCACAAACACTGTTGCTGTACGGCCATGCGGTTATAACAGATACACATGCATACAACAATGACCACCCAGCTAGCTTGTCTTCCACGCCTGTTCATCGCGATACCTCTACTGACAACCAAGGTACAAGGGCACAACACATTCGGGGGTCCGACAAGACACTAACTCGGTCCACGACACGAATAGCATGGGTGTTAGTATAAGTGGCATGTACTTTAGCTGTATATATACATATCTTTAGTGAGGATTATGTCTTACAATCAAGATTGCTAAAAACAGAGAATAAAAATCAATTAATTGAAATATGAAAAAAATTAACAATCAACATATTTGAGAGAATAATCAAATAATAATAGAGCGAGGAACAGAAGATTGTTAATTAAATCCAGGAATAGTTGTATAAAGTGAAATAATATGATAATTTCAACTTTGAAAACGAAAAGTAAATGCGTAAATCAATAATGCGTATAGGCCTAGTATGTAGATGAAGATGTTCGTCATATTTTGTAGTAATAACAAGTGTATAGTATGTATATTGTAGAGATTCTTGAGCGCTAATTTTGTTTAGATCCGGTTTTACGAATCTTAGTTAAGTGTTAATCCTAATGAACTATCAGTCAAGATACGAAAATAAACATGCGTAACCAACGGTTAAAGTCTAACAGCCGTTTGGTCAGCAGAGTCAAAAAGTAATTTTGAAATTAATTCTACATTGGGGAAATTTGAGTAAAGCTTTATTGAACATGTGTATTCTTGAATTAAATTCACATCAGAAACACTGTCATATTTTTTTGGCCGAAGTTACAGCGCTTTAATGAAATATTAAGTTGCTATTTTGACTTCATTTTGGTGAAGAATCAACTATTTTTCCTCTTAAAATGAGTGTGATTCATAATTGAGAACGGGTACCTATATTTATTTTTGCATAATTCTATTTGTAACATCTTCATCTACAATAAAACAAGTTTTTTGATTGAATGTCATTACTTTTAGTATATTTTAACGATCTGTTGAATAATAAAAACGCATACAATTTGAAGGTTGTGTGTTAAATGATAGGGAAACATTCAGTATTTGAATCAATATATCTCAAAATTTATCTCGGTTAGCCTATCATCTGTTGGGATATTATTATTGAGCACATCAAAACGAATCGACTGACAAAAAATCATGTTTTTTTCATGACCATGAGGTAATGGAGGTTAGACCTTAACAAGTTAATCTGCAAACTATCGCTTGATCCACTAACTATCAGTTGGTGAAGCCAGATCTTATAGTAAATTTAATTTGTCATTATACAAGATTTACGGTTTTCGATTATGCAAGATTCATGATCATTAATTTTAATATTGTTGGTCTAACGATACAAACAAACACGTTCCGCGACACGAATAGCATAGTTTAGTTGTTAGTCGAGGCATGTGCTTGTACATTGAGTGCATTCAGTGAACCCTGATGGACAGTGTCAAAATTCCTCTTACTCAGCAGCCTGGATGCTAGGTTTAGTGACGTTTGTGGGAGGGTCAATTACTGGTAGTCCATTGGCAAACAATGATTGTAAGGTATACATCAAAATTACGATGGTGATACACAAATATACATTTTTTTTCATAAACATCGAAACGTGATACGAAATCATTGTTCCCCATTTAAGGCTACATGGAAGAAAGGTGAGATCTTTGGATGGGGTACCACAAGGGCGATCTTACCACCCCATTTTAATTATAAATAAATAGTAAAATAAATGATAGATATATCACTCGTCGTGAGTACGATGAATACGTGATACATGTGCATCATCGCAAAAACAGATGCACCAAGTCAATTCCAGTGCACTTTCAATGGGCATGTATATACAGGGACGTATCAATACATTTTATAATCATAAATTATAATAATTTTAAAATTAAAATTATAAAAAAACTAGAATTATAATCATTCCTGTACGAGATGAACCCAGTCTTGACTTAAACCCAAAATTCACAGTGGCTATGACCATGCTGCCAGTATACGATAATACTACTTTTCTACTGTTTTTTTCGGTATCATATTTTAAAACAGTTTTAAATCGTACAGGAATGCCCACCCCTCCTGGATCCGGAAATTATAATCGCCCGGGCCATTTACTAAAAAAAAAAACCCCCATCAAATAAGTTATATATTATATATATAAGTCAAATATTTAATAAATTTGTTTTGACCGTTGTTTTTAAAACTCTCTTTATTCATGGGACGACATCTCACAATACGAATGTATATACAATGGATATATTTCTTTTCAAATGAATATAACTTACGTTATTTATATATATATATATATATATATATATATATATATATATATATATATATATATATATATATATATATATATATATATATATATATATATATATATATATATATATATATATATATATATATATATATTGTGTGTGTGTGTGTAAAACTTCCATGGGCTGGTGCCCCTAGGAATTTTGTCGCCGCTTGAATATTTTGCACCCACGTCCCGGACCTCATAGACCCGTGCCTTAGTACGGCCCCGCCCATATTCATACGCAAGATCATCCACGTAAAGAAACAATCTGCATAATTCTCGACTTTCGTATAAGATCGAATTTTATTGGAACGTATTTTCTTGGACAATATTGGAAGCACACGTGATTGGAGGTATGTATCAGTAAAGATCAATTGATTAAAACTAGGAAAACGCTATATACGCGTTGTTAGACGAGTGGATAGTAATAGTATGTCGACTTCATTGCCAAACTTTTGCCTAAATTCGCCAATAGGGTAACATTTTAGTTATAAATGGGCAAAAACGGCTTCTATAGTGGTACCAATTTAGCACATTTCATGTTTTTTCTTCAAAATGGCTGACCCGATCAAGCTGAGAATTTTCAGAAATGTGTATCAAGATGTTATTCAACTTCACACAAAATTTCATTTTTTTTGAAAATAAAAATGTTTTAATTTTTTTTTCCGCCGTGTTATTCTAATGAGTATTTTTGAAATTTCTAAAATTCATAAAAATAAAAGTTACCACCCGATAATGCCACAAAACTATACAGATCTAAGCTAGATGAGGAACCATAATGAAAAAAAGTTTGAAGTTGATAGCTGTAGCCGTTTGACCTGTGGAGAACCGACAAAAAAACATAAAAAAAAAACATAAAAACGAACACCAATTTTTTTCAGTATGTCAAATTGAATCCTCGCTAAAGCTCGTCTAATGATCTATTTCGTGATAAATACAATTACAGAGAAAAAAAGAAGGAAGACCAAGATTTCAAGAAGAAGAAGATCAAGATGAAAAAAGATTCAAGATCTTCTCGACCCCACTGTGAATGTTTGAATTGTTTCCTAACCCTGGCATTATTATTACCTTGGGATTTATTGTTTGTTAAATGAGTCATCTCATTTTTAATTATTCTTCGAGGTGTTAAAATCGCCCTTTTGTTGCCCCGTTCAAACGATCCCATCTTTCATCTATTGCCTTAATCAAGGAACAATGGTTTTGTATCAAGTTTCAATGTTATTATAAAAAAAATATATTGGTATTATACCCTCATAATTACGTGATGTTAGTTCCACCGTGACCGTGAGTATATGAGCACTTGAGGCTTTGGCACGCAAGTTTTACCAATGCGTGCATCTACTGTTCTTCCTGTATTCACGAGGAGATGAGGCTCGAACCACCCGTGGGATAGTGGTGTGGGATAGGGGGAACGGTCGCTCGGAACCATCATCTCCCGTGGATACATGTCGGGTGTGGGCGCCCAACACACTTGACGTGAAGAAGGCACCATAAAGCCCACCCACTGTCAAGAGAGGGTTGAACTCATTTAGCTGGGGGTGGTTCATTATATCAGAATTTTAAAACTAATTATAACTGACTAAGTTTATAACAATTTAGTTGATGAACGGACACATTTCAACTATGGAGTATAATTATCAAGAATTATGTAATTATAATAGGAACATAGTTTTAATTGGGGAATAACGACTTTGTGTGAGTTTGGCATAAATTTCTATGGTGAGGTATCGATCGATCAATCGGAATAATCCTTATCACTCATTAATTAGAACAGCCGTCATTGACGGCCAGTGATAGGCGTGGCTTATCAGTAGGCCATCCAGATCCATATTTCATGTGGACATTTAGAGATACACCCTCATGAGCATTTTTTATTTTGTTTTGATAATGTGAAAAGATATAAAATCCCATCAGAATAAATTCGATATATTGTTCTCCGAAAATTTGTCTGTATTACAAAACCATATCTTTAACTCAAAATTCATCTCATAATGATCAAAAATCTGTCTACCAATAATTCTACAAAAATACAAAAAAAAATCTACAATGATTAGCTCATTTGAAAATCCTAATATGAATGATTAAATGAATGAAAATAATAAAAACGTTGTTAAATTGTTAATTCTACAAAAAAATCACAATAATTAGCTTATTTTAAAATGTCAATATTGATGGTTTTTGACAGTTCGATCATCATATATTGCATAATGTAAATAACCAATATCTTTCCGCAACTGTGACACAGCCTATGAGTCGGCTGGATTCTAGTGGCCAACCCGAGGGGTAAGAAACCGGCGAATTTGGTGTACACTTAATTTCAGATTTCAAGAAATTTCAGAGAGATTTCATGGGATTTCAAGAAGATTCCAAGGGATTTCAGGAAGATTTCATGGGATTTCAGAGAGATTTCATGGGATTTCAGGAAGATTCCAAGGGATTTCAGGAAGAATTCATGGCAACTGTACACTAAATTGTATAAGTTGTTAACCCCTCGGGTCAACCACTTGTAGTGAATCATCTGTCAATCATTTACTTTTCATCTCCACTCACCAAGTACTACTACTCGGTGAAGAGAAGTAAAAGTCTGTTTCTGTCGTTAATACCTATGCAATATAACACGGTCAACTGGCTTGACCAGGTAGCAAAGATACTTTTACTTCTGCTTCAAGCTGCACCTAAACATCGCACGTGCAATGTCAATCAGATGTCAACTACAAGCAGTTTTCGTCCAGTACAACACAACATGGGTGACCAGAATTAGTAAATTTTTTATAATGATAAACTTTACATCTGCTGTCAATGGATAGAAGTGATCATTGCCCAAGAGACTTAGTTCAAAGTGGAAGATATCAACATTCGTGTGTTTATACTGAAAGACTTTTTATATACGGCGAAAAATTATGGTCACAGACAGCGCAGTCCTGGTGTTGAAGTTCATTAGTTTTAAATAATTAAAATGGGGTGGTAAGATCGCCCCTGTGGTGCCCCGTCCAAACGATCCTATCTTTCATCCTTAGCCTTAATTGGGGAACAATGATTTTGTATCAAGTTTCGATGCTATTAAAAAAAAAAAGTAAATGGCGAGAAGAAGTTATTTGATCGATTTATTTGTACAAGTTTGAACGTTTACCAATAAGAAGTTTCCACACCCTGGAAGAACGTGTGAAATAATGGAAAGATGTTTGTACCTATTTGGACAGTATAGTCATTCATAAGGGATTGATATCGCCCATTTTTAGTGAGACCGACATCGTGGTCATTTCACCACTTATTTTTTATCGGAAAATCATGAAATTTGTCAAATTATTATATTACCGTATTATAATATTATGCATACTGTCATGTGCTTGGGAGATGGTTCCTGAAAGTATGTGATTCTACATGTTGAATGGACCCACACTTGTTCCCCTAATCCCCCCTCGATGATTGCCAATCACAAGCCTCCAATCAACCGTGCCGGTCAAAGGTCAAACGTCCAACCGTCCTAATACATCACCGTCGGCCACACTCTCAGGCCTATAAAACACCGAATATTTCTTTGCAGAAGAGGTCGAACATTTAACACATGGACACGATCAGTGAACTCTTCGACGCACGACGTGTGTTAATATTCATACCTTGTATGTTGTACCAGCGGCGTTAACACGCAATGTACAAAACAGAGTCGAATAAGGGGTGGAAATGTATCGTGTGAAACATAATTCATCGAAAAAAAGTGGCACTGGCTGTCAGAAGTGATGATAAAAGATCGAAAATTTTTTTTTGGGAGAAGTGTTAAATTGTGGTAATTTTACCACCCCTATTTCATATATGTTGATTGAGATGTATTAATGAATGTAACAAAATACATCCGTTTTTGAGAAATTGAAATGAATTGCGTGAACAAATTTCATCAAATAAATCAGTAATTTAGAAATTTGAACAAAACTCAAACAACCAAACACAATAGCTGAATGTGGTGAAATATTCCTATGAACCGAAGCTGGCGTTATCTAATTCTAACCCATGCATGTATATCATACGCTTCTTCCAAGTGGAATCGCTGTATAGGTTGTTGTAATGAGGGTCAACAATATTCCCAAAATTGTATGCTACAATCACAACTTCGTGTGTTCGCCCCAACTTTTATAGTTGCTATATACAATATAGTAACCTGACAAATATGCCATCTCTCTTCATTTTATTTTTATCAATATCTAAACTTGATACTTGATAATTGTAAACTTGATAATTGTTCCCCAATTAAGGTTCTCGATGGAAGTGAGATTGTTTGGACCGGGCACCACAAGGGCGATCTAACCACCCCATCTGATGTAGGCCTATTTTAAATAAAAAACAATGAACATTGACATCAGGACTGCGCTCTCTGAGACTATACTTTTCGCCGCAGATAAAAGTCTTCAAACCGGCACATGTAGCTGAGTGGTTAACGCACTCGCTTCATGTGACCCGGGAGGCACTGGGCATATCGGACCCGGTTCGATCCCCGCCACCGTCCATCTTTACATGGGCTTTTCGTGGTTTCCCTCTGTAGTCTGGGCTAATGCCGGGATGGTTCCTACAATATAGGCCACGACCGCTTCCTTATCACTATCCTTCCCTATACCTAAGAAACCTTCATCTCATCATCCCATCCCATCATCTCGTCAATCATTCATTCGACGCCAATAGATCTCAGTTATCATTATAGCGCGTCGTTAAAACCCAATATATATTTTAAAAAAAGTCTTGAAGTTTCCAAAAGTCCGGAACACGTACGTATAAATCGTCATTGTGATATATCCATACATACCAGCATCTCTATAAAATGAATAAATGAATACAAAAATCTCTCTCTCTTATATTCATTATTATTATACTGGGTTAAGACAACGCACTCTACCGATGAATGCGATCTATTGGCTTCGGTGAATGATATATGAGATAATGGTATGATGAGATGAGATGCTATTTTATTAGGTGTTTTTGGATGGGGCCAGTCTTGGCCTGAGGTTAAAGAACCATCCCAGTATCCACCTGAACGACAAAGGAAAATCACAAAAAGTGTCAGGATGATCGACCACGGCGGGAATCAAACCTCGCTCTCCTGAACGACGACTCAGTGTATTAACCACTGGGCCACACGTCTCAGTTTTATATTTGTTCCACGATTACCATTCAATAGACCGCCACTGGCCAGTAGTTTATTATTCCTTCCTCGTTCACTTGTTACATACTATGTTGCAACTACTATAGCGACATGTGCTTGAGTATTGTTCCTAGCCACACGCGCGAGATTCAGGTGCGACACTCCCGACCGCCGATACTATCTGATACGGCGAGACGTGCGAGCGAACATGCCCGCGCGACGCACGAGTGTATTATTAGTACAGCCTTGTTGATAGAGACGTATTATTGTGGAGGTGAGGGCATGTGCTATAATGTAGTTCTAAAAATGTTGTAGAAAGAGTAATGAGAAACTGAGACGGGTGGATCGGTCGCTAGAGTAATGAACTGTCATTCAGGAGACGGGGGTGTGTAAGGTGTATTAATACAATTAACATATATACCAAGGGATTCACACACAGTCCTATCTTCAGGACGTCTGAAGTTAAGATCATTTTAGTGAGTTAAGACCAACATTGGTCTTGAGTTAGAACCATTTTACTGAAATATAACTAATATTGGTCCTAACACAATGAAAATGAGCTTAAGACGTTCTAAAGATAAATCTGGGCCTATGGTCAATTCAGCACACATAATTTTTCGCGCCCATTTTACTCATACCAGTTTTTTTTTTAGTAGAGTTAACTTAGGTTAGGTTACTGTATAACATGTCGGTAACTAGAAGTGACAGTTTTTCTCCTCTGCAGGCATGAAGAAGAGAACCAGATCCCCAATATCGAGCATGTGTCCAGAATAAGACAGAGAATCGCCAGGAAGAACGTTGGGAAATATTCAATCGTTAACAGGACTATTGAAGACTGGAATCAACTAGGATATATTGAATTTTTTTATTTGTATATTGGGTTTTAACGACGCACTATACTGATGGCTACGATCTATTAGGGTCGGTGGATGATGAATGAGATGATGGGATGATGAGATGAAAGGCTAATTGAATTTTTATATACATATATATTCTATATATTATATATATATTTTATATTATATATATATTTTATATACATAAACGATCCTATTTTTCATCCTTAGCCTTAATTGGGGAACAATGATTTTGTTTCAAGTTTCGATGTTATTAAAAAAAAAAAACATATATATTTTCTCCTTAGGTTATAGTGGTTAATTTCACTGTCTGAATTATTAATTATTATTTTTCCACCATGATGAGGATATTTGCCACCTGTATTTAATTACAAATTGCAAATTGAATGAACTGAGTACATGCGACCTTTTCATTTCGTGGATGTACGTCTGAAAAAGAAGTGATAACGTCTAGAAGAGAGGTGAGAAAAGCGAACAAGACAAAGTGCTAGACTATGTATGGGTGGTATACTGATTTATTTTAGTGGAGTATGACACGAAATGGCTGGCTGCCATTCCGAGATACTCTTCCCAGATTGATTCCCATTACCACACCTTTTAACAAGTCGGTTTTAATCTGTACAAGTGAAGGGAAGGAGGATAAATCCCGAGTATGAGGAAACGCGAGGGAAAATGCCAAGTACTTTAGGGGAGCAAGAATCTTCCATTATAGCTATGAAACTGGCCGGATGTTCTTTAAATATTTTGATTGATTACTCAATGACAGCCGACTAGAATTTTCTGGTTTATTTTATTGAATATTCATGGAGATGTTTTGGACAAAATCTGTCTTGAGCTACAGAATCATCGTGAGAATATGTACACATACTTCTCACCAAATGTCCATGCAATTACCTACATTACAATCATCCACATCGAATCTATTTCATCTCCTATCTTGTCCGTACTTGTAATCTGTGCATATTGTACGGCTCATTCATTGCCTTGGGCCCGGTATTACCAACGTGGGAGTAGCTCCAACTGGCAGATAAAAGTTATCATCACCATGGTTACCTGCGATATTTGTTTTCACTAACTCTCAGATAACTGCTAACTGGACTTGGTAATACCGGACCTTAATCATGTATATACGTTTCGTAACTGTCGTGTAAGTGATCACTGAACTGTCCGATGTATAAATATGTTTTTTACAATTTTAGTCTATTTTGGGTATAAAGACTCATTGTATCGGGCTTACTGATGACTAATATATATTGGCGATTTAAAAATATATGATGATACAATATATGTTGTGGTATTTAGTGCCTAAATTACCAACGTGAGAAAAGCTTCAACTGGTAGTTTGAAGTTGTTATCACCATGGTTACTTATGCTATTTGTTTTCACGATTTCTCAGATAAAAGCTGACTGGATTTGGTAGCCGGGACTTGGTAGAAAAATTTGATAAAGCCCCAGTATTACCAAGTCTAGTAAGTCTTCATTTGGTAGTTTGTGAGAAGGTATAACATGGGTGATAACAACTTTAAACTGCCAGTTGTTAGAAGTTACCCTACATTGGTAATTCTGACACTAAATCATACAATATAAAATCACGTGAATTTTACTCTATATATATTCATGAATAGTAAATCAAAGATAGTATGGTTCTCGACATAAACAGTGTATACATGAATAAGACCCCATACACTATAAGGTACACGAGGGCAAATTATACAATAGAAATTAAAGGAAGCATTCGGACTAGATGACATTAAAAAAGGCGTACGCACAATTTATTATAATAATAGCATACAGACCCCTATATCTATTAATATCCCGCATTGCAACTTATACACGCAACATTAACAACATTAATAACAGAACCAATATCAACGTGTGTATCTATATTTAAACCGATCGGCATTTTGTGGTCGCGAGTGGGAAGCACGGCGTCTTGGCGTGACTAATTGGTAGGAGGTTGACGACGACACTGATGGGTGGGTGTGGTCGCACTCTTCAATCAAGACTCGAACCCCAGCTCTGCCTCATCAGTACATTGTATCGCGTCACGGATCTGCCAGCGACCAATTAGAATATTAAGTCGAGCCCGCCGGCAGTGATACAGCTTCGAATACGATAAAACGTACAGTTCAGGTGGTATAAGATGGGTCGCAGTTCCGACGAGCAACCGCAAGGGGGGCGTGGTCATGAAAACTCAAGAGATGTGTAACACGTTTTTCCGCCGTCATTCCGAGTATCTGTTGAATGTTGTAATAAGATAAAACTTGGGCCCTGATTCACAAATAGTCCTATCTTTAGGTCGTCTCAAGTTGGGACCATTTTACCAAGTTAGGACCAACCTATATTGGTCTTAATTCAGTAAAATGGTCCTAACTTAAGACGTCCTAAAGATAGGACTCTGTGAATCCGTGCTCGCCGAGAGCTAGAGTCCAGAGGGCGAATTCAGGTAGACTTTACTCTCTTAAATAGCTGTCTTATCGTAAATATAAGACAGAGCTAATTCCAGTACGTTTTTGATGTCGTATATGACCATTTACGATGTGTAAATTTAGGCGAATGACTGTAGCTGTCATATTAAATTTACGCTAGCTTAAATTTAAGAGAGTAAAAAAGGTACCTGAATTCGCCCCCAGGACTCCAGGTAGTAAGATGGGTCGCAGTTCCGACAAGCAACTGCAAGGAAGGCGTGGTCATGAAAACTCGAGAAAGGTACACATTTTTCCACCGTAATTCTGTCGAATATTAGAAGTGTTCCTTTCCAGGCAGTTCATGGTGTATAGTGGTGAAAAAGTGTCATTTTAGCACGAGGGTGCTACATTGCTTTACTGCTAGGGTTTGGAACATCTCAGGAAATTTCTTCCAGCCTAATGTATAGGCCTACATGCTCTTGGCAACGAGCTCACATGAGACGGATTAATACCTGTCAGCCACAGGTGATGGATTGTTTTTTATATTTTTTTCTGCCGTGAGATTGTCTCTTCTTTTCTAGCTTTGACCGGTTTGGAGTCACTCGGTTTGCTGCAACATGTCTCCTTGGCGCTATGTTAACACCAAGTCAGTGAAATACGATTGACCTGCCTGCTGGTACTGGTGGTCATATTTGAAGCTCGAATATTTAAAGCACCGATACAAAGACAGAAATAGCTAGAACTTATGTGAAGGAAATTTAAACTGTATGAACCTACTGCGGTCATTAATTCATGCAAGCAACTTATTCATCAGTAACAAAATGAAGACGCTCAAGAATTTAATTTTGAGAATAGAATAAAACACAGTATGTGTGTTTCCTAACGGACTTGACTGAAATTTGTGACATGGAAGAAAAATAGGCCACTTCAGAATATTCAATATCATACAAGTCTTTCAGACAGCAAATTTTCTTACAATATGCCCTCTCCAAAATACATAAATACAGCATTTCATCAGGTAGTATATGTATATTGTTAATTTTTATATATATATATATATATATATATATATATATATATATATATATATATATATATATATATATATAAGCTTATATATATATATATATATATATATATATATATATATATATATATATATATATATATATATATATATATATGTATATATATATATATATATATATATATATATATATATATATATATATATATATATATATATATATATTGGGTTTAACGACGCACTGTAATGATGACTAAGATCTATTGGCGTCGGATGAATGATTAATGAGATGAAGGTTTTTATGGGTAATGGGAAGGAGAGTGGGAAGGAAGCGGTCGTGGCCTGTATTATGGGAACCATCCCGGCATCAGCCTAGACTACAGAGGGAAACCACGAAAAACCCCTGTAAAGATGGACGGTAGCGGGGATCGAACCGGGTCCGATATGCCCACTGCCTCCCGGGTCACATGGAGCAAGTGCGTTAACCACTCAGTTACCTGTGCCGGTAAATTATTATTCATGAGCAATATATAGTATATATATATTCAATCAAATTAACCTAACATCAAGCTAACAGGCATGAATACATGTTAGCAATGTGTTCTAACAAACTCCAGCTTCTCACGATGGTGCCGTCATCCTTCTTCTTAAAACATCTCGACTCTATCGTGCAATGAAACCGCCAACGAGCCCAGTTTTCTTGCTCTCTCGCACTTGCTATCGGCCAGTGTTCACGTGCATTCTTATCGGGCTAGATCACCACGAAGATCCACTGAGTGGTAATTGTCCGCCTAATTAGTCCAGTCTAGTCTTGACTGGATTAGGAGGACAGACACACGACATCGAAATTAACCACTTATTGACATGCAGGACGCGTTTTGGATGCGTTATCTTTGGAGATGCCCGTGTAGCTCTAGACGTCAGTCTTCGAAAATATGACCACCTCTTTATTTGTATACCTAGCACACTATGAAAAGCATGCTCTTTTTTTACCAATAACATCGAAACTTGATACAAAATCATTGTTCCCCAATTAAGGCTATACTCTGAATACATATATAAGAAAATACATTTATAATATTCTAGTATACTCTGAAAATAAAACTTGATGGAAATGGATATGAGATTTGCATTTCATTTCAGGTGATACCGACTGAGCAGTAATCGTTTTTTTATTGCAATGAATCGAATTCTTCAGATTTGAAATCAAACTCTTTGACACAAAATAATAGAGGACAGAGGTTCATTTGAATTTCAATTGATAAATTGGAATACTTCAAGAACATGAAAACTTGGTCAATAGCTATATGCCATTATCGGACAAAACTATACCACCGCTGCCTCACCCACGGAGGTCCTAGTGATTATCCCACCACCAGCTAGGTTATTTGGGGTACAAATGAGCGGAAGATGACGCTTATGCAAAATATCCGTGCCATAAGCGGTACTCGAGTCCAAGCGAGACTTGACGTTAGTTTGCTGGGCACATCCTTAGCTATAACCTCAACACATCCTTAGCTGCCTGTAACCGAGTCAGAAAGGCGGTAATGCATCACCCTCTGCAGTGCGTACACCAGGACTCAAACCCCGGTCGCCCTACTGTACCAATTCCTTTACATAGTGACTGAAGCAGAAATTGAACGTTGGTTCAACGTATCTATTTAGGACGTCTTAAGTTGGGACCAACATTGGTCCTAACTCAGTAAAATGGTCCTAACTTGAGACCTATATTGGTCCCAACTCAGTAAAATGGTCCTAACTTGAGACAAATATTGGTCCCAACTCGGTAAAATGGTCATGACTTAATACCAACATTGGTCCTAACCCAGTAAAATGGTCCTAACCTTATGACCAATATTGGTCTTAACGGTAAAATGGTTCTAACTTGATACCAACATTGGCCCCAACTCTCGTTTTGCTAAAACTGGACATTGCCAAGATTATGTGTGTGAAAAAGTGATTTTTCAAAAAAGTTTGACTTTTTCTATTCTAAATTTTTTTTCGATTTCGAGCAAAGTTCAAAGGCTTACTTTCGGACAGGGGCAAATACCAATATTGGTCCGACTCAGTAAAATGGTCCCAACTCAAGACGCCCTGAAGATTAGAATCCGGGTCCAGGACTCGAACCCGGGATCTACCCCGTGTACACCACCCCGCGTTGTGTTTACACCTGGCCTCGAACCCCGAGCCAGCGCGCGCGCGTGAGAGAGAGAGAGAGAGAGAGAGAGAGAGAGAGAGAGAGAGAGAGACGAGCAGAGATCGTGGCAGACAAGCCGAGACCGCGGGTGAGTCAGCCAGTCAGTCGCGCGCTAACCACGATGCAAGACGCATGTCAGTGAAACGTGTGCACTTGCTGACGTCACACGATGGCGGCGTTCGTTACAGCCAGGAGGATACCGGCGATTGTGATCGTGTACCTCGCGTGCTGTTGTTACCTAGTGAGGACCAATCCGGTGGCGGCAAACAAGCAACAGGTAGGCGAAACTACGGTGTTTCCCGCCACCCCCCCCCCCCCCCTGACAAATGTCGGTCGTGCGAGTGTAACAGTGGGGAGGGACGTTTCTGTCATGAGAATGTTGATACGGAAATTACGCTTTCAAATTTTCTTTGTGACTTTTCTTTTTCAACTTTTCTTTCTCTGTGTCGCTGACAGCATTTTGTCACACGTAATTTCATTTTCATTTTTCATTTTTTTTGGTTATTTATATTGGGTTTAACGACGCATTCTACTGATGACTACGATCTATTGGTGTCGGTGGATGATTCGTAAACAACAAGGAATAATATACTACATTGTCCGATTTACTCAAGTGTAATTTGATTGAAATGTTTGCAATGTGTGGTATAATGTGTATACTGGGTCTCCTTACTCATTTGTATTTATTTTATTTATTTAAAATTCATTTTATTCTTAGAATCAATATAATACAGGTATGAAGTGAACAATTCAAAAGTTACTATGTAAGAAGCAATTCACGAAGTAATTCTTCTCGGTAATTGTTATTTGTTACCTGCGAATAACTGATTTAAATGATGAGTTTAGATAATTATGTGTAAATATTTGCGTAAGTACGAATGAGACTTGGAGAGGAGCTTGTTTGGAAATCACGTAGTGAAGTTATTTGTTTTCTGATAGCGTTCTGTTCTGTGAACAAGAGATCTTGGTATATCAGTGCAGGCATGTTGTCGCGAACACACTTACATCGTTATAACGTCATGCATTTTCTTCTGATGGGATACACAGAAGAAACAATGAAAACGTATGAAATCGCGATCGAATTATTATGTAAAATGCGTGTGTAAAAAAGCCCAGCCTAAAATGTTGTACTTTGGTGAAAAATCAGCCTAAAACGTAAATATTTAGAAATGTGTATAATGAGATTTTTTCAAGTCAATTTTCTTTTTGTGGCTCTTGAATTAACGAAATGTATCATTATTATTACGACAAATTCGATCGAAGAGTTTTGAAAATTTCTTCAATTACATTTTATTGGATACGTTGAATACGTTGAATAGTTTTTAATCCGATTGATAGTTGACGTTTACGTTTTTGAAGAGATATTTAGTGAAATGTAAGAGAAATAAAATGGTCAATATATTCAATTTACATATAACGAATGATATTCTAAAGACATCCAACAATATTGCAGTCAAAAAGTAAAAAAAAAATGTCCTCAAAATTGCATTGAAAATACGTAAATCATTCCCAATCTGTTGATTCGATTAAAACACGTGCTTTAGAAGCTCTATCTTCATTGACAACAACTTTCACGACCCATAAGATTTCATGCAAAACCGAGTTATATGTCCATGTTGAAAAAAGGTATATAGACAACTATCTTTCATAATTTCTGGAACAATATATTAGTTTTAATTGAAAATTAAGAAATGAGACGGATCCATTGCTTCTTGTTAAGAGGCTACTTTACATCTCACAACCCATGAGTGAAACCTGCAGGGAACGAACAAAACAGGACAAAAAGCGTCAATACAGGCCTTTAGCTCCCAACAGGTGGGTAAACGGTAGCACCAATAAGTCTAATTCTATTTGCAATGATACAACAATGAGTATATCTAAGCCTCGACGTTCACTAAAAATCATATTTTTCTATTAAATTACTCTGAAAAAATCGTGGAAACAATGAAAAACAGGTGGAAACATGTTGATTTTTGACAATTATTTGAAAAGGGTTGAAAACATACAACGAACCAAAGCTCTTCGTACGAGCACGTATTGAATACTATAGAGATCATCTAACCGAAAACTTTAAGTCAATACGATGATTGGTTTTCCGTTGCCAACTTGGGCCCCGAACGTCTGCAATCAAGCCGGTAGGCAACATGTAAAGAGGCCTCTTAACATGATATCGAACTAAAAACAATGTGAATATGTAATGCAGGTTGCCTATCGAACCTGACGACGTCATTGGTGGTATTGCTCTCGAAATGTGGGTAAAAACACATCGGATAAGGCAACAGCCCAACACAATGTTTCTTGCCTCCACCGGGTCTTAGATTATAGCTATCGCTCCGGTGGATCGCAACGGCGTACCAGAGTTACACAACCAGCCATATACGAGAAACCAAAAATGTTCTGTTACCGCGATATACAGATTAAATTAATTTTTTTCCATATTGCTCTATGCGTCTAACATATGGATGATACTTGATAATTTTTCCATGCATAAAGACATCGCAAACATGAGCGCGGGGGGGGGGGGGGGGGGGATAGCTAATACTGGAATAAAGATACTACCATGAAGAGGGAAGAAGGGCTTGGCGTGAAATAATTCCGTAAGAGATACAATTTCGGACAAATTGATTAGAGCACAGAGGAGCTATGGTTAGGGTTTTGTGGTCAGGTTTTGATCGTTTCCTCGAATAGGCACATCTTCTTACTAAGTGAACACGCCAAGCAACGTTCATTCTTGATAGTATCTCTATTCCATCATTATTATTATTATTGATATTTAACGGCGCGTCAACATCTCAGGTCATTTTGCGCCGGTCTCTATTCCAGTATTCGCTCTTCAGGCGCCCCAAAAACTGCACGTTCTCCCGTAATTTTCTCGCGGAGCGCTCTTCTTCCGACTACAATGCAGTTTTCTTCGGAGAATTTACTCGCGCAAATCGGAAAAAGTAGTACATTCGGTAAACAAGTAAACATCGAGGATTACAGTAGTCTGATTCACAATATAATCTGAACTTTAATCACGCTAAGACCTGAAAGATCTCACAATTAGCTCGCATGTTTTTTTAGATCTGGAGAGAGTGTATTAGAAATGAGCATGAGTTGCGTATATTCATCTAGCTATAATCAAGGATGTGAAAGAAACGAATTAAAACCTAGATAAAATATATATATATTTTTTTTAGTAACATCGAAACTTGATACAAAATCATTGTTCCCCAATTAAGGCCTTGCATGAAAGATGGGATCGTTTGGACGGGGCACCACAAGGGCGATCTTACCACCCCATCTTGATCAGATAAAAGACTTTCAGTTTCCGAACGTCCGGAACACATTATGACTGTTTCTGTGATATGTATCCGGACACAAAACACACGAATGTTGATATCTTCCACTTTGAAGTAAGTCTCTTGGGCAATGATCACTTCTTTCTATTAATAGCAGATGTAAAATTCATCATTATACAAAATGGAAAAAGAAAAAAAATGAGTGATAGGCCTATAATGCTATAATTGGGCCTATCACTCTACTAATCAAAGGTCGTGTCCAATTAGTACTTCATCCAAGCATTTGCCTCGAGGACTGTGGGAAACCACGAAAAACTAAGTCAGGATGGATAAAAAAAGGTGTTTGTTGGTTTAAGCTTTTTCTTTACAGTATGTAAGAAACATACACTATGTAGGTATACGTATGTATCCTATACAAGACAGACAAACCCTATACACGAGAGACTTCGCACACTCCGACAGAGCATGCACGACTGCGGAAAGTTCCTTGTTTATATGTGTTTTCCAACACGTTTTAAAGGAAAAAATCACTAATTACTTCGTAGATAAATAATATTTTTGTTCTACAGTCTCCACTCAATCACCAGTTGCATTGGTGCTTGCTGCCATGGGGTATGGGTGGGAGGGAGAGGAGAGAGAGAGAGAGAGAGAGAGAGAGAGAGGGAGAGAGAGAGAGAGAGAGAGAGAGAGAGGAGAGAGAGAGAGAGGGAGAGAGAGAGAAAGAGAGAGAGAGAGAGAGAGGAGAGAGAGAGAGAGAGAGAGAGAGAGAGAGAGAGAGAGAGAGAGAGAGAGAGAGAGAGAGAGAGAGAGAGAGAGAGAGAGAGAGAGAGAGAGAGAGGTGAGCAATAGTATAGTACTGCGAACAAATTGAATGTTCAATCGGATCACCACACTTGCCAAGCCACTTGGCACTAATCCACTCAAATTAGTCGACTGTCGCATTGTTGGCATGGCCTATGACTTGATTGAACTTCTGTCTCTAGAATATTCGTCCGAATTTATGACTTTCTTAAAGTTTTTTTTACACATGATACGTATCGAGTTTATGACAGCTCTTGAGATTCTTTTTTACATCCTCAAAAAACATACTGATGACATGTTGGGCTAGCTGCAACAAGACTTGAGAGGAAACTGAATGCAATTAGGATGTTATAATTATTTATCATTTGACATAAGTTTATACGATTGTACATATTTTTTTTTTTTTTTTTAATTTTTTATTCGTGTTCTCCACAAAGATTTCAGTACAATTTCGTAGACCCGCAAAGTTACAAAAAGTTGACTTGTCTGCGGGTAACATTCTACTAACATTCTATACATAGGAAATATAAAAGAAGAAAGAAGAAAGAAAATAATAATAATAATTTTTATTATCGCAGACTGGACAAACAGTATGATATACGTCAAGAATTATATAATAAATGCAATGAGCATTTGAATAGAAAATCATAAGTTCATAAGTGCTTGTAGGCAGCAAGGACTAGGTCAATATTTTGTATCCACTTCTTCACCATTTTTAGGCCTGAAGATGATAGTAATAATATATTATTTTTAAATATAATGATAATCATTGGTATTATTATTATTAGTGACAAAATCTGTATGTAACGTAATTTTTATAAATCATATATTTAATTACAATCTATATTCTCTTATATATATATATATATTTAAAAATCATCAAACCCGATTCAAGTGCTTTTTGGATACGTCAGCAATTGGTGTATTCATATATTTTAAATCCGTTATTTGACGCAAATGTTATAATTCACGAAATTCTTTCCTATGGAGAGATGTGACGCGATTTTGTTCAATTTACAAAAGGTGTGCGTTGAAATTTCGATGACACCCATATTTCCACACAAACAATTCGCATTCTCTAACATTCTCACCTAAATCCTCTCTCCTGTTGAACTCTCGCGTGGTTTGAGGGTGGGTGTTTACCAAAACTTCTGCCAACAGCCGCAGATATAAATACCGAACACTTAGACTTGCTCGCTACAACATCAACACGGTCGACCGGAGATAATGCAATTCTAATAATAAGCGTTTTTAAATAAATCGAGTAAATTATCGATACACGCCAGATTATGTGCATCCAGAAGTCACAGCTAGTATTTTTATGGGTCGTTTATGTGATAAATTATCCACTGTCTGTTTGCCATGTGAAAACGCGGGAAAACTTCCAAGATGTATTTGCTGTATATAGACAATCAGTGGCGACACACGAACGAAATTATGCGTGGGCGATTTGCGAAAAGTCTAATAATTGGTTATTGACGGGCACATTGGGTCACAAATGGTGGGGGATGGATATTTTTTGTATGGGATTCCAGTTCAGGCGTCTACATCTTTGGTGATGGTGATGGTCATTTTTTTGCTTGACGACACCATTACTGAATTATCATAACTGGAATTTGGGGGTACGACTGAGTCGATGATGAAAGATTGATATGAACCTGGGAAAAACTGAAATTTTACGCGAGTTTTTTTTTGTATTGTTATTACTTTTTTTACACACAAAATGATTACACTGAACAGTCAAATCAGATCCACCATGTCTTCAAAGGAGACTTGACTCTGCGAGAAAAAAAAAGAATATTATAATCTGTGTATTATTATTTATATTATTTATATAATTTATATATTATTATTCGATCCCACAATCAATTATACAATCCGAGCAAGCACTGGAGAGAAAAATAAGATGGGCACGATGATTTAGAATCATAGATACATATGGTAATTGAAAAATGAACGATTAAATTGATGATGACTTTGTATTTGATTTGATACTCATTACTTCCAACACGATTTTGCGATGATAATATATTCAAACTACAAAACAAAAGGTAAAATATCTTCAAAAATGCAAGCATCATCAGCGTCAAAATTTTTGTGTTTGACACCGACAGAGCATTTCCATTTCATCGGCTTTCACATTTCATTAATACAACACTAACAAATTCAATTTCTCTCAAATTACATACATTATTTATCCCCAGTGGTGGTCGAGGCAGAGCCCCTCTTTACTTTGCCACAGCGCCGCCACTGTTCTCCAGCGCTTGACAGTAAAAACCATCATAAAACCGACTGATTGGGTCCGCGACCAGGGATGCGTGCACACCGCATGCACATATAGAGATGAAATATAGTTCACGCCGTAAAACACCTGCGCATGATGTTGCTCGACACGAGGCTATAGAGGTTGTCAGTGGTACATATGGAGACGAGCAAGTTGCCTTGCATTCAGCGCTGAAGTGGAAGTAGTTTATGTGCACAAACAACACAATAACTCCCCCATCCAAGTTATAGAAGTCATTCACAATAGATAATATAACTTTTCCAATCAATAACTTTTAAACGATCCATATGTTAATATACATTATGATTTACAATAGCTTTACAGAAAGACATTATCTACAGATATATGTGTCGATGTATTACAATAATCTTTTTGTTGTTAATGTACAGAAAAAAACTGCCTTCCAAGCTATTTGATAAATTAAATAAAAATAATAATAAATTCATTATGAAAATGAAATGACGACTTAGAAGGGGAAGCAATAATACTTGTTTCAACGCATGAATACAAAAGCTGAATTTCACAGTCAGTTCTTACCAATTTGCAGGTTTTGATCATGAACAAATGATTGGTAAATTACAATTTCGACGTCTATATTTATTGTTCACAAGTTTTAACAAGGTGAAATGTTGGTAATCTTGAACATATCGGACATGGAATTGGTACAACTGAGATGCAATAGGCGTACATGACAGAGTTACTAAAGTGAGAAAACTTACAAACATCGTGCAAGGATATTTTGAAATAAAATCATAATTATTTCCCATTTCAGCAAGACTACAAGAGCAGAGAGTTTGCATTATCGTTGTTGACGATTTCAACAGTTGAACCTTGAATTTCATTTATATCGTGTTTAACGACGCACTGTGATGAGGACTGAGGTCTATTGGTGTCGGTAAATTGTAAATAAGGTGTATGTAAATGAGATGAGAGATGTGATGACAGGTGATGTAAGGAGTTTTGGCCAGTGGTAAAAATGAAGCGGTCGTGGTCTGTTTTCAAGGGAGCATCCCAGCATGCACTTCAACGACCGAGGAAAGCCACAAGAAACGTTTGTCAGGATGGTTGACCATTGCGGCAATTGAATCCCGGAACGACGGTTCAGAGCGCGTACCGACTGATATGCCCAGCGCAGTATCTCTCTCTCTCTCTCTCTCTCTCTCTCTCTCTCTCTCTCTCTCTCTCTCTCTCTCTCTCTCTCTCTCTCTCTCTCTCTCTCTCTCTCTTGAATGCTCAAATCAAAGAAAATATTCGAGTTTCAAATAATTATTCAGCGGTATAGTAGGCACCTAACGAACAATTAATCTATTAATTACGTTTTTACACAAAATCAGAATTCAAAAATTGGAACTGTTAAGTAGTATGAACAAGTGAAAATACCGTGTAATTTGCGACTCATACAGTAATTAAGTCAAGTTAATTGGTTTTAAATAATTAAAATGGGGTGGTAAGATCGCCCTTGTGGTGCCCCGTCCAGACGATCTTATCTTTCATCCATAACCTCAATTGGGGAACAATGATTTTAGATCAAGTTTCGATGTTATTAAAAAAAAAAGAAAAAGTATCTCGTTACGAGTATTCGTTATAACATTGACATGACATGCAAGTCTATTCATTTATTTCTTGTATTGAATTGGCTCATCTATTATATTTCGTCGATAAAGGTGGTTTCAAGAATTATATTCGTTATTTGAATTCCCCCCCCCCCCAAAAAAAAACATTCACAAACATTTATTAAACCACGCCCCATTCAGCAACCAAGACCAATATGTATATTTCATTATCATTAATTAATTAGAATAGAGACCTATGTTCGGTTTTTCGGTTCATCAGTTTCTTTCTAAACAAATTTAGGCCTACATTTGAATTTATTTGTTTTCTGATTATTTTGTTTATTCAAATAATATTTTCGCCATTTTTATCACTCATTCTACATCTTCATTTTATAGCCATGGATCATCTAGTGACTAAATGCTTTATTATATTTTATTTTATATTTCAAATACGTCAAGTAACGACTTTTTATTTACATTTGTACGAAGAAAGACAGTTTTTATTTAATTATATCAGTTATAACGCCATATATATATTTAAATATATATATATATATATATATATATATATATATATATATATATATATATATATAAATATATATATATATATTTATATATATAAATATATTTTTATATATATATATATATATATTGTGGAAATTGACAAGTGAATGTCGAATAAATGTAATTCATGTGTATTTATTGAAGCAATAAAAATAAAAAATAAATCTAGATCCCATCTCAGATAATCACCAACTGCATAATTTGCATTGTATCACATTGCACCTTAATAGATTCCAAATTCAAACTTACGAAGTTCAACGATATTTGTCATACGTAACGGAAATTCAGACATGCAAGTGGAATGTGTAAAAAGGTATGGCCGATGCATAATGACGACGAAGTCTCGCACTAAGTATCTTTACCACGAGCAACTTGCGCATGTGTGACTGTAGAAGAATGAGGGAAGGGGAGAGCACACAGCTAAGTGGATTTTATTTTGTCAAGTCACTCGGGATTGGGTTTGTTTGGAATAGGTATTCTAACTGACGTTTCCTTCCAAATCATTTACAAATATACATGGCAGTTGGGAAGGGGAGAATAGGAAATTGGTTGCATTGAAAATGAAGAAATTTTGAAATGATAATGAATAAGTGCTATACGAAACGTAACGAATTTTAGATAAATATGTATTGGTAATCATCAGCCTAATTTCTGAATTATCGATATACTCTCGTCTTTTGATAAATGACAACCAAGTTGATGACTGAAAAAAAATAAGAAATAAAAATGAGCGCAACGCATGTAAAATAACAAAGATTTTTGTTTTGTTTTTATATATTGGGTTTTAACGACGCACTGTAATGATTACTAAGATCTATTGGCGTCGGATGAATGATTAACGAG
Organism: Brachyptera risi; assembly: GCA_964007535.1. Classification (NCBI taxonomy): domain Eukaryota; kingdom Metazoa; phylum Arthropoda; class Insecta; order Plecoptera; family Taeniopterygidae; genus Brachyptera; species Brachyptera risi. The sequence continues at coordinate 32,291,484 of OZ023336.1, forward strand.
ATGATGGGATGATGAGATGAAGATTTTTTTTTTTATGGGTAGCGGGAAGGATAGTGGGAAGGAAGCGGTCGTGGCCTATATTGTGGGAACTATCCCGGCATTAGCCTAGACTGCAGAGGGAAACCACGAAAAACCCCTGTAAAGATAGACGGTGGCGGGGATCGAACCGGGTCCGATATGTCCCTTCACCTCCCGGATCACACGAAGCAAGTGAGCCAACCACTCAGCTACTAAACAAACGAACAACGAAAAAAAAAAAAAAAAAAAAGAAAAAAACAAAGAAAAAAACGGTAACAAAGAAAAAGTCCCACGGTGGGTTCTTATAAATCTGCAGTGATGAAATACAAGTTGATACCAACAGCCCAAGATTTTCCACTTTTGCCTAGCGTATGCTCGTCAGATCTGACGATTAAAGACCCCTCTATCCCCATGGTAGTCGTTCTCAACTGATCCTACACAAAGTAGACACATAGGCCTATTGTATTTATATATTCCATCCTCGTGTCAAATTTCGGCCTCGTCTTTGTGATAGCAAAAGGGATTGTCATGTTTGAGTATATTATAAGTGACTGGATGTCTCTGGTCTCTTCACGCTCTCTAGCAATTATTTTCAAACACATTTAACTGGATTAGTTCTATGAGACCCATAAGACAGGACAGCCTGCAACATGTTTTTCAACACTTCTTCCTCGCTGGCAAAACTCCATCGAATTATTGAAAATAGAAATGCACCTATCTATTATATAATGTACATTTTTCTATGAAAAAATAAATAAAAAAAGGAGAGGGAACCTCTAATTTTATGGATGTCGTCAAAATTCTTTTCGGAGGGAGATGAAAGATTACGTGTGGCTCGCTACTTTAGAACTTGATGGCGTCGATGTCGGGCATGGGTTCGGGTCCCACTCAAGGTACTTCTATACCTTCAAAATGCACTTTTTCCATTTTTGTTTATTTTTTTTTTTTATATAATCAGTTTATTTATTTTGTCTGTTTTTTAAACATGCAAACCTTTTTTAAATCTGATATAGTTCTTTCTTAGATAAATAATGTGTATGACTTGGTAACAGGTTTGAGTGCCTATAACTCCATTACTCTACATGTGAGGCATTTTATATTGTTTCAAAGTAGCCTCAATTTTAAGCCTGCTTAAATGAAAACGCTTTCGTGATTTACTACGCTTTCATAAACTTGTGACAATAATTTATGTACTCAATATTGAGATAATAGGCCATTTTTGTGTGAGTTAAATTCCTTGATTTCAAGAGCATGATATTTGTGTATGATATTGATGTATGAAGGATAATTGCAATCTGTGTGATGAGTGATTTTTAATTAACAATCTTAAATTATTTTTGCTTAAAAAGTACAAGAAAAAAATACCAAACATGTAAAAATTTAAATAAAATACTCTAGTAGTCACAGTGCTAAAATCCTTCATACTTTCACTCTATGATGTCATTAAAAACAAAATAAGACTAAAATTAGCATCCTAGTGTTGAAGTAAACTGAGATTTCTTGTTACAAGTTTTGTTTGTTTTCAACAATAATTATTAACATTGAAATAACATATTTTTTAAAATAATGCAACAATGTAAAGAAAAAAAATTAGTCACATCTAATTGAATTAAGACTTTGAATCGAAAGAAAATAGTGTGAGAAGGTCAAAATTGTAGATTTTTCAGTGCAAGGTATACAAGTACCTTAAGGGACGTTGAATGTCCTATACTATCAAATTTAAATGTGCCCTTTTTTGGCACCTATTTCTCACAAACCATAAGATTTACATAAACAAAATTCTCACAGTATGGTTACACAGGACCTTTGTACACACGCACTGGAAAATGGAGACAAAAAATTAGTCGTGTTTTTATTCTTTTTAGGAAATGTTGAAAAAATTCTACATTTTTAGGCTCACAATTTGTACCCTCAATGTTTTTCCACATGATTACATGATTATTGATATGATTAGGCCCTACATGATATCTGGTGAAAATTTGAAGTGATAATCTTCAATAGGTTCAAAGATTCAGGTACCTACCAAAAATCGACAAAATAATATTGTGAGAATTGCATTTGTGAATAACAGCAGAATAGTGAACCGCACTGAAATATGAGAAGTGGGATCAAAAAGTGATGAATAATAAAAAATATATAATTATAACCAGTTTGAATAATTTGATGTTTTTCTTGAATAACTTGATACATTCTTGAATAACCTAGTTGTTTGTGATGTCGTATAACACACTTTATTTTCATATCATTATTACTATTATTATTACTCTCACAGTTGCGCATAAATGCATGATGGCAAGTTCCATATATATGGAATATATTTATATTTCCCAATATATATTATCATCAATTTAAATCAATGATAATTCAATTCACATTTTAAAAACTATAGTAATGAGAATTAACAACCCGAACACGTTTTCGTTTAGCAGATGCTCGATGCCTTCTACAGTAGGACCTCTTTAGTGAGTTTCTCTTTAGTAAATTTTCACCTTGGTAAGTTTTATTTTCTGATCCTATCCATATGCCCCAACATGTTAAATAGTTTCTTTAGTAAGTTTTTTTGTCTGGTCCCCTGAAAAACGTACTACAGAGGTTCCACTGTAATTGGACCATCATTAATGAAGCATTATAGAGCATAAAGGAACATAATAGAGCATTATTGTCTGAATGTAAACAAAGTTCCTTATCCTTAGCAGAGTCTGCAGGAGGTGCTCTACTCTATCGAAGAGCGGCTACGAGGCTTGGACCTACTCTACGCGCCGCCTCGCTACACGCAACCGCGCCATTGGGACACCGAGGAATACACGCGCCGATTGGACGCCATCGAGGCACGCAGCGGACGCATAGAAGCGCTACTAGAACTGCGCCTCGACAAAATTATCGAGGTAAGCTGGATGGCAATACAAATATTTGTTCAATTGAAATCCGAAATTCGGCTTCAATTCAATGATCCCGGGAATTAAGGCTAAGGATGACGAGGTAGGGTGGTGATTACCGTTTGTTTAACGACCCCACCATCTCATAGGTTACTTGGGGGTATGAATGAGCTGGCCACCTCTGTGGCTCAGTCAGCTAAAGCACTGCAGTAGAAGCTATTTCAACTTAATTTTCCATGGACTTGTTCCCATACGGTCCTATCTGAAATCTCAATATATTTTCTGAAAGTTTTACAAAAACACTACTAGATGGGACATCTGACTCATTTTTGGATGAACGCTAGCAAAGTTTTCCATTCCACTTGTATGGAGTTTTGCCTGTCAGTTTTTTTTGGTTCGCACGGTTCGACTGATCAACATGAAACTTTTTCTGGAGGCACGGACTTATCAACTTTCAACTGTTTAGTTTTTGGACCAAATCCGTTGTACTACTCAAGAAAAACCTTTACGAAATTTTGAAAAATTTCACAACATTAGGCCCTGCAGGAACACTTGAAAATGAAATCTCTCCCAAAAACTCACATCTTCACTGGTATGTAAGCACTGAATGAAATATACACATTATTGCCCATTTTTATTCAAATTGGACTGACCTTTTTGAAGAAAATAATCTCATAATTTGTTTTTAATCATCGAATAGATATAAATAATAGCAGAAGCACGTTGCCAAGATTCACGGTTTTCTGGACTTGACAGCTGCCATGTCAAGTAATATTTAGTATATTTCATGAGTCAAGGTGTGTCGTGTTTTCAATTACAGTGTACTTCATATGCGTATCTCGCTCGTCTTGCAGTGTGTTTGAATAGTTACACAAAATGTTACTCGCATCATTTACATGTGCCCATCATATGTAAATGATGAAGAATAAACAGAGGGGTAAGCAAAGGGTAATTAATTGAGGTGACGTGAGTGGGAAGGAGTGGAAGATGAGAGATGCCCGATACACATGTGAATGAACTCACGCATAGGGACGAAGATGTAGAAAAGGAAAGTAGCAAGGATAAAAATACTTCAGGTGAAACAAGACTTAAAACTGGCAGAAAAAATGATTTCAGAATTCTGTCCAGGACACTGGAGAAATTCATCCCTTGGCTCAGTGATGATTACTGTTAGCTCAACGGCCCCACGAACAGATGCGTTATACGGGGGTACGAATGAGCGGGTGATTATGAAACGATGAAGTGATGATCAGTGAAAGAATGTTTACTGAAACTCATGCTTTATGCAGGACTCGAACCCACGCCTAACGGTGACTTTAGTTTCTAAAGCGGTGCCTCAGCTGACTGAGCTACAGATGGCGGCAAACCCTGGCTCAATAAATAACTTTATCTGTCAAGGATATGTAGAAGATATCGACTAATGAGGTGTAATTGTTTTCAGGCAATAAGCTCTAATCAGATGAAACAATCGTTGGCCAGCGATCAGATGAATCGTAAGATCGATTCGCTGTACGATCGTCTCAACCATCGGATGGGCTTCACGGAAAACAGGCTAGACTTGAATGTAGCCAAGCTGCGGGTATTTGCATTTTCCACACCTAACTATCAATAACATATATAAGGTTTTTTCAAAGTGAATGAGTTACTTCAAAAGGTTTAGCAGCTTTTTCTTCTCTTTTTTATTCCTATTTACCATTTAATTTATCAAATATATTTACATTTTCTTAATTGCCTTCTTGGATAAATCAATATAAGAATTGAAAATTGAGAATATAAATACTATAATATTCTTTCTTCTCTCACAGTCTAGTCTTCCTTAGAGACTTGTGATTTTTTTGACCATTTTGTGTATTTATTATTTATGTAAAAAATTGATGACAGTGAATTTTTTTTAATTCACCATTCAAGTCGGCTTATATTGCGATTCAGCGCAGTTGCTAAAGCGCTTGCTACATGTGATCTGGGAGGTGAGAGGCATATCAAACATGTTTGATCTTCTTGGGGTAGGGGTTTTTCGTCGTTTTTCGAAGCCTATCCCTACGCTAATGCTGGAGTGGTTATACAATATAGGCCACGACCGCTTCCTTTCCTCCTACTACCTGAGATACCTTCATTTCGCCATCTCATTAATCATTCATTTGATGCCAATATATCGTGGTCATCATTACACCGCGTTGTTAAACCAAATCTAATAATGATATAATAATCAAGTTATGACCCGTAGAATATACCACGATCTGACCGTCTTTAACCTCCCGAGTAGGTACTTCGTTTTAAATTAATAGCTATTCGTGAAGGAATGTGAAAAAGGAATAGACCATTTTCGAAATGAATGAGCCATCTAGCGGGGATCGTTTGAACTAGGACGGGATGTTATTACCCGAGTTTGAATGTCCTATGCTGCCAATGCTATTTAGCACGTTTGATTTATATCATTGTGCGTTACAGTGAACGTATCAAGTTATAATATGATAGTAGTTTCATAATTTATTTGTTTACTATATACTGAGAGATTTACACACTGTCAGAGTGAGTAAGATGAGAGATAATGCAAGTTTAATATCTTGGTATTTTGCCTTTAACCCTGTGGATAAGCAGGCTGACTTTTTGAACAGAACTAAAACTCCCAGAATGCAATCAATACCAGCGATCTCGGCTGCTAGGAGGCGGGACGCGCCTGCGCATTGAATAATGAAAATGGTCTATTGATAAACAATCTACTTAACAATTATCTCTCTTCTTTTTCTTCTTCTTCTTCTTCCTTCCTAAGCCTTCGACTTTTTCACTAACTGGATTAAATAAGCTGGTCTCACCATTTGTTTCTTGGCCGTCCACACTTCGCTGACTTCTCAGAAATTTTTCCCTAGCAACCATCACAATCCGGTGTTCTCGTATGCATACGGTGTTCTCACGTCGTAAATTCATGCTGATAGAAGGGCAATTAAACGGGCCCTAATATTTTGTAGAATGTTCATACAAGATACGTATTCGGAGTCACGTGTCGGTCTGTGTAACGCGTCTGTGATTTCAGTCGAGCATCGAATCTGGTTTCGCGAGAATGGTCCGCGACCCGGAGAACTGCGTGGACGCGGACGTCGAGACGCAGCTGCAGGAGTTGCAGCGACAGTTTGACGGTTTCGAGACCAATCAGAACGCGACGTTGTCGACGCTGCTCGAGATCACCAACAAGAGCTGCTTGAACTACGAGATGAACGACGCGGAGACCGGCGGCCGAGAGGTGGACAAGAAGGACTTGGAGCAGTTTGCTCAGAGCATGGACAGCGTAGCCACTAAGGTGGGGAGAAGTTTTTGTGCACGCGGTTATTGCTTTCGCATATTTTCAGTGTTTTCGAGACACGGTGCTGAATTTTGAAAAAAAAAATACCAGAGCTTAAGATAAAGTTTGAACTTGAGATGAAATGAAGTATGATTAATTCCCAATGTTTTTACTATTGAGATAAAAAACATCTGAAATCTTGAATATTCAGTATTCTATTGGTTCTGAAAATTTCAATATTTGGTGATGGTTGAGATTGAGAAATATATTGAGATGTAATGAACAAATTAATTACTAATACTGGTAACTTCATAAAATTATATTTCATGAAATATAATATATTAATAATATATAGGCCTATTTGAATATAATTTTAGGAGTAGGACCTATACATGTTCAAGGCCTTTTCCTAATGTATTTACATTTGAAAATCAGGACATGCAGACTCTTCTTGGTACTCTCAGTGTCTTCAGACGTACTGAAAAATTATGTCTCTTAATTCTCTAACAATAAGGGTTAATTAGGGTAATTAAAAGGTAATGAAATCTGAAATCTCTCACTTGTAGACACCAAATGTCAGATCCACTTGAAGTTGAAATTATTCAAAATACACATCAGTAAACCTAGGTACTCTCTCAGCGCAGAGATTACCATAGTTCTTCTGTTTTCAAGATACAGGCTGTGGTGAAATTAAAATTGACGAGTGAGAGGCTATTTTTTCGACTTTGATAAAATTACTCACTGTGCATCAAGAATTTGAAATTGAAAATTATATATACATATTTAAAGAGTTTCCCATCTAGTTCAGACAGTTGGGGCACTAATTTATACTGAAGTCAAGTTCGTCGTGGGTTCGAGTCCTGTGTATGGCGTGGGTTATTATTGCTCGCTTAACGACACCACCAACAGCACGGGTTTTTTTGAACAACACTCATATATCATCTGCTCATTCGTGCCGCTAACTAGTCGTTGCGCGATTGATAATTAATAAAAATATGTTGATTTCAAAATGACATCATATCAAAAAAGGAAAAAAAATGGTGTACTACCATTTCATGAGCTAGCAACATTTAATGAGCAAAACATTTAATGTGCAACGGATCTCATTGTTCTAATCGAGTGCAAACGCTGTGGAATTCCAGGTAAACAAGATGGTGACCGACTTCTCGCTGCGGACTCAGGTCATGGAAAGTCTCGTCAAGAACTCGATGTCTCTATCGAACGCTACGAGACGAGAGCTTCAGGACGGACTGAGATCTTTGGGGCTGCGGATTGTCTACCAGGGTAACAAACACAACAAGGATAAAGAGAGTGAGTTACTCGACGTTACCATATAACATCGCAACATTGGAAAATATGTTCGGTCCTTAAGAGTCTATGGGAGTCCATTTAGTGGAATATCAGTTTTTTGACGATAGATTTTGAGTGGTATGAGATATCAAAATTCTAATGAGGATGAAACACAAACCCTTTCAATACCTTCAAGATGGTGTAGGTAAAAACTATTCAGCTCATGCCACATAATTGTCAAGCGTATGCAGCTAAGAAAACACATTATTCAGCTGAATACACTTGACAATTATGCAACATGAGTTACTAAATACGTAGTTTAATTTTATACCATCTAGAAGGTATCAAAAATAGCTGTGTTTTCTCTCTGTTAGAATTTTGATATCTAATTCGGTTTGAAAGCTGCCACCAAAAACCCCCGGATATTTTGCTAAGGCCTGGAATTACCAAGTACAGTTAGCCTTTATCTGACAGTTCAAACTTTTTATCACCATGGTTACCTATGCTATTTGTTTTCATCAACTCCCAGATAAATACTAACTGGACTTGGTAATACCGGGCCTAAATCGACTCCCAGGCGCAATCAAGTGAATATGAATCTCGAGGTAAGCTGTTGGTATCATTTCGACATGTTTCAGTTTCTTACGAGTTTGGCTGGGACGCGCTTGCGTCGCTCATCACTAAAGAGTTTGGCAACCTGGCCGTACAGCTTCAAACGAACCAGGACAAGCTCGTGACGGCTCAGGACGGGTTCCGACAGAGTTGCCACCGCCTCCAAGAGACCGAGCAACAGCTGTCCTCGACCGTCGCTCACGTGCTTGACAACATGCTGGATTTGATACGGAACAGGTGGGAAGCGACAGTCAGTCGGGTTATTGGGCAGAAAGACGGGGAGAATAGAATGATGAAGTATGAAATAATTAACAGGATTTTGTTGGGTTTAAAAAGATACCATAAAAAAAACTGTCGTAGGCCTACTGGTATCAAATTTAATTAATAAAAACCAATAGAAATGTTGGTGATGTTTCTTCAATTTGATCTGTCTTGTCAAAAATGAGAGAATCAAAACTCATTAACGTCAACAAATAAAAATTATGGGCATATACAGGTCAATTCTATACCTGGCAAAAATGCTGAATAGAAACTGAAAAGAGTTTTAAGAATATGTTTGTAAAACTAGGTAAACAGTAGTAGGGTCCACATGAAATTTGGAGAGTTAGATGTACAATTCGAAGATTCATATTGGCAGTCAATTAGAGTAGCAAATGGTTAAAAATTAAAATGATGGATCAAATCAAGATGTATCGAACGTTGCTTTTGTTTGCCGGTCCGTTACGGTTGTTCAACTCCCTATCCCAACAATGTCACGAATATGTACGCCTACCAATTTACCATCCAAATCACTGAACCTACCGATCGTGAGTAATCTGGTAGTGATTCAAGGAACCGACTTTGTTTACAGAATAAGTTTACGTCGGCTCAGCTGTAGCAACAGCTGAAATGTCTGAAATGCCAATATTTTAGGTAGGCCTACCGGTACCGGTATATTACGCAAAGTTTCATATAAGTTTCATATAAAGTTTCATATAGGCCTACCAATGCTGGTAATGTCCCGATATATCACAGAAACAGCTTTTACTTATAATGTGTTCCGGACTTTCGGAAACTGAAAGACTGTTATCTGTGGCAGAAAATTATGGTCACCAACAGCGCAGTCCTGGTGTTGAAGTTAATTGGTTTTAAATAATTAAAATGGGGTGGAATATCGCCCTTGTGGTGCCCCATCCAAACGATCCTACCCTTCATTCACAGCCTTAATTGGGGAACAATAATTTTGTATCAAGTTTCGATGTTATAAAAAAAAATATATATTGCACATTATGGGTAGAGCAGCGATCAGTACGTTCAAGGTCAGTAGGGCCTATTCCTGGAATGGATCAAGATTGACGGTTGAGGAAAACCACCATGTAACCTTGTTAGCACATCTTGAAACAAATAATAATAACTTGCCGACGTATCTCTCTGCGATACTTTACTACTTCTCTAAGCTCCATTTAATATGTATCTGAAAAATGTCCCTTCATGTTGAACAGGAGTACGGACATGTCCAAGCAGATGACAACGTTCCAGGAGATCCTGAAGAACCACAACAGTCAGATGTTGCGCATGACTAACCGCACGCACGCGAGACAGCTGGAGGCGTTGCCGTCGGATACGCTGGGGTCGGGGCAGCAGAAGGCGTGGGAGAAACTACAGGACGGGATGATCAACATCCTAGCAGGCATACAGGTCAGGCACAATTCATCACAACTTCACTATTAGACATGTGAAGTTATTGAAATTGAAACAGATTTAAAAATACAATACAAAAAAATAAGAGAAAATACAATAAGAAAAAATTCAAACAATGAATATGAAATGATAATATTAATATTTAATGATATAATAATATGATATAATAATATGATATAATAATATGATATAATATCAATAATGATATTGGTGTGCCTAATAATGATAATGATTGAATAATGATCGAAACTGAATTGAAGTAACATTTGTATTGAATGGGAAACACAAGTATAGTTTGTGATGGGCTTAAATATAAATTTCTTTCTAACGGAGAAGATCTGGTAACAAGTGAGCTACACTGTAGTAACAGCATAAATAACGTACCATATTATACACGCTAACCCACGCTCACAAATGTGCAAGCTACTTTTATTCTCACTAGCCTAACAGGCTACATTATCATTTGATATTATTGCATATCATGGTTTAGTTTAATAGTATTCATGGCAAATGCCTTCGTAGCATGCATGGGGGTACCGGTATATCATTAATTTTATATATGAACTTTTTCATTTTCTGATTTTAGAATAAAGTTATTTTCAATTTTATATTTCAAGGTGATTCAGGATCAGATCAACGAGATGTCGAATGTGCACCTGGCTCCTGAAGACATGAAAGAAGGTTGTCCAGAGAGCTCAGGTACTGCAGACAAAACATCACCGACGATCACATCAAAACAGATCAATGCCAGTCATAACGAAATGAATATTGGCGTTATTAATCGACTAATGGACAAGGTTCTCGCCGCAATCAACATAACGCAATCTAACGATAGAAGCAAATTACAATCATTGAATTCAGGGACATCGGATGTAGATCGTCATAGGAACGAGGGAAAAGACAGTCGAGTTGGTAACAAAGAGGGGAGAGATTCACACGTTTTGGACATCATCGAAGAAGATTTAGGCGAAACGTTACAGTACAATGTGACTCGTGATGACACAACACTAACCGACAGAGACACAAACGATAACATCACCGAGGAAATCAACGATTACGAACATTCCTCGTCCGAGATGGACAAAACCGAACATCAGTATTACGACGAGGCTGAAGGAAACGTGGACGATGAACATCTACAGGTGATGTCTAGAAATGGAAGCTTGAGAACCAGCATGAGGCATAATACGTCGAGAATAATTCCACATTCCGAGAACCCAAATAGAATGGAAGAGAAGATATCAGGAGGTGAAGACGGCCAAGAATCCAAAGGCTCGTTCAATTTGAATCAAATGGCTGCGATTCAGAGTTCATCGCAAAATAAGGAATATACTTCCACATCCGTAAAAAAAAGTACACCCGCAGCAGGTTTTGAATCACGTGATGAATCAGGCATAAACCTGAATTTAAAACCACCGCAAGAGAAGCGACAGTCAGAAGAGACTAGTATATCCGGGCATTCGGACATTCAGCAAAACACTAGAAAAACATTAATCAACAAAAATGAAGAGATAAATCCTCCAATTTTCTCTCACTTATGGCAAAAGATAAAAAACCAGACAACTAATCATACAAGTGAAGGTAACACTAATGACCTTTCAAACCCTAGTGGTGATGTTGAACTGACAAACGGTCACGACGAAAATGTCAATAATTCTACGTTGAATGTCACAAAGGATCCGAAAGCTGCATTGCAGGGGAGAAGTGACGAAGAGACGCGTAAACTCGATGCTTTTACTGCGAGTGGCAATCAAGATTTTAAATTCTTGGACAGAATACAGATAAGTCACGATGACAACGACGAATACGACTATGACAAATGAGTTTTCACTAATCAGGGATATTGTTGTGAGAATTAGTTGTGAAGTAAATCCAAACAGTGACAGGTGATCAAGTCTTTGCGATTTCAGAAATGTATATAGTATTACCGGTATATAATAAAACCAGACCATTAATATAACATAAACAATCTAATAATAATCTCTTATACATTTTGTAGTTGCCCACATGAGGGTTCTTCTCTGCACCTTTGAGTTCAATTCTTTAAGACTTAGAATTAATAAACAGTACACCTAGGAATTTGTATACTAATTTTTAAGCACTGTATTGGAAAACTACATTGTAATGAACACATTAAATAAATTAGGATGTTTGGTTACAACGAGGCTCATTATTCTACGTAATCGGATTTATCCGAGGAAGAAAGTTTCCGCAAACGAGATTTTAAAGATTGAAAGATTCTCGGTAATTTTACTGATTAACTCACCATGGCCAATTTTTGTTCTATGTTCATGTTTTTGGTGTTTTCTGATAGATCTTGTTTATATCTATGGTGTATAGTTTGGACATTTTGCATTTTGTTTGTTTTAATATGGTTGTTACTCACTTGAATTTGATGCTTTGTGATCTGATAAAGGTGACAAAGGTGACACAAGGTGGACAGTGGTTTAGGTTAGGTTGGTCAGGTTGATGTATAAACCTCGCGTATACTGCCAGCAGGCGGAACGGATCTTATATACTTTCAAAAAAATTTCAAGAAATGAAAAATCACGAAAAAAAGAAAAAAAGGCATGGTACGTTAATCAGTAAATTTACCAGATTCTCTTCAATTCAAGTCAATTATCATACGGGATTTTTTTGTTGCCATGTTATTAAAAATTAGTGAGGGAAAGTGTAATTGAACATCGACAAAATATTTCAGTGATCTACCTCAGACCATAGATTTCACATACGAGACCTTAAACCTGTATTTTCGTATTGTCCCTTTAGTGCCTAGTAGGAAATGAAATGCACTGCAATTTGCCAAAAACTTGATCTACAACAGCTAGAGATTCTTCTTCTCACTGTCCTGACAATCTTTTGAAAATGATACAACATATTTATAAGCCTACAGAAATATTCAATATTATAGATCCATAGTTCTATGGATCGGGCAGCGTATCAGCCAGTTATTAGAAAAGTTCTGAAGTGATGTTATCAGTAGGAAGTATAACGAAGAACGAGAAAGTACTCGATGGTCTAACAATCAACACAATTATTTCACATTTTGATATACGAGTGGGCAAGGTAATTTCAATATTGTACAGCTAATGGAAACCTTTTATCATAAAATGTTAGGCCTATTGGATTAAAGGAAACCCACCCACAGAAATGTATCACATTTTCTGTTATTTATTGATGTGTCAATGTTGAAATACGTAGTGAGTCTAGGCCCTAGATATAAAAAATTTGAAAAGAAAAGAACGGAAAAACCGAGGAAATTTTGGGAAAAAAGTTTTTAAAATACGGTACTTTAAACAGTTTTATACAACAAAACCAGTCGATAGTTATCATGGAGATGACAATTGATATATTGATTGAGTTAACCTTGCTCTATCAGGAAAACTAGATTTGATCAACATATCTATAGGCCTAACTGTTTTGAATCAAATAAATAGTTTCCATTACCTTGATTTACACCCAAAAATGGTTTGACTTTCCCTGCTCTTGTATGGCAAGTGCATTCGGTTAAACTGTTCATTTTTAGTCAAGCCCAAAGTCGAAGTGCCCAAAGCCTAAAGTGTTGTTTTGCAAACACAGCAGTACCATACACGATACGATACGTCAAGAAGTGATTGAATAATATTACGTAGTAGCGCGAGATGCATGTGATTCACAGTGTAATATTTTCAGTGTCGACGTTAGTATTTATGAATAACTGTAGTGGCTTTCCGGATGAACGTATTGTTGTTAAATTACTTCACACTGTCATTGAGTTTATACAAACTCAATGACACCGTGCAGAGAAATAGAGTACCGGTACCTCCTAAAATAGTGTCGATCCATAATAAACATTCACAATATGTTACGTGTTATTTGTATGTAATTCACCCTGGAGGGAAATTTTTGCCCTATGGAAACTGAGAGCCTTGAGCTGCAGTCAAGATTCTCATTTAGGGTAGGCCTACAATATCAATAGGCATATGATTGATTTTTTTCATGTGGGGGTACTTTTTGGACCACCATAAACAGCATGTATACATAATACACACATACCGGTAGGTTTATGTGCCTAATAGGCATAATAGACTGTGATTACAGTTCAGGAATTGAAATAATGACCTCATTTTTCAATACCGGTAAGTTTTTTTTTTGACATACATTTTCAAAATGTCAGATTCTGGATCTACTTGAATCTATCCAATTTCTGTTTCGTAATTGAAGTAGGAATAATTGAAAGCAATTTTGAGGCAGGTTATACAAGCCATAGCCTATTCAATCAAAAGTGCAGAGTAAAAACTTGGAAAAATATAATTTGTTTCAAACAGAAATTATCAAAATGAAATGTTTCGAACTCAGTCATTGCACAACACTCAGCACACACACACACAATATTAAAGATTGCTAATCCTACCTCAACTTTGGCGCTGTTTTGAAAGATGGTCTGTGCCTTGTGAGTCAGCTGAGCAAAACAGGAGCTCAGTGTAGAAATCTTCTGCCGAGCGTTATACACCAAATCAGGTTCGTCATTGTCAACTTCACCTGTAAGGCATTTTACAAATGAAAATGAATTAAATGATATTCAGTTTAGAAGGATAATATAGCAGTGATGAGATGCTACCAGCATGTGATCTACAGTTCATATTAAAAAATGAACACAATTGTAAATATTACACCCAACAATCATTATATATACCGGTACTTGAGAAAAAATAATATAAATTGGTTGTTCCTGCTGAGGGGTCCTTTACTTAAATCAAACTCATGGTTGTGCGCTCAGTAATAGGTGACGAAATTAAAACGACCTTCTTGAAGTCTGTAGTTCTAGTTTGAAGCTACTGCCATCCGTCTGGCTCACTAAGTTTGGTCTCGGAAACTGAAGTCAAGTCAAGCATGGGTTCTGTACATCATAATTCATATACGATTCTTCATTTTTTATTTTAATGTTACTCAACGACCCATCCAACAGCTAGCCTTGGCTATACAGGGGAACGAATGAGCGGGAGATGATGAAACGATGAAGTGATGGTAGATGGAGGGAGTTTACAAAACCCCATACCTCATGCGGGACTCGAAACCACGAACAACGTAGCGTCAGTTTCCAACACAGTATGAGCTAGTTGACTGATTCAGTTCAATCAATGACGGAGGTGACTCATATATAGATTTTCTTAATCATACCCCAGAAATAGCATAGATGTTTTGATGGGGTTGTTAGCAACCACTAGTTATCATTGCAAAAATAATCTATGCTACAAATAATTGAAATAGCTCAACAGGAAAAAATATGTGCACAGAATAGGGGCCCATAATGTGCTTGATGGTTTAGAACTTGCTAGTTTAGCTGGTTTATTTCACCCACAAAATCTAAGTTTGTGGTCCAGTGTCATCAGTGAGTTGCCAGTAGGCCTACTTGGTATGGCATGCCCTTGATATGCTAAATAATGAAATGACCCATAGATTGAATACATATTTCTATAAAAGGTTAGGAGACTGAACATGGATCCATGCGATTTTTCTAGTAGTGATACGTTGGTAATAAGCCGGAAAATATGGTACCACCAGACTGCCA
Organism: Brachyptera risi; assembly: GCA_964007535.1. NCBI lineage: Eukaryota > Metazoa > Arthropoda > Insecta > Plecoptera > Taeniopterygidae > Brachyptera > Brachyptera risi. The sequence continues at coordinate 32,306,788 of OZ023336.1, forward strand.
GGCCAGACGGTCGTGGCTCGTGCAGGCTAATCGATTTTTTTACGTCGAGTTGTTGTAACTCACTATTTAGCCCACAAGTCTACAACAATGTTTTGAAAGATGGAAAAATACAAAACGTTTGTACTAGGTGTCACACACTTACCAATCAATATATCTAAATCAACGAAAGCCTTGTCAAATTCCTTTTCTAAAATATCTAACCACCGAAAACTTATTGTAGTCGCCATCGTACGAATTTGACACTGACAGCCAGACCAAAACGTCTCGAACCCAGATCCTCCAAATGTCAGAGCCACCTGGAAGAAATACCGGCTAGTGTCGATAATACAGTACTCCTGTCCTAATTCTACAATTTTGACATTTCCCACCAATTTGCTCATGTAACCTTACTTTGCAGTTTTCTTTCAATGTTAAAAGTTGTTAGACCATTATTAGCAACAAAAATGTTTCACGAAAAATGCCGAGGAACTTTCTATCCACGTACTAATAATACAGTTAAACGGTTTCCAGTGCCTGACAATAAAGTAAAGTGGGACATTGAATTTGATGAGTACAAACCTGTTGAGTACACAGATAAAAGTATTATTGGTAAACCCTGGGCTGATTTGGATGTCAGCCATCCGAATTTCAATGCATTGTGGAATCTTGCCGATGGTTCAGTGAATAGAGCCAGTTTCTCTTCACTCTATGAAATTGTGGACAATTACCCTCGTAACCCTGTTGGTAGAACCGGAATAAAAGGAAGGGGAAGTTTGGGGCGGTGGGGTCCAAACCATGCAGCCGACCCCATTGTTACTAGATGGAAAAGGAACTCGACTGGTGAAGTTGAAAAGCATCCCGTCTCAAGTGAGCCAATTCTGCAGTTTGTTGGCATCGAGAGAAAAGATTGCGGCGAATGGGCACTTCCTGGCGGAATGGTCGATTCATTTGAAATTGTTTCCAAAACTTTGGTACGCGAGTTTACGGAGGAAGCACTGAATGCCCTAGAACTCTCATCTTCAGAGCGCAAAGCAGTTACAAATCGTATTGAAACGTTCTTCAGTAATGGTACCACAATATATGAAGGGTACGTGGATGACCCAAGAAATACGGACAATGCGTGGATGGAAACTGTTGCTATGAATTTTCACGACAGGACTGGAGAATCTGTTGGCTTTGAACTACACGCCGGAGATGATGCTGCCAAAGTCAAATGGATTGATATTTCAAAGGAACTTGTATTGTATGCTTCACATATTGATTTCGTTGCAACAGTTGCCCACGAACGTAAAGCTCATTGGTGAATATTACGTGGAAAGAAATATACAGACTGTGTTATTGTTTAGTGGTCTCCCGCACTAAAAATGGTATTGCTTGGATTTCAATTTTTAAAATTTGATTCCACCAATTTATTTCTGAGCTCATTAAACTTGAATTTCAAAAGTTGTTTCATTCCAGAATCAACAGCTTTTTAGCATATTGAATTTCACACCTATTTAAATGTCGAGCTTTTCACTTAATTTTAAATCGTCAGGTCTTGACCCAACTTGTATATGCTATCTATTAAGTAATATTGTCCGACTCAATTAATACATTTTATTCATGTGAAATCAACTGTAAATAAAATAAATAAATTGATAAGAATATACAATGTAGTTGAAATTATAACATGTATTCCTGTCGAAATAATGAAAATAATTAATTGTACATACAGGAGGGTCATTTTGTATATCACAACTCTCAATTCATACTCCAGTATTCTGATCTGTAATACTGTTCATTTAGAAAATGGTCGAGTATAGGTAAATAAGCTAGTTCAGGGCAATTTGCAAGTATTTATTATTTGAATCGCTGCTTAACGACCCCATCAACAGCAAGGTTATGTGGGGTACGAATGAGCGGGTGATAATGGAACGATGAAGTGATGATATGTGACAAAACGTTCGGAAAAACCCATGCCTTATCCGGGCTTCAAACCCACTCTCGATCTGACTTCAGTTTCTACTGCTAGCAATAATTGACTGAGCCAGGAGGGCGGTGGTCTACCAAAATAACAAACACAAATATCGTTTTCTTTACATAGGCTATCTGTGGCATTTCTACGGTAAAATTATTTGCAGAACAAAGCTTACAACAGAAACACCACTCAATGTTTCCAAGCATTAAATCTTGAATGAAAATGCAGCAATATTAAGTACCGTAAAATGGGGTGACTTTGTCCTTTTGTTGGAGAAATGTTCAAACTGCCACAAATGAAAAAGTTTTAATTTTATCGTATCCATTTTTTTGTATCTCAATAGATACATATCAACATCAAAATACGTATCAAAATAGATACGATAAAATCAAAACTTTCTCATTTGTGGCAGTTTGAAACTTTCTCCAACAAAAGGACAAAGTCACAACAGGGGGTCAAAGTCACCCCACGTTACTGGTACAGTATACTCAAATTATACATACTGTACTTGACTTAAATATTAAATAATCATAGGCCCACAGTTTTTCGTAATTATAATTACGAAAAACTGTATGATTATTAGGCTGGTAGATATCTTTTTCATTCTATGGATACCAAGTAAACACATTTCCGAGTAGATTCTAAAACATGTTCGGCTGATCCTTCTTCCATAGCAACTTACAAAGTTTTACGACGTCATTACACTTCAATGCCTTTGTTTGCAAGAAGGGCGCAATAAACAGCATGGTCACAAGGCCCTGATAGGCCCCCAATGACAAAACTGAAAGTTTCTAAAATTGTGTTATCGATGGTTATATTTCAAAAGAAGTCTATAAAAATTGAATTGATGTATTCTTAAAAACAAATTGACAGTTATGTAAGAACTGATTATTTTAAGAGGAGCAAAAAGGTACTTTTTATATCCAGATATCAGGGGAGGGGGGCAAGCGCACCCTCTGCCCTCTCAGATCAAACACCCCTGTAATCTACTGTGTATCAATCTTCCCAATTAAAATATAGGGTTACATATTTATGGATTAGAATTAATGTGACCCAACGTATTGTAATCTATCTTGTTTTTGTAGTGTCTTCTAGTGTCTTCATAGGCAGGTCAAATGAATGAACGAAAGATGAAATTTTGACAATACGCCCCACACAATATACTATGCACAAAGTTCTGAAAACTATCATACCTTCATATCCGAGGACAAAATTAGTAGTACGACAAAGTGAAATTCACCCAAAACTTACCAGAAATACCAGTCATCTCAGTATTACTAAACAAAACTATTAAATTCAAGGCTTCCTTCAAATACAATACTACTATGCTATACAACGCAGTTCCTGAACAGCTCAAGAAATGAAGCCAAAATACATTCAAAGCTGCAGTAAAGAGGATACACAAAGATTGAACGTGTCCGAGAAGAATAGCGAAGGAAAAAAGACTGTCAGTACTCCTACAGCTTGAATAATCACTTCTAGTACATCTTACTTGATGCTATCTTTTCATATCATTTATATCCCATCGACCATTGGGCCCATTGTATATCATATCACATTTCATTTATTGATGATAGCTGACAAGTTAAAATAGGACTAGTCATATGGAAGAGCAAACATTTTCAGTACACTAAGAATCTGAATATCGCAATTTTTTGGTTTTCAACACCAAAAATGAAGGCGATTGAATTGAAACTAACTTGCCTTAGATCTGCATAGTTGTTGGGCAGAATCAGTTCAATCGTTGAAAAAAATTGATAGATTACAATTCTTATTATAATTAATTGATTATATTTATAATTTTATATATTATTGATAGATTATATTTCTTGATTAGAAATAATTGATGTTTCCAAAACCCAACCAATAAAAAGTAGAAGTACTTACCATGTAAGTAGGGTATCTAGATGCAGTACCTAAACTTACTAGTAGGCCAACAGTGGTAGGCTCTATTGGGCTCTTCAACAGAAATATGCTTCCACAAACACAGACATCGACGCAAAATGGCCTCGCTGTTGAAGTGTCTTCCAAATCTAACAATCATTCATTCAGCAATATGGTGACTTCAAACAAAAGAGAAAATATTTAAGAGGCCGCAGGCGCTCGTATTTCACGCCGCAAACTCTCACGGCTGTAATTTTTTAGATATCAATATGACTGGTTTTGCATTCTGTTAATAATTCGAAAAACGTTGAAAAACGGAGGTTATCGCATTTACGGAATTTTGAACACAATATTTGTAATTTTTCAAATTCTTTAAATGAAAATGAAAAAATTTCGTAAATGCGAAAACCTAGATACATATTTTTAGTGATGTGAGTCGATAAATTTACCGGCCAGGTAAATTTACCAAGTAAAATTTACCATGGTAAAATTTTCAAAATTGGCGCCATTATATTCTATGGGATCAGCCAGGTGAATAGGTCAAGAAGGCAGTGGAATTTACAACCTAAAACATTTGAGCATGGATTGGTGAATCACATGTGTTATCTACCATCTAGTAGGCCTAATCACATATTTGGCAAAACCACTATGAAACCAAAGGAAATGATTGGAAAAATTCTTTACAATGTGATGGTAAATTTAACGCCTCGACAAAAAACGATAAAATCCACATCACTACATTTTTTTTGAATACCGAAAAAAAAAAAAAAGTGAAATATATCAAAAGTGTGAGCTAGGGAATTAACGCTGCTTACGTGAATATGAGTTTGGCGGGCTAGTCTATGGATTGCGCCTAGCACACGATGCATTTTGAACTCGAGTTTGAAGCGAGCGAACAACGAGCTCGTGTTGAGTGCCTGCGGCCTCTTGAGGTATATTATATGATGTAAACTCATATCCACAAAAGAAGAAGGTAGTCTACCAATGACCAGTAAACAAATACATTTTTCAATTATTATTGTGTAGGGCCTAGCTGTGGTATTTTGAGGGGTAAGAAATCTTTATAAGGAGTTTCACAATAATTGTAGAAGCAACTATAAATTTGAAAAGCACTGAATACGTTTGAAATATAGCAATGAGTTTATCGACAATTACGGCTATCCAAAGTTTTCACAAGTTTTTTCAGTTGGTAGATGATCTTTTATTGTAGATACAAGTACAATATTTAATGTTCAAATAAATAAATTAGAAAATGATGTTGACATGATTGCATATATTCAGTCAGAATTCACAACCCTACCTTATACAATATTCACACTCTTAGTACTAGGGTTAAAACTCATTACAATTGCTTATAATCTCTTATCTCGAATTGTTTGCACTTCATACTACTACACGTTGTAAGTCTATGAAAAGTTTGGTAAATAATTATGAAATAGGAAATATACAAGGTCATACCTATCATCTACGCTTGTGCTTGACTTGGTCAAATAAATTAATTTACCCACCTACTTTACAGCAAAAAATATCAATATGTTCAATTGTAACAACACAGGTCTAATGATGGGCTTGTACATAGATACTTCAATTTTATAATTACAGTATTTAAATTCTACCATTTATAAGAAGATTACAGATAGAAATGTTATCAGTCTCATAGTATGCGTACGCCCTAAACAATAATAAAAATAAATATAGTGGGGGCCTAAACCTGGTTCACATTAAATAATAAACACCAAGCATATAAAGTGGTTGTAGGCTGTAAATCTGTATGATACAGTATCAGGGATAACATTGATTAATCGAGAATCGATTAGGAATCGATTCTGATGTAAAACAATTCTCAAATCAAAAAATCGATTTTTCCAAAAAAAAAAAAAAAAAAAAATTACATTTTTTTCGGTTCAGTGCTGTACTTCTTCACGTCGTAATAAGTGCTCATTCCGTTGTCTATATTATTCTATATTGTTGAGATATTACTATCTGGACAAAAGCTATCCCTTCGGTTACGTCTGACAGCCGAACGTTGACGAAAATACCCAAATAGTACAGTACAGTTCAAAGAAGTCTCTAGCAGCTATTTTTCACGTGAACGCCTTGGGAAGGTTGAAAAAAAAAGTTTCAAATCACACTATTTTTTTGAGAATAAACTTTTTTCAATTTTTTTTTCAATTTTTTTTTCAAATTTTCTTTTTTTTCAAAATCGATTTTTAATCGATTCTGGAGCATAGAGAATCGATTCCCGATTTTGAGGATCAATGTCATCCCTATACAGTATATAGATCATAGATCTTTTACTTAAAGCAAGTAACGACTTAAGTAAGAAAAGGCACCATGTGAAGCTACGTAATCGTGGCAGTGAGCCGTAAGTAACGTTGTGCACCAAAGATTGGCTACATTACATTACGGTGGCCACACCTGGTACTATACCAGCATAGGATGTTTTTCATTTTTCACAAATCGTACAATTTTAGATTCAGTGCGATGATGAAGCACCAGTTCTTGTGAGACCAAGACGATGGCATTATGACAATGAATTCAATCGCACAATATTTTATTGATGCAACCCAACTGTTTAGTTTCGCAACCGACATTACAAATACGAATTTGAAACGGAAAATATTCACCTGCATCTTATACATTTTGAAAATAGAATCCACTGTACCAAGAAGGCCTATGCCCTGCGGTATTGTTGTTTTCATTTACAATTTGGATTTGTCGGTTACGATCATCGGTGGCCCTGATTGCTCTGTAAAAATGGTATCATTTTAATTTTGCTAAATGCGCACTTTAGTTCTACAATGAATTACACTCTTTGTTAGGTATACAATAACCAACAATAATCTAAAGGTAGATCCTTTACCTTGGACGTAGGCTTGATTGAGAATATTTTTCTTGGAAGACATTTGATTTCTGGTTTGTATGACCAGACTGGGTATAGGTTTGCGTATTTCTGGTCATGTGACTAGTAACTCTGATGCAAAGCTATGCACAGTTAAAAGTTATTCATAAGACATAACATTTCAGTCTACGGTGATAATATAGGTCTATAGACCTACACATACGGTAACACGTATGCTCTAACTAGTAGTCTGAGGGAGTCGGCTATTTGAATTTATGAACATCCCCAAATCATACACTGATATAAATGTGATACAAAAGTACAATCACAAATGTCACGGAGCTAGCTCAAGTTACTCTGTTGATTCATAAATCTCATAGCTGTTTAGCTTCATAGTCAAATCTCGAAGAGATATAAGTAAAAAATGGGTCTCCAAACCAACTTATGGCACCATATTTTTCCCCATATTTCTGTATATTTAAAAATGAATAATAAAAGATGAAACCCTGACCAACGTTAGCCCGGTATACAAAAGATATTTCAGGCCTACTGATATATTGCATTTGAAAAAATTAAATAGTTAATAAATAATAATCTTGATCAACCTATAACCCGACGTTATTATAATCATAATACAGTCACTCGAAGCGATAGGCAACTTATTTATCAATTTGGTATATTTTGGATTCGACTGACGAAGCAAAGAAGAGTTCATTTCCAGTCGGAATCAGGAAATTGGAGAATGCACAACGCGCTGGAAGCTCCGGTCTGTGAGAGCGGTTGTTATATGAAGCTGAGACCGTAACGGTTGGCAATGTGCGGCGAGTGCGTCGACGCGATCGCGAGCAACAGAGGCACGTCGTTGGCCTCCAGGTCCAGCGACGTCGTCAGAAGATCCATGTTGCAGAACTCGGTCGTGAGGAGCAGTTCGGCAAGGGCCTGGCTGCGTAGGAACAACTCTTTCAGCTTTCTCTCCAAGTGTAGCAGGCACTGAAACCAAATGACAATCGCCAATTATTTTCAATTTTTTTGTCAATAACATCGAAACTTGATAATTAAGGCAATATATGAAAAATGGGATCGTTTGAACAGGGCATTACAAGGGCGATCTAATCACCCCAAATTGAAATTAAAAATAAGATAACTCATTTACCAAACATTAAATCCTAAGGTAATAATGTCACGGTTAGAAAATAATTCGAACATTCACAAGTTGAACAGTAAATATAATGAAGAACATTATGAAAAAGGAGTAACAAATATTAAAAGTATAACTAGTTGAAATAATTGAAATGAGTTGAGAAAGAAATGAAACTACAGCAAATTCTTTCATTTTCAGATGAGCGTAGCGAAGATTCTCATCTTACATATTGAAAAAAAATCGTTCCTCGTTTTTTTTTCTACGGAGCATACAGATCAGATCAGACGATGTAATCAATCAGCTTGAAACTTTTCTTTACATTGATGTTATATCGGAATACACCGCTATTGTTTTTGAGCGAAATCAGTTGAACAGGTTCTCCGTGAAAGAAATCAGAGCGTCAGACTTTTTAGCAACCTTCCTTCAGAAATTTAGACAATTACGGAGCAAAACGTATAATAATCTGCCCTCAATAAACTAATGTCAAGTCCCTCTTTCTAGAGTGTAGACGACTTTCTAGATTATCATTGAACTTCAATTTCCAAGTTTCATTAGGGCCACCTTCATTTTCTTTATATATTATTATGTTATTGTACTTTCTGGTCTTATTCATCTGTTTTATTTTCCAATAATGTTGACATAATATAATTTATAACACAACAGCTAATAAATTGAATACAATACAATAACATTGTCAAAACATTTACTGCTTGGCTAAAAAACTATATTGATGCCCTACTTAATTCTATTTTAGGAATACGAAATTACGCGACAAGATTAGTTAATCTAGTTAATGTCCGTCATATCTTTGAATATTTGTTTGCTACTTCATTTATTAGTATTTTTTGTGCTCATTACTCACCTGTTCTGGTGGGATTTTCAATCGCCACAGGTGTACCAATGACTCGAGCATATTGGCAACAAGTTGAGACATTCCAACGCGGACGCCAAAGGTTCCGGGCTTATCCACAACGCAAGAATGGCTTGAAACCAGTTGCACCTCCCTAGGGACATAACATAGGTAATGTTATAATACCAATTAGGGGGAATGTTCTACTGAATTGAGTGAACGTATATGAGGCACCTATAATTAAGTCAAATCAAATGGATATTCATTTGATGATCATTTATTTATATCTGTATAAAAAGGACTATAGGCAGAGGCGAGCATTTGGGGTGAATTAAAAAACCCAATTTTCTTTTATAAACAGCTGAAAGGGGTGAATTGATGTTGACTATTCTTGAAAAAAATTGTTTTCAAGTGGTGAAATAGCATTTACAGAGTTTTCACTTTCTTCACCTTTTTGGTGAATTTTCACGGATTTTGGTTTAGGGACTTTTTTATTTCTTCATGTGAATAGGATTTGATGGTAAATAGTTAAATTGATCACCATTGGGCCTATGTGCAGTTATTTTGTATTATTTATTGAAAGACAAAGGCGAGAAATGCAAAGGAAACTTAAAAAAATTGTACTTGTCCTAAAGCAAACTCCTCCACTGCATTTATGCAACATTCATGACTAAAAAGACCGAATCGCGGAAAATCGCGGAGAAAACATGATTTCCCTAAAATTCGCGAGAATAACAATGGGTATTTTGAACTCGAGTGGGAAAACCTGAAACGTTTTGGGTATACAGTGAAACCTCTATCCATCATTTTGCAAGGGACTAGGAAAATAAAACCATCCATGCAGGAAGGAAAACCATCCATCCAGGAAAATCAAACATTGATTATATGAGAATGGGGCTAGGAAAAATGAATGATACAAGCAGGAAAACGATGGATCCGTGAACGATGCATAGAGGTTTCACTGTATTGTGAAAACCCCAAATTGGTCGCCTCTGTCAATAGGCCTACAAGAATTAGATCAGCAAAATCACAACTTCCAACTCACCACGTATTTGTGCTGGCAACAATGCACACAGCCTCTGCCACATCCTGCCCCAAGAGCGGCAGCTTGGCAATGAGCGCCAAGTCTCTCTTCAGAGCAGTCTCCCAGCCAATAGGAAGCAAGCTACATCCTTGCAGCACCAAGTCGGGCACGTATCTGTTCGACACGCCCCCTAACAACGAGCCAGCCAAGCCGACCGCGCTGTAATCGCTCGACGGGCATCTACAAGATCCAATACAATCAATTATAGAACAGGAACTTTCTCACAAACATTTTATGATAGCTCGTTATTCTAATCGTGGATATTACGGTTGACTTCGTTGTGCTCAGACTTTGATGCATTGAAGGTTGCGTTGGTTTGCCGGTTGGAGGTGGTGACTTAATTCAATTCTTCTTTATTTTGTAAAATATATAGGCCTATACTCAGAAAGTGAAATAATATAATATACTTGGTAAAAAAAAAGGCGATTCGGTATTCAATGTTTTTGGGGCAGGACTGGGTCACTGCCCTATTGATTCGAAAACACGTTTCATTTTCCGAGTACTTCTCTTAGAACCAGAGATCGCTGCTCTATCTGGGCCCTTATTCTCGAGATTATGATATTATGAGATGAGATTATTTGAGTGGAATTCTGATAATCTCACTGATAATGCTATGAAGATACCATAGCATAATAATCTCATCTCATAATCTCAAGAATAAGGGTCTTGGTGTTGTTTTGTAGAAACGGCTGACAAACTTGATGACAGCTGTTATTAGCTGAGGCGACATGACTGTAAAGTCAGCTCCTTTTATCACTACTTATCTACGCACGATCGGTATTTCTCAAGATGTGGCCAGTGAACTGGAACAAATTTTCAACATGCAGGGATGGGAAGTGAAGTCACCATCTCCAACCGGCAAACTAACGCAACCCTCAATGCATCTTGGCTTAGATCAAGTAACTCAGTTCCTACTTCTTAGCGACTCATTTTGGAAACAACTCGACTGTAGGCCAACTGTATTTGAAAAATTGATAAAAAAAAAATCCTCTGATGATAAGGCCTTCATAACTTTCATTAAACAAAATATGGGCCAATAGTGAACAGTATTATGTTGACATGCTGTTGAGTTCAACACAATGTTTTTTCAGTTTGTGGATAAAGTACGCCTAGGGTAGATCACGGCTGAAAGGGCAGCTCAAGAGCAAGAAGTGGAATATATTCTGAATATGAGTCCAGAATATTTTTCTCCACATTTTTATATTGTGCTATCACTATAGGCCTACTTTCAACTATTAGAATACAAATGAGCAATATAATAATTAAGTTCATTAACTCAACCTGTGCTTCATTAGATTCATACATCTAGGAACAGAGGTTATAACCGTCATCTCAAGTGGGTCACATGTTTCATCTTTACAATACAGTGAAACCTCTGTGCATCGTTCCCAGATCCATCGTTTTCTTGCTTGTACCCTTCATTGTTTCCCCCACTCCAATATAATCAATGTTAAATTTTCCTGGATGGATGGTTTTCTTGCATGAATGGTTTTAATTCTCTTGTCCCTTGAAAAGATGGATAGAGGTTTCACTGTATATTCATAACATTCAAATCATGATTTGAATTCAAGAACATATGTACGTTAACATTAATTAATGATATATGTTAACGCCACATTACCAATAGTTTGTGAACATTTTTCAATTCAATTTGCTATTGGTTGGGTAGGGCCTATTCACTTCTTCACTTATAATTGTCACTTGATTTACCGTAGCTATTTCATTTGACTAATTAATAATTACCCTAGTAAGTAGGGCCTACCGATAGATAATCACTTATTTGAGCCATTTTCGATTTTTACATTCAATACCGAGTTGGTATAATATTGAATACCGGTATTCCAATTTACCATCGAATCAAGGTACTAAAATATAAAATCGATTGAAAATATTGAAATCGAACAACTCTAATTCTAATACCGGTACACATTCAGGGGGCCAACAAAAGTAGTTAGGTATGAAAGAAACATTGAATATAGGCTTATAGGCCAAGGGCCTGTTCCAAATTTAACGAAGCGATTAAAATTACGTTTTTATAACCGGTTATTCTAGCATTTTGGAAATTGTTTAGCAAGGCTGGCTCCCGTACTGAGAGCCCACGGTTCGATTCCGGAGAGGGAACCTTGTAATAAAATAACTTATAAATTCGTGTCTTGAGCATACGTTTTTTTTTTCAATTAGACCCCAGAAGAAATTATCTGAAATAAGAGTTCTTGACTTGACCCTGTTTCAACAGTAACTGGTATTGAATACAATCTAGCGGCGATGGTTGAACCTATTTTGATCTTTACTACATATATATTCCTCTCATGTACATAAGACTCGAGAACAAGCTAGTGCAGCCATAACACAAAGTCATTCTTTTTCACAATGGTCTAAATGCTGCTTCATAGTGGTAAAGAAATTGTTATGGTTATACTTTATGTCGAGTTTAAACAATTCGCTAGTAAATCATAACGTCTTCAAACTAACATCATATGAAGGAGGCTCATTCTTACCTTGGAAGCGGCAATTCCACAACGTGTAAATCTTCAAAACATAATCTCTCCGTGCAATCTGGTATTTTTGAATCATGCTTCAGACTTCTAGGACAAAGTACCTCGTCATCCGACGAGTTATACTGCTCGTATATCGCATTTTTCTCTCGAGGTGGGATCTCGGAACTGACATCAATTTCAGTCTTAACGTTGCTACGGCAACTTGAATTATTAGGTATGTCACACTTGATACAATCGTTCAACTCAAAACTAGCTCGTTGTTGAGAACTTGAAATATCATCGGAATTGTCGACGTCAATTAGATTTAACCCAACTTTTTCTGACTTGGTTCTATGAAAATTACCCAAACCTTCAGAAAAGTATTTTTGATTTCTATAATAACACTTCTCACAACTTAAAAATGCCTTACTCGGACTACACATTCTACTAGAGAAAGCACTCGATTCATTATCAACGTGTTTTTCTTTTAAAACTGATTTACATTTATGACAGAATATATCTGTATGTCTTCGAAAGACTTTGGTAATCTTTTCGATACATTTAACTTTTGACACTGGCAGATTTATACTAGAACTTCTTGATATCTGTTTTGTAGCACTCGCATTCGTTGAATCTAGATCGAACTTGTGTTTTGAATTGGATGGTTTTAAAAATGACTCTCCACCGACGTCAGTCTTCAACAGACCGCTTTCCACCTCAATATCAATATAGGATGCTTTAACCGTTACAATTTTGGCATTGGAAACGTCAGCCAGAGGGCAAGTATGATTTTCACGTGAATTACATTGACTAGTAAGAAGATTTACATCCAAATTATTATTAACACAGTATTTCCCTCCAGAGTCACTGTCAGCCAAACTATTTGAAATCTTATTGGGCACCAAATTACTTGTAGATCGATGTTTGATACCTTTCAGCTCTTCATTGTCTCCCAACACAAACACCACTTCATTCTCTTTCACTCGTTCTACAATTCCGTGACATGATTTGACGGATAAATTCTTTGATCTGCGAAATTTAGGCGTGTCACACGCTGTCATCTGCCGTTCGGACTCATTACGTTTGCTATCGAAATATTCCACCGGTTTAACGTTTAATTCTTGTTCATTGTCTTTATGATTGAGATGAACTAATATCGACGAAGTTGGTACACGACACAATTTAGTTATCTTTTTGTTGATGTGCTCTGAAGATAGTTGATCTGGTTTCACAACTTGAATATCAGCTGCCTCAGTATGGAAGTCGATGGAGTAATTTTCATCCAAACAAATGTTTTCCATTTTAGCCAGGTCATCAATATTCGGATACAAACCAAAACGATTTTCTGACAAATCACTCAACTTTGATCGACAGCTTGATGTGCGTTTCATGCTCCCCATCCCGTTTCTAGCATTTTTTGGTATAATTTCATTGTCCTCACTTATCGTACGATGATTTTCCTCATCATGTTTGACTCTATCAGACACGAAACAATATTTGGTACTTTCAACTCCAGAATCAGGCAAACCATTACATCGCGAGATAATTTTTTCTCCAGACTTTTCCTCGTCTTTCGCATTTTTTTCCACCAGCTTTTCCTGCCCGCACGAGAAATGAACCACATCTCCATCATTATCATCATCAGTTATATCCCGTTGTACGCATTCTCTTCCACTGCTAGTCAAACTATCAAAGTACCCTTCATTCTCCCACTCGGCTCCTGCAGGAGAGCAAAAGTTGCTGTCTTTCAAATTGTGCGAATGTAAATTTTTGCTTCTTTTCAAATGCTGTGTCTCACAGCTTATCTCCAACTTGAGATTGCCACTCTCGTTTCCACTCACTTTCTCAACAAAACAATGACGAGTTTCGTTTTGTTTTCCGCCGGACATATCACGCTTGCATATCGGCACATCAGTAACTGCACAGGCAGACTCGTTATTCAGGTATGAAACAAAAGAAGGCAGAATCATCTCAACGTTTTCAGTCTCTTGGGAGTTTTTAGATTTTGGTTTGTCAGCTGCTACACAAGGAATATGTTTTTTACAAGTCAATTTCAAACTGGTAGGTTCTACATCATTGAGAATACTTTTTGGCCGAATCTTTTGACAATCACTAACAGTAGTTTGAGACGCTTGTCGTACTGAAGACAGTCCAGAGAGCATAGTTCCTATTTTTGTTTGCATCACACTCCATTCTTTCAGCGTAACCGTAGACGAATTGTTTGTCGAGTCGACATCTGTACTTTCGTCTGTTAATCCTTCTTCCGACTCCACTTGACTAACGAGCGTGTCAATCGACGGCAAACCTTCGTTCAACTGATTCGCCAACGAGTTCATTTCGTCGCAAGCAAGATGCGTCGATTCTTTGACTTCCCCGCAACGAATGAAGTACGTCATCACTGTCAGTAGTTTGTTAACGCAGTCCGTCTTGCGATTGTTGGAGGTGATGATCGTCTTCGCTATCTTAGTCGGAGAGCCGAGAGCTCCGTATAGATCACCCAGCTGAGCCCAAAGTGGGTTGTAAGGGTGGCTTTTCGAGAGCTCATTCAACTACAATGACAAAATTCCAATTAGTACAGAAGTGAATAATTAATTTTCATATCAAATTCTCAAGTAAATCTAAGCAATTTTGATATTTGAGCTATTATTATTTTCAACTTTCACCTTGACAATCAATTCAAACTGGAAATTTCAATTCAAAATAAGATATAAACTTCACGATTTTCAAAATTGATAGATCAATCAAGTTTCACTTCTGAAAATCAAATTCATCGCTACTAATAACAGTATGAAGTCTCACCGAAACGTTGGCCTCGGCTTTTACAGCTGTGCTTGGTATTGTGCTGCTTGATGGTAACATGGTATTCACCCAGCCTAGGTGGTGAGTTAGTACACCTGTCACTAGGGTGCTCACAAAGCTGGTGAGAGAAACACACGTAACTTATAAATGTCTGTCTCAATATGTACAAGATTTCAATAGAGCAACAATCACTATACAACAGCACACTTGTTGCAACGTGAATCCATAAGTAAATAACTTGTAAGTTGAGTTCATAACGTCTAACTGTAGTGATATGGGATTAAATATTCAAAATGGAAGTGTGATGAAAAGGTGGTACAGTACACCAATTACAATGAAACCTCTATGCATCGTTCCCAGAATGTTTTCCTGCTTGTATCATTCATTTTTTCTCACCCCACTCTCCTATAATCAATGTTAAATTTTCCCAGATGCATGGTTTTCCTGCATGGATGGTTTTATTTTCCTGGTCCCTTGAAAAACGATGGATAAAGGTTTCACTGCATACGGATGCGGTTAAAGTGAAATCTCTATCGATCGTTCCCGAAACCATCGTTTTCCTGCTTGTATCAGTCACATTTCCTAACCCCACTCTCATATAATCAATGTTAAATTTTCCTGGATGGATTTTTTTCCTGCATTGATGGTTTAATATTACTGGTCCCTTAAAAACGATGGATAGAGGTTTCACTGTATACGCAAAACAATTATTCACAAGGAGAAAATATTTGGGTCATGACATTTTTACTAAACAGCCGGTAAAATACTTACAAGTTTGTTGCCTTTGTATCTAAAGTAGAAATCAGTTGGCATAAGTCCTGCAACAACGCAGCCGCCAAACTGGCACGGTATTTACTCTCCGTGTTATTCAGACCCAAGTTTAGCCACATAGGACAAGCGTGCCTTGGTATACAGAGCATATCGTATATCGACTGTTGTATGTCGCTCCACCCTTCGTACATCAAGTGCACAAACATGTCTTTGCGCAAGTACGCCCTCTCCACCGAGTAACGCAAACGTTCGATCATTGTTTCAATTATAGACATGTGCTCAAATATAAATATTTCCATTTCCCTGGTTGTAGGAATAAAATCAAGGTGTTTAGTTGACAATTAGTTCAATATTGGATACAACTACCAGGACTTATTTAGGGAAATTGATGAATTTGGATTATTGTATGGAAATGTACGAAATTATCAATTCGATCAATATGACAAGTCTCAATTGAACCAAAAAAAAAAAGGCCAACCATCATTAGAGGCCTATCTAGATAGCAAATATGCAATGAAAACATTGGCAATTAAAAGTTAAAACTAGGGTTGCCAGAGTTGAATGGAGTTACAAAACAGCTAATAGTTTATTAATTGATTTTAATCGATTGCTGGTTGACGCAGATCGATTAGCGATTACCGTAACCATCTGATAAAATTGATGATCGGACAGTTCACAAACTAATTTCATAACGTTGCTTACGTTAATGATAGGCCTCTGTAATAGTCACCAACAACACTAAAACAGACAGTTGTTGGATTCAACTGACTGCGGAACAGACCAATAGATATATGAACAAAGTTTGCTAAAAAGTGTCGGTTTATCAACATTTGTTAAACGCAATGGGAGTCGATTTAGCGAAATATCAGTTTTTCGGTGATAACTTTTGAACGGTGTGAGATATTAAAATTCCAATAAGCAAGAAACACAGATAATTATAATAGCTTCAAGATGATATAAGTTATAACTAGTGTATTCAAGTCATGTCGCATAACTGTCAAGCGTAGACAGCTAATAAAACACATTTTTCAGCTGTATGCGCTTGCCAGTTATGCGACATGACTTAAATACACTAGTTATAACTTATATCATCTTGAAACTATAATAATTATCTGTGTTTCTCTCGTATTAGAATTTTTATATCTCATATCGTTCGAAAGTTATCAAAAAAAAAAAACTGATATTTCGCTAAATCGACACCCATGGACTATTATTACAAATAATCAACTAATAATTACAAATAACTACAAATAATTTTTTTTATTACAAATAAAAAAGGAAGCATTACAATAATCATGAGAATTTTTGCACCACCGAGAACCATGCATCCAACTGTTATCCATCTCTAAGTGTGTGAATGAACTATTCTATTCTGCGTGATACAATGTGACAGTGATAATGCGTTCTCACCTGCACTGGTCCTCGGTCAGCGTGACTAGCACGGTGAGGCCGAGTTTGGTCCGACGGTGGTGAGCGCTGCAGCCGAGCACCTCGTCGTTCTGGCCGAGCTCGAGCGACGTGCTCACATTACGCAGCCACCTCCGCTGCAGGCTCGACAGACTGCCGCCCGACTGCCTCCCACCTTGCAACGAGCCGTAGCCTACACACGGACATGACGGCATGTGAGCAACACAATCTTTCGTATGCGACACTGACTGCCTCCCACCTTGCAACGAGCCGTAGCCTACACACGGACATACGGCATGTGAGCAACACAATCTTTCTTATGCGACACTGACTGCGTAGTCGTTTCATTCAAAAAGCTAATTAATAGAAGGTAATGGTTTCTTTTAGAGAGGGCAGGGTTGGCAAGTTTTAGCCACCCCCTGGCTTAAACCTTGGTTTTAACCTAAAAACTCATTTTAGCCGGTTTTAAGCACCTTCAACAGAAAGAATAATATACTCAGGTCTATTGATTTTTAATTAAATTTAACATTACATCTTCGTGGTGTATAAGCTTTGTATTTTGGCATGTCTTGTTAATGATGTACATATAAATATGACACAACACAAGAATACAAATTGTAGGAAAGTTTAGGAATGTAGGAAAGTTTTATCTAGGTTTTATTCACTTTACAGTTTACAGCATGGCATACATATAGGTTTTTCACACAATAGATATTTGGGTCTACATTTATAGGCCACATTTTTACATATACGCATTAACATACTGGTTGTCTATATATTTTAGTTCTGACCAGTTTTAGCCGGTTAAAACCGGTTTAAATCACTGGCCTGGTCAAAACTAATAAAAGCCGGCTTTTTGCCAACCCTGAGAGAGGGTGATGGTGGTACGGCGGGTGGTTATTAAATGAAATATTTTCATAAAACGACCACAGATGTTCAGCAGATAAGAGAGAATGATAGGCCTACTGTCGTTATCTGCAACTTGATATTCAGTATTTACCAGAATATGGTATATATTTTATTCAAATGTATCAACTTTTTCTCCTTTCCCACACACAGGCTTTGGCTTATTTGAGTTCTGTTTTTCAATATTTAGAAGTTATTAGATTATATTTATGTATCCATGAATTCGTGAAAAACATTATATAATAAAAAATAAAAATAAAAAATGAAAATGATTTAATGCAACTTTTATTCGGGTACGTACAATCAAGGTAAAGCTTCCGAATGACCTATTAAGAATAACATTTTAATATTCTCCTCTCTTCCTGAACTTACTGACTTACTAATTATAGAATTAGGCCCTATCAAATTTTTGTCATTTGTAATATATTCAACACAAAAACATGAAGAGTGTGGAAGGAAGAGGGACTAAGAGAAAATGAAAAGAGTGGAAATTGAATGGTGTGAGGGACTAGAGCTATAAAGAAACGAACGATTGGTGACGGTGGTGAGAGGGTGAGGACGATGAAGAAGCATTGTGTGGAAGAGGCCTGGCTAGCTGAGACTAGAATTTACGATAGGGTGACCGTTCGCCCTTGTTGTGAGGCCACGTTGTGACGTCCTGAGAATATTCAGTCGGGATGCCATTTTTTCGGATTTTCGGCATAAACATAAATACAGTAACGAGCGAGAATCAATTGTTATGTACTTTTGAGAAATGTAATTTGCTATCCTGGAATTGAATATTGAACCAGTCCAGAAATATTAATATAGTGAAAAAAAAGATTTCATTTGGATGACACTATCAAAAAACTAACTAACACCCAGTTTATTGATCATTGTTCCTTGTCTTTCATCTTAACCCAAGTTCATCTCCGCACATTAATATGTATGTATACATATATAAACCTACGAAAAATATGGAAAACACTATTGCACTGTCATTCTTTTACCACAACTTCAATGTCTGGGGTTCTAATCTTTCACTAACGGTCACTCTAGTTTGGGATAGAAAAAAATACTCGTCAGATTGTCACGATCTCGAGTAGGCCTACTACAGCCAGTACTGGTATTGACATAAAGCAGGCCTACTCACTGTGCCTGGAGTCGGAAGTGGTCAAGGGAGTCCAGTAACTGGATCCAGTACTGGAGATGGACTGGAGTGAGAAGTCTCCACAGAACCCACTGTCTCCTGCCACAGAGCTATAAACCCCCGGTGCCACTTCACCGGTCGGAACGTCCAGAGCACCATTCTCTGGAAGACAAACAGGGGTACGTTGGACTTTCTGGTTGAAAGCAATTCATTTTGAAAACAAACCTTTGGATCCACGATGAATACCCCCTGTAAGATATATATTTTTTCTTTTGTGAGAAGGGTAAATTTTGCGTTAGACCTCCGCGGGTTGGATTGCGGGGGAAAGATATATTTTTACAACAAACTGTAACATACACATTCATAACTGGGGAAAAAATTTGGCGAGGAAATTTTAAAACGGTACAAGTATTATATTTTCAAAGTTAGAGATTGCTGCATGAAAACTATAATACAAATACCCACTTGTATCCATTTGTTCAGGGTCAAAATATTTGTTCTGCAGAGGATGACCAAGTGAAGGGGAGGGGGGTATGTGGGAGTCATTAATCATCAGACATAGAGCCAGACGTAGATATCAAGTCTCAAGGTTTTCCACAAATCATCAGTCACATATTAGGGGTGAAAATGAAGGTAGGCCTATACATTGTAGGTACCACCAGTGTTGGGGAAGTTCACTTATAAAAGGAACGTTTGAAAAGTTCAGTTCATGTCAAATACATAGATCTTTCAAAAAGTTCAAAGTTCGTTTTCGTGGCTTTGCTGTAAAAGTTCAAGTTCAAATTTGAAAAAACATAAGTTCGTTAAAAAATATCCCTTGAAACTTATGAAAAAAAGGGTTCAAAAATAATGTATGGCTCGCCTGGTGACAAGTCACCACATGATGGAATCCCGAACAGGGAATATTATACATTCGGGACAGACTGTAAAATAGTCGATCCCATTCGGAATTTGGACGGGGAAGTACGGATAGTGCGATTGTGTCGAATAGGATTATGAGTGATCCAAAATTATGAGCTTTGAAATGAACATTTTATTCCGTTAAAGATCACCGAAAAATCGAACGTGAAGACAGTTCAAGATCGTCGACTGTAAATGTAATGCGTTCATTGAAAAGTTGAGAAAATACAAACACGTTCGCACAACCACGTTCATTTCAAAAGTTCATTGCCCAACACTGGGTATCACAATAGTTATTGTAATTGAATCACAAGATGCGCTGCAATAGGCCTAGAGCTTTTTTTTACCTGATATGGGTATATATTTGGTTATATTGGCTTCTGAAGAGCTAGCCTGGGGCTCAGCATACTTGTCAGGTACTATAGCAACGTGAAAAGTTGTGGCAAGAATGTAATACGAACGTAGTGATTGGAGAACACGACTTTGACACGACATTGCTGTCCACTTACTACAATCATGAGTGACATCACTTGGGAGAGAGCTATTACCACGGTCTCCAGGACTATATAGAAGTTCTCAAATGAACATAACCGAGCATAATTACAAACAACAGAACATAACCGCGCCAGAAAAACTCGTCAGAAAAAAAGAAAAAACTCTTTGTACTTTCAATAAAGTTTGTAGGTTCAATAAATCGTCAGCAGGTCAAGATTTTGAAGTAGTCATTTTTTAGCCGTATTATTGCTATCACAAGACATTCAAGGCATGACCTCAGATATAATTAATTATTGAAGAAAATAAGAGTAAAGAACAATAGTGTAAGCTTTTAGACGACTTACCCTATTAGCTGGAAGGTTATTACTTATTAATTATAGTAGGCCCATGCCTATAATTTGCTACGCATAAAAATAAAAATGATCAATTCAATTATAAAAATAGTAGTGGGCCTACAAAGTAAAATAAAAAAAATATTTAAATAACCTTTTTCAGTAGGCCATACTTTCCTGAACAAGTAATCTCAACGTATGGTGAAAAATTAGTGGAAATTAAATTGAGTTTTAAACAATTCAGAATCTGGACGAGAACAACTAACAAGGTTATTTAGTTGAAATTCATGAAAACACACGACGATAACTCATTACACAAGAATGGTTTTAATTAATTGAAAAGAAATTATAATGAGAACTAACTAAAAGGAAAAGTTGACATTTGGGTCAAATAACAGCTTACCTAGAAGTTGTTCAGATTCACTCCGACTGAAATAGTCGCTCATCGAGTTGATTGAGCTGCCAAAAGAATCCTCTAGACTTTTATCACTGCGGGAAGAAAACAACAATCAGACAGAAAGCCTGCATTACTTCTCAGTAGTCACCTTACAACATTTCCGGATATGAATAACAAAACTCAAGGTCACATTTTTTCTTTTCTTTTTTTTGTGACGCCTAGGCCTACAGAGTTAATTTTTATGACACAGGATTTTAAAATATCAATCAGAATGTAGCGTTCACAGTTAGATAGGAACAAGCGTATTGATAACGAGATAGATACGCTTCGTTAAATTATTTCAGGCTAGATTACTTGACTGATTGATCTTTAAATCTTATTCTGGGAGTGAATTATGCAAGAGCTACAAGAAGGCAAAGTAGGCCTACATTAGACAGATTAGAATCCCAGGATATGATTGGATCTGTTCGATGACAGTAGAACTGCAGTATCTCAAAAATGGATAATTCAGATTGTGCAACCGACATAATTCAACGTATATATTCAGGTTCCATTTCAGTTGAAGAGACCAGTGAACGAAGACGTTTAAATGCGAAAAGAAATAATTTTTCTACCTATACTTGATTAGGCCTATTCACGTCCTTTTTATGAAGGACAATAGCCTATCAGTGTGATTAATTCAATTTTCTATGAAAGAATATAATATAGAAATCTGTTCAGACAAAGTTGGTGAACATAATGACATTATTCTGTAGAAGTCTCCAGCTATGCTATTAAATTTGTGGCAAACCATCTACGGACCCTGGAGAGTCCTTCAGTAAAGAGTTCCAGGGGCCGTGATGGATGTTGTCCTGTTGGACCTGTTGTCCTGGGGGACGATTGTTGCCAGCCCTGACAACTGTTTCTTATTAATGAGGCTGAAAAATATTCTAATTTCGGCATTCGAATCAAGCAGTTCATTCTGTATTTTGTGTGAATAAATATACTTTTTCAATCAATCTTGTGTGTGCACTAAAAATTTGTTACATTTTCATTATAATTAATAATCCTCAGCCAAGTTTACCTTATACGTCTGTTAGGATGTGTCAGCTCGGGTGAAGGAAACACTTTGGTGCACATCAGTCTGCTTGGGTTTGGCAACGCGTGCACTTTCAGTGCCGTGCCACGAAACGTCATGGCAACGGCACCGAACATCATTTCACCGAGCAATGTCGCATCCGTGCTTGGCTTGGTGTACTAGAAAAGAGAATGGAACGATCACACAGACTGTTCTTTATTTCAAAGCCAGCTCTTTGAACCAATTGAGTGTTTTTTCCAAAGTCGGCAACAACAGGTTGGGGTCATCATTGGTGTTATCAACAAGGGTATCGAAAGGAGAGAAATTATTTATAACTCAGAGAAATTGTGGGCTCATCCAAAAACTCACAGTAAAACTTGTTACACTTATTTGAAGCATTTTTTGTCACAGTCATAAGCATATTAAACAAACATGGGCAAAAATTGGAATGAATAAAAATATACAAAAATTGGGTACCGGTACGTTAATAAAAGTGAATTGAAGAAGAATGCATTTAATGATTCACATTGTCAAAGAGAAAACGATTTAAAACGTGTAGAAATGTTCAGTTTCTGAATAAAATTTGAAATGAACACAGTTGTACAAAAAACAGAGAATATATTGTTTTCTAAGGTTAGCGTTCCTTGAAATCCTTTAGTCCCAAAAACCCCGAATGAAATTTTTTTTTCTAGATTTGAAATGAAAAATAAAAATAAGGATGTGTGGGAATTATACTGCAATATAGGGAAATCATTTTAAAATTACCTGTGCAATTTATGCACACAATTTATAAATACCTGATAGCCATAGCCATTTGTAACTTCAACAAATCCGTCCTTTTTACTTTGGTCCTTTTTTTGACGACTTGCGAATCGTAGCTTGCACGTTGAATTCTCCAGCGATACTTTGTGGACGGCATTTGAATCGAACAACAGCTTTCTACCTCTCCAATCACATTCACGGAATAGAAGTACACGCACTTGTTCCTTGCTGAATGTGAAAGACTTGCAACTTGACCTTTAAAATAATGGTGAGGTGTAATGGGTGAAATACTTTTACAAATGTATTTGAAATACAAAATACTCTCGAGAAAAGTTATTTGAGATACATTTGACTCATACCCTACATGGTGCAAATAATGTTTTATCAATGGTGTTCAACTACCGGTACCTCACCAACAGCTATGCCTGGGTTAGGCCTATAGATATATGAGGGTACCGGTACTAATAAGCGGGTGACGGTAAAATGATGAAAACATTTATGATACTAAGCATATTTTACAGAAACCCATTCCATGCCTAGGGTACAGTGCCATTCGAGCCCATGCCTGCCTGGCATGCCACAACTGTCTGAGCCAAATGGATGGTGCAAATTATGTTTTTGAAATGTGAAGATAGGTCTACAAATGTATTATACACTGTAGTTAGTCACGGTTTGATTACCCTAACGCATAAGGCATGGATTTTTGGGAAGGTCCTTTTACATATATCATCACTTCATAGTTTCATTATTACCTTCTCATTCGTACCCCTGTTTAACTTAGCTGTTGGTGGGGTCGTTGAGCAAACAATAATAATAATAATTAGTTGAGCGAAGCTCAACCGAAAGATTCCAATTTGACATACCGTACCAAAAAAAAAATGGGCTCGGTTTTTTTTTGTTTGTAATTTTGTACGCGGCATAGGCCTACAGGTCAGGAAAAAATACCTATCGACTTGAAACTTTTTCTACATATTTTTGTCATACCAGGATAGGCTGGGATTATTTTTCAGAAAAATCGCTCAGAAGGGTTTTCCGGGAAAATATCGTTGAGTTTGAAAAATCCTCATAAGAATAACCCGGAGGAAAAATACTTAATAACGGTACTTGAAACACAAGAATTCTTCAAAAGCTCTCAAATTTCCACCGAATATGAACAATACTATTATACACCTTTTCAGAGATTTTTGCAACAATCGGATGAGAAATAACAAAGAGAACGAATTAAAGGTCTAGGCCTACATTTTATTGAATATATTTGGATCAATTGTTTTTGCAAAGTGTAGGCCTATATGCGACAGGTTGCAGCACTATAAATATCAACAAGTTGCAGGTAAGGTTTTTGAACGTTTGAAATAATCCAAGCTCCGTAAATGAAGATTGAGCCGACAGAATATTTTTCATTCTAGATTTCCATTTCTAAGCTCATCTCACAACACGCATCCCGCGTTTTCCTAGTACTAATAAATATAGTTACATTACAGAATATAGTACCAGTGAGGAACATGGGGCAGAAAAGTTGAAACTTAGGTTGCAAGAAGATCAATACCCGGCAGTAGGTCTACCGTATTGATTTTATAGCCTAACTACACAGCTAACTGGAAAACTAGGCCTAGATTTTTCATAGGACGGGGGTAATGTTGAAGTTGAAGGTTATTCTCACGTTCCGACATTCGGGAGTACCGGTACAAATGAGCCACTTATTGGCTTAGATGAATGATGTTTACAAGGACTCACGGGACTCGAAACCTTGTCCAACATGACTTCAGTTTGGTAGGCAACGCCTTGGCCGACCAGGCCAGCCGTTGCATAAGATGTTTGTACTTTCATTGACGATTCAGAATGGTGCAACCGACGAGACTGAGGACTTGAATGGGTCTGGCCATTGAGTTTATTATAACGTCAATGGCATAGGCTAGGCTAAACATTAGGCTAGGGCCAGAAGCCCTTGTAGCCCATTAAGCTCGAGTTGCACAGGGCACAAATTTGAGTTACATGAGCCTCCTAAATTCGTTACAGTTAGTATACACAATATTACCTTTCATTTTTCTCTGTGGTAGGGCAATTTTGCGGTTGTTGATTTTTTCTATATGAAAACAAACGACTTAACAATGCCATTTAGGTTAAAATAACCTACAAACACATGTATTGTAGCAGATTAACATTCTTGGTGAAACGAAACACTCAGTTTGGCAACATTATGTGACTTGGCCAGGCTAAATTAAATTATTTTGAATAGAACACAACTTTAAATACCGTCACGTGTTTGCTTACACAAGTTCAAGTCATATGATTCTTGGTCATTCATTTCACCTGTTAGGCCTATTACGCCGTCGCCATATTGGCTGTCATCCAACCAATATCAAAAGCAAAACATAGAAACTACTGCTTCCAACAGAGCCACCGAAATTATCAGGTTTGGTACATATAAACACCGCTAGGTCGCGCACTCATGACAGTTATATTGGGTTCTGATCAGAGTCGACAAAGTAGCATGGCTAACGCCTGGCTAAAGTAGATAGGAGAACTACTTTTTATTGACTCTGGTTCTACACTTCTACTATCAATAATCATTTACATTAACTGGTGATTGAATGATAATGAAGTACACAATTTACAAAAATATTACTAACAAAATCACGGAAATATGTTTAGTTCTACACCGAATTATAATAATTTATATCATATCCCAGGCCTATTTTCAAATGATAAAAATTCAGTTTTAAATCCCTGGAAATTTCACATTTTCAAAACATATTTTATTGATATTTTTCTAACGGTTTATTCTAAATTGAGTTTTCAAAGTAAATCAATCATAATACCTCATTCATACATTTAAATACACACCCATATAAGATGACTGGGTATCAAACTTACTGATTTGTATGCAACTCGATATTCTGCACTGCGAATAAAAATTGAAAAAAAATTGAATTACCCAAATCTTTGGTATTTTATGAACTATTTTTTACTGGTATAATACGATTAATACCGCTGGAACGTACAACTTGATATATATATATATATATATATATATATATATATATATATATATATATATATATATATATATATATATTCATATATATATATATATATATATATATATATATATATATATATATATATATAATATATATATATATATATATATATATATATATATATATATATATATATATATATATATATATATATATATATATATATATATATATATATATATATATTTTAAATATTTTTTATCAACATCGAAACTGAATATTACCTAGGACTATAGGTATCTAGATATTACAGAATCATTGTTCCCCACTTGAGGATATCCATGAAAGGAAGGATCGTTGGGACGAAGCACCACAAGGGCGATCTTGCAAATCTTACGATATTACACAAAATATCTTACCTTATTTCCTTGAAAATTCCTCCCAAAATCATCAAATTTAGTTCAATATATGTTTGAATTTTATAAGTTGGCCTGTAGTTTTACTTTAATATAGGCCTATAACTAAAAACGTAATTAGGAAAATATTTCATTGTAACTGTTCAAAATGAAAAACTCTCTTCACGTATTGATTTTTTATTATTCATAATAGTTGAAAGCAAATAAGTTGAAACCATATTATTTGTCAGTGAGTAAACACATGGTAATTTTAATTAATCATGAATGGTCCTTGATATTGCGGCTCTTGATTGTATTACCGACATCTTGCATTATTCTCACAAATTGTATCATCATATGGACATTGAAAACCCCGACAAATGTTTCTCTAAATCCCGTCGAAGTCCGTGACATTACCGTATACATCTATCCTATCAATCTATCTAATCTATTCTATCCTATCCTATCAAACTTGTGTAATTTACGTTATACTTTTGTAACAGACACGTATTTTTTATGACAAATAAATAAATGTAATCTTGCTCCCATCCTCGTAACAAGAACGGGACTGTCTTCTAGTTTGGTATTTTATAGTGAAAATTCAACTTATCTGTCGTTTGTGATCTTATTACAGTGTTGAAACATTTTCAATTCAATACATGATTTTTATTAGCATATTATAATTTGCAGGTGAGGTGAATGCTGGAGGCACGATGGGAAGAGGAAAAGATGGTAGGCATCTATGTGTATAGCTTTTCTTGATCTGGAGAAGCTTTCGACCAACTTGCAAGATGGAGAGTGTGCAGAGTTTGAGGGAAAGACCAAAAGAGAGTACATGCAAAGATTTCAGTAACCGATTGGATTGAGCAAGAGAGGAGCAAGAGCAAAGAAGGAGTGGAGTGAGACAAGGGAGTGTTTTATCGCCAACTCTCTTCATATTTTAAAATTATATTTTCAGGATCATATTTTTTCATGTTGTATGTGGTATAGGCATATGTGACCAATATGGAAGATGAGATCAATGTTTAGAATAGAATATGCTTCATTAGTCCAAATTGTTCTTATAAAGATATTAGACGTGTCAATAGGACTATAGTATGTAGTAATGATAATACAAAATGAATTAATGACAAGTAATGATGATAGAAATTTTTAGAAACAAATATAAAAAACACATTTGAACATTATGGAATGGTTTGAGATGGTAGACAACAAAAGAGGAAAGAGAAGAGTCGGAGACAGGAGCGAGTGCAGTACGGAGTAAAGAATGGGGTGTAGTGAAAGTAGAGAGATGGTGGGAGTATGGATAACGGTGGAGGGAACTTGTGGGAAGAGAAGAGAGAAGACGAAGCTGACGATGGTGGTAAAAGTGAGAAAGAGAAGGGAGAAATAGAAGAAAGGTTTAGAGTTGGCAGAGACCGAGCATACAAAAGTCTGCTCTAGATTAATTTGTTGGTAACACCACCTGAATCAGTAATTTGATTAGCTGGGTTTGAGAAAAAAAGGATGTAGGGCCTATGAAGTCGTATAAAAATATGTCATTTGGTCCATCAGCTATGATAAAAATCACTCCTCAATCATAAAATCATTGTTGCAAATGAAAAATTCCTAATTTTTGTATTGTATTTTCATCTGACGGTCCATCCTAGAATATTATTCAGTTTCCAATTCTATTTAAATCCATCTATACATATTTCAAATTCTTCACATTTATCATTACTCACAGCCACTAAATCTTTATCTCACAACAGTCCAACCTGTGACATATGTGCCTACAGTTAAGAAAGAAAATGGTTGCCCTCCAACGTAAAACAAAACACATCACTTCAATATTCAATAGCTGAGTAGCTGTGGTATTTTTAGAGCCAGTTACATTATTCTTCGGGACGAGAATTGGGATTAAAAAGACGACTACATTTACAAAATAGTTGTTGAACGTCTAATCGAATATAATTTTCATCTATTTCATCTATTTCACTATCATTTGGTTTGTAAGCGACCTTCTTCTTTTCTAACATTAATTTTGGGTTCAACGATAAAATATATTTGTTATATAATGATGATAATTATAATGATGGTGATAATGATAATAATAATAATGATGATAGTCACTTTTATCATCGGAGACTTGTACAAACAGAATGATGAACGTCATAGTTCACATAAAATATATAATATATATTGACATTGCTCATGAATGGTTCGAAGCTGGAAAATCGTCAACAGAGTAAAAAGTATTATAATTATCACATAACAGTTTCCCAACCCTGGTTTTTGATATAGATACGCTGGAAATTGATTTGATATCAATTGGAAGCTTGTTTTATAAACGTGACTTTGAATATCGTGTTCCTTTCCTATTCAACATAAGTCGTCCACACGTCATCGTATGTCCTAATAGTGAAATTCATAGTCACATTGGAAAAGCTTAAATTTTCTTTCACAAAAGTCACCGACTTGGAAATAAAAATACATGGTATTACATGGATTATAAATAGAGTTATATAACATGGTATTATATGGAAATACATTGACAACTAAGATCTTTTGGCGTCGGATGAATGTTCAATGAGATGATTGGATGGTGAAAGAATTGGTTTGGTTTGGGTTGGATTGGTTTGGATTGGAAAGTAATGGAAAGGATAGTGGATGTCACCGACACCGATAGATTGTGGCCTATGTTGTATAGGAACCATCTCGGCATTTACCTATAGACTACATACCCATATATACATTTATGCCTACTATAGACCCCTATTCCTGAGATAAATGAGATGTGAGAAAGATAAAAATGAGTGAGAAAACGATTATCTCACTTAAATGGCCTATTAGTAATGGTAAATCGGCCATTTTGAGTGAGATAATCGTTTTATCAATCACTTTTATTTTTCTCACATCTCATTTATCTCAGGAATAGGGGTCCAGAGCTGGTAACTACGGAAAACCTTCATAGAGATGAATAATGGTGGGGATCGAACCGAGACCCAACCTATTATTTTTTTTAATATTGGGTTTTAACGACGCACTATAATGATAACTAAGATCTATTGGCTTCGGATGAATGATTAATGAGATGATGAGATGAAGGTTTTTATGGGTAGTGGGAAGGATAGTCGTATAAGAAAGCGGTCTTATTGGGAACCATCCCGGCATTAGCCTAGACTACAGAGGGAAACCACGAAAAAAAACCTGTAAAGATGGACGGTAGCGGGGATCGAACCGGGTCCGATATGCCCACTGCTTCCCGGGCCACATAAAGCAAGTGCGTTAACCACTACGCTGCATGTGCCGGCCCCAATCTATCCTCTTTTTCAATCACATGCTGCAAGCGAGTCACAACTTATACATCTGTGCTATCAGGTCTTCCTATTTTGTGGATGAGAGTCTAAATAGCTGTACCCTTCTCGTAGCCTTTTTTAAAAATGGATCTTTGTTTTTTTCCCAGATAGGAGCACGTGCATCTTTGCTGATGGACGATACCACCAATCAATATATGTCTTTGGAGATGAGTTGCAGGCCGCAATTCTTTTGTTCGTTGGACCAGTATTAACCTTTTGTATAAATACAGTTGGCGGATTGTTCAAGTTCAACAAGGACAACTTGTGAGAAGTGAAAGTAGAATATAATATATGGTATATCATTTAATAGAATTGAAAATGGAATTGATATCAGATTTAATGAGCTTTGTTTTGAAGTTTTTCGGCGCCTCCACCGAAAGTTTGTTTCAAACATTGAATTGGAATTAATTTCGCATTCAATGTTTAGCCAGTCACCCGGCACCTCCACCAAAAACATTGGTACACAAAATATAACTAAAATCTATTTTGAATTCAATAGTTTTAGTGTAAATTGTACTCAGATACCTATAGTAACTCCACTACAAAATTAAAAAAATGAGTCCATCAATATTTTTTAAGAGACGCAGTTCTGTTGGTGATGCCTAAAGCGTCGTAATTCTGTCGTCACACGTTTAGCTAAGATTTCAAAATCGTCCAGTTAGCTCTATTCTGAGAGTCAACGGAAATATATAGCATGGGTAACCATGGCTATAACTGCCAGTTGGAACTATTTACATGATGGTTAGTTGTTCCGGTACAAGATCAACATTAGTTTTCCAAGCAAATCAAGCCACAACCGACTCCTTCCCAGCTCTGTACGATTGCTCTGAATAAGCTCAGTATGCTTGCCTGTGCAATGTATTCCGATACTATTTACATGAGATTAGAGATGCTAACATTGAAATTGTTCAAGATATTACTGATATTAATATTTAAGAGTAATTATGGATCAGAACCTAGAATCCAAAAAACATGGAGATTCTTTTCCGAAAAAATTACTAGGAAGGTTGATCTATTCAGACGAATTATTATTATTTCACCGAATGAGTGAAACATTTTGATTCATCAATCGATTGTGGTTCCCCACATTGATTATTGTGGTACTATTTTTTTTCTTTTAAATAAGAACCATATTGATTTATATAAAAAAACTTCAAAATAAGACTATGCGAAGCATTCCGAAATTAGGGAAAGATGCTACACTAAAGAAATCTTAGGCAATAATTCACACTGGATATCCTCTGTTTCATTTTCAAAATACAGAAAAAAAAATATTCTCAATTATTTCAGTAAAAATCTTGAATATGGTAGAGAGTTTCGAGAACCTAATTTGAGAAATGAGAATAATGTTTTTATTGAGAGAACAAATAACAAGTTGTTTGGACAATTCGAGTTTCATTGAAGGCATGAAGAGTATTCAATAGATTACCAATGAAGCAATTAGTATTAGAAATGGCGGCAATTCTGCGTCAAAGTTCAGGCGAGAATGTTCTAAGCAGATTAAAAAAGGAAATATTCTGTCTCATGCATAATGAGAAGCTGAACTATTGAGATTCATTGAGTGAAAAGTATGTTTCATAGATTTTTGGAATCTAGTCTTTCATTTCTGTAGTGAACTTTTGTGATCTTCGTATATATAAGTTTTTACTAAAACACTGTCGACAATTCGGTTACCATTTGGACACAGTATAATAATAGCAACAAATAATCAATTATAAGAAAAAACTTTGATACATTAATATTATCTTGAAGTAGAATGATTGATGTTCGTAGGAATAATCCCGAATAATTACATAATTATGAATCATACACTAGAGAGGAATGATAGGTCTGTATAAAACATGAAAAATAAATGTATTATATTATACAAATCACGTAGCTCAATTGAACAACTGGGATAATTCTGAACGTTTATAAAAGCTTGTTTGAATGGAGATCAGTTTAAGAGCTGTTGACCATATAGGTGATTTCTATATATAGTATGATATATTTTTTCTTCGAAAAGGACGCAGAATCTATTTGACGTTGGTTCAACTGACAGTTGTTATGCATCGCGATTGTGGAAAAGGAAAAGATAATCAAATTGGATTCACATGGAAAGTAAGTTCTTATCATTAATTAAAATCACCGTCTGCAGATAATTATATAATATAATCCTGATTGAAAATTATTTGATATTTCAAATTTTCAAAATGTAAAATCGATCGTAAAATATGTGTCGAATGATCTGCAGTTATAACCTCTCATTGAATATTTGTCTCCACAGAATTTCAATGAATAACGTTTCAAAAAGTTGTATGCAAAAGATGCGAACGAAAGTGAATATGTTATAAAACTGAAATTGTTGTCAAACAAATAAAAAATACTGGACGCATTGTTGTTTAATCGTCACACTAACTAAAGATATCGAACCTTTGTATACTTCATATCTTGAAGATTGTTTTATTTCAATAAATATTTCCACCTTCGTTCTATACAGTCCTGGTAAAAGTGCAAGTCAATTCCAATTTCTTCACTTGAACATCAAATAATATAGCTGATTGAAGTGCATTTACAAATGCACAACTCTATTGACTAATCTGAATCCAAACATCCCAAAATGCCAGATGTTATTAGTGTCACCAACATTGTGACTATGGTCATTTCAATCACAATACCCTTCTCAATTCTGATAATAAAAAATTAAAGAATGTACGCCATATTTTAATTTCCAAGCTTTTATCCTTTGTCTTCAAAGTGAAACAATTGACGCTGTATCAAGTCCTCGATGTTAATAATCGAAAAAAAAGTGACACAATTTATTATTTTATTTCATAAATAAATATTTATCATACTGGAAAATGTTTTCAACGGTAAAGTGTGTGAAACCATTACAACTTCAACTTCAGTAAACATGGCAAACTTACAAAATAAGGCAATTACCACGATCATAACACGTGTCATACACCTTAGTTCCAAGTCTTTGTAACTGTTTCTTGTAGTTAATACGTCGGCATTTCCTTCACCTCAGAACAGGTCAGAGGTGTCAGGGAAGAGGAGAGGGAGAAGTTCATCTTCTCCACTTTTCCCAACACTTGGCATGCCATTCTTAATCTATAATCAATCAATCTCTTTTTTATTAACTGCTAGTAATTATGCTCTAAAGCTTCTATAAAATGGTGAATATATGGCAATAAATCTGAGTTATATTTATTAATAACATCTCCACTCATTAAGTTGTCTTAAACACGTCTAACCACTAAACAGCTTAGCTGATAAGCACTTAAATCTAGAATGGTTAAACAATAGTTGTGTAAGATCTTGCTATTTTTATTATTGTAAAATTAGAATCAGGTTAGGTTCATCTTCAATAATATGATGATATTCATAGACATGTTATAGTAAGAAAAAAGAACTTACCTACCGACATTTTTAGGTGAAAGTTGTGCTGTGCATAAGGCCAACAGCTCACACTATCTAGTCTAACATGAAGACTGTGTTGTGTATAGTTGTTTGTGATTCAAGAGACGCTCTGACACACATTCGAAAACTATAACTGATAATCATCTCATATGAAATATAATTCAAAATTTGGTTGAGATATGACATGAGAATATATTTTTTTTATCAATTGTAAATTTGATCCAAATTCGTTGTTGACCAATTAAGGATATAGTTAGGATCGTTCAGACGGGGCAAGGACGATCTCACAACCCCAGATGATAAAATTAATCCTAATCTAATTTATAAAAAAAATGGGAGTATGAGAATGGTTATAGACAGGGATGATGCACAAATTGAAACATTTGCGAGTGATTAACTCATAGATTGATAAGTTGATGACAAATCGACACAAAACCGTTCCATCAGTGGAATTGGGTACTCTTTATTGGAAAAATTACAACAAATTTGGTGAGAGTAGAGATAGCTGATAGATGGTGTATCTCGTCATAGTAGACATATTGGAACTTCAAGTATATATATATATATATATATATATATATATATATATATATATATATATATATATATATATATATATATATATATATATATATATATACCATCAACCATCGGCCCTCAAAATTTCAGACATCATATATATATATATATATATATATATATATATATATATATATATATATATATATATATATATATATATATATATATATACCATCAACCATCGGCCCTCAAAATTTCAGACATCATATATATATATATATATATATATATATATATATATATATATATATATATATATATATATATATGTATATATACATATTTTTTCATTCATTTTTATTCAAGATTCTGTCTTACAGTAGGATTGCAAAAAAGCACACAGAATGAAAATCAATAAAATAAAATATGAAATAAACAATAATAACATTTCAGAGAGAATAACAAAATAAATATAATAGGACAAGAAACAAAATATCAGTTGATTGAATCTAAGAATGGTGTTAATCGAAATGAAATGATAATAATGAAAACTTTGAAAAAAGGCTTGCATCATACAATGAAAAATCGATATTCTCCATAAATATATAAAAATGAAATAATTCTAATTTCCCCCCAAAATTCGATGAATCACATTCACAATGCAACAGTGAGAATACCATGGGACTAATTATTATATGGTTAGCAAATCTCAACATGTTATAGCTACTGTGTTTTCAATTACGAGATAATGCAATTAGTCTTATTCACGAGTGTTTCTGTGTGTTTTGTATAATAGAAGGCGGAGCTTGGAATATCTTAGATTCACGTCAGAGTCATAATGAAAGTGAAATGATGAATCACAGAGCGTAGGTATAAAAGGAAAGGCGAACAAGTTTCAGAGCTCAATCGATGGCGAGATGAACAAGTAATAACATCTTACTTATTGCTTCAGACTTGAATTCCGTTCAAATGTGTGCATTGGGTTGGCAATACTGATGGAAAAATAACAGGAACTAGACATATAAATACGTTCAGAATGAATTGAAAGATAGGATATATGGGATAATGAATTAAAGAGAGGAGATGGAAGAGAGAAACCCAGAAGAGAAATGATTATTTTCCCAAATCGGACATTTTCTGAGGCAATCAGTTGCTCTAGTGTTGATATAAATATAATTATTTTGAGTTGATTCATTTCGTAATATTAGTATTCAATTTGAAAAATTAAGCTATAAGCGCCCTATAAGCGTCCTCATGTCATAATAACTGAGATTTACTTATTGTTGCTACTTGTCGAAACTCATATCCTTGAATATGTTCAAATTTTCATATAATATAACAAATATTTTTATGTATAGTTATTTCTAAGCGAAAGAGATGAAAAAAGACTGGTCCAGATTGAATATACTCAATTACTACCCTCCCCCCTGAGCCAATAATATTGGCCACCTTGGGAATCGTTGATATTTAATATGATTTTGATTTTAGATATTACTACTCATAAATTACCGGTAGTATGAACTTTTTTCTTGTCGATATTTGAAAAAAAGTGCGAATATAACATACCTGACAAGTTTCATCCAAAAAAATGGATGAAAAAATCACAAGGGATTGGGTGACAAAAAAACAATCGATAAAACCACTCTTTAATGTCAAAAGTATTCTCATTCCACACAGTTTTTTTTTCTCAAATGTGACGACCTTTGCGCCTATAAAAAGGAAACAATCAAATAGAATCACTCCGAAATTTGAGACGCGTTTTCGCGCATAACTTTTTCAATAGTTCCTCATTCTGATTAAGGGGACCAGTGCAAAAAAAAGATAATTTATTTTATTCAATATGTCGAGAGTGTGAATACATTCACGCTCCTTATTCTGTCACATTGTTCAGTTCATATATAAAATATTTCATTTCCTTCGATATCCATACAAATCTTCCAGTTCAAACATCGCCCGTAAATAAATCTTCAACTTCAGAGCTCGTTATGTATAAATATTACTCTTTTGCAGTTTGGTACACATCTCAGAACTAATTGAAGTAATTTCCATGAACATTTCACCATAAGTCTATTGATCCTTCAGGATATATTCCAGGATATAATCCTTCAGGATCTTTCATATGACTGTGACAATGATTTGAAATGTTTATAGCATTACTTGAAATTGAAAGTGTGGTTGAAATGAACGTGAACACTTGTTTACAGTAAAAAAAAAAAAATCACTTGATATGGACACAATAAGAATTATCCTCTTATCAATAAGAGGTATATATGAATGATACTGTGAGGTATAACCAAGGAGGTTAGATACTAATAGACTATTTATTATTAGTTTC
The DNA here is from genome assembly GCA_964007535.1 of Brachyptera risi. Lineage (NCBI taxonomy): Eukaryota > Metazoa > Arthropoda > Insecta > Plecoptera > Taeniopterygidae > Brachyptera > Brachyptera risi. Next base: position 32,342,930 of record OZ023336.1, read on the forward strand.
TAACCTCCTTGGGTATAACATACACAAAATTCATACTTCATGCTCTGTTCCCATTAATTCAATCAGGTTGTTGAAATTAGCTGAAAAAAAGTTGAGAGTCTAAAAATATTTCTAATTATAGACTCCCAATATTTTCAGTAGGGAAAGTAAGTTCACATAAGTAAAGTAGATGAAACAAATAAAATCACAGAATATCATCAGCCGACCAATAACTAATTAGTAATTACGTATACGAGGTATATAACATTTCACGACTCTGATGAGCTATTTTTATACCCGTACAAATTTTCTTTTTCCTTTTTGAAATTGATTCACACATAATATCAAATATCGTGCCACTAGGACTACAACACATACATCTTCTTCAAAACGTTCAACAAACGTACTCAGGCCTAAATACGATTACACAATGCAAATAAGAATTTACAATCTTTTGTGCCAAGATACAGACATAAAAGTTCTTTAGAAACTTCACTACATTTACATCGTCACTAGCAGCACAAAACAACAGGTGTGGAGAAGAATATTTTCAACTTGTTGAAAAAATGTTGGTAACCCTGACAAATATTACAATTTCGAACACGTGATCCGTACACCGCCATTACGGAATACCATTCACAGAAACACAAAACTTACTGTAAAAAGTAATTTCACGTTGACTAATTCACAGTAGCATCAATATCCTACAATTTTCAAAAGGTCAAGAATTTTTCTATCTTAATATTATATCATTAACATAGCTGTTAAAGGATTGTTAACTAAAAAAAAAAAATGAAAAATAAACGCTATTCGAAGGTCGTTTTTCTATAAGATCGTTATTGTAGTGGATGTCGAGGTGATCCGGTTATAACATCTCCAATACTCATCAGGTTACACGTTCACTACACAAAAGACGTGACCTTTGACACGACGCCACTGAGGAGGTGGTATCAATAACGGAGGTCATCTTTAAATGCTGATGGTTAGTTGATGTGAGGTGCGTCGTTATTGGATTTCAAGTAACAAATCAAATTCAATCTTTTATTTGGGGATAAATGGCATTGCCGAATATGTTCGTTGGGTGATTTAGGTGATAAATGATCCACAATATTTACGAGGTTATGATTGATACTTTTATTTTTAACCTTTAGAGATTGATTAGGTTTGTGACCATTTAATGATACCTATTGGTACCAGATAGTAAGTAGTAGGCCCATACACAATTATAGCAACATGTAATAATATATATATATATATATATATATATATATATATATATATATATATATATATATATATATATTATATATATATATATATATATATATATATATATATATATATATATTATTTATATATATATATATATATATATATATATATATATATATATATATATTTTTTTTTATCAAGTTTTCGATGGGAATAAAAAAAAGCATACAACAATATAGCACACATTTACCATCACGTCTGCGGAAATGATTCTATTATATGTAACTTAAATGATAAAATAACTAAAAGATACTTATGCTTCGCCACAATGTCAACATGAGACGCTATTTCTTTTTTGGGTCATTGGCGCTCTACCCCAGGAGATGAATTCTTTAAATTCCGGAGGGCAAAATAGTTTTCCAAATCAACAATAAAAAAGTCGATAGTCAAAAGCCTACTATTAGCATCCATTGAAGAGGTTCTAATTCACTTGTATTCTCGGAAGAAGAGATTTACCAACAAGATGGCAAATACAAATATCTTCATTTTCTTTGTATTTCTGTGTTATTTTTTTTGGTATTATGATTTTCCAGAATGAGGTTCATGACAGAATACATTAATTCATTTTTCAAGAGCATTAAATACTTGAAAGTAAAGCAATATTGGAAAGATTTTATATTATTTAGTTGTTAGAAGACCTTATTTCGTGGATACAGTTTATCATGCATCATGGAATAAAAAGAGCAACCGCCGGAAAGGTCAGATGAAACAGTGTAAGAGGAATGTGTACCTAAGCTGTATTTTGGCCCAAGCTGTATTTTGTCTCAAAAATGAGATGAAAATAAGAAATATCATATTGAACCTATTAATTATAAGGTTACCTATTCACTTTGAGTGATATGTTTTTTTTTAATAATTCATTTTTGGTTTTAGTGAATTCTAAATAGTACTGACTATTTTTTGTACTCGTCACTTTATTTCGTACATACTGATTGATACTTCAGAGTATTCCTAGCAATGTTATATTGTGAAGAGACTTGACTTGGTTTCATCATTGACTTACTAGTTTTACGTTTATTGACTTCTGACAGCAGACAGGTAGGTGGTCGAGATTTAACCCTCTTCTGAGGATCTCTCTTCTTAGTTTATTGTGTTTTTCACACTGAAGTAAATTGATTCAATCCTGTATTTTAGTTTTGCGGTTTTATTGAGCCTGATCGCTCGTTTATATTTCGTCTTGAAGGACGGAAAAGTTCTTCAAAGTTCTCATCGTGCTGTGCTGTGGTAGGAGGAACCGACAACGTGGTGAAAAAGAACAAGAACAAGAATCAGAAATGAAAATAAAGGAAAAACGTGAATGTATCATTTCAGTAAGAAAATAAGTTCATCAAAACTTGTAGTTCGTGATTGGATAGAAAACACTACACAAATTCCTCGTAGAAATCCTCGGCGACACAATTATTTCATTTCCATTTGCATTCTATGTTTAATCGTCATATATTTTATATTATTTTTATATTATGATACTTCAATAATTTGCTTGTGGTCATTTATATTGGCACATAAAATTAAATAATATGGATTGGATTAATTCTGAATTGTTGTAGTTGTGTTTTTGAATTGATGGTTTACAATTATTCACCCTTATCCGGTATTGCAAAAAAAAAAATGCAAGAAGTATGATTTCACATCACCTCAATATTTTGGTCAAATTTTTATTTCTCGTGTATATTTAATACAATATCAATCACAAAAAATATCACTTCACAATTAAAAATATCAATTCACATTGATTATATTCCAAAACAAACTGAACAAAGTAATTTGTACACAGTAGAAGTATCACATGGTAACATTTTGCTTGAACAAAGTCACTCATTTCATCTTCTGAGAACCTGATATATTATGCTATAATTGTTATACGTATTTGTTATGTGTATTTTTTCTCATTACATCGTTGATTATATGCAGTTGATTTCGTCAATAACGTGATATTCCATAATTTGCAGTGAGAAAAAGTGGAATTGAATCAAAATACGTCTGGTAAAACAATCATAAATCAATACTGAAAGCGAATATACCAAGAAGGTTTCTGTAAGACTCATTTGGAACATTTTAAGCTGATTCTCTACTGATGTAATCAATAATCACCTTAGATTAGTAATTTGTGTTGATGATCGTGATATTTTAAACTGATTTGAAGAAAATCGAAATACAAAACACATATTTCTCGTCTTGATGGATGATTTACATAATATCAGTGGTGTCATAATTAATGGAATTGAGCCATATGAATATTAATATATGGTAAACCTCTGAATTCAGAACGTGAAAAATAACCAGATCATTAACTGGGACAATATTTATTGGTGAGATGTTTATTTATTTTATCGAACAATCTTGAGGACCTGGTTCGATCCCCACCACCGTCCATCTTCACAGTTTTTTCTGAGGTCTCCCTCTGTAGTCCAGGCTAATGCTGGGATGGTTCCTACAATATAGACCACGATCGTTTTTTTCCCACTATCCTTCCCATTATCTAAAAAAACTTTCACCTCATCATCCCACTATCTCATTAATCATACATCCGACACCAATAGATCGTAAATTAGCTATAATTATTTGTTCAGTAATTTTAATTGTTTTTCAATTGAATTTTCATTTTACATGTCCAATATCTGTTTTCAGATCAATTAAGGATACAATGATTAAGGATATTCCATTCTATTCTATTCTATTCCATTCTATTCTATTCTTTTCTATTCTATTCTATAGTGCGTCGTTAAACCCAATATTTTTTTTTTCCTTTAATAACATCGAAACTTGATACAAAATCATTGTTCCCCAATTAAGGCTATGGATGAAAGATAGGATCATTTGGACAGGGCATCACAGGGGCGATCTTACCACCCCATACACCTTACACCCAATATACAAAAAATATAGTTATTATGATGGTTAATGATTGATTCAATCAATCAGACATCTTCCATGCAGTGGCCATACATTACTCAAGGCTCTCTGATAATAGCTAATTAGCAATCCCAGAAAAACTCAATTCCATATTCAAATTACGTTTTACCTTTCAGCTAAATTCCATTCTCAGCCATTGTTTCCTGCCAGGAAGCGTAATCACGTTCCTCTATTGAAAGTAAGAGTGCGCTAAAAGGTACTAATAAGTAAACCACGGCCTCCTAACCTTGACATTCAGTTTTACTCTCGTCGCTAGTCGGTGTGGCGGTGGCCACTTTCACTAATGCCATCATGAGCGCTAGTCATGCTGGCTGCATGGCGAGGCTGGCTGTGTAGCGACTGGTCGAGCAAGATGCGGCGAAACATGTGCCCTATGGTTGACTTGGCGTTACGTCATAAGGTGTTGATCTTGTGGTGGGTACCCGCGACGTTGGTTGTAACGTCGATAACGTCAACGGTAACTATGTCGTCAACGGCAATTATGTCGTCAATTATGTCGTTCATATTTACTATTTCTCGATGCACCAGTTAAGTTATTTCAAGACTCTTGTTCAGGTGCTATTATTATCTTCATTTTTCACTTTCACAATATTATTATTCATTCATAATGCAAAGAAGTATGTCAATTTTATTTTTCAGTGGTGTTTTGTTCCTTGTAATTTTTTGTGATAGTATATTCTCAGGTATTTCTCTTCTTTTTTTTTTAAAAAATATTGTTCAATCTAAAAATTAGATCTCTTACTTATGCTTCATAGTTGCCACTCAATTCATCATCATATTTACATTTTCTTGATCACCTTCTTCATAAATTCTTCATAAATTCAACATAAAAATTAAAAGATATACAGATTATAATATTCTTTGTTTCTCCCACAGTCAAGTCTTCTTTGAAGACTTTGTGGATTTTTTGACTGTCATGTGTATTTTTGTATGTGAAAAAAAGATTAATAAAAAAAAAAAAAAAAAAACGGCAATTTATGAAAATGAGTGTTATAGTTTTGGTAATGATCGAAGCTACTGATAAAGATATTGAGAAATGAAACTGATGATCTATAGAATGATAATATATATATATATATATATATATATATATAATATATATATATATAATATATATATATATATATATATATATATATATATATATATATATATATATATATATAATATATATATATATATATATATATATATATATATATATATATATATATATATATATATATATATATATATATGCGTGAGAGTGGCTGCATTTCTGCTATCGGAAGCTAGAGATATGAGTGAAAAAAAAATGTTATTGTGAATAATTTGGTTTGATTTTGTTCTACAAATTTGAACAGTTCATTTGAATGTAATGATGATGTCGATAGGAAATAAATGTGTGATTTTTTTTAAATTTGTGAAATAAAATTGAATAAGTTGTTCAATGGGCAACAAGCTTGAGTTTTGGATTCAGTTTCAATTCATGGGGTGGTAAGATCGTCCTTGTGGTGCCTGTTCAAACGATCCTATCTTTCAACTATTGCCTCTATTGAGGTACAATGATTTTGTATCAAGTTTCGATGTTTCGATGTAAAGAAAAAAAGTTTCAATTCACAACGAACGATTGTATTTTTCACAAGATTGCAAGAATTATAGGGATCAAACAAAGTTGAGAAGAAAGAGTGTGAGTTTGAACTTTGAAATGCTTTCTCAATATGTGTCACATCTACATCCTATACATATATATTCTTATATATATATATATATATATATATATATATATATATATATATATATATATATATATATATATATATATATATATATATATTTACACCACAAAGATTTGTACTGCCTAAATATAAACAACATATATATATATTTTCTTCAATTCCAACCAAGTTGTAGATTCGCGTGAAATTCACTCCGAATTAAGTTGCTGAAGGAAAATATGAAATTCCTACCTGAAAAAAAGAATGAAACAAAAATCAACCAATAATTTCATTGATCGGGGCAACTGCTGCTGTTCCGAAAAAGTAACATTAAATTATTCTTTACTGTATTAGTTTTCATTCCGATGATGCTACTTGTTGTAAGTCATTTAACCCATGCGTGCGTTGTTGTTGTTGTTGTCCCACCGAAAACACTAAATTGTCTCAAAAGTCTGATACTGAAGACAATCATGCGTATATTATCCCTATCCTAGAAATCCTCATTACCATAAAAATAGTATGACTAAGGCCCAGTATTACCACGGCCAGTTAGTATTTATCTGAGAGTTGGTGAAAACAAATAGCATTGGTAACCATGGTGATAACAAATTTGAACTGTCAGATAAAGGCTAACTGGACTTGGTAATACCGGGCCCTAGTATAAAAAAAATACGTTTAAGATAATGAGTTCAAATTGATGAATATCATAATCATTTGAATACATTTTAAATCAATCATGAAATACCACATTGATTTCAAGTCATGCTTCACCATCGACGAGTGAACTCCTCTAGTAACATCTAGTTCGAAATAAAATAACCTTCAACACGCCACAATTGTTTCTATTTTTTTTGTAACATCTATTTTCAATAATATGTGCAATACAATCTAAAAGAAGACATAATAAATCTATTCCCATATATAATCGTTTATAAAAAAACAACAAAAAACGTAGCAGACCTGTTTGATCATCTTCAAGGTCTTTCATCTTACCTGGCATCTTGTTTCATAAATCGAACGCATGACATACTCTTGCCATCTCCGGCCGTAGGCCAGTTCTCATAATAAGCATAACCGTTACATACCTAAACCATTACCAATCTAACGGTGTGATTGCTAATCGACCATAAGCAATTACAAATTAAGAATAGAGATGCATATTACAGCATGATTGATTTCGTCATGACTTCCCCATACAATTCAATAAACAATAGTCTTTTATCTTATCAGGCGTTTAGACAGCAATGAACTTAGGTTACTTAATTCTACTATCATTTTCACTAGGTGATGTTTGTGTTTTGTTTCAATTGTTTGAAGGAATAACAATTGTTCTCAGTCTTGAAACGAACTGAAGATGGATCCCATCGTGTATTGGACTCCGATTTCATCGTTATTATTTAATTGTTCATAGCATTCTTTAGATAGTTTATAATGATAATTAAATCTTAATAATGGCTACATGGTGCGTTGACCCAATAGCCTAGTGATTTGAGGTCTATGATGAGAATATTAATAATGTTGATTATATATTGTACAATATCTATATGGTACCAATCCTGAATAAATGTTGCCAAATATCACGGGTTTAAGTTGAATAGTATTGGCAAATACTCGCGAAAAGTTTAAAGATATTATATATTATTGATTACCGCCCATAGGTATTGGATAAGAGTTGACGAAGAATTTTACTGACTCAATAGTTCAAATATGTGATTTTATCATCCGAGTGGAAGAATATCGAGGAAAATAAATATCAGGATGAAAATTTAAAATCACCGATGCATGTGCATGTAAAACCATCACAATATAACCATAAAGTGAAATGAGAATTTGTATTGCATATTAATCCTGTATAAACATTTCAATTCACACTTAGGGATTAGCATGCAATTTGAATGGATGATACGTTCATAACATTTAGTTAATGACATAGCGTTTAGTAATCAATATTAAAAACGTGAAAATTGTAAATATGAGGAATATTTTACATAATCCGGAAGTCAAACTCTAATAGATGAAATGAAATGAATATTATACAAAATCACGATTACTATACCAATGCACTTTCTAATTACTCTTCAGAAACTCTCATGTTTAACTGCATGTATAAATGAATTTTACAGCTATTTTCAATGAACTTAAGTGAAAGATAAATATCACTCATACAAATATATTTCAAATTCAACCTCGAACATACAAATTATTTCATTTTTTGGATGGTACCGATTGCATGGTCATTTCTTCGCCGATTTTCACATTAATAGCTCCACATTTCATGATTTTGAACCAAATTTTCATATATTTCATTCCACAATAATATTGATTATTGTATAGAAATATATTTCTATACGAGAATGAATACTTCATCGATGTCCTTATTATTATTATCCAAATATTATAAATATAAACATATTATAAACATAATGTAAACATATTATAATAATGTTGAGTAGGCCTACGGTATATATCACGGGATCTTGCGAGCGTTCTTTTTTACATAATTTCATTCATATAGTTAATCCTGACAATTTTCGGTTCGATTGAATTTCCACATAGATAATTCATGAATACGACCGAAGAGATGAACATCAAAAAACAAAATCATCAAGAATATACTGCTGCCTTCATTCTTCTTTCTCGTTCGTTCAATTCATCCATCTGTCTATTGATAATCATCATTAGATGAGCGTGGCGAAGCTTTCCATTTCACACCCTGAAAAAAATGGGCTTCGTTTTTATGTATGTTTTTTTTTTTTTGTAATTATGTACGCGGCATACAGGTCAGAGAAATGGATCAATCAACTTGAAACTTTTTCTGAACGTTGGTGTAATACCAGAATAGGTTGGGATTGTTATTTAGAGGAATCGGTCGGAAGGTTTTTCCGGAAAATAATCGGAAAGTTTGGAAAATCCTCATAAGAATAACCCGGAGGAAAAATACTTGAGAAACAAGAATTTTTCAAAAGCTCTCAAATTCTCACAAAATATGAAAAATACTATTATACACCTTTTCAGAGATTTTTACAACAATTGAATGAGAAATAATGAAGAAAACGCAATAAACGTGTACATTTCATTGAATATTTGGATCAACTGGTTTTGCAAAGTGTTTATGCGACAGGTTGCAGGTTACTATAAATATCAACAAGTTGCAGGTGAGGTTTTTGAACGTTTGAAGTAAGTCAAGGTTTGTAGATGTAAATTGAGCTGACAAGTTATTTTTTATTCTAGATTGCCATACTTCTAAGCTCATCTCACAACGCGCATTCCGCGTTTTCCTAGTAATTTTCAATACGTATAAGATCAGTAAGATCGCCCTCGTGGTGCCCCGTCCAAACGATCCTATCTTTCATCCATTGCCTTAATTTGGGAACAATTATATAGTATCAAGTATCGATGTAATTGAAAAACAAGAATGTCGATACAATGTATATTACGCACAACCTTATCATAATCATGAATATCTAATTATCATTGATACACTAGGCAAACGCAGCAGATGCGTTGTAAAAGATGAGCGAGATATCTGAATGAGGTTTAAAAGTCTATAAAGTACCCTTGCTACTTCATCGACTCTGGTATTCTACACACCTTGACGCATATACAAAATAGTTCATTGTTGGGCAAATATCGAATCTAGAAAGCAATGAATCTCGGCAACCTAAATCTGCCTTTATTTCTATAATATCTTTGATGAATAAAAACAGTTAATTTAATCATTTTCTTCAAAACGGCTGACCCGAATTGCATACAAAATCGTGATAGTGTGTATCATTCACGTGTACACATTCACAGAAAATTTTATTTCATTTGGAGAGATTTTATTTTTCAAATTTTCTTGCCCAGCCTAATCTTACGGGGTTTTTAGAAATTTGAGATGATATTTCTCAAAATTGATTCGACCGATTCATTCAAAAAACTATACAGTTCTAAGTTGGATAAGTTTGCGTTTACAAAAAAGTCTAATGTTGATCGGTCAACTCCTGCGACCTTTGCAGTGCCCACAAAAAAACAAAACAACAAAACAGACAAAACCCTATAAGAGTGGAATGGAGTCTTCGTTTACGCTCATCTAACAATTAGTTTCATAAATGGTTCGCAAAAAAGGTGAATAATCAATTAATTAACAGAGTTCGAAGAGTAAATAATATTGAGAATAATAAGATCCACACATGCCAATTAAGGCTTGTGTGAGGGAAAGAAACTATCGAAAAGATACAACAATTGTAAGGTGGAGTGAATAGTACACATAATATAAATCTATAATCATTACAGATTAAACAATTATTTTTCAAGTTCAATTGATTGAAAGTGAAACTGAAATCTAGAAAATGATGATTTCAAAATCAAATTTTGAAATTTTGATGAAAATGATAATGAAAATTTCATGTAGAAATGATTCCATATATATATTAATTATTCTGATTTCGAACAAATCATGAACATTAAACAACATACACGTTTGCAAAATAACGTTGAAAGTGATCTTGAGACAAATCCATATTTTAAAATGTGGTTAAATTGGTGGTGCCCAAAAACCAGATAACAGTAACGAATGAAGAGATCCAAGATTGAGGAATGAAATATCGTCCGACTTTGAGTCGTCGTGACGCCATGGTAAACACCGATTTAAAAAAGTACCGTAACATTATGGTTTCTCTGGAGTAACCTATTGGTAATCTAACGAAATATGATACGCTTATTCACTGCAAGTTGGCCGTGATATTGAAATTATACAAGATTAAAGTAAATTACGAAAGTAGAATTGTGAATTATTTCTCTTGTTGATTCGTTTAATCTGTACCAGCTACTGATACGGAGATATCTGAAGAGAGGAGAAATAATTTAACAAATAAAGAGAACTCATTTTTTCCTTTTGTGTAATAATAAACTTCACATCTTCTGTTGATGGAATGAAGTGAACTTTACCCAAGATAATTGGTTAAAAGTGGAAGATATCAACATTTTTGTGTTTTGTTTACTCTCAATGAAACCAATGCTAGTTATTTCCGGATCTTAGAAACGGGTTTTTACCTATAATGTGTTTCGGACTTTTGGAAACTGAAATACTTTTATCTGCGTTGCAAAATTAAAGTCACACACAGTGCCTGGTATCTTAGACAGATTTACAGGGTTCACTTCCGCCAAATATCTCTCAAGAACTACAAATACTACGGACTTGCGGTAAACTGCAATGAATAGATGATACCCTCACAATTGGATATGCTTAGTCGAAAATTGAATAATTTTTTCATTTTGGAGCAATAATTGGATCAAAATGTGCCTAATTTGATGATTTTAATTGTTTAATTCCCGGTTACCGAATGATAGTAGGAAAAAATCACAAACGCACATCCTTAAATTCAACTTTGTTCATGAATATATGAAATCCTGATTTGCCAGTAATTCCACAGTTTTCTCAATTTCCTTGGCCAAAATGTGTAATGTAACTAGATCTTGTCCAAATTTTGAAATGAAAAACTCCTCCATCTAGCGGTGGTTCATGGAACTATTATATTATTATTCCCCTTCCACTTTTCGACCCACAACCAAACTTTTCAACGCACTTCAAACGTGGGTAGAGCATTTCGAAGAGAAACGTTCTCAGCTAAGATACGGGCTCTTAAAGTTGATTGTTTTAAATTTTTTTTGAAATTGGTTTCGTAACATCACCTTTGTGGTGATCAAACGATCCTACCTTTCATTCATAACCATAATTCGGAAACAATGATTTTGTATCAAGTTTTGATGTTATTGAAAAAAATTAAAATGAAGAAAAAACATCGAATACTGAACACCAAATCCATTTTATTTTATTTTTCAGTTTATTTTCATGTTATTAAAAAAAAAGTTTTTTTTGGAAATAACCAACAATGGAAAAGTTTATTCTAGTAGATTTTATTAGTCTCATCATCAACTAATGCATCGCATTAGGAACTGAAGTCGGGCATGAGTTCGACTGCCAGATAGGACATGCATTTTTGGAAACGCTTTTTCATCATCAACATTTCACCGTCTGATTATCACCTGCTCATATTAGAACTAACAATATTGAAACTAACAACATTTAATATACAGTAAATCTAGTTCGGTGTACCAAAGACATCTTAATTAGTTCTGATGCAACAAAGTGCTGGTTACAGACGATCCTTGAATACGCGAGATGATCTAATATTGACATTATCGGCAGGAAATTTCTTCTCTCGTCTCTTAGTAAGACGGCGCGCGCCCATGTACAAACTTTCACAAGACAATTCAACACATTTGAATAATGTTTGGAGTTGAGAGTGGATTCACTTAGCTAAACAATGCAATTCTGTTTTGTAATCGAACATGGTACGTGAATGTGTTTTTCTTCGTATATGTTTGTATGGAACGGAAGTTGCTGGGATATCTTTAAACAGGGTTAAGATGATGCAGATTAGTCGAGTCGTTGTATTAATTAATTTTAAACTGCGTAAAAAAAGTATTTGTAATTGGAGTGTCGTGTATTCGAACCGACTGGATATGGGTTTACAGTTAAATTTTCTTTCGTAGTATGATGCGTTGATTATAGAAGAGAAGTTTCTGTCAGCGATATATAAGATCTTGTGTAGGAGTGTGAGTGTGTTTTTGTGTATTGGAGGAAGAGGAGAGAGGGGGGGGGGGGGGGCAATGATATCATGATGATTTAAAATTATACACATTTCATCACTATAAAATTTGAAAGATATTGAATTCTATCAATTAAATCTGTTCAAATTGAGTGAGATATTTTTCATCACTTCATAGTTCATTCATTTTATATTCAATTATAGTCATTTACTGATATTTATCCGTCTATACAATATGTGCACTTGTATCTGCAATGATGAGAAATTGTTTGTTCTAATCAATGATAATGCTTTCAGAAGTGAGAATTTCACCCCACCAATCCACGGAAATAATATTATCTAGTGAGATTTTACAATTTTCACATATACAAAAAATGTGAGGTTAATTTCTGGATTTATATTATAAGTATTGGAAATACAATTCTGATTATCAACAGAAAAGTAATGGCCCTATTCATATTGTTCACTGAGTGGTGATTTGATTAAATAGATTAAAATCTTCACTCAGATTAGTGCTGGTGATCAATTGGAAAGCTGGTTTAATGGGACAGAAATTGACTCGTGAAAAGTCAAAAGAAGGTTTTATTATTTCCATTTGAGATTTAGATTAATCCAGTGTATTATTCAACTGGATGAAATATTCAAGGAAACATGTTTAATATATATATATATATATATATATATATATATATATATATATATATATATATATATATATATATCGTGTTTTAGTGTTTAGCCTGGCAATTAAGCCATCACCATATTGCTTCCGGGCATAAACTGCTCATTCATTTTTATGAACCTAAATCGAGACAACAATCATTTCACTGAATAAGTAGATGAAAGTAGATATACGAATGATTGGAGGAAAAGTGGAAGAAAGTCAATGAATTGAATGTAGTTTTATATCATTTTCAACGAAAATGTCAGTTTCCATGAGAAACATACCTATTTTATAATATGTATGGAATAATAAATGAACCATCTCTTTCCGAAAATGTTATAGTCCATTTATTTTTCATTCACTTTTGCTTTTTCGATGATTTTGATGCTCAAATCTTCAATATAAGTTCCGAAGTGAAATGGTGAATGGAAATTTTGTCAAAGTTGAGTTCTATAGGGAAAACATATTTATTATTGTATAATTTACATTTTTTTGTCCACATATTTTCAGTCAAGTGTTTACATACAACAGAATGATAAACATTTTAATTGTGGGCCTAGTTTTGTTATGCTCAGAAGTTAAAACACATATTGTGAAGAGAAAAAAAACACACTGACACACTCAACAATATTTGAAGATTATATTCATTCAATTTCAGGGTGTGGTAGGCCTACCGATGATGTGGTGATCTAATTTCATTAATACATATTTTTTTTTTTTGGGTGACATAAAAAGCGTCGATAAAATTTTAGTTTATACAAAATAAATAATCCATGCGGATAAACTTGATGAAATCAATTTGAATATTAATGGATTGATTTACAAAACACTGTCTTATCACAAGAAAATTCTTGTTTCAATCAAATCATTCCCACCGCGAAGATATAATGTTTTTATCATCATTTTGATATCATGAGTTCAGTTGAGAATTGATTCAAAAAGAATCTCGTCGACGAATTAAATAATAAATAATATATAATAATGAATAAGTAATTTTCTCAAATGAAAAAATAAATGATATTTGAATAGTTTAAAATAAACTTGGCTACAGCTTGTAACAGTCAACGTTTCTTATAAAGATGTAGTTTTGTGGCTAATCGTGAACCTCATCCCGAAAAATAATTGACCTTTAAAATATCACAGCTGTGCAAATACGAAAGTGATATTTATATTTGCGAAGTTGTTAGACAAACGTCTTCTCTAGTGGATACAAGTGTATAAGAAACGAATCTTTAAAACGCAATAATGAATAATTTAAACTGTCCGTTACATTTTAATCCCTTGTAATGCGTCCAAGTACTATAACAGCAAATTACCATGGAAAGGTCATTATTCATTTGGAAGATGTTCTTGATGGCCTTGAATTAGATGACTGAATCCGGTTTCCAAAGCAAACAGTTGAGCTTAATATGCCAAAGAGGTTCAGAAATATTACGAAATACACGAGAAAATGGATAAATGCATGTTATATCGATTATAACCTATTGATTTAGTAGAAGATTACATTAAATTTATCATTAATCGTATTATTGCAAGTGACAAGTTTGAATGACAAGTTTTTTCAGTGTTTTTTTAATTTATAGTAACATGTTACACTGTGAGTTGTATCATTGCATTTCTCATGGAATTTTACAGTTCGTTTTGTGTTCATAACAGTGTATTGTAGAATCAAAGTGATTTGTTATTTTATTGATTTGAATTGTTAATTATGAGGCAATTAATGTTAATATATAACTTTAAGGGTATTGCGCTTGATGATACGGTACGAGATCTGAACCTATGAAGTATCATGAAATTTAATAATATAATTATTATACATTTTATTCGACTTATTGCTTAGTGCCGTGTTTTAAAAAGGGGGCTAGATTAGATGTCGGTAATAAGGGGGGCTAGATTAGAAGTCGGTAAGTTCTCTTTCTTGAATAGGACAGGTAGGGATTGGAATGGGCTTAGTAGAAGTATACTTGAGGAGGATGAAATAGGGTTGAAGCTATTCCGTCAGAAGGTTAGGGAGGCGATAGGATAGGATCGATAGGGAACTTGCCACCGGGCATTTATGTGCAACTGCAAGAGTTAATAATAATAATAATAATAATGTAGGCACTCGGGTGGTCAGATCGGTTCCCACTTTTTTATTATTATTATTTATGTATTGACAACAGAATACAAGTATTTCACAAGTACAATGTGATAGAAAATGAAGTATAGCACATGATATATTAGAACAAAATACATACAAATTAGCAATACTGAGTAATGAGAACGAAAAATGACCTCAACAGTTCATAAGAATAGAAATACAATGGAAAAATAAGACAAAATAAGTATGAAGACTACACAGAAAGGCTAAACATTTGGAGATGAATTACTATGAAAAATCCTTTTTAGTTCTGTGAGTGATTCTGAGTTTGGGTCATAATTTGGAAAAGTTACAGTGAAGCTGTTGAAGGTTTGAATATATATATGTTTGAATATATGTATATATATATATATATATATATATATATATATATATATATATATATATATATATATATAAATATATATATATATATATATATATATATATATATATATATATATATATTTATATATATATATATATATATATATATATATATATATATATATATATATATATATATTCATATATATATATATATCGATGCCGGGCTCATTCAGACGAGTACGCATATTTATGCGCATTGCTATGAGACATCTGGACAATTTATAAGTGTCTTGCTTCACAAACGGCCGTTTTTTCTCGTAATTCTCTTTGCCATAAAAGTATTGAATCCGTCGGCGATATATTTCATGTCAGTGTGTGAAGAAACGGCATTCATAGCGTTTTCCAAGTAATTGACCAGATTTCATGAACAAATTTCCTACATCTCTTTTGTTATAAGAACTCATGAAAACGAGGATATCCTTCACGCTTTAGTGAGTGAAAAGGCTTTCTGAATTGAACACATTTACTACAACGAAATAGATGAATAAATCAATTGATCATACAAAGGTATACACAATTGAAATACGAGTTTTGAGGTAACTTCAAGTCAATTTTCTCTATAATATTTGTGTTTTTGTCCGACACCAACATTGTTGGTCACCCTTTCATCGCCCGTATCCATTTTATATAAAAAAAAAATTGTGAGAATTAAATTTTATCAGTTTAATAATTATACTGAGCAATTTAGAGACTGTGGACATTTGGAATCGACAGTCAATATAATTCATACTAATAGTTGCACAAATTCAACCCCACATATCAAAATAGGCCTACATATCAAGTGATACCACATATTAGGTAGGTCTATATATTTGTCACAATAATTTACGTTTGAATAATCTATTTCTCTTATCTTATCTTCACATTATCAAATTGAGCTCGAAAGTATTTTTCATGGTGATATCAATGAACTGTAGTCTTGAAGGTTTCAGATGATATTTCAAAATATTTTCAGAACTTTTCATCTTATCAATCAATCAATCATCTTATTCTTCATTAACCAACGCAAATAGATCTTGGTAATCGTTACAGACTTACAGCTTCTACGTCGTTAAACCCAATTTTAATGCAAAATATACAGGACGACGTGTTTTTTTTTGGTTTTGACTTTCGCGTGAAAGAATGTTCATTTTGTTTCCCATTTCTAATTAAAAAAAAATCGAAAAGGAGGAGCGATGAATATTTTTTGTTTGATCGATTGTAAGACAATATATATGATATATGAGTGATATATAAGTGTGGAATGAATGATAAAGTAATTAAGTATAATTAATCGATCGAATAAAACAACCAATGAGTATAGGCCTATATATGTAAGAAGAAAAAAAATATCAGGAGAACAATACATAAATAATTGAGTTTTACAATATAGTATGGTGATGATAAAATAATAATATCATGAATATAAAATATATTTAAAAAATAAGATGTTGATGGAAAAAAATAATGAATAAATAATAATAAAAAAAAATATATATATATTTATATAAAATGAAATGAATGATAACATTTTTTTTTTTTTTAATAACATCGAAACTTGATACAAAATCATTGTTCCCCAATTAAGGCTATGGATGAAAGATAGGATCGTTTGGACGGGGAACCACAAGGGCGATCTTACCACCCCATTTTGATTATTTAAAACTAATGGTCTTCAACACCAGGACTGCGCTGTCTGTGACCATAATTTTTCGCAGTAGATAAAAGTCTTTCAGTATAAACACACGAATGATTGTTGAACATAAAATAATAATATCAAAATAGGATGTGGGAAGCATGAAAAATAACAAAATGAAGCCACAAACAATCGATTGACAAAATGCGTTCAAAATATCAAGAAAATCACCCAACAATCATGATTGCATTGACTAATAACATAATGACTGTCCGCAGGGTTTTGCTACGATGTGGACAATACGGAACGGGACGTATCATTAAACTGCTGTCTCGTGATTCATTTCTGTCATCATTCTCCGACGACTGCTGCTTCGAACAGTAATTCTTTCTCATTACTTCTTACAAATCCGTATGAAGAACCATCACTAATCTATTATTACCAAACTTCGATCTTATGTTGAGACATAATACATGCTCGACTGTAACACTATTTTAATTCCATATTATTTACACAAAATCAAGTGATGTTATACTATATAATTACTCCATATCAAATGCATGATTTTTGACCATAAAAAGTAAAGTTGAATATTAATAACCCCTTTAAGGTGAATATTTTCATGTTACAATAATTTGTGTATCTCAGTATTATTCATGAAAATGTACACACTTTTTCTCACTGGGTTATTTACACGGATTTATGTTAGGAGTTCCCAATCGATCCACAGGAATGTCAGTAAAAATATGGGATGGTACCATTTCTTAAGAAGAAAACAGTTCCGAATTTCTATTTCTCTCTCAATTGGATGTCAATTCATTCAGATAACTTCTTATGAATACAATTTGGAGCTCACTTATATATAGAAACATAAATAAATATCTTGAATATATAAAAATGAACTCATATAGAGCTTGAATTGCTTCTCCAATATGAATTCAGTAACTTAGTTCTATTTCAATATATTGAAAATTAAAAAATAAATATATTCAATATGGATATCGATTCAAATGACACTCCGTAGAGTTGCTAAATAGAATAAATGTTGAAAATGATATTACGAATTATATCCAATTAGCGTGAAACAACCAAACCTTCAACGATCTCAGCGTTACAAACTACAACCTTCAATCCGTTACTCTCTCATAAACTGCCAATAGAAACAATCACAAAGTAATAATAATCACATTCCGAAGATGGAACGGTAATTGCCGAAGTGAGATGCAATTGTTCCGAGCATTGGTCGTGGAATGGCGGATCACTTCTTAGGGTGCGTTCCAACGGAGTGTCTAGACCTTTGTCATGCATTGTGATAAATTTTCAATTAAAAACAAGATTATTACGTCATAATTCAGTAAGTTCAAGTGTGAAAGAATTTATGCATCTATTAACACCTACCTTTATATAGTTGTATGTATATTATGTAGGTGACCATGGAAAAATATGTTTAATATAAATTACGACAATTTTTTTTTTCAAAATGAGTTGAAAGAATGACAGTAATAATAATAGAAATTACATTGAAAGTTGGAGGATGATTTTAGAAAAAGCTGTCTGTGAGAATTATAAAAATACTGGAATCTGTACGGTGAGAGAAAGAGAGAAAAAGATGTGACGGAGAGAAAGAAAGAGATAGAAAGCGATATAAAAAAGAGAATATATCTACTCATCTCAGCAGAATGTATTCCGATTTTATCATTTGTATGATTCATGTTTCTATTCCTTGTTTGATCCTTGTGTTTTTGTGAATGTATTCTCATATTATGTAGGCCTATGTATCACGTGTATACTGTAAAGTTACTCATAGCACAAGAATGTCAAATAAATCGATTAAATACATACATACAACTTTCATTAATTTATATATTCATTACCACCCACTCATTCGTACCCCCATATAAACTGTCAATGGTTGGGATTGTTCAGAGCTATTATCATTCATAATGACCCTAGAAGCTTCAATCATCCAATGTTTGATTCACTTCTGAAGTTTATTTAATTTTCTTTAGTATTTTTTAGTGGCTATCGGCTATTTAATATATTTTACTGATGATAATTTTCGCTATATCCTGTGTCTTAAGACATATTATTCGTCGAACACTGATTCTTACTTGTTCAATTGTTGAATTACAGAAGGAAAAATTGACATATATATATATATATATATAATTCTCTTTGGAGTATTTAAATTGTTCATTCTCGACTGGGGAAACTCTATACGCATCTCCCTAGCGTTGCAGGATGAGTGGGTAAATAATCATCGGTGCTATTTTAAAATGTGATTAAAATATAATATGAGAATACTCTCACTAGGCCTATAACTAAGTTTCATTCATCTTTCAATTGAAAGATGGATTGAGCATTTCTATAAATTGTGGCCCGAAGTTGATATATTATATTTTCAGTGTAGGAAAACCATGTTCATGTGTTGAAGACCATTAGTTTTAAATAATCAAAATGGGGTGGTAAGATCGCCCTCGTGGTGCCCCGTCCAAGCGATCCTATCTTTCATCCATAGCCTTAATTGGGGAACAATGATTTTGTATCAAGTTTCGATGTTATTAAAGAAAAAAAAAAGTGTAGGAGCGTATATAGGCTACATCAAAATCTAAAAAAAAAAAAAAATTAACGCAAATTGTTCACCTAGCATTGGAGAATAAGCTGGAAAAATTAACATTACATACGATTTTCACAAGTGGTTCTCCAAAATGAGATAAATCTGTGCTAAAAACCGAAATTCTTTAAAAAAAAAAGCTACTGCACTGGAAACCAAATGCACAAAACTTTTAATTCTCCAGAAACTTGTACAAAAGTGGGGAGTCTCACTTTTTCCCTTCAGGAATTTTCACTGACACAAAACTTACCCACAACTCTTACAGTCAGTAGAATTCTCTTTACCTGTCAGTTTGAAAACAGATGATTTTTTTTTTGGTACATTTTCTAAACAACTTCGAACATTTTCACTCAATTATATACTTAAAACTTCACATATGTCAGATTGCGTATTATATTAGGCATTTGTATTTCATATTTAGTTATTTTAATTTTCAATTCGTTTGCTATTATCAATTTTTCATTTTTCTAATGATCTAATTTATGATTTATAATTTATATTATTATACAGGTAGTGAGGCACATGTTGTTACGGGGCTCCTGCTCTATTCTCACTACCTGTATACATTATATAACACTGGATAAAAACAATGATAAATAAATGAATAAATAGCTGCAACCTGTGAAACATTTGATGAAGGTAACAACTTCATATGAATTAGGTTTCTAATATTGAACCCATTGATTGGATTGTTGTGAATGTCAGTGACACCTGGGACAATAGTTGGATGTAGATAGCTATTGTGCTATGTGATAATCATCACCGACACAACACAGACAGTATGATTCTTTCATAGCTGTTAATAGGCAACGTACAATATAACACCTCCAGATAATGGCAGAACTATGAAGCTTAGTTGAATTTGATCAAGAAAATCTATATTTTAATTATTCCTCTTAAATGGCTCATTCAATTTATGTGAATCAGTGTTGTGTCAACCACCGGATTTTTGATTCAAAGTTGTTGTGATGAATGAAATGAATAAAATTTAATAATAATTGGTAGGATTTGAAAAAAAATCCGCAGATTTCATTTTTTTTTCAAATTCATTCCAAATGATTTTTGTTCTGAAAAGCTATTCGCTATTCACAAGCTTTGAGTGGTATATGAGTCTTCGGGTACACGAAGAAGGAATCCGATCGATCAAACGAACCATCTGACCTGTGGAGTGGATTTCGTCGTAATTTTGTCCTGAAATATTTGAAAATGGATTTTTCTAAGGTGACGAAACTGATAACTTCTCAAAATTGTACAATTCCGAATTGAATAAATATGCGTCTTCAGAAAAAAATGAAATGAAAAGAATCGTCCGACAAAAAAAAAATCGTTCGTAAAAACAAAAAACAGAAAAATACTTCTTGAACCGCATGAAAGTCTTCGCTTACGCTCATCCATTTTGGCCTGATGGCATATTAATCAATTTGAATTGGACACGAAATTGGAAAAGTGAAAATTTCCCCGAAGTCCTTCGATGTATGATAAGCCAGTAACTCGCATCGTTCTATCCAGTCTAGAAATATGTTGACATTCCTGAATTAAATTCTTAAAGAAAATGAAAATAAAAATTGAATTAAAGAAATTTCTGAAAAATACAGACGCAAATCATTGCAGTCGATATAGAAATGAGGTATTTTAATAATTTCATGGATGTCAATGAAGTACGACAGAAGAAAATCTGTTACAATAAACACAAATAATATGTATTCATCTACATAAAAAAATAATATTCAAATTGAATAATTTTGAATCAATGTGAACAGAATAATATTCTGTAGACGGATTATTCATTCATGAGAAACTAAAACTCAGTCATCTCATCAGTTTCTTATACAATGCGAACATGTAACGTTCATACATGTTATACACTAGAAAAACATTACATAATGTGATCATGGTTACTTCACAGAGTTTAATTTACAAACAATTTGTTAACACAATTTAATTAAAATAATATCACTACTCATTACCGACTTTTACAAAAACTAATATCAACATTCACTACACACCACTTAAAGATTGAAGCTCACTCATAACAATAAAAATCCACTTGCAATCTATTAAAATACCACACAAGAAACCTATTTTCAACATCTGTCATCCGACGTCTTTTTTTTTTGACAGTCCTATTATAAAGTAAAAAGGCTCATCATAATTTGCATTGTACAAACATAACAATCTAAACTAAACAGTGTAATGCAATCCTACACACAATACGATGGCATACGGTTTCAAATCACTGTATAATCATCTTCAATTTGCAATTCATGCACGATTATAAAATTACAACATTGTTGTTATCCAAATATGCATTGACATTTAATGTTTATTATATAGCAGCATTTGCCATGTGGTAATTTCTTCGGAGGTTTTTTATTTTTAGACAAATTAAACGTTAACTTGTTGGGGCATCGTTATAAGCCACATAGTAAACTAACTGGACAAGCAGAAACTTGAGTGGGGGTCAAATCGATCACGTTGTTTAGTAATGGTGTATAGTTATTAGTATGGTAGGTTCATTTAAAATGTGTCTCTTTTCTTGAGAAAAGTGATATTTCACATTGTTTGTAGTGATTTATATTGCATTTAATAATTCCTATCGATTTATACAGTGTATAAATCACAAAACGTCACTTTGAATGAAATGACATCTATAGATATAATATAATAGTAGTGCATATTAATTGATATTATATTTTAATTGAGAGAAATGAAATAGAAATATGAAAGAATAACGGAATCACACTATCCACGGAAGTGAAAGGTTGAATAACAACTGAATATAACTTGACAAATTTCGGTATAAATTAATCTCACTGCAACTTGAAGATTCAACATTTTTGAAAGATGTAGTCGCATTTGTTCTTGTAGTCCTCGTCCCGAATGATAATCATGACACAACAATAAAAATATAACGGTGATATATACTCACTATAGATGTATATATATATATATATATATATATATATATATATATATATATATATATATATATATATATATATATATATATATATATATATATATATATTTATATATATATATATATATATAAATATATATATACATATATATTATTCATATATATATATATATATATATATATATATATATATATATATATATATATATATATATATATGTATATATATATATATTTAATATATATATATATATATATATATATATATATATATATATATATATATATATATATATATTTATATATATATATATATATATATATATAAATATGAATATATATATATATATATATATATATATATATATATATATATATATACATATATATATATATATATATATATATGTATATATACATATAACTTATTCATACATATACCCACACAATAAATGTGTGTGTTGTGTTGGCGGACGACCTCCTACATAGTAGTGGCTTCACAGGTGCAGAAGCCAGACAGGAGGTGTTGCTCTACTATGTACAGAACGGTTCCAAGAGGAGGTGGTTTCCGGAGCAGGAAAGGAAGGAGTAGGATCAACGGAAAGCTGTGACATGAGCAATCTATCACCGATATATTGTGATATATTGAGTAATACATAAGTGGAGTTTGGATACATGATGAGTTTCGTGTCGTGAGAGACAATTGCCGATGTGAATGGAAGAATAACTGAATCCATGGGAGTCGATTCAGGTTAATACCAGTTTGTTGGTGATAAGTTTCGAACGGTATGAGATGTGAGATATCTAATACAAAGAACACATATATTTTCAATACATACATGATGATATAAATCAAAATAATTCAGCTCATATCGCCAATGTCATTCGTTTTCAGCTAAAAAAACAACAGTTTTTAGCTGTAAAAGCTTGACAATTTTTCGTCATGAGTTGAATACTGATATCTCATACCACCATGTAGGAATTGGAAAATCTGTATTTCTTTCGTATTACAATTTTGATACCTCATACCATCCGAAAGTCATAACCAAAAAGCCGACATTTCGCTAAATCGACTCCAATCGACTGTTGAGAAAATGCAAGAGATGATCTTTTTCTTACGAAGCTGATTTAGATTACATCACTTAGATTCTACAGTTGAATGCATATACTATATTTGAAATCGACACACTATTCCATATGTCACAAAATACAATTTCTTCTTTCTCATCAAACAACAATAATATCTTTTGGAATAAACTTTTACAACTTCCCGTTCGTTTATTGTGTGTGAAGAATCATTTCTTGGAATACATGTGAAAAGTATACAATCAGTGTGAATCTGGAACAATCAACTCAAGGCATATTATTGAGATGATATATAAAATGAACTCAGCTATCTTCATAATGTAAAAAAATATCTATAACCGGCACCTCCACTGATTTCGATTATGAACGGCACTTCCACCAAAAATGTTGAATATATTTATTGAAAATCGCGTGCAAACATAATGAACATGAACATACAGAATATTGTTCTCATGAATAAACAACGCCACTGCTGAAGCTCCGTGTTTTACTCTCAAGTCAGCCAAAGTTTTCTCTGATAATAATACAGACTAGGAAAACGCGGGATGCGCGTTGTTAGACGAGCTTAGGGGTATGGAAATCTAGAATGAAAAATAATTTGTCAACCCAATCTACATCTACAAACCTTGGATCACTCCAAACGTTCAAAAACCTTACGAGAATTAGTTATGTCACGGCCTTCCTCTTCATTCATTTCAATCGTTTTGAATTAATTGGTGACACTTGTTGCTATAGATTTAATTGGTTCCCGTAATAGCCTAAATTGATGAGAAAATGCTTTATAAATGCGTTTTCTTCGTTATTTCTCATTCGATTGATACGAAAAATCTCTCAAAATGTGCTTAATAGTTTCCTTTATATTCGGCGAAAATTTGAGAGGTCTTGAAAAATTTTGATTTTTCAAGTATTTTCCTCCGGGTTATTCTAATGGGGATTTTTGAAATTTCTAAAATTCATAAAAAAAAAGTTACCACCCGATGATGCCACAAAACTATACAGATCTAAGTTAGATGAGGAACCATGATGAAAAAAAGTTTGAAGTTGATAGCCGTAGCCGTTTGACCTGTGGAGAACCGACAAAAAAACATAAAAACAAAAAAAAAAAAAAAAAAACATAAAAACGAACACCAATTTTTTTCAGTATGTCAAATTGAATCCTCGCTAAAGCTCGTCTAATAAAAAAAAAAAAAATACAGATATGTGGACACACTTTCAATTATTTGTTGATGCAATCCGAATGATTAAATGACATTCGATTTAATTCCATCAGATATACTAGGAAAACGCGGGATGCGCGTTGTTAGACGAGCTTATAGGGGTATTGAAATCTAGAATGAAAAATAATTTGTCAACCCAATCTACATCTACAGACCTTGGATCACTCCAAACGTTCAAAAACCTTACGAGAATCAGTTATGTCACGGCCTTCCTCTTCATTCATTTCAATCGTTTTGAATTAATTGCTGACACTTGTTGCTATAGATTTAATTGGTTCCCGTAATAGCCTAAATTGATGGGAAAATGATTTATAAATGCGTTTTCTTCGTTATTTCTCATCCGATTGATGCGAAAAGTCTCTCAAAATGTGCTTAATAGTTTCCTTTATATTCGGCGAAAATTTGAGAGGTCTTGAAAAATTTTGATTTTTCAAGTATTTTCCTCCGGGTTATTTTAATGGGGATTTTTGAAATTTCTAAAATTCATAAAAAAAAAAGTTACCACCCGATAATGCCACAAAACTATACAGATCTAAGTTAGATGAGGAACCATGACGAAAAAAAGTTTGAAGTTGATAGCTCTAGCCGTTTGACCTGTGGAGAACCGACAAAAAAACATAAAAAAAAAAAACAACATAAAAACGAACACCAATTTTTTTCAGTATGTCAAATTGAATCCTCGCTAAAGCTCGTCTAATCAAGTGTCAAGCCTGAACTTATTCGAAATTTGAGTTTATAAAATACTAAAATGAGAAAAGCGACTGACTACGCGGTCTGTGGCACTGGCATCACCTTTCTATGAAAACATGCACAAAAAATAAGAAACCCTGAGGCTGGGTCATGACATATCATTCCAATCAATCTACATTATCGCTGAAATGAGTCCATGTCAAAGATTTTTGTGACATGTGCAAAATTAGGCGTGGCATAATTCTAATGATTAAAATACCTAAAATATAGTTTATAATGAAAAGAGTGATTTATTTATCTCAACAACAGCGTGAATCCGGTGCTCAATTTTGATAACGCTATACGCTGGTATGACATTGTAAGAAATTGTGAGAAAATGTACACATCAAAAACTCTAAGAGTGAATATTTAGTCATATTGAATCCTAGAATATATTACACAATATTCCTGATTGGTTATTGGCATATAATATATATATATATATATATATATATATATATATATATATATATATATATATATATATATATATATATACAAATAACCTGAGGTAGGTATCCATGTTCATCAATATATGGTCTCAACGTTTTGAATTCATTCCGAAATTATTATTTATTAGTAGAGTTGTGACTAACTGTACTGAGTCTCTAGGTAATATCAAATATTTTAAAAAATTCACCGAAAACAATGCAATCTGGAATGAGCACAACGAATTTCATATTTGTGATCAAGACCATTTTAGTGAATCAGTGATTTTATACACAATAGAATATTTCCAAAAATTAATTGAGGTTACAATAGCAAGGAAAAAACAATTTCAGATAGAAGTACCACCATGAGGAACATAATCACCTTCTAAACTTTTAAAATACTAAAATTAAAAATATTTCCATCGAATATCATCCATGAATCAAAAAATGAAGAGATTAAAAAACCTTGTTTGAAGCCTACATTTTGGAGTAATTTGACAAGTTTTCATTCAGAGAGGTATCTATTGATAATAATTGTCCAGCATGAGAGTATTTATCACAATCTATAAGACTCATTCGTTCTATAGAAGACCTGAATAAAATTTATCACTTCTGGAGTGATAGATTGAATATATCTCTATTGTTTTATATTCTAGTCAGAGATAATTTATTCTATTTCCATGTGATTAATCGAGATGATTCAGATAGAGAAAAAAATTGCCATGAAATTGGTCTCGTTTACAATCTACCAATCGATCGTTAAATCTCACGTAAAGGTCAAAGAGATGATGCTGTAAAGTTAGAATGGAATTTGCTTTGAAAAACTGTGAGAAAACTAATACACTTCATTGCAATTTACATAAGTCTCTTGGATGATTGTTTGTGAATTGAATTGCTTCACCAATATTAGCATGCACAATAATGCAAGCGGGTAATAAATGAAGGTATAATGATTACAACGTTTATCACTCCCTCAACTTGATTAAATTAAATTTTAATTAATGTACATTCAATTAAAATACATATTTTATTCAAAGAACGTGACCAATATTGAAATGAAATATATTACACTTGTGACAAAATCTTAAATAAGATTCATTCGTCAGTTTTGTAATTATTCATGTTTTTTTATTTGTTTTCATATATGAAATGAAGTTAAAATATCACATACATTGTTCCTGAATTCAGGACATAATTTTGTTCATTGAAATCAGTCAAATGTATGTCAATGGAAAACAATATATGTCCACATTGTTGACCTGGTAGTGGACGATAACTGAAATATGAATAGTTTTGTTTGTATGCCGATCAAACAGATATTCACTTCCGTGGCCAAACTGAGATGAAGCTGAGCTGAACTAATCACATCACTCCACATACATCATCATGAATACCCATATACATACAATTCTATACGGTGAAAAACCAACCATATCCATTGAATATTTCACGATCTCTCTCTCTCTCTCTCTCTCTAACTCTCTCTCTCTCTCTCTCTCTCTCTCTCTCTCTCTCTCTCTATATATATATATATGTATATATATATATATATATATATATATATATATATATATATATATATATATATATATATATATATATATATATATATATATATATATATATATATATATATATATATATATATATATATACACATATATATATATATATATATATATATATATATATATATATATATATATATATATATATATAAATGGAAATATCAAAATTCATCAAAATATCAAAATAATATATCAAAATTAGTATATGAATGAATGAATATTAGAGTTTTAAGGCGCATCGACAGCGAGGTCATTTAGCGCCTGTCGAAATAGGTTGCAACAAAAGGTATAAAATATATTTTACACCAATATTAACTCATGCAGCTGCTACCTGAACTTGGGGTTAGAGAGAAAAGAGTACGATAAAATCAGTGGAGATGAAATTCATTGGAGATGTTGCAGGAGTATCGAAATAGGGAATAAAGAGATGCACATTGATGAGAGCAGAGGTTGGTGTAGAATGGTTATTGTTCAAGATAGGAAGGTAGGGACTGAGTTGGTACGGACATATGTCAAGAATGAAGAGGAATAGGATATCCAGAACAGAGTGAGAAATGTTGGAATGTGCGGAGATAAAAGAAGAGTGGGGAGACCGAGGGAGAGATGTCGTGAATGTGCGGAGATAAAAGAAGAGTGGGGAGACCGAGGGAGAAATGTCGGAAATGTGCGGAGATAAAAGAAGAGTGGGGAGACCGAGGGAGAGATGTCGTGAATGTGCGGAGATAAAAGATGACTGGGGAGACCGAGGGAGAGATGTCGGAAACGTGCGGAGATAAAAGAAGACTGGGGAGACCGAGGGAGAGATGTCGGAAATGTGCGGAGATAAAAGAAGACTGGGGAGACCGAGGGAGAGATGTAGGAAATGTGCGGAGATGAAAGAAGACTGGGAAGACCGAGTGAGAAATGTCGGAAATGTGCGGAGATAAAAGAAGACTGGGGAGACCGAGGGAGAGATGTAGGAAATGTGCGGAGATGAAAGAAGACTGGGGAGACCGAGGGAGAGATGTCGTGAATGTGCGGAGATAAAAGAAGACTGGGGAGACCGAGGGAGAGATGTAGGAAATGTGCGGAGATGAAAGAAGACTGGGGAGACCGAGTGAGAAATGTCGGAAATGTGCGGAGATAAAAGAAGACTGGGGAGACCGAGGGAGAGATGGAAGATGAGAGTGAGAAGAGCTGTGGAAGAGAGAGGAAAGGCATGGACTGAGATTGAGAGTGGTAAATGGTGGAAGTATGGAGAGAAATGGAGGGGTGGTGAGAAGAGTCGAGATGGAAGAGGAAGAAAAGGATAAGTGGAAAGAAGAGGAGGAGAAGGAAGAGGAATTGGACCTGTCAAACCCATATCGTCATGTTTTTCTGCAGATATTATGTACTTATATAACTTTGTTGGTAAAAGTATTTGAAAAAAAAAATGGAATTTATATGTTGACAGAGAAGGTAAAATTCAATGATGAAAACTTCAACCTCAAGATATATATTCTCATCTATAGTGTGTGATCCAATAAGGTATCTTTGCATGAACATTTTAGTAGAAGTTCTTTATGAGATTAAATGAATATAAAATGTATTCCAAGCCACCGGTATATAATAATATGGATTGCAACGGATTCAATGAAAGAAATTAGTAGAATTCATTACCATTTTAATTTTCTCGATGAAAAAAATAATAGATGATCACAAATAACATGAACGGTATAGTGTACAGTATTTTAAATGCAAATGTGATACTTTTTCTAGAGCGATAATTAAAGTTTTCCATCATATTCACAAAAATAAACGAATGATGACGCGGGTTTATGCCATCGATTTGAGAAAAATTGTATACTGCGTTTAAAATGAATAATCTCGGTCAACGGCTGGACCTAATTAAAAAAGATAACATATTTGACAACCATTCTCAAAATTTGTCCACGTGGAAAAGGATTTCTGAGATTGAATGATAACTTTAAAGCTTACTTCTCTAGAATTGAACAGCTATGCACAATACTATTCCATCAAATGCAAACCCCTTCAGTCAATGTAACGATACATGATTTCATATCAGCAGTCATGATTCATCAAGTCACTCAAATACCAATCAAGTCACCAACTCACTAGATGATGAGCTATTATCATCACTCATTATTTTCAATTACTTTGTAGTTAACACATGTGGTGGTGTTGGAGATCCTTAAACTTGATCACATTGAAAATATTGTTTAGGGCTATAGAAAAGGATTCAAACGGTATTATTATTATTTGATGAATTGATAAATATCTTATAATAATTATTAGAGCTAAATGAATAATAATTAAAGCTTCCATCATAAAATCAGTTAATTTCACATAATTTAGTGTCTACGTTAATTACTTATGGTACCGCATATTTTTTGTCATTAATTTAAATTTTTGTTAGGGTCAATCACAGCATATGTTGATACAATATGGAGATTCTAGAATTAGTTTCCAATTGGTTGCCTTATTTTCATTTTCATGCTCATTATCATTTGACCTATCGGAGTGAATTATGTTTTAATATGAGTTTATTAAATATTAGCATGGTAAATCACAGTGTATTTTAGTGTTTTGTTTTTCATCGTTTAAACCACAGATAAGCCATTTATGGCTTAGTGGACGAGAGTTCAAACTGTATTACTTTATTGTATCATTCAATTTGTGACAATAATAAAAAAAAAAAATACAAGTAAAATAGTTCCCGTTCCCGAATCACCTCTCAATTAGGTAGTGATGTGGGTCATCAAGAGTAGTTCTATCAAAATTCTTCGGGTTCCATAATAAATTCTGTCATCTTGTAAACTGTGAAGGAAATTAGATTCTCAAGTATTTTGCCACATAGATAAGAATGAAAGGTGATATGTGTAGTTATTCGTGAATATTTTATGGTCACAGACAGCGCAGTCCTGGTGTTGAAGACCATTAGTTTTAAATAATCAAAATGGGGTGGTAAGATCGCCCTTGTGGTGCCCCGTCCAAACGATCTTATCTTTCATCCATAGCCTTAATTGGGGAACAATGATTTTGTATCAAGTTTCGATGTTATTAAAAAAAAAAAAAAAAGTTATTCGTGAACAACAGTCACATATATTTCAAGAGAGATGGACAAAATCTCAATGATTATCCTCATGTGTTCTCTATTCGATGAATATCGAGAGTGAATTTATTCATGTGTTCAATTCAGTTAATTTCACATAATTCAATGTCTACGTTAATTGTATCAATGTCTACGTTAATTGTTAATTATGGTGACCTTATATTCTTTGTCATTAATTTTAGTTTTCGTTTGGGTCAATTACAGAATATGTTGATACAATATGGAAATACTATATTGGTTTCATATTGGTTGCCTTGTTTTCATTTTCATGCTCATTATCATTTGACCTATCGAAGTGAATTATGTTTTAATATGAGTTCATTAAATATTAGCATAGTGAATCACAGTTTATTTCAATGTTTTGTTTTTCATCGTTTAAACCACAGATGAGCCATTTATGGCTTAGTGGACGAGAATTTAAACTGTATTACTTTATGTGTAATTTAATTTGTGACAATGATAATAAGAAATGATATTATGATAGAATATCTACATTGTATCTTTAATTGATGTGAAAACAGATATTACACATGTCAAATGAAAATACAATTTGAATGCAATTAAAATATACATTTTTATACAGTTGAGCGAAGAAATTGTAGAAATAATTGAAATTGATTGTTAGATAGGGAAATGTATTCAATATATGGCAAGTCCTTGTATGTATACACAGTGTATAATCATGTGATGAATAATCGTTGTTAGCATGGTCAATAAATAATCAATAATATCACAAACGTACTCTACGAGTATCAATAATTGGATATTGGTTGTTTTCAATAAGATATATCATATATATTAAGATATAAGTGCTGATTTTCAGTGGAAATTCAATTGGCATTTATTTCTAGTTCATCTTCTAAATCATCAGAATTATTTCACCTAATTTGTAATTTCAAAACTTTCATACTCTAGAAATCAGACTTAGCTGTAGTTTCAGTCCCATCTTTAATTTTCCGATAATTTTCTTCCGATATTGTTCCAATTTAAAAGAATTGAAAATCCTCAAAAATTTTATCAGATTCATAATTGTGCTAATCAACTACTATTCAGACTGAAAAAATTTCTTTCAAAAAGACGCTTAATATATACGTTCGACAATCCAATCGATTATTCACAAATTAGTATCTGAAATTTGAAGGTCTTGAGATATCAGATTTCATGAAATATTTGAGAAAATGTATCACATCTCAATTTTTCAATTCACTCAGGATTCAGATCTATTCACACTACAAAAATAACTCATGTGGTATGTTTAATGGAAATGTCATCCAATCTTCAATCCATGTCACTTGATCAGATTACTCCGCTAATATTTATTTTGACTGTGATATTTCGATTTTCATGATAGATGGTCTCAGGGCTGCTCATTTTGCCTGACAGAGATTATGATGAAGAATTAAATACGAAATAAAATAACTTTTTTTTAAATAACATCGAAACTTGATACAAAATTATTGTTTCCCAATTAAGACTATGGATGAATAATAAAAATAATGAAAATATTCGAATATTTCGTAATGGATCACAATGACTATAATAGAGATGAATACAAAATGATATGTATTCAATGTAAATAATCAGAGTGTATCCGATAAGTATCAAACAACACGAAACACTCAATCTACTTCAATCCTCATTATACCGGCACAGTAGCTGAGTGGTTAGCTCACTTGCTTCGTGTGACCCGGGAGGTAGTAGGCATGTCGGACCCGGTTCGATCCCCGCCACCGTCCATCTCTACAGGGTTTTTCGTGGTTTCCCTCTGTAGTCTGGGCTAATGCCGGGATGGTTCCCACAATATAGGCCACGACCGCTTCCTTCCCACTATCCTTCCCACTACCCATAAATACCTTCATCTCATCATCTCATTAATCATTCATCCGACGCCAATAGATCTTGGTAATCATTACAGTGCGTCGTTAAAACCCAATATACTTCAATCCTCATATTTTCTCCAACTTACTTAAGAAATCCTCTGTTTATTTGTTTATATTTCACTCAAAGTTGTTGTTTTTATCACGGAATGAAGTCCGTGGCGTGCCATTAACCGTATAATTATACGTATCCGGCGGTTTACTATCAGAAAACATCTTCAACGTTTCGCAGTCAAAGTTGTTGTTCATCTGGACATTTGCTAACATGCGTGCGTGTTAGAGGTGTGAAACAAAATAGATCCTCTGTTCAAGATTATATTCATTTTATAACACTCTATTGTGATTGAAAGAATGTTTTGCACATAATAAAAGAGACGTAAATATAATGTTTTCAAAAGCTGACATAGAATCACAGTTTTTGTTGTGCTTAATAGAATTTATAGTATAATCTATTGTAGGTGATGCAATGTAATGTGTTACGAGAGCAAAATTCCAACTAGAACATTTATTTATGAGTAATTTAATGTTTGGTTGAAACCGATATCGTGCAACAATTGATTGAGTTTTTACGATCATTAAGTGCAATATTTACAGAATAAAGGATGCAACATAGAGAGAAGTTTGTTCAAACAATGCCGCTAAAACGGCTGCCACAAGGAAACAGTATTACTAAATGTATACAAACAATGGATCATTTCTAAAAAATAAGAGAAATGAATGTAAAAAAAATTAATAGAGATATTATTTCAAAAAAATCTCTTGGAATGGAAAAATTGAGCACCAAGAGACATATAAAAATTTCATAAAACAAATATAATGGAATGGTGATAAGGGTGAGTTGGTAAAATAAAAAAAAAACACACGTGTCTATTAATTAATAACACTGGAGTAATTATAGATCCTTATACAATCTGCTGGACGTGGAAGTGATTGGACTCCTGATTGGTGCCAGAGGCACAATTCCTCACTTCTTCGTGGAATTTTGTAGAAGATTCAATATTAGTAATAGTTTCATTTATTCAATAACTCTTTCAGCCTTAAAAGGATCCATTTCAATTTTCAGAAACCATTTATATAATTTGAATTGATTCAGTGTGTAGCCATTTTTCTCTTTTTTAAAAAATATTATGTGCATTTTATTTTTTTTACCATTCTTTTTCTAAATAATTAATTAATCAACTACAATTTTTTTTCTCTCTAGAATTAGCTCAATGTTGTTATTATTTTTTGTACCATCACTAATTTGTTATATTCGTTGTTATTATTTTTTATTCTGTGTCTGTAGGCAACCTTCATTACAAGGCAGAGTCTTTATTTTGTATTAATAAAGAATTTATATAGAGAGAATCAAATGAGATGTTGGCCATATAAATGATTTTGTGATATGGCAATTGATTCTATCAAAGTCAATTAACTTATATGCTCTATATAACTGGTATTGAAAATTTAGATTTCTTATCGATAAGATTTAATGTCAATTTTTTCATTGCGATAACCACAGTCCTTTGACGTCTTATGAGAACATATTTATCACAATCAATTAACACGCGTTTCACAGTGATAATTCCAACACATGACCAAGTCAAATCATCGTTCTGTAGAATCTTCCTGGCATAGTATTACTATCAAATGATACTATATTGATAACACACATTACTTCTAATACGATACTGATTATTTTACCTCATCTATAATTCAAGATCAGTTGACTCTTATGTTAGGCATTTTTGTTTAATTATATATTTCGTGCCATTTTTAACTAGCTGAGAGTGAATACATATAAGATACAGAATGCAGCATATGCGTTTGAAACTTGTGCGAGATATTTATATGAGAATGTAATATATTAACCTTATCATCTTGATAAACTATCAAATGATTTTTTCACATAAGACTTTTCTGATATGGCCATCTTCATACTTTCAATGATTCATTATTCAAAATTCCGTAATCGATTGGTACTAAAAACTATATATTACTGATTCGAAATTTGAGTATGCATAGAATGCAAAGAAAAAACGAATCAATTAGTTCATTTTGAGATCTGTCGGAATCATTCTCGACGTCCTATACAGACTAAGAACTGTTTAGTCCCCACGAGCTATTCTAAATTCGCGATGACTAAACTTCTCAGAGGATATACAAGGGACTAGGATAAGGATTGATGGAACTAAAAAATTTAGTCAATGTGGTTTAGCTGTAGTGACTAAATCATTTAGCCATGTTGGACAAAGTGTTTAGTCGTTGGTGGCTATTTTATTTACTCATGGTGACTAATGTGTTTAGTCATATCTTCTAAATATGCTAGTAGGCGTTTCTGGATTTGAGATATTTTATAGGCCTACCAAATATTCAGACGCCGGTACTATGTGACTTGGGTGACCCAAGTCTGATATCTATCATTTGGGCTAGAATGATCTGTAGAATTGAAGTAGCATTTGGCCTATAAGCACACCATTATAGTATATGTAGTCAGTTGCATAGGCCTGCCATTAGCATGGCTTTGAAGTGAATAATCGAACCTAACCCCAAAATTGCATCTGGCTTCTAGGTAGACCCAATTGAACTGTGATAGGACTAGAAAAGAATTAGTTGTTATTAAAAATTATGCATACATCTACGTAGAAATTTCTGATCCATTTTGGACCCTTTGCATCAACTCAAACTCGCGACATTCTTTCTTTACCCATGGTGGAAATATAGCGTCCTACTACGCTAGCAATTGGCAGTTACAACATTTCGAATCTTATAGAACCAGCTGACGCATTCAGACACCGTAGAAAATGTATAGACGAGAGGAATAAACAATCTAGTAGATACGGTTATACTGTAGATATTAAGTTAAAACCTCCAATAATTCTGTGATGATGGCTGGCTTCACCGGACTAAATATTTATATACTGTCTGATACATGGACGTAGTCACTAACAGCTTGAAGAATATTTTACTTAGTCATCACCTCTAAAATTTTCTCCTCACAACTGAATTTAATTCGTCTAGACAGTTTTAGCAAAGACAACCAAACCAGTTTTTTTGTGTGTAAATCGACCAGAGAATGGATGGCTTTTGAAATGAATTGTTTACATAATATGATAAAAATTAACGATTAAAGTAAAGATTCAATATGAATCTCGAATAATTCAAATTCATAAAATTTTCAGGAAGAGATACAGAATTTCAGTTATGATAGATGTTGTAGGAGATCAACAGTAAAAAAGGATTGAATAATTGCTATTGAAGTGTGTACGTAATTCGTAACACCTAATATGAATATCTGGGTTTTGACAATTTTCTCACCGACAAGTTTATGTTTAATTAATTCAAATTAAATATTATTGATGATATTTGAAGAGGAGTTGCCAATTATGAACCAAAAACCAACTATCCTAATAGTCGACTGTCCTCAGAACCGAATGTCTTGGAAACAAAATAGTATGTATCTCAAACTTCTACTGAATGAATGAATATTAGAGTTTTAAGGCGCATCGAACTTCTACTCATTGAGCAACCCAGTTGTGAAGAAGTTGAATCGGGAAGTTTGACTCGTGTCATTCTCAAATTCAATTTCACACAAAAATTACCCTCCCATCCCCCAAAATTAGTGAACAAAAACCATGACTTACAAGAAATTTGATGGAAGGGAAAAGTTTGTGAAGAGGATTCAAACACCCCACCTAAACTTCTTTACAGGCTGCGAATATTAGTTTGGGACAGTTGAATTTTAGTACAGTTGACCACTTGACCCATCCCCATGCATATTCAATATATCTTTATTCCGCGTATCTTCTTTTTCTCTGAAAAAAAATCATCTATATATATATATATATTGTAGACTGATTATTCAATACAACAATAGATTATCAGTAATCTAATTTGTATTAGAATCGAGTGAACCCAAGTTGAGAAAGTAACCAAAAGTTCTGATTCTCTCAAGAAATTACGTAGTCAATTTAAAGTATGCTAAATACGTGAGAGGTGTATTGAAGTTGAGACAGTTTGTTACCAACATCATTTTAATCTCAAGAGATATGCAGTGTAAGAGGTGACTAACAATACACTTCAAAAGTCTTATGTATATATACATTCGAATCACAGAAAAAAGAATGCCTTGTGTGTGTGTGTGGGTGTGTGTGTGTGTGTATTTGTTCAGTGCATAATGCATACACTGTATGTTTTAATCTTGAGTTACCACCATTATTGAAACAGTTATCTTCTTATTGGTGCTTATTGACCCCACCAACAGCTAGGTTTCATGGGGTTATGTATGAGCAGGTGATAATGTACCGACGAAGTGATGGTGGGTGACAGCACCTTACAAGGGCCCATATCCAAAGTTGGACTCGAACACACGGTCTTCTGGCTTCTGACTTCAAAGCAACGTCCTTCAACTCCTATTTCCAAATGAACGGCGATTTTTTTTTTCAATAACATCGAAACTAGGTACAAAATCATTGTTTCCCAATCAAGGCTATGGATGAAAGATCGTTTGGACGGGTCACCACAAGGGCGATCTTACCACCTCGTTTTGATTATTTAAAACTAATGAACTTCAACACCAGGACTGCGCTGTCTGTGACCATAATTTTCTGCCGTAGATAAAAGTCTTTCAGTATAAACACATGAATGTTGATATCTTCTTTGTTTGAACTAAGTCTCTTGGGCAATGATCACTTCTTTCCATCAACAGTAGATGCAAAGTTCATCAATACACAAAATGGACAAAATTAATTAGTGATAGGCCTATAATATCATAATTAAGCCTATCACTCTACTAATTAATAATTGAAATATTATTATTCTCATTTTGTCTATTGGTGCTCAATGATCTCATTAACATAATATGTGGATATGGGTGTATAATGATTCATCAGGACTGGGTATAGGCTCTACGAAAAATAATCTCTAATTTTGAAAATAATTTATTTTCAAAATATATTGTGGCACCCCGTCCGAATAGTTCCACCTCTGATCCTCAGTATCTATTAATTGGGGAACAAGGATTCTGTATCAAGTAATCATGTTAATGAACAATTGATTTGATATCGATGTGTGTCGTTGCTCATGTCAAAGATCCTGAAATGTACTTATCTATTTGCCAAACCTTTAATCCAACTCTCCATATCAGTGTTTTTCAACTTGATATCTCAGATAGGATCATTTTTACTTGGGAAAAGTTGAGATGGGGCACAATTTATTGTACGATAATGTTTTTGTTTTTTCATTTTTAACTTGTTTTCCCGGTATAAAAACCACATATTTTAATACACACATATTGAAGCTTTTTACAAATGAACATTTGAAAAAAAAATCTAAATTTAATGACTTTTAAATTGCACTTTTCATCTTCATGTCTATAATTTCAGGTCTATATGATTGATATGGTGCAATCAAGGCAGCTCACAAGGTTGCCAAATGAATATGCTTGTTGTCACAAGCCAAACGGTACGGCAGAGCCGAAGTGAAGTCGTATGGTTATCCAAATATTGTGTCAGGAATTATCATCTATAATCACGGATGTAACAGTTCAACCCTTGCCAAATATATTTTCAATTCGACTACACAGAATTTATTGAACAAAAGTGCATATATTTTATATTGGTTCATAAGACCATACTGCGGACCATTAAACGGTTCCGCGGGCCGCCTGTTAGGTCCCCGGTCCATTAGTAAGTCCAAGGAAACAGCCACCTTATATATCTCAACCCAGCTGTTGGTATGGAGTGTTGCAGTAGATAATACATAGATCGTTTTTCTCTTTTTTTTCATTGTTATTAATTTTTCACATAGATAATAAATAAAAATTGACCGTCAAAAAAATCCACAAAGTCTCCAAGGAAGACTTGACGGTGGGAGAAAATAGAATATGAGAAGATGTAAATATAATTATAATACATAATATATAATATATAATACAAGAAATCAGAATATCAAGCATTTAAATCGTGAATAAAATCAGACTTACTGGCACAGCAAAGGAGAAGTAAAGAAAATTTTTGGTCATCTCAAATATAAAATGAAATATAGGGTTATGTGGTAGACTAGTCACTGTGTCACCAGAATGAAAGCTGGTGTCATACACTGAACATCGCCTTCTTGTATATGTATTCTTATATGCAAATAAAGAAGATTTATAGAAAACTAAAACTGAGAAAACTGATTGAGATAGAATATAACACCAAACCAAAGCCATCCGTTATACGTTCGGTTATTCCATACATGCGTTCAGGTATGGGCATATGATATGTTCCATGACCGGAAAATCCTTCCGAATAAACTGATTCAGAACACAACTAACCGACAGCTTCATCCAACAGAACATTCTCGAATTTACCAATTGTACGCAATGACTTAATTCACTTTCATTTCACAAGAATTCTTCGAAACGACATATCAACAGCATCAATAGCACACATAATGGGAAAAGTTCGATTCGTTTATTAAAATAATCTATCTGAAACATTGAAGAAACTTGATTCGGCAAAATTCAAGAGAGAAATTAAAAAATGATTCATATCAAAAGACTTTGCCGAACACTTTTAAAATATGTATATATGTTATTTCCATCACTTCTCCATTTTCAAAAACTCTTAGAATGATCGATGAACTCGGGTGCTGGTTTACCATATGTATAAGAAGAGTTTTTAGTAACTCAAGAAATATTGTGACCAAATATATAAAAAATGAATGAATAAATTATTAATGAAGACCCATCATCAAAGGCCCACTGTAAAATACAATTCGATGGATGGGTGGTTGATCTCATAGATAAATTCTCTTTTAGATTATCACAGATTAAAAATGATCATCAAATTCTCTCAAGTTCTTGAATCAAAATTTCATTTCTTGTTCAAATCCATCAATGTATTGATTGAATTTCTGAATTGAAAACATACAATTCGATGAATTGATTTTTGAGGAACTCAAACCTACAACATGATGAATGGAGTCAGCAAAGTTCACATATTTATATATATATATATATATATATATATATATATATATATATATATATATATATAAATATATACATATATATATATATAAATATATAAATATATATATATATATATAAATATATATATATATATGTATATATATATATATATATATATATATATATATATATATATATATATATATATATATATATATATTATGAATGACTGTTCATCAAGTGACATATTATCACAATGATTTTATCATTATGGTTGAAATATAGTCAGTATTTAAAGATGACAATTAATGGAAATCCAACAGACTATACATTTTCTCTTAAATACTCTCAAATACTCATAAACACAAAAATTGACCAAGTTACTAAACGTTTCCCGGTAAGCCCAATCACCTAGATATTTCAGCTCAAACATCATCCAATGCAACTCATACATGAACAATAAAAGTTCTCTTAAATATCTATCAATAGAAAAGATCCCAAAAAACCTACTCCAACTTGGTATATATTCCCTCAGGCTTATTACATGGCCGACCATCTAGGTCTGTCAGCACCAACATTATACATCCAATTAGACTTACTGACCAAGACCTTAAAAAACGACATTCATCACCAAACCCATCTACCTCCCCCTCCCCTCCCTCTTTCCACGCCTAAGAATATGTACTCCAGAGGATCTGTTCCCCCCTCTCTCCTCCCCCTCCACCCCA
The DNA here is from genome assembly GCA_964007535.1 of Brachyptera risi. Lineage (NCBI taxonomy): Eukaryota > Metazoa > Arthropoda > Insecta > Plecoptera > Taeniopterygidae > Brachyptera > Brachyptera risi. The sequence continues at coordinate 32,383,367 of OZ023336.1, forward strand.
GCTACCCACCATGTGAAGATGTCCCTAGAGGATAGGCTACGTGCAAGGTGTATTGAGGCGCAATGGCCAGGTTTCCCCTACATCATGGATGCGCCTATATAAGCCAATCTCTCTGCCTTGATAGTCACAAAGTTGTCCACTAGCAACCGACTCAAACATACTATTATCATGAAGATGGTAAGCATTTAGTTTTTTAATATTTTTTATAATCATTTTTCTATAGATTCACAACGCATTGGAAATACAATATAGATACGAATATGGATACGATAAGGATGAAAAGAGTGTTGAGTTTAATGTTTTATTGTGATTGGAACTAAAACACCTGTTTGAATATGAATGGAAAATTATTGGAATGAAAGGAGAAAATATTCTTGTTATTACTAACGGATAGTTATTTTACGAAAAGCGAAGTAATTTGAATTTAAAAAATATCAAACTAGAAATCTAATTTTGATATCTCTTCAAATAATTTGTGGAAATTGTGAATGAAAAAGATATTTTTGGGACTTTTCAAAGACTCAATTATACATTTTGATAATTTAAAAATCAGTTTCGGATCAATTAATGAAATTCAGCAGACAAAAAATTGTATAAATCATTCTATATTCTCATTCTCAAAATATTAAACTTCAGTCGTTTCTCGTTTATTCAATTAAACACGCAAAAGAAATGAGATATCATGAAAGTTCACAAGACTTTTCTTCTCACCTTTCCACATTATATTGAACATCTCATTTGTTAAATCATGTCGTAATGAAAGTATTCGATTGTGAGATAATTGACATGTAAAGATTCGATGAGTCATAATCTTTTGATTTTGGTGTTAACATAAGAATGTCCGGAATTATTTCAATTATGCAATGGTTACAACAGACAAGGTGTGAGTGAATCTTTAGGGCACTTTCACTATCTGAAATTCATCATCTCACTTTTATTAATTAGCTGATTATTTTTTAAACTACGAAACTATATTGTTTAACATTTTTATTCAACCTTAAATTCAATACCCGAATACAAATATGAATATTTTCTGAAACCAAGATAAAATTGAGAAAATTATCGGGAAAACAACTTTTCTAATGGAAAAAATTATATATAGAATGATTATTTCCCAAAACAAGAAATCACATCACGTTGCATCATGTTGTAACCCGCTGTCTAATACAGGTGTTTAGCCAGTTTTTAACAACCGCCTCGAAATGTCAAGGTTGATCATGGCCAGTATGTTAGAGGAGAGTTGATTGTAGATAGATCTTTTCGTTTCACGGAGTTCAGGTACACGAGTTAAGGTCAACTAAACCACTTTTAAACAATAAAATTTCAGTACAACATCATAAATTACGATGATTTTTGTTTTTTTATTGATCTTAAAGAAAACATTAATTGCATTGTCTGATGCTGATGCAATTTAGAAAAAATTTCGATGAGAATATATATTTTAATAACCATCAACACGTTATTTGCAAATTAGTTTAGCATCACTACTTGTTCACCTTTACTTATTTCAAACACATGCAATACGCGGATGTTTGATTAACACATAAATTTGAATATGAATGTATTATTTCATAAAACGGAAAATTATAATATCAATTTACTTCATCAGCAATTGCAATCAGCAATTTATTTGGAAATGTTATATTTCATCTTTAATGTAAGCGTTTATTACACTAGCATTTATGTCACTTCTGAGCGCAAATAAATAATTGTTATTTTTGATTGTTTCAGATCCTTATTGCAACTCTTGCCTTCGTGGCTTTGGCGTCGACCTCCGCCCAAAAGGCAGCGCCTGCCCCCCCAATCCCAATCCTCCGTTCCGCCCAGGACACCAGCTTTGACGGTGGATTCTCATACAGGTAATTTAACGCCTTTTGTCAGTACATTATTTCATATTATTAGAGAATGCTTACCAAACGAGTATGCGAAAAGAATATTTCTTAGGATTAACATATTTTAAAACCATGAAATTTGATTAAAATATGATCTGGAAACAAAAATATTATATTCACAATGAAAAAAAAGAGAACCAAAATAAAATTTAGATGACCGAGCGTGGTCATTTTTCTGTTATCAAAGAAGTGAATAATCTTTTCTCACTAATTCGGGAACAATATATTCTAACGAATCTCATCTTCTAATATCTTATTTTCTTCTATTCAATATCTTCTAAAAACAAAAAGAAAATAATACAGAAAGGAATAATTACAACCGAAAAATGATGACACTAATTTTGCTTTGTGAATTTATTAATACCCTCATTCTAGTAATACATGATTGAACTGGTGTTGAAATATTGTATATCGCACATGGAGTATAAATACAGCGTGATATATGATGATAGCATAACTGTTTAACAAGTACCATGAAATACAACACATAAATCGTTTACAGTTATTTGATTTAAATATTTGTTAATCACTTTCTTTCACAATTTCTTCTGTAGACTTCGTGATTAAAAAGTAATTGAAGATTACATACGACTTGTAGTTGAAAGAATAAAGAGTGTTATTTTAATGAAGATGATTATGCAAATGTGTGTAAGTCTGACTTTCACTCTCGTGACCCGGGTTCGATCCCAGTAACCTCATCGGAATGTCGTATTTCAAACTCTGACAGTTATATATTGGGAGGATAACATTTGAAGCAATAATATAAAAGTAAGAAACAAACAATCGAAGTATTGTTATCCCATTCACTTTCAAATTTCTCACGAAATTATACGTTCGTTATTATATACTGTATTTTAAAATAATCTCTCAAATACACAGTTCAATTATTATTTATATAACAACTTATATAAAATCTATATTATCTTTTTAATTATCATGAGTGAATTTCATAATTGGCGTTACTCAATTTTTATCTCACAATCATCTTATAAAGATTTCCTCATAGAAATGTAAACCAGGATTTTATCGAAGGCCAATTTACAATATAATTAATGAATTTCTGTTTCCGATCCCAAATACGCCACAAATATTTTATTGTAGATTTCAAAACTGAGGATTGCTTCGACCTTGTGTACTATTAGTTGATGGATCTCTGATGGTAATTTATCTCGGGAATCTTATAATCTTTGTCCTTCAACAGTACAAACTACGATAGATGCGTTTGCCAAGCAACCGTGAGAATTCATCAATGCAGATTTTGAGGATTTTTAAAATTAATTTTATCAATGCCATTTATAAAAGAATGCGCTTCTATTAGAGAATGTAAAAATGCTAGGAAATGAAGGTCGAATCAAATTTATTGTTGGTGGGGAAAAATCAACAAGTTATTTGAAGACGATACTTTCAAGATGTCTCAAGATTTGTTTCAAAATATAAACATTATTTGTTTGAGATAAAGAACATTTCGATTATATATTTAATTGGCAATTTGACAGTATTTCATGATGATGTCTCCTCTTTATTCGATTTCTCTTCTCAATAACCCATTCAATATCATTACTAATGATTCTCAATGCAATTCAAGATGCAAATCTCAATTCAACGATTGCTCAATAAGGAAATGCAAATATATTATTTACATACTGATTATGTGATTTTGAAATACAATCAATAGAAGAAATGAGAGAAAAAAAGGAAGAAGATTTCACTGTGAACGTATTTTTTCTTCCAGTTTCGAGACCGGAAACAACATCATCCGTGACGAGACCTCTCAAGTACGTGATGCTGGCACAGACAGGGAGCTCAGGACGATCCAAGGATCTTACTCTTATGTCGATCCCGAAGGTAAGATTTATAATTTGAAAAATTATCACGAAAATAATTTCCGACAAATATAACAGATGAAGAATGAAAATTACTGAATAATGATCATTGAATAGAATAAGAATCCAAAATAGATGAGAAAGAAACAAAAAAAAATCCTGCCGTGACCCGGATTCGAACCGGGGTTTCTGCGGCCACAACGCAGGGTACTAACCACTATACGATCACGGCTATCTGGACTTGTGGTTATCTTAAGCAATTGAATAATCAGTCGATGATAAATGTATTCACAGACCGTGTAAACTATTGATCTAATTACTGAAACTCGCCGCAGCTGTAAACATCTATGGCACTTTTGACAGGTTTAATTATCTCTGCAAACGTGAACCACGTTCTAAAAATTTCGAGTATTCTGAAAACACAAAAAATTCCTCGGATATAACGATTATTTCATCATTTTAGATAATCCTTGAATGAAGCTTAATCCATGGCTGTAAAAATATAGTAATTAATTCGTTTTTATCAGAAATTTTAGTAATTATGTTTCATTTCGAATAACAATTTATTCCTTTCCACAGATTTCCCCACCATACAAATATGGTGAACAATAAATAATTTTGAACCATTTCTCGTTGCAGGTAACCCCGTCCAGGTCGAATACACCGTTGGTGAAGATGGTGGTTTCGTTGCCCGTGGTAACATCCTCCCCCAAGCCCCCGAAGTGCCCGCCGGTATCCTCGAGGCTCTTGCCCAAAACGCCGCCGAAGAGGCCCAACTCAGCGAAGCTGAACGAGCTGAGATCGACACCGGCAAATACTTGCCCCGACACCATTAAATCAACCCTTCGAAAACCCACCACCCAAACCGCGCATTCCTAGATCTAATAAATAATTCTTGAAAAAAGATATATAAATATATATATATAATATTTTACTCATGATTTTTTTTTCGATTTTTTGATATATAATATAAAATGATTCAGTTTTTATTAATATGATGTTACTTTTTGTGTAGCGTCGAACTTGAATTGTTTTCTATGTAATATCGCTAAAGTGTAAATATGTCATTTGGTGTGCCATATTTGACTCAAATCAAGGACAAGACGGGTTCACATGGATCCAGGTTGCTCAAATTTTTCACACAACTGTTATATAATAAAATGAAAAAAACTGTGCCACTTTTAAATAATTAATAAGTCAATAAATTATTTGAGTTGCTAAAAAATAATTCTTGATTGTTGTTGTCTCTTATTGCAATGCCCAACATGTTATCTACCATCCATAACTTTTCCTTCCATGATACAATGATATACCCTGTCGTTTCCAAATACATAAGCAGTAAAATGATTCCTGGTGATGAAAATATAATATATTTATGTGTGCAATTAAATTATTCACATCAAAAGTGGAATTTGAAATTAATTATTACAATATTTCATTCATCTCTCACAATTCTAGAACATTGTTATCTCTGTATCAAAAGATTCAGTTATGATTCTACAGAATCACTCATATTCTTTTAAATGATCCTCATTATATATATTTTTTTCCATCTTTTTGTTATATTTAGTTGAATTGATTTAATATTCTAATTTTTGATCTTGTTTCGTAATTAATTGTCATTCAGTTTTATATAAGATTCTTTACCATTATACATTCATGTACTGATTTTATTACGCTGTATCATTTTGGTATCCCTCTTTGCGGACAGTCCTCTAAATAAAGACTTTCTCTCTCTCATTATGATAATGATTCTTTTCAATTGTTCAAATAATAATCAAACACGAAGAATCAATCGATATTCAAACTGTATGAATCATCATATAAGCTGAATATGGTATCTATCGATTTTGAATTATTCCCTAAAATCTTTGGCATTGTGTCTTCCATACGAAGCTGTCTCCTCAGAGCAGTATATTTCTGACACTCGAGTAATATGTGTCGAACAGTTAAAATCTCGTTACAAATCTCACATCTAGGGACGATTTTATCGGGGGTGAAGAGATAGGAATGGGTTAAAAGTGTGTGTCCCACTCGCAGACGAGTGAGAACTACTTCCTCCCTCCGTGAACCTCGGATTGAAGATTCCCAAGCACTAACAGTAGGCTTTATTTCTTTCAGCTTGTTGTTGGTCTCCCTGTCCCACTCTTTTTGGAAACGAGATTTGAAAAGTAGTTTGAAATACGCCTTGAAATCATTGATAGGTACTCTCGGGTTATCAATATCTTCTTTCTCCGTCGCTTCTTTGGCAGCCGTGTCCGCCAACTCGTTACCACCAATCCCCACGTGTCCAGGTACCCAGCAAAACACTACACTGACATCCTGCGAGGCAAGGGCGGTCAGGAGTGTCTGCACTTTCTGGACCAGATGGTGAGTTGGAAAGATCTGAGTAAGGGCTTGGAGTGCACTCAAAGAATCGGAACAGATCAGGAAGCACTTCTCAGATCGTTGTTGAATGTGCTGTAGAGAGGTGACAATTGCAAACAACTCGGCTGTATAAACGCTACTCATCGAACCTAATCTGAAACCAACAGTGGAGGATTCGCTGACGAATGCGCAGCCAACTTTTCCGTTCAGTTTCGATCCGTCCGTGTAGTATTTAATATGTCCGGGGTAGTGTGTGCAGAGCTCTAGGTATTTTTGCTTATACTCTTCTGCACTCGTGCTTGCCTTCGTACTTGATGACAAGTTCATCAAGCACTCCGGACGTGGAGCCAACCAAGGGGCGGTATCACTGAATTGGATTTGATAGACTCGAGGGTATACAAATGACTCTTCGACCAAAATATGATTCAAACGAATTCCAGTTGGTATGGTGGCAGATGGTTTCGATTCATAGAGAGCATGAAATCTAGGATTGATAACTGATTGGTAGGTGGGATGATGCTTACTGCAGAATAATTTCGAAGCGTATGAGCAAAGTAGATATGCACGTCGACTCTTCAACGAGGGCTCGCCAGCCTCGCAATACAGGCTCTCCACCCGACTGGTACGGAGTGCTCCTATGGCCAGTCGGATGCCCGTGTTGTGAACTGTATTGAGTGGCTTCACGTAGCTCTCTCGTGCCGAGTCGTACACAACACTACCATAATCCAATTTGGAACGTATTAATGCTCGGTAAAGCCGCAGCATCGTGGTGCGATCCGCTCCCCATTTGGTACCACTAAGATAACGGAGAAGGTTAAGTGATTTGAAGCACTTGAGTCTGAGTTGCGAAATGTGAGATTTCCAGTTCAACTTCACGTCAAACGTCAGCCCAAGGAACTTGGTCGATTCTGCGAATGGAAGGAGTTCTCTACGAAGATATATATCTGGGTCAGGGTGCAGGCCTCTCAGACGAGAGAAACGCATGCACGTTGATTTTGATGTAGAAAACCTGAACCCAGTTTCATCTTCCCATGCTTCCAGTTTCCTAATTGCAAGTTGGATCTGGCGAGAGGCCGTTGTACTTCTCGCTGACTTACTGAATATAGCCAAGTCGTCGACAAATAAGGAAGAAGTGATAGAAGATGGAACGCTTCGAACAATACCATTTATAGCGATGGCGAACAAAGTAACACTGAGGACAGAACCCTGTGGTACACCGTTCTCTTGGATGAACTCATCCGACAACACATTACCAACTCGTACCTTGAAACGTCGGTTGGTCATGAAATTACAGACAAAATTAGGAAGATGGCCTCTGAAACCCCATTGTGACAAGGTTTTCAATATGTTGAAGCGCCAGGTAGTATCGAATGCCTTCTCGAGGTCGAAAAATACTGCTATCACTTCCTGCTTCGTAAGAAAAGCTTCTTGTATGAAGCTTTCCATACGAATAAGATGATCCAAAGTATTTCTATTTTTTCTGAATCCAGACTGTACTGTGCAAAGGAGGTTTTTTCGTTCCAACCACCAAACGAGGCGGTTGTTCAACATCCTTTCCATCACTTTACACATACAGCTGGTCAGTGATATAGGTCTATAGCTTGATGGTGAATGCTTATCCTTAGATGGTTTCAAGATCGGTACCTGGATAGCTTGTCTCCAAGAATCAGGGAAAGTATCGGTTGAATAGATATGGTTGAACAGGTTGAGAAGGTCATTCAAAGCGGCAACTGGCAGGTGTTTCAAGAACTGATTGTGTATTCCATCAATCCCTGGTGCTGTGTCTCTTGCGCACGTTATCGCGTTCTCCAACTCCCATACACTAAACGGCACGTTATACACCTCGTTGTTCGCAGAAGAGAAATCTAATCTTCTACATTCTGCAGCACGTTTGTGTATCTGGAACGATGCCGAGTAGTGGTGAGAGCTAGAGACGTCCGAGAAATAGGACCCGATAACATTAGCTATTTCCTGTGGCTCGGTAATAAGACTACCATCCTTGTTCAACCCAGATATACAAGATGATTTGAATTTGCCGTCTATCTTCCTCACTCTATTCCACACTTTGGTGAGGGGTGTGTGAGTATTAATGGATGAGATGTAAGAATTCCATGAGGCTTTTTTCGAAGTCTTAATGATGAAACGAGCCCTTGCTCGGAGTTTCCGGAATGCCATAAGGTTGATATTGGTTGGGTATTTCCGGAAAATTCGAAGGGCTTGTTTCCTCTTACGGATCGCCACCTTACATTCCTCGTTCCACCAGGGAACAGGTATGTGGCGTTGGTTGGTTGACGTAAGAGGAATGCTGTCTTTCGCGGCGGCAATAATCACCTATGTCACATGCTCAGTCCTACTATCAGTATCATGGATGTTATTCGAGTTCTTCAAATCAACACGCTTTGTGAAAAGGCTCCAGTTCGCGCGGCGCAAGTTCCACTGCGCACACCGCAAGGGCCGTTGATGAGAATCTACTCTCAAGATGAGTGGGTAGTGGTCGCTACCACACAGATCTGAGTGAACGGAGAAATTGAAAAGAGGTGCGACAGATGGGGTGCAGACACAAAGATCGATCGCTGAAAACGTACCGTTGAAAGCATTAAACCTTGTTTTCTCTCCATTGTTGAGAATAATCAAGTCGTTGTCGTTGAAAAATTGCTCAAAAAGGCGTCCTCTGCCGTTACTATCCACCATTGTGTCACCCCACAAGTTATTGTGGGCATTTAGGTCACCTAGAATAACATAGGGACGTGGAAGCTGTGACACAAGGTTATCCAGATTTATTCTAGTAACTGGAGCCCATTCAGGTAAGTAAATATTACAGAAGGTAACAGGCTGAGGAAGAGCAATTCTGACTGCCACTGCCTGTAGTGGTGTTGTTAGCGGCAGTGGACTTACGTGACAGCTGTCGTGGACAGCTGTGGCTACTCCCCCATGGGCTCTGTTACCTGTCAAGTCATCGAAACGATAGAAACTATAATTACGTATCAATGGAGAGTCACAAGGTTTGAAGTGCGTTTCTTGAAAAAAGAAACATATCGGTTTAATGTTTGATGTCAATAGCTTGATTTCTTCTCTGTGCCTGTTTAAACCATTGCAGTTCCATTGTATTAGAGCCATTTTGTGTAGATGATGTTCTTGTTTACTTTAAATGTAGATAGAGTTACCTAAGACCAGCTTAGGTTACTACAGATTTCAAGTTCTTTTTAGATAAAAGGATTTCCCCTCAGAGGATTTTGCGGGAATGCCGAGCTCTGCGGCTACATCCTTTCTTGCTCCTTGGGTACTTCCTCTGTTCCTTCGTTTTTGTTTGGGGGGTGTGAATCCCCGGGTGTCGGGCACAGCACCCGACGCCGGTCGCTCAGTGATGTCGGATGAAGCGCCCGACACAGGAGATTCATCTTCATCCTCACTTCCTGTCACCATTATTTCCTCTACGGTTTCAGCCTCAGCTTCCGGAGTGAATTTACCTTTCAATAGTTTCACCAGATCATGTACCTCGTTCTGTAACTTGTCAATTTTGAGGTTTTGTGACGATACTAACTCTTCCATTCTCTTCTGCTGTTCGATCAGTTTCTTGTTTTCAGCCTTCAAAGTGAGTATTTCTTGCGATTCCTGGGACGTTGTTTTATTAGCTGTGGCTTTGGCAAAAGAAGATGGAAGGGCAGAGATAGGAAAGAGATTTCTATATTTCTGTCGAGCATCTTGATAAGTCATTTTATCGACAGTTTTGAACTCACTGATCTTCCTCTCTTCTAACCACTTACTGCAGGCCTTTGAAGACGCCGCATGTCCACCGTTGCAATTGATGCAACGAGGGCCGGACACGCAAGGCGTTTCGTCGTGCTTCTCAAGGCCGCAGTTCGGGCAGATAGGTTTAGATTTACAGAAAGCTTGGCCATGTCCAAAGCGTTGACAGATGAAACATCGAGTTGGATTTGGAATGTACGGTCTAACAAGTATACTGTTGTAGCCAGCTATCAATTTTGTTGGAACGGTACCGGTAGAAAAAGTCAAAATAAGTGTGGCTGTGGGTACATCCTTTCCATCAACTCGTCGGGTAATACGGTAAACATCCGTAACATTTTGACCAGCGAGTTCAGATTTAATCTCTTCAACGTCACAGCATAAAAGGTCATTGCAAGTAATCACTCCCTTAGAAGAATTAAGGAAGGGATGAGGACTGACTAGGATGGGGAATAAATTTGCAAAGCTGGTGGTCTTCAAAAGCAGTTGTGATTGAATATCGCTGTCTGTTTCTACAAGCAGGAGAGTTCTATTCCTAACTTTCGTGACTTTGCGAACAGTACCAGCAAGACCTCGAATAGCTTTCTCGATAGCAAAAGGTGACACGTCATGGAAGGTTTTACCATCGGAACGTTCTATTTGCAAAAATCTAGGACTAGCTGGTTTGCTTGATTCTAGATTCTGAAGAACTTGTTCTTTCGTACATTTATAATCTCTAAGAGATCGAATTCTTTTTTTTGGGGGGGGAATTGAGGGGAAATTAAGTGTATTCATATTTGGACCCACGAGTAGCTAGGGAAATAAATGTCCGCTCCCACAGAGCCCCGCTTGTGGGAGTAAGGCTAGAGTAAAACTGAAGTTCACCATGTGTCCAGAGTTTATCGTTTGGAACTACTTTATCCCGTAGTCATTCAGCCCTTTAGCACGATTAATTACACCATTGGCTTGGGTTCATATCCTTGTTCACAGCGAGATCGTCAATATTGTCGTGGGTTTGAGTGGTCACGAGGAGTCGGCACGAAGATAAGAATGAAGACAAGTCCAGGAAAGAGAGAACACAGAGTAGCAAAGATCATGGAAGAGGGTGATAATGATGAATGATTGCACGAGAACTCCTTATGACCGCTCTGGTCACCGAAATGGGCACCCACTCGACCGACGGTCCGAACTTAGTCTGGACCCTCACCCCAGACCTTATCGCCATGGGTGACCCTGCTGGAAGCAAATAAATTGCTTCCGACGATAGCTCTGGGGATCACGGGGCCACGCAAGCCCCCACACCACGTCAAGGTGTTCGGATCCTTTGAGGGGGTCCAATAATTGTACAAAACCCTCATATCAATCTGAATTAATCTGAATAAATGATTTGTTTGACGGTCACCACCTAAAGTTACAAGTGTCGCAAAATAAGTATAGTGTATTATACTCGCAAGTATAGTGTATGTTATGTTATTTTCATTTAATTTTTTCCACGCATGTATAAGATATATAATTTCCATATGATTTCTCAAGCACCCCTGTCATAAGGGTAATAATTTTTTAAACACAAATTTGGCAATAAAATTATTAGTATTATCATTATATAATTAATGTTGTATGTATGTATCATTCAAATCTAATAAAAAAAAAATAAAAAAATAGAGGTAGATTTTACCCGGTATAAAGATACCAATGGATACAAGATGGTATGTGTGAGCATTGAATTCTCAATTCGGTTTAAGTGCGAGAATATGTCTTCTCTTGTCGATTAATGCCAACATTTAGCTTCCCAATAATCGGTTCTAATGACCTCAATAATCGGTGTGCTATGATAGGCCAAGTTATTATAATCGACCCAATTACTAATTAGTAGTACTGTTGGATTTATATACACATTCAATTCAAAATTGAGCTTTGGTAGGAAATGTGATGAAGCACAGAATAGTTAAAATTATCCAAGTGCTTGGACGTGATTTGCTAATTCATTATTACTGGAATATGGAATCTGTAAGTAATTTCAATTTCAATTTTCAGAAACCATTCATATGGTTTAACGAAGCGTGTGTGTAAGTTTAGATTAATCGCTTTTCTTTCATATGCATATTTTTCCAAATAATTTGTTCAAATATATTTTCCTTTTTTTCAATATTTCATATGCTTCCTCTTCTTTCTATAAATGAGTAATCAATTACAATATTGAATTTTCTAGACCATAGCTCAATTTTATAATTAATTTATGTATCAAACACTATTGTATTTTTTTTGCTCTCTTCACCAATCTGTTATTCTCATTTTTTCATTTATATATATATATATATATATATATATATATATATATATATATATATATATATATATATATATTATTCTGTGTCCAAAGGACAACCTTTTGTAAGACAGAGTCATTTTTCACTAATGAAGAATTTTCATATGAATAATTGATAATGATTTGAATCAATGGAAACGTTTATATATTGTTCTCAGATCAAAAAAGCGTGGGTCAGCTGCTTTTTCAATCTGATTCAAAAATATTTAAAAAAATAATGAAAAAAATATATAAAAAGTTTACTAAAAAGTTTGTGAAGTTTCACAATTACTTGTAAATAATTAACTCCGATTCAAATTTATTTTCAGTTGATCACATTCGTCACCTTATTCGTAGGCTTACTACTGGACATAACAGCTTGTGCCACTCTTCAAGTAGAGTATCTCACACAACCCTCCACTCATTACCAACAACACAGACAACAAGCCAGTCACAAAGATCAGGAGCTGATCTACGAAGCGGTGCAACACGCATATCAACAGGGCAATAAGGACACAGAGAAACAAAAAACGGAATATGATCATGAAGGAAAACAGGACGATGACTCAAATACTCCTGAGAACCTGTTATTGGCATTCAAGAACTTGAAGATTCGGGTTCAGCAATTGGAAAATGAGAAGAAATATCAGGATACCAATCGGAATGACAAACAAGAAGAGATATTAACAAGAGAGGAAAATGGAATCAACTCTCAGAAGAGATTCGAGAATTCAAATCAGAAGGTCAATGAAGAATTCAAAGGAGATGACAACCCAAAACTGAATGTGAAGGTTAGTCACGAAACAGATCTACAAAACAATCAGAATGTTTTTCAGAACATGGATGGTCCCAGGATTGTCAAAAAAGATAATAAAATGTTTGATTTTATCGCCAATAAAGATGCCAATCAAGATTACAATCGTCTATTGACTCAACATGATCACAATAAACAAGTTGATGAAAATGTTAACAACGAATATCAAACTGTCATTCAGGATCAAGTGAAAAATAACGATGATATTTCACCTCGGATTCCTTTATTTCATCAAGATATGAATCGTCTGATTGGTCGCAGTGGTGATTCAGAATTGGATGATCTGGTGAACCTAGAGAAGGGTGAAGAAGTTGAGGTGAGAGGGGCGAGACAGGCGGGGGAGCTGCTTGGTGACATCTTGGGGGCAGGTGAGATAAATCATTAGACAATATATCAATTAGAGAATATTATGAAAATTAGGTCAGACAAATATGATAACAGAATAACCCTCGGAGATTTTTTTTCATTTTTTTTCAATTACATCCAAACTTGATACAGAATTTTTGTTCCCCAATTGATAAGGCTATGAATGAAAGGTACGATCGTTTGGAAATATTCCTGCCGCATTACTCAGTTTTTAGTTTATATCTCATCAACTTTGAATTTGAATGAATTCAGAATATTGAACACATTTAAATAATAACTGATTATATGCCTATATATAATTTATTTGTGCACTGACAGCATGGTAATTCATGTTTATAGCATTTATAAGCATGGTTGATTCGTCATTTATTATATATTAATTGAGTTTGGACAGAATTTTGTGATGCATTTATAAATTCGTTGAAACAATAATATATCATTCGCTTATTTACTATTCCAGAACATAAAATAAAACTGAATAAACTAACAAACCAACCTTTCGTTTGAAACATAATCTGTATTTTCTCTTAGATTTAGAATTTTATCAATCTGTCGCTTGCGTTTGAAGTATTAATGAGATGGTCAGAAAGTAGCGCTCTCTGACGAAGTGAAAGTGAACACTTTCAAGACGGAATATTTATTATACCATAGTTGGATGTCGGAGATTGTTAACGCACCCGTATGAATATTCATTCATTTTTCTTATTGATTTTTAAATCAGCGTATCGAACACTTATGTTTCACTTACCGAAAAGAATCGGGCTTCGGTTTTTTCGTATAGTTTTGTTTACGTCATACAGGTCAAGCAAAGTAACCGATCCACTTGACACTTTTTTTTCGTTCATTGTTGTCATACCACCAGAATGGATTGAGATATTTTTTGAGCGAAATCGATTTAACGACAGTTTCTTAAAAAATTCAAAAACTTTGGAGAATCACAATGAGAATTTTCATCCTCTCAATTTCATCCGCATGACATAATACTATCACAGATTGTTCATGTTGTTCTAATACATATTTTTACCTATTCAGATTCGTCGTTTTCTAGAAAATAAAACATTATATAAGGAAAAAGACCAAAATTGAGATTAAAGTTTGTCAATGAGAATTCACAGGCTGCAAGACTATGAGCTCATGCTAAATATCATCAATATTTAATATCGAGATGATGATAAATTACAAATGGATGAGATAGATCAATGATTGAATAAGGAACATGACCTAAGAGCACATTCTTTATCAACATTTCGCTCATCTTACTCATACTCTGCGTTTTCTAGTTTTATCAACATCGAAATATGATGTTTTGCGAAGGCTCGATCGGATGGGCTACCACTGGGGAAATATCAACACCCCAGTGAATATATGAATATAGAATAGCAAATCAAACATAGATCAAGCGGGAGTCAAAGTCGCCACGCTACACTGATTCCACAAAGTGCTTCCAGGCGGTTTTGAGCAGACTGTATCTTCAAAATTTCAATACTTGAAAATTTATACAATATATTATAAAATATTATATGATACCAGATTGAAAATGTTCATAAATAACAACATGGTGAGTGAAAAATCGCAATCAACTGTTCAAGAAAACTTATATTGTTTCAAGAAATGAGTGGACATGATTGGATGTTTCGATATCTTCATAGCAATCTTTTGAATCGTTACGAAAATGATTTTTCAGTATTTTTACCTCTCTACTGACTCATCATTTTGTTCGTATGATGATTTCATTGTCTTAAATATTTCTCACCAAATCCACTATATTATCAGCGCGTCACACGTATTGCATTTACCAAATCATGATTTCCAATAATATACCTCCTCCAAGACAAGCTAGAAATGATTCATTAGATGATCTAATCTGAACACTTCATCTCATCACGGTACCACATCAAAGTGAAGGCCTATCGTACTTATTTTAATGTGACGGTGACAGTATAGTAATTTTGTCACAATTCTAATTTTGTTGATTCGAGTAAAAAATAGATATTCAAGAATCCAAGTTTTCTGAAGTATTTATTGTGGTGGTCGAGTAGTTGAACACTAAACCATCATCAGGAAGATCGGGGTTCGGTTCCAATGATACTTGACAATCCTGGCAGGTGATATTCGTGGCTTCTCTGTCCTTCAGGTTAATACAGGAATAGTTTCAAAAATACAGATCACGACCCACTATCCACTATTCTTCCCACCATCTACACACCTATTGAGATAAATAACCTGTAATCTTCTCATACCAAAGCATATCATTCATCGTTCAAAGACGCCAATATATCGTGGACAATATCACAGTGTGTCGTTAAAAACAATTAGAATGAATTAATCTTACATTCATGTAATGCCTGAAAAAAGAGAACTTATCACTCAGAACGTCAGGTTATTATTATCATTATCATTTATTTTTGATATACAATATATTGTACTTTAGTTTTGAATGTAGTATGCCGCTGGAGGTAAAAATAGAGAATTGAAGAATCCTAACCTTCTACTTCTCCTCCATTTCTCAAGTGTATTGTTTCACTGAATGATAGGCCTAGGTGGAATCATGATTCCACTCTGGCTGCAATTGAGTTTCATTTGATTATTGTTATCTTGGTACAAATGCCCGGTATAGCCAAGTCAATTAAGCTTTGATTTTATTTATTGTATTTATTTTATTTTCATTTTCATGTTTTCTTTTTGTGAAAACATGAATATGTGTAAGCCAGGTTAAGTACTAGATAATTTATATGGTGTAGAATAATGGATGGAATTTATCTGAGAGTTGGTAAACACAAACAGCATGGGTTACCATGGTGATGCCAGTCAGAACTATAATCTCACGTTGTTAATTTCAACACTGAGAGATTAATTAATCTAATTGATTAATTAATTGATTGATTAGTTAATTTCAACTCATCATTTTCAGAGCGCTTGTTCACTCCACAAAGACAATCACAATATTGACCAATGCTATTATAACTGTTCCCAGGTTTGGACGGAGTCTTATCGCCGCTCATGAGCTCACTCGGACCTATCCTTGCTGACTTATTCGGTCCACTTTTGAGTGTCATTGGCAGTGGTTTGCTACGCTTGATGGCAGGCAGTGGTCGTACCACACAATCAGAAGAAAATACCAAAACTAATTCTAAAGAGAACAAACTAAAATTCGACGCATATCTTGTTGATTTTCCTCGATATGGTGAATACATAGTCTTGGCTGAACCCGATGCGGTTGCTACAGACGGACCGTTCAAGAAAGATATGTTGAATAAGTTGATCAATGGAGTTATGAGTGGAGTTGAATATGAAGATGTGAAGGTTGTTGAAAGGGATCAGGACACAGATGATATTGGTGTAGGCAAAGACATTATGGAAGATAACTTGAGGAATTTGAATGAACATTTGGAAATTTTGCACTCGATTAATACTGACAGTGATCTTGGGGAGCGGAAGATGTGAAAAAGATTCCATACTACACTGAGAAGAAAAAATATTAAAATGAGTAGATTTTTTTCAGAATGAGTTTCACTGATGAATAAAATATGATGTAGGCTTATTCCTGTGAAAATAATTGAAAATTGAAATTGTTGGTTGAAGGGGACTTTGACAGCCCCATACCGACAATGTTGAATTGGCACATCGCCGGTACCTGTTTGTCACAAACTATAGAAGATACATGCACGAAACTTCCACAGTAGTTACTTGAGACCTTTGTGCACTTGCACTGGAAAATAACAAAATCTAAAAGAAAATTACATATAATTCAATTTTTTTAAGAAAGTGTCCAAAAAAGTAAAAACACACATTTTTTAGCATCTGACAATTTTTATTCCTGATGATATTATAAGTAGACATAAAAAAGCTCTACACAAGTATGGCACACTTGTACCTATATGTGGTAAAAATTTGAAGTGATTATCTCCAATAGTTTCAGAGATCCAGTTACCGGCGTTTAAAAAAACAATATTCTGAGATAAACGCAAATGAAAAAAATGTGCCAAAAATGGGTCACATTGAAATTCGAGGAGTTTCCCTACAAAGTGATCAATGCAAAAATGTATATAATTGGAACCACTTCGAATAATTTGGTGAATTTTGAATTATATAATTATTAAAACTATATACCATCAATCGTGCGCAAAAAAATCTCGAAATTATGAGAAAATGGCTGTCAGTGTCCCCTGAAGACCACGTATATATTCTGTGCAATCACCATAGCTTGTTTGTTTTCACGTGCCACTACAGACGTAATTATTTCATGTAAGAATATCCACCTGGGAAGTTAAAAAAGGGAATATATGAAAATTGAATTTGAAAATGCAGTGTTGAATCAAATTTTAACTCATTAGGATCACATTGAATTGTATTGATTCGTTAAGTTCACGTATGAAAATGGTCCGTATTCAATAAAATATGGTTTAATGATAGAAATCTGTATTTTATATTTCATATTTATAATTTATTGATGATTTTGTGTGAAAAGTTCAATATTTTTGTAGGTTTGAACCAATTCCATGTAAGTTGAACGTAATTCTGATGGATATATAGATGAGTATGCCTACGTTTGTGTGAGAAATGAATATAATGATCTGTAGTGTGTGTGAGCGCACACTATTCAAATCTATCACCTCTACACACGATCCTGTGAGAGGAATTGCAAAACAATAAATTGCAAAAAATGATTGTAGCTTTTTTCCAATGTATTTTTTGTCTCCAACATTTCTCATTATTTTCTTAAACTACTACAGAAAGTTCATAAGTAACAAAAGATACGTACGTACTTGAAGATAAGTACGTATAACAGGACAAATAAAAAACATAACAAAATAGAAGTTCCTTTAAGTACCAGTTGATATATTAATCAACTATGAAGCTACATTTTCATGGTCGTAATAATTTAACTGCAATTAATTTAATTTTCCGATAAAAATTATGTCCAGTTTCGTTTCCTCAACATTTTTGAGAGTCAAAAAATTACTTCAAAATTGATCAACATTGGAAAAGTAATTAAAAAGTCAGTATTGTAATGAAGATTAAGACATATTGGCGTCGTTGAACGATGAACGAGACTGATATACGATCTGGAATAAGCTAATATACAGTTCAGTTGAGTGTCTGTTCTCTGTTTTTCTTGTTTTCTCCGAGGGAACTGTTATTATGCCAGGTAATTTACCAAATGTTTGTGTGGGGGGGGGGGAGGAGGGGGGGGTGGAGGGGGGGCAGCGTGATCATTGCTTCCAAGAAGACTCGATCGTCACTCGTCATGATACAGAAAATGTCTTCATTCAGGATATGAGATATGAAAGTTTCTACACAATAACATGGACAGACAAATGAGTGTTTCTGACTCACCTCCCGAAATATAAATTCAAATAATTCTCTACATATTGGCATTTTTGCTACGATAAACTCCAAGCTTTTCTCATTCGAATTGAGATTGAAAAAACATTTCACGTGATACAATTTTCGTTTGTCTGTTATTTGGATTCGATATTGAATCACTTCGAAAATGTATTGTTTCTGATATTGATCGTGAGTCATCAACATAAAAATGAGAAAAAAGTTATTTTTGTCGTGGTATTGATCAAAAAGCTACTCTATTCAGCAATGCATTATTCATCGAAGTTCTATTTGATGCATTTAATTCAGATTGGGTTTATTGGGATGCACTGTGATGATGATTGAGATTTATTGGCGTCGTTGAATGATATATTTTGGTATGAGAATACTAGATGTGAGAATATGGCTTCGATTTTTTTGTGAATTTTTGTGATGACGGAAGATGTGCGAGACAGTAATATGGAAAAAATCGTGAAAATAAACTATTCCAAGCATTCATTTTCTGAAGATTATGTGACAAAATGGGTTCACTCGATGGGGTCTCTTGATAATTCAAAATTCATTATATGAATCATCCCTTTCATTGAATAAATCAGTTGAATTTCGAATTCAGAATACTCTGTTAATATATTTGGAGTCATTGATGAACATTCTGATGAAGTGATTATTCTCATATTTTCTCTCGTCTAATACTCGAGTATTTGTCAGAATCGATGATAGTTTGCCACTGTGTGAGAATTCCACCACCAATAATTGAATAATTCCATAATATCGATTCTTCATTCTCTCCAGTGTGAGCTAGTATATATAGGCTTGTGTTAAAAGCGTGTGACATATTTCCAAGTGAGTCAAAATCACTTCCTCACTTCTTAAACTTTGAATTGAAGAATTCCAAGATTATCCTCTCGTAATATTTCTACCATCATATTGAGGGAAAAAGGCTGCACTTGAGAATAACAATAGGAAAAACTCATCTTTAGTCTACGATATGTGCTATCTAATCCAGTCTGGTCCAATATGAAAGGTTTCTGGAATACATAAACACTACTTGTCCAACAGAAGCACAAGTAGTCAAAATCACTGGAGAACATAATGTTTATTAATTCATCAAATCTTCATCAGCAACAGGGCAAGTCCTGTTGCTGATAATATAACCACACATATTGCAAACATATAAGGACAAAATTCATTCTTGGGTCAGGTCATTAGACTCTGGAATGACCTGTCTCAAGAGCAGATGGAAGTTTTTCAAAAATATATCTTCCACTTCAATGAATTTATAAACAATTATACATAAATAATTCATACTCATTCTTCTTGTCATACTTCATCAACATGTATGTATAATAACTGATCCTCAACCACCGTATTTCTAATCCAAACTTTTATGGAAATAATAGATAATAACAAATAATTATATTGTAGAACACTAAAAAGCAACAAACACCAACTTGAAACTGAAGAACAAAAACAACAACAGCCAGCTCACGCCTTGAGTCAAACATAAGATTATCTGATGAAATCCTTAGAATCTTATTAAAAAATCCCTGTTTGGGGTCAGTATTGAAACCTCCAGGACAAGTAATTACACATGGATTGTGAACGAATAAAACGAAAAAATTCAAAGGGATTCAATCGGGTCCTGGGCATCATGAATACACCATCGTTTCCCGTATGTTTAGCAGGAGCCAAGTTCAGATGCTCTGAAAAATCTGAATCAGGTAGTTATGTGAGATTAATAATTGAATACAATTATTTGAAATCTGAATATTTGAAATTATTTAAAATTAATACAATTTGAAATTGTCAATTGAATAAAATATCAGCAGTTGATCGTCTGGAACTAAGGTTGGGTAAGTTGGCACCTGACACAGATCCTCATAATTAACCTTTGTTATGTTGTATTGTTTTTTAAGCATGAATACCTAATGAATCTCTTTCGCACATCAATCTGATCAATATAAGAATATTAACAAAACAAGACGAATATGATAAATGTGGTATGGGCGGGAATAAACGGGTGGAAGATGTCTAGACACGACCACGATGTGGTAATAACAACCTTTTTCATAATAATATAAAGAATGTGATCCAACTCACATCTTGAAAATGAAATATTTCCGGGGTTAGTTCCGGAGTCCAGGGTCCCGATTGCCTGTAGCGCAACTATCGCTTCTATTTTGTTGTTCACTTCCGTTTTTCATATTTATGTTTTTGTAAGCAGTATGGCTGAAAATTGAGGAATTTTCTTTTTTTTTTTCATCATTTACATTCGATAAAATGTCAGTTGAGAAAATGTAGCATATTGTAATCATTTCATTATTAACCACTAGACGTTTGTGTTTGCTTGATTTGGTACATTATTATCCTTCAGACAAGCCTTTTGAAGGCTTTCTAGATCTTTTCGAGAATGTTTATGATTTTGCTGTTTTTTTTTTTGTGAAAATACAAAAACAAATATAGAACCACAATGCTATAAAATGCCACCGGTACCATAGCCGCTCTTATCTACAATAAGTTCACAAGGCACAGCTAAATCACGACAGACAATCGGAACTTTTGGCTCTGAAAGTGCTCTCAAAGTCCGCAAGAAACCACAAATGGCTTCCATGTTATTAGTATGGGAGTTGGAACACCTTCCTTAAATAATGAATTAAAAAGGTTTGTACATCGTGACATAATAGCGGTTTGATATGTTCAGATCATTTTATATCAGACATGACAACGACTTCCTTTATTACAACGGACCAATTCGGTTCAACTATGACAGCGACAATGACTATGACCTAAGACTGGTTCAGTCATCTTTACCAAAAGTTATTCCCACATTGCACCCACGGTTTTCAATTCTTCACCTTCAAACATTGAAATACAGCACAACCATCATGAATAAAGAATAAGAAACTTACGATATGAACGATTAAACTAACCTACGATATACTAAATGACCTTGGATGTGTGCACACAGTGTGCCAAACGTAATTGTGTAATTCGGTTAAAACCCACGCGTAGTGATTCATTACAATTTGGTGTTCCATGTTTAGCCTGGGTGGGCCAACGCCTACTTTCTAAAGGTACGACCGTGTGTCTGGACGTATCTGTTAGTATTAACGGTGAGAAGTTTCGTACATTAGTAGTGTTTATGTTTATAGTTAATGTTACTAAGGTGACAAGACACCGGACGAGATCGCGTGGTTCCAAAACCTAGACCTACTCTGCTAATGAAATGTGATAACATCGAGGTGAATTACATCAGACAGAGGTTAACTAAGACGGGTGTATCTGTGTAAGTCATTCAGGAGACCAGGGTTCGATGCCCGTTATGGTCTTCCGTCCTGATTGGAGTTTTCCGTGGTTTTCCTGGGATGTTGTAGTGAATATTCAGATAGTTCCTTTTATTAGAATATAATATAATGGAATATGCTTTATGGGTCCAAATTAATCTTATGAAGATAATAGACTTCTCAATATAGTATGTGGTAATGATAATACAAAATGTAGTAATGATGAACAATTTTAGAAACAATGATGAAAAACATATTTGGACATTATGAAAACAGAGCAATCATCTAGAAACTCTCTTACACCATAATCTCATTTATCAATCAGATGTTTTTTGGATCTGACTTTGAATGAATTCTTTCTATCAGTTTTGAGTGCAAGAGATAGTGAATTATAGAAGTGAATGCCAGCATGTATGGGTCCAGTTTTGGTTATAGATAGATTACACTTCATTACTTTTATATTATTTTTCCTGGTGTTATAGTTATATTCTTCACCGAAATCGTGGATGAGATATCCATTTTCCAGAACATATGAAATTGTATTTAAAATAGGCCACGAACGTCTCATTTCCATCATTCCAAAAGAGTAGAGAAAGATATCGACTTGATCGTTTGCAAAGTCAATAAAACCCCGAGTTCAGTACTCGAATCCAATCTGACCTCTGTATTACCGCAATCTATCAATATTTCAAGTAATTTCACATGTTAGATTTTCTATATGGAAAATTCATGTTCTACAGAATAAATGATGTATTATCATTATTTTCATGTCAATGCTGCTAAATGATCCCACCAACAGCTAGATTACACGGGGGTACAAATGAGCGGATGATAATAAAACGATGAAGTGATGACAGGTGAAACAACGTTTACAAAAACCTAACGTAACCAAATGAAATGAAAATCAAATTGATGTTTTAAGTGAAAGTTTTCACCTTTGGCGAACGATTGCCAGATCTGCGTGATGGTACACGGCGTGAAAGCTCAAAATGTTTAGTGGACATCTGCGTGATAGTACACGGCGTGAAATGCTTCCTTAGAAATATATGATCGTTTTTTCGAGACACAAATATATAAACCTTTATTGGCCCATGACTCCAAAGACACACAGGATAACAATCAATATGAAATACATGAGAAAATATAATAGAAAAGTTATGTAACTGAATATTGAAATGATATGAAAATGGAATAAAAATTGAAAAAATTAACGATAAAATACAAAATTATGACACTAATGATAATTGAAAGGATAAAATAAATGTAAACGTTGATGGATGATGGTTAGTTATATAGATGGTTCCTGAATATCCGAATGGAATCCTTCAGGGCTGACATCCCAATCTCATATCTTAAAGAATTATCTATCAAAAAACGTTTACAAAAATCACTAAAAAATAAATTCTATTCTATTAAAAATACTATCTGTCTGAAAGTTATAAAAGGTATTAAGTCTCAACATTTGAATAATAGTGGAACACAAATCTTTCTGTCACCTACAAACGGTACACTTAAATAAGATCTAAAACACCTGAATGTACTTGAATAAAATCATATTGTGTTCATCGGCGTATTGTAATGAAGATTGAGACATATTGGCGTCGTTGAACGATGAACGAGACTACGGAAAGAAAGGTTATCTCATTGGTTGTTTCGGGACCGTGAAAAGGAAGCGGTCGTGGAACTGGCTCATTCTCACAGAACCTGTTGGATATTCACCTTGATGACAGGGAAGGAGTGAAAAAACACATTCTGAATGATCGACCATGACAAGAATGAACCCACACATTCAACTGGAAGTGCAAACATATGAAAGTTCAATCGTTTATACTTCTGAAAGTCGAATGATTGAACATACTGCAAATACTGCAACTGCAATATCGTTGTTATCATAGTGAGATATTATTTTATTGAAACCATTGAACTAAAAAATATTCTACCATACTTGTTTAAAATATCTAGAGATATTGTCGCATCCACTTACCTTTACCTAATCATTATTCAACTTTTCATTCAAATTAATTAATTTTGTTACGTACTATAGATACCTAGAACTTATGTTTTATTTTTAAAATGCTATTTTGTAATCTGTATTCCATATATTATATCAACTTCAGTTGTTTACTCAGAATTTCCCAGCACAAGCTTGCCTTATTGGGGAATTTACACTGCAACCTTTATACTGTACTTATAAATGTAAAGAACAATAAACACTTACTTACTTTTTTTTATTTTTATTTTTTATTTTTTTTATTAATATTGTCACACAAAGAATACAAATATTACACTATATATAATTCAGTTTTCACAGGTAAATAGCTGCAAAAATCTTTATTGAAGACAATTAACTACAACTGACGACAGCTGGACAGATTAGCACTATACTGCATTGCCTACATGCTACAAAAATTGTGATATTAAATATTTTTCAGTACTTTTGAGTATTTTGAAGTATTTTTTAGTACTGATATTTCCTAATATTGAGGGTGTGCATGCACGGTTCTCTTAAAAATGAAGATGATCATTTCTTCTATCTTTTTCCATCTTCACGAACCAGTGTGATTGAATGAAAACTGAAAAGTGTAGCAACCTCAAAATAATGTTATACTTTTTAATTTTTATGACTTTCTATTTGTGTGAACTCGATTAGTTTTAAGATGATACGTCAATAAATTTCATCACATTCTTGGTATTGATTGAAGTATTATCTAAAAACCAAGTAAATTCACAAAAATAGAGTGTCGTATTATTTGAAAAACATTCAATTATCTTGGGACTTGTATACTTTTCATTCGATTACACTGATTTGTGAATATGGAAAAAAGAAAAGATTAACTTATCAATTTTCATTAGCACTATACACATGCACCCCATTAAGACATTCATGTGAACACATAAAATGTTAACACATTAGTATACAGTTTTGAAAACTCCAATGTAAGCATATCGTTTCGAAGATACCTGTATTATGCAAGAGGCTGAAATAATAATATTTACCTTTTATATCAACGCATTACATAATTATGAAACATTAACCCCATTAAATCCTTAACCAGAGTAACCTTAAAAACTGTGCTGATGAGCGGACACGTGTAATGTGTACACACAATTTGTTGCATTTGTTATTTTTAGAAACGCCAAAAGAATAATTAAAAATTGATATCTTCTCAAATAAGTTGTGAAATATTGTTTCATTTAATTGCTGAAATATCCTCTGATAAGGTAAAGTGAATTCTTCAATGGTTATGATATGTACATGATGGATATAAATATTGCAACATTGACCGTATTGGTGTTACTGTCAGTATTTGGGGTCATGCAATATTATTTGTAATGTTTGTTTTCATTTTATGACAGATTTGATGAAGAGTAAACATCTTTTATGGGAGCGACACGAGGTCCCACTTGAAATTGCTTGAACATATGTTCAATAATTAAAAGAAAGATACAGAATTTCTCATTTCTGTATCGCCGATTTGTTTGGCCCAATGAAAATGAACGTTCATTTCATTCTTGTGGTTTTCGCTACATAATATTACAACGCGACCATCTCGATCTTTTTAAATTGAATACTCATCACCAGCACAATACAAGAGGCTCAAATGATCTTGCTCAAGACTATTGCAGATTGACCACCACATCAAGATCAACCCTTCAAGTCGGTAGAAGAATATATAATCATCTTCCCAGGGTATTGAAAGAAAGCAACAATAGAACTGAATTCAAATCCAAATCGAAGAATTTCTTACTGAATAATTTATTTTACAGCCTAGACGAATATTTTTTATACAATTGATTTACTGTTAATTTGTATCATTTGTTAATTTTTATTCTATCATCTGATGTGGTTCACACAATAACCCTGTAAATTAACCACTTAAAAATACAATGTAATACAAAGATCTGAATAAATGCTTTGAAATTGAAAGAATACAGCAAGACCCCAATTCAAAGCATATGCATCGAATTCAATACCACAGGCCTGGGTTTACTACTGCACCACAATATATTTTACTTCCGATATATGAATTGAATCTTTCTACATTCAATTCAGTCTCTGTTATCAGGTATGGGAATTTCACCCACATTTCTTTGAATTTTATATTATTCAAGTTGAAAAGGTGATACAAATTAATCGGTGTAACTGAAAAAAGCAATAAAACCACGAACAGTTGAAACATATTTGATAATCTGAATATTAAATGAATGTTTCATCCCGATCGTTTACATTATGTATATATTATGTACTGTCTCATTTTGGTTACATTGGTACTTCGATGTGATACAAAATCAATCAAACGGCATCTGGAATTAATTGGAACATGTCCTTCCAATTCAATATTTGTCACCGATAAAAAATATTAAATACTATATATGATATAAATCTATGATTTAAAGTGATTATGAAAATGTAAAAACCCCAATAGAACTCTAAACTCGTTTTTTATAATTGATGTTACTGCATAATAATACGAGTTGGACAAAGTTCAATATCAACAAGTCTGTGAACTGGGTGGAACAAATTTCATCTTTCTGATTTGATCGATGAATTAACCCCATCACAGATTGTTTTTTTGGGGGGTAGATATGCATGCTAGATGAATGATATTTGCAAGAACACGGGAATTTAGAGCTCATGCTTTATATTTTGATGTTGATCAACGACCCCACCAATAGCTAGGTTACATGGGGGGATCTTGCTTTTTATACTTGATTCCATATTCTAAATCAGTTTCATAACCATAACTGGGTAGAATAGCCATTTATGTTGACTCAACTTTTGACTGGACATTTTTGAAAATATATATCAACACTAGGAAAATATTTTGTAATATATAAAACAAACTGAGATGAGTGGTCGAGTGGCTAGCACAATGAACCGTCATTCAGGATCATGAATGTCCATCCTGACTGTTTTTTTGTGGTTTCCCTTTGTCGTTCAGGTCAACACTAGCAAGTCAAGACCGTACTTTCGAATATCCCAAAATACATGAGAGAATAAAATTTCATTTCATAATCCCATCATCTCGTATATCATTTCACCGACGCCAATATATCCTGAACATCAGTACAATGCGTCGTTGAACCAGATATGGATGAATGCATGATTGGAACTAATGAAACTTAGATGAAATAAGTCCATTCAGAAAAAACTCCAGGCGTGAAGCAAATACGTTCATACCACCAAGACCGTGATATTGACCCATTTTCAATCGATATTTATCGAGTGAGAATATCTCATTTATATGTATTAGTTTGCAGCGTAAAAAACAAAGTAAAATAATTTTGTGTTCAAGTTTGTTGTATGTGTTTCAACTTTATTCAACCTGTTTCTACTTGTAGAACTCATTTTAAGTTGGAGTTCAAACCAACTTCGTTCAACTTTGAATGAACTTCTTCTAGTTTGTCCAGCATGGTTTTAATATGTTGGCTTGGTTCAGGTTAGTCATGAAATGAACCTTGTTTTACTTTGTTGCATGATCAAGTTTGAGTTTGTTGAAGAGAACGATTTTGTTGAAATCTGTTGATACAGTTTTAGTTGGTATTTTCCAGTTTATTCTACTCCGTCCACCATTGTTACGGTTGGTGATTCCTAGTTTGTTCTACTCTATTCAACATTGTTTCAGTTGGTATTTTCTAGTTGAAATTATAATTTTCTTTTTCACACAAAATTCGAAGAATTATATTTGTGTAGTATCGAAAATAGATATGTGAAATTCGAGAGGTTAGAAGAGGGTGACTGAATACTGTATCCATATTTTTAATGGAACTCATAATTTTCAAATTCCGAAATGAATATTCAAGAAATCGTATGATAAATTGATTGATTTATACATTTCATTTTGAGTGCTCCATCTTTCGTTTTTTTCGTGCTTACTAAATCCCAAAATATCCAAGAATCCAAGAATCCAAGAATTGCTACTTACTCGAATATATGAGGAAGAGTTATCCAGATTCAGCATTCTAATTAGATGAGCGCTGCGAAGACTTCCATTGCACATACCTTAAAAAATCGGGCATCGTTCAAAGTTCTTTTTTTTTAAATTTTGCATGTGTCATACAGGTCAGGCAAAGTAACCAATTTTTTCTGCACATTGGTATCATACCAGAAACCTCTTCTGCTATCATTTCTGATGCTATAATTTATAATCTTTATATCATACCTCTTCTGGTATGAGTAGTGTTGGGATATTCTTGTTGAGCAAAACATATTCTACGATAATTTCAGGAAGACATCGGAAACTTTGGAGAATAGGAATTTCCAATTTTTCAATTCGATTTGGATGATATAAAATTACCACAGAATCTCATTATGGTTCTGATACATATTTCTACCAAGTTTGAAGGAACTTCGGTCGTTCGATTAAAATAAAAATGTATTGGGAATTGAAGTTTGTCAATAAAAATTCACAAGTTGCAAGGGTATGAGTTATAAGAACGAAATGGTATGTTTGAATGATTGGAAAATAAGGTTCATGATAAATTGAAAATTAAGCTATGTAAATAACTTCCGAATAAATTCTATTTTATTATCTCGCTCATCCAACAACGCATGAACATCTACTCTGATTTTCCT
This sequence comes from Brachyptera risi, assembly GCA_964007535.1. NCBI lineage: Eukaryota > Metazoa > Arthropoda > Insecta > Plecoptera > Taeniopterygidae > Brachyptera > Brachyptera risi. Next base: position 32,411,843 of record OZ023336.1, read on the forward strand.
GATTTCAATCACCGACATTTCAGGCCTAAGTGTTACTTGCTTACATATCAGATAATTGCGCAAGCGCGGATAGCCCGACTCAATAACATCTATAAATTACAGCAATCATTTTCAACATCTTTTGCAGTGTTTATAAACATAATTCCCCCTCCGTGACTGTATTTTTTGACTGCATATTTTGATGGTTTTAGTCTATCCGTTTGTTTGTGTATATTTTTTTCCTCAATGTTGTATTTTGTCTGCCTGCTATAAAGGTGACGATCTTTACAGCCAAACGATGAATAAATAAATACAGACAAAATCAACCATCCACAACTAGTATCAGTATCCTTGTAAACTTTCAATCCGAAAAAAAATATAATGATTCGACCAAAAAAATGAGATCATCTAATTGTGTCATGCTGAATAAAGAGATCGAGGGTAACTATTATTATTTTATGATTTTGTTTCACTCACAAATAGTATTCTAGGCTTACACCCAAATATGCATTGAACGTTGGTGTATGCATCAATCATCGATCCACGAAATTGGATTTTTTTGCCCCCATGCTATTGGCTAACGAAGGAGGAGCCACCAAATGAATTTCCTTCAGTTGTGGGACTATCTCAAGTTTTTGTTATGTTATCCATTGTTTTCTATTGAGGTTACTAATCCAGGTTTGGCGAGAAATTATAGCTTCGCTAATAAACTTATACCCACGGAAGAAGAAGGCTATTTATCAACATAACAAATACATATACCATCGTTATATTTGTATCACTGTATTTTGGGGGGTTATCCATGATTTCTCATACTGTGTTTTCGAAATTGAATACTAAAAAAAATTGAATCCCCAAGAATTGCAGCTATATTATGTAATTGAGGTAGATTTAAAAAATATCTACTTTGGTAGACGAATTTCTTCTTCGTCAGATACAAGTACAATCTTTTCTATAACCATATCGAAATTAAATTACCTCCTGTCTACGAGCATCCAGTCCGACAGTGTTATTTTTTTTTCGTTCGTATTGGTTAATAGTAATTTCCCAAGTCCAAGGGTAAAAGTAAAAGTTTTATTTAGATTTAAAATGGTATTAGCGTTTCGATAAAAGTTGAGTAGTACAATGCGTCATTATGTAATGACTTTCTCAATGTTAATGACCTTTTTTGGGGGGGCTTTTCCCGACACCATAGTGCTTGCTATGTATATAAGTATAACTAGTATAAATACCGGAGCGTCATTCATTGCTCGAGTGTATTGAAGTGAACTACTAGTTTTAATTATTGAATTTTATATTTATTAGTGTGATTATCTCTTCTATATAAACATGGTGAGTACATTATATAATAATGCAGGTTAATTAGTTATATGAGATTGAAATCAATGTTTCATATAATAATCATAACATTTATTCGGACAGGTTAATTTGATGATGTAAGTATTGTGATGAATAATGCATTTTATAATTTGGAGCACTCGGAATATTAATTGGGTAATAATATTACTGGATTGAGTCGAATTGAGAAACTGCATCAACAATCTAAATATAAAAATATTTTATTTTAATCACATTGATTTGTTCTGAAATGGCTTTCGATGTCAATGACTTCTTACAATACTGCAATGCTTGCGTACATTTGAATCTTTCGTTGACACTGACAGCGTGATAATTTCATATCAGTTGAGAAAATAGAAAAACCAGAATTACGAAATGAAGTAATTGTATTTTGGAACAAATGCATTTCCAGCCAGTCGTTTTGAGTAGAGATTGGAAATTGTGTATGGTAATACATGAACTATTTGAAGAAATAAGCCACCCTCGGTAGCTCGGTCAGCTAAGGCACCGCTTCAGAAACTGAAATCACCGTTGGGCGTGGGTTCGAATCCCGCATAAGGCATGGGTTTTTGTAAATGTCCTCTCACTAATCATCACTTCATACATTCATAATCACCAGATCATTCGTACCCCCGTATAACCTGGCTGTTGGTGGGGTCGTTAAGCAAACAATAATAATAATCTTGAAGAAATAAAATTCAACAACTTTCGATCAATTGATGAAGATAAAATCACACCAATATCAAACATGGGTAATACACATGCTTCCTCATGCATAAACCAGTGGAAACTATTGGTGTTATAAGACTCACTGCTATATTAACTCTACACATAAATGGTCTTAATTCGAAGTATATAAAAAAATCGAGAGTCACACCTGTACAACAACGAAAGGTGCGAACCACCCGTGCGCTCGTGTTGCAGGATTGGAGAGACGGGCGATCGGAAATATGTTCACACAAAAAAAAATTAATTTGATTACTCTACTTTTCATCAGTAGAATGTAGGACACAAATTATAATTGGCTTCTTAAACTCGCTTAATACATAATAACAGTATATATTCCAATACCAAACGGCTGTTTAAAATGTAGACTCGAGTAACGAGAACAGGTTTCAAAAAGCATTGCAATCGGTTCAAGTCTCTAAACCATGTGTTAACTCCCGACATTCCACATTGTGAAATACCGGCCAAGAGTCTAAATTGTACTTGCAATTTCTCTGTAACGCTGAACTAATATATCACGGTGAATGCTTAGATGATTTCAACTTAGTTCCAGTAAGAAAGAAACACATACATTTTCAATATCTTCAATTTTAATTTCCAATTCAATTTAATTTGATATGCATTTTATTCACACATAATACATGGAAAACATAATACAAAAATACAAAATACAAAATAGTGATACACATTCATATGTGTGAAGCCCACGTAAGAATATTACCTTGTGTGCGGGCTAGCTAATAGACAAATAATGAAATAATAAATTCAACAGACAAGAACAAATAAGAATAATAATGACAATAATAATGATAATAAGAGTTAAGTACATTTCTTTTGATAAAACAAAATCATACCAGTACAGTGAAAACTGAATGAATAATGATCAAGACGGTATGAATAATAACTATATATAACTCATGTCACATTGTCAAGCGTATATGGCTGGATAATTAGTTCATTCAGTTGTAAACGCTTGGCAATTATGCGATATGGGTTGAATAGTTATAACTCATACCATCTTGAAGGTATTAAAAATATCTGTGTTTCCTTTGAATCAGAATTCCGATATCTCATACCGTTCGAAAAATATCACCAAAAAACTGATATTTCGCTAAATTGACTCCAATGGTCTCTGAATAATAACAAAAGCCGGACATTGTCCGATCATCTAATGTCTATCTAATTGTTTTACGCCCGTTCGAGAATGGAATTGTATAATTACTTGAAACACTTAACCGTCATGATGAATATGCACAGTGAATAAATTATTGCTGGTCTAATTCTAATGTTGAATTGACTGAAATGTCAATTAGACATGTCCACAAATGAGCGTTGTCTACGATGAAAATACAGAAATCACTTTTGTCAAAAACGAGATTCACGATTTGAAACACAACTACATTTTTCAGAAGCATTGAAAGTAATAATAATTAATACACCCTCGATCAGATATTGACACAATTGGTTTCATCTTTGAACAATCAGGTATATAGCATAACCATATCCTATAGTGATATATATATATATATATATATATATATATATATATATATATATATATATATATATATATATATATATATATATATATACACACTGTGATATAGTCATCTAGATTCATAGATGTGCATCAAGCTTATTTTTATTTTTATTGTTATTTTTATTACACCTTTCAAGACATTCATTGAAGATGTATTTTTCTGCATAAGAATCTGTTTTTTTGGTTCCTATTATTTATCATTTATATAATTATTTTCATTTTTAGCCCTCGAAAATGACCACTATATTGTAGTCGAAACGTCGGGCAATTAAATAAATATTTATTCGTCAACGCGACTTCTAATTATCCATAAAGATTTGATCATCAATTACATAATGAGTCGTGAAAGCTTTCAACAAAACATATATATATATATATATATATATATATATATATATATATATATATATATATATATATATATATATATATATATATCCTATTCCACCTCTCTACGATAAGTCATTAAAACACTCATGAAACCCGAGAGGTACACAAAAAAAGAAATAATAACCAAATGAACAATTCATGAAAAACAACGAATTATAAATCACCTTATTATACAAATCCAGCATATGATATGTTAGCTAAACATTAGATATAAAAATGGTACCTGAATATTGATTAAGAATACGTAAACATGCTGCACATATTCTATATGCAATACACAAATGAGCAGCGGTAGCTTCTCTGAAACGACAGAATATTTCACAATCATTCAGTTAGTAGACAATATCCTTATTGATGGACACGAGTCTGCAAGTCTGACCCACCCTGATTCAAATCTCAGAACTAGGAAAATATAATTCATGCGATATGCAAACGGTTCAAATTAAATTGAAAAAGTAAATAATTTTTCATATTGCAAAAATGTACACGAAAATTTAAAATTTCATGAAGTGGAAAAAATGTGACTCAATTCAAACGAATCTGTAACTACAATTGAAGATTGTGGGAAGGCCTTCATGCTCTATTTATCATGATTAATTTATCATAATTAATTAAAAATACACACGCAGCATCGTGAAATCATAATAATTATTCATGACTATATCAATGATCACACATTCTCATGAGTGCAAATAATTTTATTTATAAATAATATCCGTAATGAAACTTTTAAATACACTATATTCATGTCACAATATGATATTGTGTAAAATATCTGAAATACTTTCATATAAATAACAAGAATAGAAATTTCCAAATAATTCCAATATGCCTACTCGTATCAATGGGAATTTATTCCCGATGCGATAATTGAAAACACAAATTTTATTCGATCAAGATTTGAAAAAATCAGTTACCGTCCCTCTATGTTCGAATACAAACTAATCTTGTCTAAAAATTGTTCACGATATTTCAAAAGTGTTTTGTGTAGAGATGTGAGTCGGTAATACCCTCTCTTTGGTAACATTGACAAATTCGGTAATTTTGAAAAAGAAAAATCCGTGTCTGGGCTGGCTAAAAATATGAATGTGTCCAAGTCCGAGGCCATTTTCAAAGCATAATTGAAGGAAATTTAAAAGAAGGAAATTTTTGAAGGAAATTTAAACAACAATATCTCAAAAGTTATTCTTTCTTCACCTTCCTAAGTCATTACCGTATCAAAGTTGAAAATTGTATAAATTCTTGAAATATGAGTGCATGATTATTATCTATACACTCTGCTACCTGTCATGTTATAGTAAAAACAAAAAAATCGTAAATTACCGATAATATTACCGATTTCCATGTGACCGGTAATTTCGCATCTCTAGGTGTTATGCAGGTGTTCAAGATAGAAGCAACTGTTTTGGCTGCAATTCATCAAAATTTGCTCTTTGTAGTCAATACCAAACTAATTCTCCTTCAATTGAGAATATAAAGCAATCTGACGTGATGTTCTGAGAGAAAAAAAAATCTGATCCATGATCGTAATTGAGGAGATAGTTCTATTTTCTTCAACATGTCAATAACACAATAATGTATATTGCATCATTTTGTTGATAGAGACTTGTCAATATCCTAATGATCAGTGTACGAAGTCAATCCTCTTTGATTGACAGGTAATATGGAACTTTATGTATTTATTTTCTTCTCTCCATATGAATAGACTTTTTTTTATTCACAATAAATTAATTATAATGATCAGCAATACAATAGAAATATCTGAGGGTGAGAAAAAATGAATCATTCAATAGTATAGCCCATCCGATGAGGAAAGAGTGAGATCAGTTTTCTAATCCAGATTCTAATCACGATGCATTAGCACACATAATATAGCAACAGACCTAGATAACAACAAATAAACTGTCAATTTTGGGATGTTTGGATTTCATTTTGTTCGATAGATTGATTGAAATGAATACATTGTCATTTGTTTATTCTATTCCAGGTGGTGAAATGCTCCCCAATGATAATCCTGAATAATCTGATTCATTTCAGAATTTATAACCTAAAATGACATGCCTTTTCACACACCCATTTTCATGAAATATTCACTCAAAATCTAGCTCTTTGATAATAATTTGATCACTTGTATTGTTATATATTCATCTATTATTTTCCCACATCGTTCTTCGCCTTTTTTCTGTGATCATTGTAGAATGTTACAACCCACATAAATATCGAAAGCATCAGGGCACCCATAGCGTGATCATTCTACACCAATTTCAATATTCAATAGGCTCCTGTTAAGTGACGTCACCCATCGTTGCAAGAGGACGATAACAATGTCCACCAGTTGGAATTTACCAATCACAATCTTTGATAATTCACCAGTTTGCTGTGTTGCTATGGTAACGATTGTTTGTCATTTTGTTACTTGACAGAAGCCTATAACATATCTTTAATTTACCACTTTCGATCTTATTCCCCCTTGACGCCACAATATATGACATTCAATCAAGTGGGCTGTTTGTTAAGGATAATCTGACGAAATCTTAATTGAGTTTGATCTCAATTGAGTCGCATTGATTCAGGTGGCCGATTATTAAGCCACGCCTAGATCACTGGTGACTGGTAATCACCAGATAATAGATACTCGAACGATCATTTCTCAAAATATCTATCGTGAAAGAAGCACATTTTAATCAAATTATTGAACTGTATTTGTTTGTTTTGTGAGGAGGGGAAATTTTGGTTGAGATCCCCGCAGTTTGAATTGCGGGGAGTGTCGGATTCTTACCGACTAAAACCCCTCCTCGAATGAATGAATATTAGAGTTTTAAGGCGCATCGACAGCGAGGTCATTTAGCGCCTGTCGAAATAAGTTGCAACAAAAGGTGAAAAGTGTGATATAAAGGTGGAAGTGAAATTTTGATGAGAACACCTAAATACATTAAACTAAGACTAAGACTAAACTATGTCTACAGTGTCTAAAGACGTTATACACTAATTTGTTAAAACCGAACATGTGTGTGCTGTAAAGGGTCACATCCATGGGACTAGGATGAGAACGTTTTATTACTTGTTCTCAGTTCAAACTCCCCCTCAAATAGGAGTGGAGGAACGACAAACCATAATAGATATATGGTGGAATATGGTTTGATTTAAAATACTCCTGATGTCTATCCCAAGAGATCGGCATCAAGAATAAGTATCAAATGTCAAAAAGCAGTACATTGGTGAAAGATGATTGCACAAACAACGTCATCTTGAACGGACATGGAAATGTCCTGTTTCGGGCAGTTTGAAAAATGATACTGGTAACAAGACGACTTTATCGTGTAACGCAGATCCACGAGCATGTCAAATGAGATCCAATAGCTTCGATAATCTTAGAAAGCTGAATATGGTGACACCGACAGCGAGGTCATTTCATGACCCTTTCTTTTTTTTTTCCCGATGATATCTCAGCAAGTCTGATTAGGTTTAGTGATGATTCTGAAATATTGAACTAATTCACCCTCTTTTTTCACAGATTGGGATACGTCACTTAGCGTCCCTCTTCCTTGTCGCCGTCGTCCTCCAAGTATGCCTCGCCGAGAGTAAACAAGACGACTCTACAAACAAGGCACAAGATGTCGACTCCCGAGCGTCGTCGGAAGAAGCCGGAGATGGCCGAACACTTATACATCTATTCAACGCGTTGAAACCTAAGCCTCATCATAACGGCGGCGGAGGATACGGCGGTGGAGGATACGGCGGCGGAGGTTATGTTGGTGGCGGCGGTGGCGGTATTTTCGGTGACCGACCATTCGGTGGTCTCCTCAGCGGAATCTTCGGGGGCGGCAACGGAGGTTATAACGGAGGCTACAACGGAGGTTACAACGGTGGTTACAACGGAGGCCATAACGGGGGCTACAACGGTGGACACAATGGAGGACAGCATGATGGATATAACCATAATGGGGGTTATAATCAAGGGTATAATGGACAATATAACAACGGATATAATAATGGATACAACAATGGATATAATGGATACAACCAATACGGTAGATAAATATCCAATTAAAATATCCGATCAACAATTTTCAATTCATTTAGCTGAGTAATCTAGTATTGAATCGCAATGCGATCACCGACTGTCTTCACGCATTTAGTTACAACACTCGATGAGGTTCGTGTGAAAAATGTACGTTATTTATTCTATTGAATAAAATTTATTATACAAATTATATACGTGTTTCTGTTTATTGAGCTATTATGGACAAATTTCAGGAGGGTAAATGTTCACTATGGGCTCAGATTAATAATAGAAAGAGTACTAGTTTTGAAGATTATAGGAATGCCTAATGTGATTTGAATGATTATTTCTGATGATTCATTGATTGATGCCCGACTGGCTTAGTCAGCTTTAGTAATCTTTCATAGCCAAGAATACATGGGTGGTGATTTAAATATGAATCGATTTATTATTTCAGTTTTGATATTTGTTTTATCTATAATGTTCTCAATTATTAGCCCTAATTGAATTAGTATTTTATTAGGGTGAGACGGTTTAGGATTGATGTCTTACTTACGGAGGCTGGACCTACTTACTAAGTTACTAATCAACAGCGGAGTTGTTAAATTGAAAATGATTTAAAAAATTCAATTTGATTGTCAATTTATAATAACCAATAAACAAGGACCATACCATGATACATGTAGTTGCCGAGGACACATTATGCATATGGAATAATTGTTATGGTGATCATATGATCAGATGGAAAATTGAATCAATTAGCAAGATGATAATTAAGTATCATTAATGCAAACTTGAATTGAAATCAAACAATAATGAAATAGATAACGAGACAGTATTGGTATGAAAAGTATATCGTGAGTATATATACAAATGAGGTCTTCATTTCTCGCCGCTATGAACAATAATGAAATGATCAAATACATACAATTAGATGTGACAGAAAAAAAGAAAAACTGACAATCAATTACATACAACCATGGAGAAGTAACAGTATGATACAACCTTGTTTACTTCTCTATAATAAGACCAGATGTGACAAAAAATAGATAAACAAGCAAACACGTTGCCATGACGACGTCACGGTCTTCTTGTATTTGCAGACAACTAATAGAACCAAGGTGTGTAGATGATTGTAAACAGGAATCACTTCGAGAGGAAATGACGAGACAATACTGACATGGGTGGATCAGTCGCAAGCACGCTGAGCCGTCATTCAGGAGACCGGGGTCGTATTCCCGTAATGATCGATCATCCCGATTGAAGTTTTCCGTGATTTTTACCAGTAGTTATCATTATCGAAGTCTGATATAATGTTAGGTCCTTGCCTTCACACCAGAAGACCAGATATAACTATTCACCAAGAACAAAAGCCCCCCCAGTGCATGGTCTGTGAACTATAGGTCTACTTACGTCTACGAAGGAAAAAGTTGACATCTGTCAAGTGAATATTTATATGTACATATATATATATATATATATATATATATATATATATATATATATATATATATATATATATATGAATTATTCAGTGATTACACATAATTTTCTCACAACTTCACTAACATCACGCATTTGAAAGATGCGATTGCGTTTTTTTAATCCAAATTTAACCTCGTTCTGAACACAGTAATATCACATTGAACTGATGGAACATAAAATATGCGTTTTAGGAGAAGCGATGTGGTTTATTCAATTGAGAAGACTCCTCGCCACCCTTAACGTTCTCTAGCTCTACTGTGGCACTCTTCACAACATCCCTCCATGCTTCCCTATTGTCCCACCACTCTTCGTCCTTCACTCTCTTCCACGATTCTTTCATTTCTTCCACATTACACATCATCACTTATATTTCATTTTTTAAATTTATTTTCATCCAATAAATGTACATTATTACAACATTTTTCACTCTCGAGTGTCCACAAAACCCATTGAGGGTTTGCCTGTGGAATAAACTAATAATACTCTCTTCAAAGAACTCATCTTATAATTCTATATTTGCTTTAAGCCCGCATTATAATTCTAAAATTATAATTATAATTATAATTATAAACTCAAATTAGAAGATTATTGCCCAACCTTGATGAAAATATTCCGTTCATTTTTGTCACTACCGGTATCAAAAAAAGTGAAAAGTATCCTCAAAGTATCTGGGAACAGCTTGCTGTGGAGAGGGCTAGAACAGAACTGGGTAGAGGTAGTTTTATTCAGTAAACAATAATGGATTGGAATGGGCTGGAAGAAGATGCAAGAAAAGCAAAGACTATAGAAGAATTTAAGAGAAGAATTTAAATGTTAATTATTGTTAATATAATTGCAATTGAAAGTGATAAATGTAAAAACTGCCACCGCGCATGCGTGCGCAACTGCAGTTGTATGAATAAATGAAATAAATGAAATCTTCTTCTACATGAATGAATAATATCGAAGAGTCATGTTTACCTAGCACACTCACATCAAATAATTAAGAATACAATATAATACAATAAAAAATAAACTTGGTACTATACAAATACGATACACATAAACACGCTACAATGGAAATAAATATGAATGTTAATGTGTCATCAACGAATTGTCACATGAAAAATATAATAGTGATATTTTATTTCCAAAAACAAGAATTATTAGTACGATGATGATAATAATGATAATAATAAGTCTTTATTCATTTTTGAGTAGTCAACAAGAGAAAAACAGAAATGACAATTCACATATAAAAATTGAAAAAAAATAATTCTGTTTCCAAATTATTATTTGAAAACAAGAAAACAGATCGACCAATTTCACTCTGTTAGAAATCTCATTTGTCATTTTCTCTCTAGCCTTCTATCCAGGGGGCCTCGTCAGTTTCAGATCAGGAGGAAGGAAAGAAGATGGAGCTCATGAGAGTAGCTGGACCTGTGAACACGTGTGCATCCTAGTTGGTGAGAAGGGTGGTGCCAGACCCGGTATTGTGGTGGAAGGTGACGAGTGCGTGGTGGATGAGAATCAAGTACAATGATGCCAACTTGAATTGAAATTAAACAATGATGATGGTACATAATGCGACAGTATTGGTATGAGATATATATATATAGCGAGTAGGCCTATATATACAAAGAAGAGAGAACGTCTTTATTCCATACAATAATTAACAATAACTAGGAAAACGCTATATACGCGTTGTTAGACGAGCGAAGAGTAATAGTATGTCGACTTCATTGCCAAACTTCTGCCTAAATTCGCCAATTGGGTGACATTTTAGTTATAAATGGGTAAAAACTGCTTCGAGTGGTACCAATTTAGCACATTTCCAGTTTTTTCTTTGAAATGGCTGACCCGGTCAAGCTGAGAATTTGCAGGAATGTGTATTAAGATGTTATTCAACTTCACACAAAATTTCAATTTTTTTGAACATTAAAATTTTTTAATTTTTTTTCCGTCGTGTTATTCTAATGAGTATTTTTGAAATTTCTAAAATTCATAAAAATGAAAGTTACCATCCGGTAATGCCAAAACACTATACAGATCTAAGCTAGATGAGGAACCATGATGAAGAAAAGTTCGGAGTTGATAGCTGTAGCCGTTTGACCTGTGGAGAACCGACAAAAGAACATTAAAAAAAAACATAAAAACGAACACCAATTTTTTTCAGTATGTCAAATTGAATCCTCGCTGAAGCTCGTCTAATTAACAATAATCAACAATAATCAACAATAATTGGATAATGACAACCAAATACATACAACTGGATGTGACAAAAAATAGATAAACAAGCAAACACGTTGCCATGACGACGTCACGGTCTTCTTGTATTTGCAGACAACTAATAGAACCAAGGTGTGTAGATGATTGTAAACAGGAGTCACTTCGAGAGGAAATGACGAGACAATACTGACATGGGTGGATCAGTCGTAAGCACGCTGAGCCGTCATTCAGGAGACCGGGGTTTTATTCCAGTAATGGTCGATCATCCCGATCGAAGTTTTACGTGATTTGGGTCAGTAGTTATCATTATTGAAGTCTGATATAATGTTAGGTTCTTGCCCTAACACCAGGGCCCAGATTCACAAAGAATTGTATCTCTTAACCCGTAATAAGTTAAAATAATTTTAGGAGTTATCACCAGACTTGGTTATAATTTCGGTTATTACAAACTAATTGACATCCCGCTCTTTGCTCACATTGGTTGACAGTCGAAAACAATGACGTCACATCGCAACGGCACGGATAGTTGGGGCCAAAGATAACAACAAGGTAAAATTCTCTTGAAATTCTTTGTGAATAAGGAATAAGGATAAAACCGTGATAAAATTAGAACGTGATATCTCTGTTTTAACTTAGAACGGGTTAAGCGCTAAAATGTTTTAAGATAAAATTCTTTGTGAATCTGGGTCCTGGACACTAGATATAACTATTCACCAAGAACAAAAGCCCCCCAGTGCATGGTCTGTGAACTATAGGTCTACTTATATTCACGAAGGAAGAAGGAAATCTGTCAACTGAATATATTATATATATATATATGAATTATTTAGTGATTACACATAATCTTGTCGCAACTTCACAAACATCACTCGTTTGAAAAATGCAGTTGCGTTTTTTATTCTGATTCAACGTCGATAAACATGCATTTCAGAGTGAGAGTTTGAAAATGGAGAAATTCAACTCCACCATTCGTGTCTATATATTCACGAACCATTTTAATTGAATGAAAAGTACATTACCTCCAAGAGATTTTATACCCTTTGATTAATATGCCATTCTATCTTTGAGAATTCACTCAGCTTCGTATTTTTTCACGTCAATGAAGTTTATCACATTCTTGGTATTCATTACTGCAATGAGACGTGTGGCCGAGTGGGTAATACCCTGAACCGTCATTCACCAATATTGTCATTTTTTTTATTGTTATTGATGAGCGTAGCGAAGTCTCCATCCCACTCTTATAGGGCTTTGTCTGTGTGTTTTTTTTTTTTTTTTTTTTTTTTGTAAGCAGTCCACAGGTCGCAAGGGTTGACTGATCAACATGAAACTTTTTTTGTACACGCAAACTCATCCAACTTAGAACTGTATAGTTTTTGGGATGAATCGGTCGGACCGATTTTGAGAATCATCATCTCAAAGTTTCTAAAAACCCCATAAGATTTGGCTGGGCGGAAAATGTTGAAAAATAAAATCTCTCCAAATGGGATGAAATTTTCTCTAAATGTGTATACATGGATTTTACACATTATTACGATTTTTTAAGCAATTCTGATCAGTCGTTTTGGAGAAAAAAAATAAAATGACTGATAATATTCATAAAATATATCATAAAAATTATGACAGAATTAAGTTGTCGAGATTCACTGCTTTCTAGATTCTAGAGTTGACCAACAATGAAGTATTTTTTTATATGCGTCAAGGTGTGTAGAATACCAGAGTCAATGAAGTGGCAAGAGTAGAACTTCTTTAACGACTTTTAAAGCTTATTCAGATATCAAGGTGTGTAGAATACCAAAGTCGATAAAGTAGCAAGGGTAAAACTATTTCAAGGACTTTCATACCTTATTCAGATATCTCGCTCATCTTACAACGCATATTTCGCGTTTGACTAGTCATTTTAATACACCAAACAGTCAAATAAAATCCACGAAGTCTCCAAGGGAGGCTTGACTATGGGAGAAAAAAAACATTATAATCTGTATATTATTTAGTTATAGATCTTTATATAATGGCTTAAGTATTGCGATTAAGAAAATATGAACATAATTGACAAATTGAGTGAGTTACAATTCTTACGGTAGTCAGGAAAGACGAGCCTTGATACCGAGATTCTTCAATAAACTTCCTTCAGAACTGTGTAATATAACTTCAATTCCTCTTTTGAAGAAGTATTTGAAAATTTGGATCAATTTTAATGAAAATAGTCTGTTATAGAATTAACCATCCAATTGATAAAAGATCAAATCGTTTATTTGTTCATCATTATAATTTTAGAAAATATAATTGTTCTTGATTATTTTACCCATTTAATTTCCTTCATTTGTATTATTCACTTGTATTAATATGTGTTACATATGTAATTGCTTTTCATCGCCCAGACAATTTAACTCAATTCGAGTATACTTATTTTACATTGTAATGTTAATAGACCCGCAGACAAGTCAACACTCTGACTTTGCGGGTCTATAAAATGTACTCATATGTGTCGTTATGATAATAAAAAAACCTTAAAAAAAAAAAAAAAATTGAATATGAATGCAACAACGAAGAAATATGTTCTATATTAATATGTTCCAAGTGATTGTGTGACAATAAAAGTATCCAGAATTAAATGTATGTAGTTTGAACCAGTTATTTGAAAGAAGCGATGATATAATGAAGGCCAATACCCTGGAGCTATGAAGAATGACATCAAAACAGCAATCACAACCACCCAGAACCTTTCCAATATACCGTTATGTCCTGGACAATTGTAACGCCTGAAATACACATTTGAATGGAAATCATATTATTCGCATTATATTCATCAAAAATATACTTCAATGTATTGTAAATAGTTGTTATTTCACAGTTGTGACAGAAAGAAGTGCTTTATTTCATTGTACGTGAGAAAAGACGATTAAAACAGTATGAATTAAGAAGACAATTTTCAGTGTTATTTATTTGTTTCTTGGAACGTTTTTTTTTGTTTAGAATTTCCGTAAAATTAAAAGAAATATTTCGAAATGTTCTCAACAATAATTCCGGTGAGTAGGTTTGTATCTGTGGTGTTTCTAAATCACAAATATGGTATTTAAAAAATATCTGCTGTGAATAAATTGGTGGTGTGTGGAGTGCACACTAATTATATTTTGTTATCAGTTTCAATCTATCGATGATCTGTCATCCATTAGAATATATTGGAGGAAAAATATTAAGAAATTATTTCTTTTCAATTGAATCGAGCAAATTGTATTTCAGTTCGATCTCGACATATCAATAATTTCTCACGTGAACCTAATGTTTTATCAATAATAAAAGTACATTAATTGAAAAATAATATTTGACATACAATTTCTCAATACATCTTGTATGACACCGATATTCATGGTAATTGACGACTAGTGATAGGAGTGGCTTATCAATCAGCCATCTAGATCTATGCAACTTGAAATACCCTGGTCAGAGATTACGACAACCCCCCTAATAATCAGTCCAATCAATTTAATGCTGTTT
This sequence comes from Brachyptera risi, assembly GCA_964007535.1. Lineage (NCBI taxonomy): Eukaryota > Metazoa > Arthropoda > Insecta > Plecoptera > Taeniopterygidae > Brachyptera > Brachyptera risi. The sequence continues at coordinate 32,427,007 of OZ023336.1, forward strand.
AGTGACGTCAAGATTCAATGTGTTATGTGCCACCGGATTGTAAAATTCAATGCATAAAATAAAGTTTCATTCATAAAATTCAAGAGGTTGAGGAAACTGAAGCGATAAATTACCAGGTTATATTGACAAATTATCTTTCGATTTATGTCATAAATATATATTTTTTGATTTAATTTACATAACCACCCATGTTCGCATTTTCCGATGCATGCATGCGAATATTTATCCCGTCATAGAAACACTTATATGAGTTATAGTCAATTTTCAATAGCAGAATAGATATATGATGAAAAGTTGAGTATGATTGAGTTAAACTCACGAGATAAAGTTTTCAATAGGGAAATTATATTTAATGAACACTTTTTAACGGTGGTTATTCAGAGACGTTCCTAGTTATTTTCCAATCGAATTTTGAATATGTTCATGATTCGAGAATGTTGGATGACTTACGTCATGCAAAAATATCTCTCAGAATGTGAACAATTTATTCAGTTTTTCAGTTAATCAGGTTATTAATTCTGGATATGTAGGCCTGATAATGAATTTCTACATCATCAAAGTTTGATAATACACTGATTATTTCCCATAAGAAAATAAAGAAAGCAATACCGTTTCTATATGAGTATGTTATATGTCATTATTTGAACCAGACTTTCTACAAACTGAACAATTTAGACGTCATAGCATATTGATAAATTAATAGACACTTCCCTGGTCTTTTTGAAAGCTTGAATTCGAATTCTACATCTGACATTGAAAATGAGGATCCAATTCAATGAATTGTATCAATTATTTGATCAAAATCTAATTCGAAATCAAATAGCAAAGCAGTTGAAGGGATCTCCAGCCTAGATCATATTAAATCTCATTTTTGAAATACATGAGGGTGACATCTCTTTGCATCAACTTAACCCCATTTGAAATTCAAATTTTCTCTTAAGGCATTGGAATGTTTTTAATTATATCATTTCCTGAATATTAGAGATGATATTTGTTAATTACTGTCAAACCTTATCTAAATGTGATTTATAATCACAAAAAAAATCATTAAAAAGAAATGTAATGGTGTAATATATCTGTGAATGTAATAGTGAAATACTAAATGAATGAATATATTATTATCTTCAAGAAAAATATGATTCTACATAATGACAACTTGAGCTAATAATAATTTTTGAATCCACCAAATTCTATATAGAAATGAAATTTCCAATATATGTGAAAGACATCCAATCAATAATGGAATCTATGATTCACCTATGGGAATATCCAATATTTTCTCAATTTGCAAGATCAAGCTTGTGATATTATGAAACCTAATTCAAAAATGTTATTTGATTTCAATGTTGTTGTTTGTTGATTGGGGAAATTACTTGTTCGTCAAAGAAATTTACATTCTTGTAGTCTATATACTTCTTCAAATAGAGCTGGATAAGTGGCCAATGGAAGTAAACATATTTAGTAATATATTTTGTTGATATTTTGTTTATTTTGTTGAAATAAAATCAATTTGTTATACATGATTGGAGTTATATATCAGTTGGATGAGCAAAGCGGAGACTTTCTTTCGCGATCCTAACCAAATTGATTCATGTATGTATGAATGAATGCATATCTTAATTTCACGGCGTGTCGACTTCTAGGTCATTTTTCGAATACATTCTATTTTTTTGCGATAATTCATTTGACTTTGAGAGAAAATTCAGATATATTTGATTGTTTTCTATTAATTCATTCATATTCATTGATATCCATTTTCTCATTCAGTTATTTTCATTTATTTATGGATTGATTGATTCAATTGTTCACAGGCTTTGTGGAATATTGTTAACTTTTCTGTATAATCTTGAATTGACAAATAAATAATAAAAAAAATATATATATATTTTTTCATTCAATTATTATTATTTTTTCAAAATGAGATTATCTCGATGGAGTATCAAATTCCAATTGAAGTGATATTCACAATCTTCATTCGAGTAGCTCATACCAGAATGTCCAGAGAGAAGCAACTTTTAATTCATCTTTGACGTTAATTTTCACCATCCTAATTTGATATCTTCCTGATGTCCAGAGAAGTACAAGACTGGAGACGTATACATTCATAATCAACCGTCAATTTCACGATCTCAATTTGAATATTCATCAAAGTCCAAAATAGTGCAACCAAAAGTTCACTCATAACTCAATTGAGGGGGTTGATGCAAAAACAAGTCAAGTCACATTTTTGGCGTTCTTGAGAAAAGCGCGCAATCATGTAAAATAGTTTTTTGTCTTCATTTTGGAGCAATAATAAGTGAAGTCAGGACATACCTTACAAGCCAGTATGCAATGCAAACTTATAGCCACTCACTTTTGTGGGAAGAACAAGACATGTCCCAGGACTTGCCTAGTTCTTGCAACCAATCAAGGTGGCAGTGAGCTGTCAGATTTGACCAAATAGCCGTCTAGAGTTAAAAATCGAAAAAATCCAGAAATTCTAGCAATCAAAATATCAACTTTGTATTGATTAAAATAAATAACTTTGATAAAAATCGTAATTATATAATAAAATTATTTTTGGTGCAAAAACATGACAAGTTCAAATGCATCAAGGTTTGCAAAAAATAATCATTCCTTCAATAAAAATCACTCAAAATGATTTTTACAGTAGAAAATTGATGTATTTGTATCACTATACTTATGGAAGTAAATAATATTCAAGCTATATATTCATTTTGGAATTTGGAATCTAATATCGTGAATATCTCCAGATATGAAATTTGTGACTTGACTTGTTTTTGCACCAACCCCCTCAATTGACCACTAGTGATAGGCGTGACTTATCGGCCGGCCACCTTGATCTGAACATTTAGAGATACTCTGATAGGCAATGTTGATTTTCCCACATAACAAAGCCCATTTGATTGGATGTCTTGTTTTGTGACGTTTGTGGGTGGGTCAATCACTAGTCGTCAATTGTTGATTTTTTCGATCGTTACTCAGTTATTTTCCGATGGTTATCGAAGTTCAAGTGAACCCACACTTTTCTCCTACCAACACTCATTGAAGACTCCGTCTCTGTTCTCACATCACTCACGTGTTATGCAACACGGACCCAGCTAACTCATGCCTACGTGCGTAAATAACAGCACTCGCGTCACCTTGAACTCAATGTGCGAATTTATTAGTCGCCTCACATTTCAAAACTAAGCTATTATGGAAATAAGATTCAGTCTCACTATGACCAGTGATTAGTCATACATTGAACAGTACTGTACTGACTAAGATCAAGAGAATTTAGAAGTTTTAAAAGTTTCACTTTTATGACGTTTAGGAATAACATTATTTTCTCTCGTAATATAGTAGTGTCAATGTGTCATTTTGAAGACTATTTGATACTAAAAGTAACAATAGAATGCGCTTCTAAATCTCAATATGGCCGACGAATGGTTACAAAAGTTCAGTCAACAATTTGATACTCCAATCAATACCATTTTTTTTTTTTTTTAACATCGAAACTTGATACACAATCATTATTCCCCAATCAAGGCTATGGATGAAAGGAAGGATCGTTTGAACGGGGCACCACCACAAGGGTTAAATCTTAACACCCCATCTTGATCATTTGAAACCAATGAACTTCAACACCAGGACTGCGCTGTCTGTGACCATAATTTTATGCACGCTTCATTTTGTGACTTTTATATAGTTCCACTTTCTATCACCAACGGCGTACCTGCAACTTTTTCTGGTGGATTGCCATCTGAATTGTTATAAATTCATTTAAAATACGATCCATTTGTTTGGAAAGATAAAATTACAAACTCAGTTTTCTGCTCAGATGAAATCTGCTCAGCATATACGTTTGTCAATCCTCTTGTTTATCATCATTCATATTGTCCATTATATCATTATTGTTCATTATATTTTTACTGTATATTAATATTTATAACTTTGTTAAAGTAGAGCAGAGTAGATTCCTTCAGCAACCGGAATAGTATTCAACTACAGTTAAGAGACTGTTGTTAAATATGTTAATTTTCAAAGCTGTAAATAATAAATAAACTAAACTAAACTATCTTAGGGTTATCATGGTGATGACGCTATGGTTGTGACAGACAGATAGATGCATGATACGCCTCATCTAGAAGATGAGTATAAGTTAATCCTATAAGTAAAAACCTTGACAGGGTTTTTTCGTGGTTTTTCTTCGTCCTCAGGTCAATATTGGGATGGTTCCTTAATAACGGCCACAACCGACTCCCCCTCCTCACTATCCAAAACCACATGATAAAATAAACTTTCATCTCATCATTTCATCCTCTTATACATCATCCAATGACGTCAGAACATCATGGTCATCCGTAGAGTGAGTCACCCAATATAAAAAAAAGAAAAAAAAAGAGTGATCACATTTACTGAATCATGATAAATAATAGATGATTCAATAAATAGTTCAATTGTCCAGTTGTTTTTTTCTGTGGGTACTTGTTTGTTCTGTTATCATAGTTCAATTTCATAGTTTCTGATAGTTATTATATACTTTTCTTTGAATTGACCCATCTGTTTCGATTTGTATTTGATATGTATATACCACAGATGAGCCTTTGACTTTGCGGGAATTATTTATGGTGTTAATTGCGAACATTATATACTTGAAATAAAACAGAAAGAAACATTCATTCAGCCCAAATGAATACATTTAATCTTCTTCAAATGATTTCTGTCCTCAGGTGATGTTTGTCTGCATACTTATCATCACAACATCAGTCTGCCTACCACATACAACATCGAACTCTCCATCAGCCTACCAAGAAACATTGTCTCATAAAGCGACAATCAACATGAATATCCCGAGACACACTATCCAACAATCAATCAAGCCCGTTATCAAACCCAAATCTCTGACAACGACATCGAGTAATCTTCAACAACCCCCAAAAAGCTTTCTCGCAGCCCCTTCAAATGATCCGATGATTTCTGTCAACGGTGCTGGCATCTTCACTGGTTTACCATTAGCATCTGATCAAGCTCCTTTCTCAATACTCAATCATGGTCATATTCAAAAAGATCCGAGACGAAATGAAGAGCGTGTATATATGAGTAACGCACGACCACTTCAATATAATACAGCTTCCACGTCCAAGAGTGGCGGTGAACGATGGAGTTTTGCAAGCACTTATGGAAGTTTGCCCTCAACCATCTCGAAACGACGTAGAAGATCAGTTGTAGAATCCAATACGAAACCTTTTAACGCGATTGGTAAAAGTGGCGCTTGGTCAAGTACTTATACATATCCGTACACTTACAATGGAAGAAGAAATTACAGAAACTCAAAAGTGAATATTATGTCCAATGGAATAATTAACAGCAGACTTCATGACAAGATGAAAAGAATCATTGGACCTCATTACTACCCTGAATATGTGGGAAATTTTGTTACAAGTGTACATCCAATGACAACACCTCCATCAACAGCAAGTAATAGTCAGAAAGGTAATAACTTTGATAATCCTTTTGTAAATCCTGAACCAGGAATAAAATTGATTGATGGTTATGGAAATATACATGCAGAAATACCATTTCACTTGATGCCACATGCATATCTTTTGATCCCAGATTACTCTTATGTTATACCAAGCCTGATACCAAGCGTATTACATGTTCTACCGGAGAGTGCTCAGTTACTCAACTATCCAGCACCTGCGACCAGAGTAGATGAGGAAGAATTATACCCAGCAGCTGTGCCAGAATCATCTGTGCAAGCAACAGCAGCTGCTAAGGCACCTTATCCGGCAGCTGTACCAGAAGTATTTGGTGAGGCTGTAGCAGCTGCCAAAGCACCTTACCAAGATACTGTGCCGGAAGTAATTGGGGAGGCAGTAGCAGCTGCAGAGGCACCTTATCCGGCAGCTCTACCAGAAGTATTTGGTGAGGCAGTAGGAGCTGTAGAGGGACCTTACCCAGCAGCTGTGCCAGAAGCAACTGGGAAGGCAGTAGCAGCTGTAGAGGGACCTTACCCAGCAGCTGTGCCAGAAGCAACTGGGGAGGCAGTAGCAGCTGCCAAATCTCCTTACCCAGGAGCTGTGCCAGAAGCAACTGGGGAGGCAGCAGCAGCAGCAGCTGTAGAGGGACCTTACCCAGCGACTGTGCCAGAAGCAACTGGGGAGGCAATAGCAGCTGTCAAGTCTCCTTACCCAGCAGCTGTGCCAGAAGCAACTGGGGAGGCAGTAGCAGCTGCTAAAGCTCCTTACCCAGCACCTGTACTAGAAGCAACTGGGGAGGCAGTAGCAGCTGCCAAATCCCCTTCCCCAGCACCTGTGACAGAAGTAACTGGGGAGGCAATAGCAGCTGTCAAGTCTCCTTACCCAGCAGCTGTGCCAGAAGCAACTGGGGAGGCAGTAGCAGCTGCCAAAGCTCCTTACCCAGCACATGTACTAGAAGCAACTGGGGAGGCAGTAGCAGCTGCCAAATCCCCTTCCCCAGCACCTGTGCCAAAAGCAAATGGGGAGGCAGCAGCAGTTCCTAAATCCCCTTACCCAGCACCTGTGCCAGAAGCAAATGGGGAGGCAGTAGCAGCTGTTAAATCCCCTCACCCAGCACCTGTGTCAGAATCAACTGAGGAGATGGTAGCAGCTGCCAAATCTCCTCACCCAGCAGCTGTGCCAGAAGCAACTGGGGAGTCAGTAGCAGCTGCCGAATCTCCTTTCTCACCAGCCATACCAGAAGCAACTGAGGAGGCAGTAGCAGCTGTAGAGGTATCTCATCCAGCAGCTGTGTTAGAATCAAATTTGGAAGCAGTGGAAGCCGGTAAAGTGCCTCACCGTCAGGCTATGTCAGAGGTAACTGAGGAGATGGAGGGACCTTACCTAGCACCTATGCCCAAAGTGAATGAGAAACCAGTTGCAACTTCTGAGGCATCTTACCCCGCAGCTGAGTCAGTAGCAACTGGAGGAGCAGTCGCAGCTGCTACATCTCCTTACTCACCAGCTGTGCCAGTAGCAACTGAAGAAGCAATCACGCTGCTAAATCTCCTCACTCAGCAGCTTTGCCAGAGCTAACGAGTTTAGCAGAACGAAATCTGCGTTACACTCTCATTGCGAGAGAAATGTTACTTCATTTCAGATTGACTGATGATTTAGATTTTTAAAAAGTTTTGTATACTTTCATTCTTACTATACTCAGTATTTGGTTTATACTATACAGTTGTATTCACAAAAGAAGAAGGTTCCAATCGACCGTCATCTCACTCAATAACACTGTCACGTGGATGGTTCGCACTTTCATTTTTCGTGGATCTGATTATATACTGCGAAAAAGGTATGTTTTGGGGAAATAAGATTGTGAACAAATGTCTATCGTGCCAAAAAAAAAAACACGTAACAAAAAACGAAAATGTTTGGATATAGCAATTCTCACAAGTTTATTTGTGACGATTTTCGTATTTCGATGATTTTTTCTCTTGACCATACAATACAGTGATATTTTGACGTCACGATTAATATGGATAAATTCACAGGCAATCAATGCAACGAAAATTTGTGATGAGACTTTGAAATTGCATAAATGTTGATATATTTATGTTGTAATGGAGACGCGAACATATTGAAAGCTTGAAGAAGCTTGGCGAAAGAATATAGTACACCTAGCACGTAATAGGCCTACGTTTCCAATGTTATTCATCATTTCCTTCTCTTTTTGGACCAATGTGGAAAATTATTTTTTCGTTGTATGTTAAATGGAATATTCTATCTATATTGATATCCCTATGAATGCACGTTGACGGAGAGTGGAACAAATTTGAAAATCGAATTTATTTGTGTTTATGTAATTTGTTTTGAGAATGAAGTTGGAACTGCCAATAAGAAAACATCTTATGAATTCATGATTGTTTTTGAATGAAATTGAATCACTTTCTGGAGGCTTGTATTTTGATTAATTCAATAACAAAAAGTTCATATCATTCATACCTATTCACAGAAATACTAAATTTCACAATTTTCAATTATTCGAATCAGTGAATTAATCGCTAATTCATTATATTTATGATGAGTTTGCAAATTTTGCGTCTGTATTGTTCCATTTTTTTCTCTCTCAATTAAAAATAAATATTATAATATATTACCCCAAAGGTACAGCAAGGTAGTGGCACTTTCCTCATGATTACTCAAAACACTATAATATTTCATGAGAGATATTATTTGATATTATTTTATTTTGATATTATGTATTTCATATTTTGATGAATATTTCATGAGAGTGAATAACTTTGGTTTTGAATTGAAATCAGCAGATGACACTAAAAATTTGTAACACCATATGAGGACCACCTGTGACATTGTGAATGTATTCATATACCAAAAAATGACGATAGATTTTGAATACTTCGCAAGATATCCACGTTTAGTCGTCAAAGTTTTGCCATCAGTGTTCAGCAAAGTTAATGAAGTCGATGAAAGTTGATAGTTATGATAATAATGATGTCGATATATTTCTAGTAATTTCTTTGATTTTCATATTTGGGCAATTTTCACAATTTGCGATACCCACAATGTTATATTAGATTAGAATCGCTTGTGAGTCCAATAAAACGCATTTAAACACCATTGCTGTGATGGTGTGTAGTATTAAAAGACATGAGTGAGATTGTCAGTAACTTCAAGATATAATCATACTCATTGACAACATGAAGATGAGAATAGAAAAAAACTATACCCACGTGGAAAACATATTTTATCCTGTTCATATTATAACAACATTATACTAATTTTCTGAATAACTTCTTACTGAATTTAATTGTGGATTAAATTATCCATGGTTGATGATGATGAATTATTAACATTGGAAATATGAATGATTTTTTCTGTTTGAGAAAAAGCAATTGAATGATACAATTGAATGAGAAAAAATGATGATGCTAATAATCATAATAACACATATTAAAAACACTTTTTATTATTCACCCATCTGAATTTTTATTTACATATCTCACATCTTTAATTCTCAAAGAGCTTACAATAAAATGGATATTTGACTAAGGTCTGGTATTACCAACGTGGGAGTAATTCCAACTGGCAGATAAAAGTTGTTATCACCATGGTTACCTGTGATATTTGTTTTCACCAACTCTCAGATAAATACTAACTGGCCGTGGTAATACTGGGCCTAAGGCCCAGTATTACCACGGCCAGTTAGTATTTATCTGAGAGTTGGTGAAAACAAATAGCATAAGTAACCATGGTGATAACAAGTTTGAACTGTCAGATAAAGGCTAACTGGACTTGGTAATACTAGGCCTAAGAGATTCAATTACATATGAGGGGATATAGCATTATATATATAAAAAAAAACATAATGGTGAACAATATTGGATGCATTTTTAAAATTGAGAATTATCCATTTGCAAATATAAAGAATTGAATATACACAAAACAACCTGAGAGTAAAAATAATGGAATTATCAGTATGACACATTCTGATTTCCAAAAAAATACTAAATATGAGAATATGTATAGCCTATGATTATTTTTGATACGGAAACATAAATATTGATATCTTGAAAAATCCTAATAATTTTGGATAATAATCTCGTGCTTTTTCACGCCCTCATCATTGAGTGCATTTCCTGCCATTTTCCATCAAGTTGGTTATATTGATAATATGTGAGAAATCACGAGTTATTCATCTCAAATCTACCTAACTATATCGTGACGAATTATTTCTTCCTTAAAATTACTTGAAGAATCGAAATCGAAATCGAGAAGTTGACATCTCCTGAAATCTGGTGTACACTTGATGGAAACTTCCTAAAATCCCTTGAAATCTTCTCGAAATCCCGTGAAATCTCCCTGAAATCTCTTGAAATCTTTTTGAGATCCCGTGAAATCTCCCTGAAATCTTTTTAAGATCCCGTGAAATCTCCCTGAAATACCTTGAAATCTCCCTAAATTCCTTCTACATCCTAAACCAGGTGTACACCAAATTCATCAGTTGTTCACCCCCCGCATGAAATCCAACCAAATACCAATTCAACAATAATACCCCGTCAAATGAATCTCTCCCTGAAACCTGGTAGTACCATAGATATTCAAAGCAGCCAGAGCAATCTTCTCCCCCTTTTCGAAATTCAAATTCAGATCCTGTTGCAAGACACATATGCCATGTTTGAGTACCAGCGTGCATGCGATCGTGCCCTCTTTGCCCGCAGCCATCACGACGATTGGTATGACGTAGTTCAGGTTGTCGAAATTGAATTCATCTGGCGTCGGACAATAGACGGCTTTTGAAATGTAAAAAGCTCTGTCAACAGTTTGCAGCGGCGTTGGTGGATCACATTTGCTGTCAGAAAGAACCATGGCTGAAATTTGAAAGATGCTTGTACAATACATTATCATGAATGTTGTTGTGCCTCGCAGTTCAAATTGTTGAAATTAGAAGGGTGTCAATACACAATTTTTTCAATTTTTGATTTATAATTATGTACTATTTATACTATCAATATTATTATGACATCAATTTGAAAAATATTCTGTATCATGTGTCTTTTGGGCAAAGTACTTCTCTAATCAAAGTGTCTTGATACTGGTTTTATGTAATTATTTTTTTCTTACAATCTTGTACAACTGTCTACTTTTTCGTTACTTGATGTAACTTGATTGCTTAAAATCAATAGTAATCAAAGAACCCTTACACTTTGTGAGTAGAATGTAACAAATCACTCAATGTTTTTCTTATTTTCTTTTTACTTCAACTACTTTATTATTTTTAATGTTTGAGAAAATGTTTGTCCAAATTTGAATTGTACTTATAATTCACTATTTTAACCCACAGTTAAGCCTTTTTTGAAGGGCTTTGTGCATGTTTTGTTTTTGTTGTTATTGTGTTTTTCTTTCTGTATCAGTGTATGTGACCAATAATATATATAAAAAAAGATCAATCATTCCGATTTCAAATCCACTTCCGGATGAAATAATTTCAATTCATTTTTTTGGTTCTAATGACTATTGAATTTTGAATTGGGTTCGATCATCGTTTCATTCTTCTATCCCAATTAGCCCTTTGACATCCACCATTTGCATTAATTGAGAAAAGAGCTGGAACCGATGTTCACTTAAAAATGATATGAATATGATATATGAAAAGTGATATGCCTAACTCATATTGAATAAGTATTTTTTTTCAATTCTATCCAAAGATTTGCACATTGTAAAAATATGGGAAATATAAAAACTTATAGATAAGAACAGAGAAACAAATAACTTATCGAATAATTCATTATGGCAGAATTGTATGCTTAATTGGAATAAAAGTATCGATTCATATTTATCTTCTCAAGACAATCTCAGAATAATAATCTTGATTTCTGAAATGCTTTTATACATTTGTCATAAAAATTTCCATTCTGATTTCGCTTGCACGAAAGTATCAAATAATTTCGATTTTGATTATCTTCCGAGTTCCTGATTGACTGGCATTGTATTTATAATGTATGGTGAATACTTTCACACATTTGTATGCTTTTGTAATGCACAAATGAATGTGAACAACATAATGATTCAAATTTAAACAATATTTGTATTGTATGTCAAAAATGAACTAAGAATCAGAATATCACATTCACATGAAACCAAAAACTAAACTCACCCCAAAATACAGGTTTGCCTGTAGTGTTGCCCATTGTGAATCAAATCAATATCAACGATTTACTCCTGAATATTCTGAACTGTTTTTTGTAAAGTTGTAGCGTATACTACCATATAAGTCGACTATGTATAGGTTATAATCAGGTGATAATAAGCTATATGAACATGACCATTCCAATTACTCATTTTAAAAAACAATGAGGGTAAATGTTTTTCGTGGCGATTATTGTCTTATCTGTGATAATTATGACGCATGGAAGGCGAGGTTGATTGTGGGGTTAGTAGGCCTACTCATTATGACAATGATAATGACAGTTTCATGATAGCTGGTGGTGTGTCATATATTTGGTTTGAAAACGAAAATTGTTTTTTTTTCAAATGAAATCTATTTTTGAGATCAAAATACAGTCTGTGTGTTTTTTTTAGAATGAATCGGTAATGAATAAAATGAATCAATTCCATCTATAAAATGAATGAATATTAGGGTTTTGAGGCGCATCGACAGCGAGATCATTAAGAATCAGTCAGTGGAGGCTAGTCTAGCATTGACGACTAGTGATTGACCCGCCCATAAACGTCACAAAACAGAACATCCAATCAAATGGGCTGTTTGTTATGTGGGAAATTTCACATTCACCTATCAGAGTATCTCTAAATCACCACATAAAGTATGTGCACCATTTATAATATAATACAGCACCATTTATATTCTTTCAAATAATTTCAATCTTTTTGATAATATTAATAATACCTTCTTTTTCTATTACCTTCTTCCATATTTATATTTTTTCCATACTTTTGTTATCTACCCTCAATTAAATTAGTTTCATAATATTTCATGATTTTTCTGTAATCTATTTTTTATCACTTTTGTAAATAACCATTGTACTATGTATTGACTATATTACGCTGTACCATCTTGGTATCCCGCTATGTGGACAGCCGTCAATTAAATGGTCATTCTCTCCAGGTGACTTTGGCAATTAGCCACGCCTATCACTAGTGGTCAATTAGAGTCCCGAATATCTGTCATGAGATTTTGTAAACATCATTCATAATGCATCTTCGGCTCGTTCCCTCTTTGAAATAACCTTGCTTGGGGGAATGATCATCATTTATATCAACAATCATTTATACACGACAATAATCTAAATAGATACACGAACTGAAATGAAATTGAACACATAGGTGATGGAATCAGTCTCACAGTGATATTGCTGAAATTATCAATGTTTATATGTGAAAATAGGGCCAATACTGTGTAAATGTATGTAAGATTGTTTCATCTGCAATAAAATCAACATACAAAATGACCGGACATCACTATTTATCTGAAGTAATGAACTATCTTCATTTAGATTTGAAGGTGATTAATTACGATTCAACAACTTATAATTCGACTCGACATCCCCTCCGAGTTCATGTATCCTGACTTCTTTCTGCTCCATATTTAGAATCTTCAAACGCTTGGCGCATGAGCACATACCAGCCATGATCTCTATTCTCAACACATGAGAACATGAGAGCTCTTCGAAATCACTCTACTCTGGTAATTTTATGATAAATAAATAGCCTTTTTTTGTTCCAAAAATAATTGCAATCATGTATGCAACTAATTCTGCAAATGAATAACATAACATACTTGAAACATAGGTAGGAAAGGTCTTTGTAGGAGGTTCTAGCATTGATCATCAGTACAGTTCAAAGAGCGTTTTTTTTAAAAACGATAGTCAGTTGTTTCAGAATATATTGTATTGTTTCAGGTTAAACTAGTATAGGTCTTCGCAGCTCTCTTTACTCTTTTGAGAGAAAAAGAACGTAGCTTTAGTGGTTTCATTATAAGGGAATCATCCTAGTTTTCACTCTGGTGACTTATGTGAATCGGGAAAAACTTCAGTCAGGAAGGTCGATCAGGTCGGGAATCGAACCACGGTCTTCTTGTTGATGATTAACCACTCATGTGGTTCACCTTTATCAGTCTCGAGGGCAAACTTTGTTGTCCTTATCGCAGCGATCACAATGGGCGGTCGAAAGGATCGCTATATAATTTGACTCAAGACTTTATTATAGGGTATATCATGAAATTGAATATTCGTTTTCAAGATGTCCCCCGCCTTTAGAGGGCACAGAATTTCCGCCAGGCTGATTTCACAGATATACAATGATCATACAACTTCAATCTTGAACTGTTTTTACTGTGATAATGAGTTTTTTGACACATGTAAGAAGAATGTATCAGTAGCATATAAGGAATGACTGAATGATATAATAAGACTAAATGTATGAATGAATGTGGAGAATAAATGTATGAATGTGAAGTTTGTTTGTGTATGAATGTGTTTCCTTATTTTTTTAAAAATATATGCATATCTCATACATGTAGTTCAGTTTCAGTTTATATCAAGTTCATTTTCATAATATTTTCGACTTGTCATATATTTCATAATGGGCCATTTTTAGAATGTAAAAATCAAATTGGCAAATAAAGTATTGTATTGAATTGAACACTGCAGGATACAAAATTAACAAAAAATCATCTGATTCAGATAATGTTCATTTAGGATACTGATGAGTCAAATTTTGAAAGAACAAATTGGAAAGATCATTTGTATGTAAGAGTAACAACCGATATTTTCATAATTGAATTCCACCTCCTCTCGACAAGTCACATACAAATAATATTGATCAATTGAGAATGTTTATTGTGGATGGACAATATTTTCGAAGAAATTTCCGAAGCAAATGCTTGGATGAAGTACTAATTGGCCACGACCATTAATTAGTAGAGCGATAGGCCTAATTTTAACATTATAGGCCCATCACTAATTTAATTTGTGCATTTTGTAAAATGACCAATTTTACATCTGCTGTCAAGGGAAAGAAGTGATCATTGCCCAAGAGACTTAGTTCAAAGTGGAAGATATCAACATTCGTGTGTTTATACTGAAAGACTTTTATCTACGGCAAAAAATTATGGTCACAGACAGCGCAGTCCTGGTGTTGAAGACCATTAGTTTTAAATAATCAAAATGGGGTGGTAAGATCGCCCTTGTGGTGCCCCGTCCGAACAATCCTACCTTCCATCCTTAGCCTTAATTGGGGAACAATGATATTGTATCAAGTTTCGATGTTATTAAAAAAAAAAAGAAAAAAAAAGAAGAAACTTGTATGCACGGTGAAGGATTTTCATCACAATATGTTCGAACAGAAAGCCTCTACGAATGTTTACATATCACGTTGACACTGACAATATTACACTGTGAGTAAATTCCTTCTGAGAGTGCTTAGTGGTTGATTGAGCAAAAAATATATGTTTTTTTGTGAACATTTTTGAAAAGTATGAGACATACAAATTCTGATACGGGGAAAGTACAGGTATATACATACTGTAATAAATTGAAGATGCTATAAGTTGTAGCTATTTGACTTACATAGCTTGATTGTTAAGCGTATACAGATGAAAAGCACATTTTTTTTTTCGTTGTTATCACTTCTTTACATACACAATAAATACATTGAACAGTTAAATAATCCACAAAGTCTCCAAAAAATTGAAAATTAAAGAAAGAAAAATTAAAATCTGTATATTATTTGGTTCTAGACTTTATATATTGGTTTATGTATGGCGATTCTCCAGCTATTTACGCTTGACAATGAGTTATTCAAGTTGAACCATGTTCATTTATACAGTCCTAATGGTATTGAAAATATTTGTGTTTAACGCATTCTGATTTTAATTTTTCATACCGTTTGAAAGTTATCACAGAAAAGTCACATTTCGCTAAATAAATTTCCACAAGCTTCTATCATTCTAATCTTCAGAATCTATCATTGGAAATCATAATTCAGAAACGTAAATACGCTATTTGAAATATACAGTCAATATGTCCATGCCTATAAAACGCTGAACCTTCCACTATTTGTGAATCATCCCATAATCATGCATATCATATTGTCTAAATTTATGATCAAATATTTTAAACTTGTGATCTATTCCATTGAATTGAAAGTAGGCTGTTTAAATTATCAACATGTGGAAAAAAACATTCATTTTTCAGAGCAGTCTCAATATAGAAAGTTGAAGTGAGAGAAGGTCATATTATTGAGATTCAATTCAGTTCAAAACGTCAAAATTTTGTCAGACATTAAGAAGATGCATAAAAACGATGTGTACATAATATGATTGAACGTTCATATGTAATTACATTTCATGTAAATGCTTCGTGACACCATGAAAGCGACGTGATTTGATAGTTGATTTTGGAAGGTCCTGATAGTCAAGAATTGTATCCGAAGTTTTGGTTCACTTTCACTCTTATTACGGTGAAAACAAAAGCGATAGAGAATTATTCATCCCCAATTGTAATTAAATCAATCAGAATGGAAGGTTAAATAGCTTGAAAAAGCACGAATTTTTAATTAAGAAAATTTCGATTCAATTAAATTTATGAATAACTAAATATTGATGCTTTCGGATCATGTAACTGGGACAAACGGTGTATACAATTAGTTCATATTGATCTTTCGTGACAATTAATGTGTGGGCGAAACAATAAAATTCATCATGAATCCTGAAATGACTAATTGATTAGTGGAGTGAATAGTACTAATCCATGTAAGAACTAGAAAAAGACTCGGGTAATTTTTTTATCATTAACATTCATTCGAATTTTATATAGTCACTATAAATATGGGTGAAGTAGCAATTTCTTCAGAAATGTACATACCTCAATAATTACGAAAAATTGATTTCCAGCTCGTTGAAGAATTACGAAGATTCCACATAATTTTTCAGACAAAAATGCGTGTTCTAATATTATTTTAGATGTATCACTCATTTGTTATCAAATCACTCATTTAATATCATTTATCGATCAATTAATTTTTGAAGACACATATTTTCACATCCAGATTCGAGTAGAAGATGATTTTGTTACATAATAGAACCACCGAAAAAGCACATATACTAATTCCATTCAAAATATTGTTATACATTTGTTTCTAGTATGTACATTGGGTTACATTGAAACATATGTAAGATGGCATATGGAACATATAAAGATGGAGGATCGACATCAACAGGAAGGTGAATGTATAAGGAAGCTGGAAAGACCATCGGAAATGGTTAGGGAATAACGGTGGTCATCGCTAGAGAATAGAAGGACAATATCCAGATTATATGATTACTATACCGGGCCTGGGAGGGTAATGATGGGTGAGGAGGAATTGGTACTAAAATAATGAAGGAAAACACAAAATATAGATTCAGAAATAGTCATAGTAAGAAAGTCAGAGTTCAAAGTTTCAGGAAAGATGTCGGGATATTTTCATTTATACATCGGACGGGAAGATACTGGGACCGGCACAGTAGCTGAGTGGTTAGCGCACTTGCTTCGTGTGATCCGGGAGGTGAAGGGACATATCGGACCCGGTTCGATCCCCGCCACCGTCCATCTTTACAGGGGTTTTTCGTGGTTTCCCTCTGTAGTCGAGGCTAATGCCGGGATGGTTCCCACAATATAGGCCACGACCGCTCCCTTTCCACTATCCTTCCCATTACCTATAAAAACCTTCATCTCATCATCCCATCATCTCATTAATCATTCATCCGACGCCAATAGATCTTAGTAATCATTGCAGTGTGTCGTTAAAACCCAATATAATAAAAAAAGACTGGAATAATTGAAATGATGATGTGTTTTCAAGATTTGGAAAATTAAATTTGAAATTGTTCAAAGCCTTGAAAATTTAGAGAAAATTTAGAGCAAGAGAAAAATTAGTACCAGCTATGCCTATTGATAATGATGCCAGACTCTTATACGAACAATATATTTTATTTTATTTAGTATTAGGATATTTGCCACTAATTCAGGTATTAATTAACCTCAAAGCAATGTATGATAAATAAATAATGCAAATAATGATGTGATTTTGTGAATTGGGAACGTGAATTTGAATTATGCCAGTTTCCATATTCGTTCCTTCCATGAATCATTTTTCTCTTTGATTGATGTTGCTCATGAAGAATCTAAAAGACAAACGTTTCAGTAAATATAATGACGTATTGACATCAGGTTATTCATTCGAATGATGTCCAGCTAATTTGAGGTGGATCATGGACTCAGCTATTTCCATACTAGATGAAATAACTGAACGTCATCTGAACATCTGAACATCGAGTGAACCTAATGAACTGGTGCATGCAATTTGAATGATATTTACAAGCGAGTTTCGATTTTTCTTATTTTTATTGGTTACATACACTGATACAGAAAGAAAAACACAATTAAAAAAAAAAAACATCAACAAAGCCCTTTAAAAAAGGCTTAACTGTTGGTTGAAATAGTGAATTATGAGTACAATTCGAATTCGGACGTATTTCTCGAACATTAAAAGTAATAAAGTGGTTGAAGTGAAGATAAAAAAGTCTGGGAATCATCAGCGAAGACAGAGAGAGAGAGAGAGAGAGAGAGAGAGAGAGAGAGAGAGAGAGAGAGAGAGAAATATTAATAATATCTATGAGCTCAGTTTTTGTTTAAGAAATTATCTCCGCTCATTATTAATTCTCGAACAATTCTATCATGATTATATCAATTTTTACTTCTAATATTTCAACAAAGAAATATTTTTTCTGGCCATCATCAAGGTTTTTTTTCCAGAGCTCACAGGTGGTGTTGAGTTGTTCAATACTTTTCTAAAACAAATACCGATTAACGTATGAAAACAATGGGCTATTAACTCCAGACTGCTCCATCGTACAGATAATTATTCCATTAAATTTTAAACCATGATTTGGGAACAATAATGTATCATCAATTCTACCAAAATTTCATAACACTTCATTATATAAGACACTAAATAACTATTGGGCATTTTAAATTCTCAAGGATACTGAACTGTGCCTACAGATCAGTGCCAACAAAAAAGATGGAACACCATTTGTTTTGTTTTAATAACGACGAAAATTAAAACAAAATCATTGTTCCTTGATTAAGGCAATAGATGAAAGATGGGATCGGTTGAACGGGGCAACAAAAAAGCGATTTTAACACCTCGAAGAATAATTAAAAATGAGATGACTCATTTAACAAACAATACATCCCAAAATAATAATGCCAGGGTTAGAAAACAATTCAAACATTCTCAGTGGGGAGAAAAACTGGAGTCTTTTCATCATTTCGATCTTTTTCTTCTTCTTCTTGTTGAAATATTCTTGAAATATTCAAAAAATATGATGGAGAAAACAAATTGAATGCAATTAAATAGTATACAATGTAAATTATTGAAGAGAATGTATGAATTGTCGATGAGCGGAAATCAACTTGGCTATGAAATGTGTAAGACTTGATATCCATAAATTCAATCAATCATATCTTAGAAAAACGCCACGTGTTTCTCTCGCAATGGTCGATGAGCTATATATAAATATGAGATTTTAATTCAAAAATCGAGATTATCATTCAATTTTATATGATATAAGTATTTTAGAATATAGATATCATTCAACACACCCAATCCACATACACTTGACCATCCGTAATGAAACTAAAAAATTTCAAAATATTTGATGGGAGGCCATTTTGTCGCATATTCGTCTGAAAACATTCAAAAATTCAAATTTCACAAAAGTGGTGGAAACGATTACTCCCTAAAACTATACAGTTTCAAGTTTGTTGAATTTGTACGTTCACAAAAAATCATATTGATCAATCAAACATCTCGACCTGGAAGCAAAAATTGATGAAAAAAAAAACAAATGGACAGAGGAATATACATCTGGGACTCAATGGAAGTCTCCGCTCCGCTCATCCAATTATGTTTACTTCTTTCGAAAGATGGAAAAGACTGGATATTATATTAAGTTCTGTGCGCTACACGCCTCAACTTATGAACTGTAAGAAATAAATCAACCTGACTTATGAACAGTATGATTAAATCAATCCGATATTACTTATACAAATACTAATTGGACAACACATTTCATACACGTTTTACTAACATTCATAAAATGAATGATCAACTTGCTCATTTAATCTGATTATTGAGTCGTATAAATGGTGAACTGATTATTTCCTATATTTTGTAAACAGAAGTAAGTGAAGTGAGATCATATTATGCAAATAGAACTGCATCCTTGATACATAATACACAATTGTCAGCATTTTGAAATTGCAATATGTAATTTTGTGCGATAAATCAGTGAAAATATATGATTATTGAAGTATATGGTAATTTTATTGAAAGAGTAAAAGCTGGCTATGGAGATAGCATCACAATGTACGTGGATCCGAGATAAATGTTCAGTTAAGTTGGTCCACATACACTCTAAAAGAGTCGAATTGATTGAAATATATACATTTTTGAAGACTGAATCATCAAAAATTGGAAATATATTTGACAATATTTTGACAATTTCTGACAGGAATTTCACGACGTTTTTGGCAAAATTAGGATACGTTCTCAAAAACTTGCGCCTCGATTGTCAATAATGAAAACAAAGAATTATCAGCAGTAATCAATTACTACCGATGCGAAAATCCAGAGTGCATTTTTTTTCAAACATAGAAACTTGATACAAAATCATTGTTCCCCAATTAGGGCTATGGATGAAATATCATATGAATAATATATGAATACATTTCAACAAGTTTATTTAAAATACATGATACATTTCAATCAATCTGTCTACAATATTATTAGTCTGATGCTTTTTTCTCTTCCATAAGTGAGGAAAATTCCGAAAATAGATATTATCAAAGCTAACAAATCAAACAACTACCAAAATTCAAATTCAAATATTTTCCACTTTTCGCTCTACAATTATTTCAGATGGAATTGTTATGCATCTTTTTTTTTAATCCACTTGCCCATTTTATAGCGACAATTTCGTTGGTTTCAAACCATATAATTTAATATCATGTTTTTACGAACACCAACAATTTTTTTCAATTTTACTCTACCCTTATACGGTATACATAATATAGATTATGAATCACAAATTATTTACTCTTGAGGTCAAATACATTCTACGGAAGGTAATTAGATTTTGAAAATAGAAAAAAACGTGTATCAAATCAAAGTGTTGGGCGTGTTTTTGAGACTCTCTTTATTGTAGAGTACGTAATAAGGTAAGAGGTGGATAATTGGCGTATATTGATAGAGTCTCAAGTATAAATACTAGCATCTTATTAGAACAGAATCACAGTACATCATTGTAGCGATCTCGAGCACATTGTAGTATTATCATCTTTGTTTATTCAAAATATCTTCTACATCATGTTTACAATGGTAAGTATATAACAAGTAGATCTATGAATATTATCTCATCCAACTTGAAATCTTTGGAATGGAAAACTCTCTTCAGATTAAAAGATTTTCTTTCAGTTTATTCATTTATTAATTCATTCTATTTTCAAAATAACAGCTTTGGAACAACCATGTTGATGAATACAATGCTTACGGAATATTCCTGATCGATGCTAAGTTTCAATCTTCTAGTGTTAATTGTTTTTCTAATTACTAATTTGTAATTGATTGCTTATTTAAGATACATTTTGGTTTACATTTTTTGTGAAGTTGATATCCTTGGTTTAAAAATCTGAAACTGATAACTTCTAGATAAAAGTCTTGAGATTAGGGTTCGTTTTCATCTTCTTCTTCTTTGATATCGCGTTCTTAAAGCGGATATATCTTCTTAAAAAAGATCGGAATCCTGTATTTGTCTAATATCTTGGAATTTGTTTTCAGAACAAATAAATTGCTCCAAAAAAAAAAAAACATTTTCCCCAATATTCTGTTTCAAAGTTGAGGGAAACTGAAATAACAACTCTATCTCTGAATAACCGAATGAACAAATCCGAATAACAACTATGTTATTTTGATGAACATATTTTTATGAGCACCAAACAGGTCAGACAAGCTCACCAATCAGGATGAAAAAGTGAAAATCAAATTTCGAAATTTTGAACATTTTCATCATGTCTGTACGTTAATTTTGGTCAGATGAGAGCATGCAAAGACTTACATCCTACTCTTTCGGAGCTTTGTCTGTGTTTTTTCTCCAAGCAATGCACAGGTCACACGGTTAAATTGATTTAGATGACACTTTTTATGTGCATGTATGTAAACTTATTTAGCCTGAAATTGTATGGTTTTTGGGTCATATTGATTCAACCGTTTCTGACAAATTTCATCTCAAAGTTTCTGAAAATTCTATAGGATTTGGTTGAGCAAAACATTTTAAAAATAAAATATCTCCAAAAAAATTGAAATTTCTTCCGAACGTGAAAATTATGATGATACACATTTATACAACTTTGTATGCAATTCGAATCAGCTATTTCGAAAAAAAATAATTCGATAAATGATTTTCATTCAACAAACTGGATAGAAATAATAACAAAACCATTGCTCAATTCACGGCTTTCTAGATTCGATATTTACCTAATGGACAATATTTTATGGGAGTCAAGGTGTATAGAGTTATTGATTATACCAGCGTCGATGAAGTAGCAAAAATACAACTACTTTAACCATTCATGATTATATCTTATTCAGATATCTCGCTCATCTTACAACGCACATGCTGCGACTGCCTATTACTAATGTGTAAATATCTACCCTGACAGCTATTCGTTCTGGGCGTGGCCACCACCGTGCTCGCTGGTCAAGGGCCCTATCCTCATGGGCCCGGTGAATCCGGTTACGAATATAATCGCGGACTAGGTCATTCCGGAGGTGCTTATCCAGGAGCTCATGGTCATGCCGGAAGTGGTATTCACGGAACCGGAAATGCTTACAACCATGGTGGCAATGTACACAACGGAGCCAACGCCTACCCCGGAGCGATCGGATACAAGGGAGCCAACGCCTACCCTGGAGCACTCGGATACAATGGAGCCAACGCATATCCTGGCGCTGTCGGATACAAGGGAGCCAACGCTTACCCCGGAGCGATTGGATACAATGGCGTCAACAACGCATATCCAGGTGCTGTCGGATACAGGGGAGCCAACGCATATCCTGGCGCTGTCGGATATAAGGGAGCCAACGCTTACCCCGGAGCTATCGGATACAATGGCGTCAACAACGCATATCCAGGTGCTGTCGGATATAAGGGAGCCAACGCTTACCCCGGAGCGATTGGATACAATGGCGTCAACAACGCATATCCAGGTGCTGTCGGATACAAGGGAGCCAACGCATATCCTGGCGCTGTTGGATACAAGGGAGCCAACGCTTACCCCGGAGCGATTGGATACAATGGAGTCAACAACGCATATCCAGGCGCTGTCGGATACAATGGAGTCAACAACGCATATCCAGGTGCTGTCGGATATAAGGGAGCCAACGCTTACCCCGGAGCTATCGGATACAATGGAGCCAACGCTTATAACCGCAACGCTTATAATGGTGCCGGAGCCATCAACGGAGTGAACGCCTACAACGGAGTCAATGCCTACAACGGAGTCAATGCTTACAACGGAGTCAACGGAGTCAACGCTTACAATCGCGGGGGTCTGTCTGCCAATGGCGCGGTCCCAATTGTTCGTTCTTCCAGTGATTTGAACCCTATTGATAACTCCTACACCTTCGAGTGAGTACCCACATTGTATTACTTGTTGCGTAATAATATTGATCGAGCGGTTAGGCCTATCCACCTGCATGATTTTATCATTTTGTCGAAGATGTAACATTGAGAATTGACTTTTTGTTAAATTTGTTCGGGTACTTGTAACAGTACAATATGATCTTGAAAATATTCTTCTGGTTTTTGGATCCCACATGCCGCATGAGATTTTGTAAACGTCCTTTCACTTATCATCAATTCATAGTTTCATAATCACCTGCTCGTTCGTACCCCCGTATAATCTGGCTGTTGGTGGGGTCGTTAAGCAAGCAATAATCATAATCATCTTATGCAGAGTAGTTGTATCATCACCGGATGTTTTCAAACGATTGCAATGGAACTATTGTTGATGTTTTGTGTGAACAATTTATTTCAAATTAAAATTTGTCCAATCTATTCACTTTATTGACAAATGGGCGTGGTTTTGAGTGCCACTCTTGAAATGGGTTTATGTGAATATTTCACCACTTATCTTTTAACTATATCATTGCGATATCACCCACTCATTCGTACCCCCATTCAATCAAACTGTTTGTGTGGTCATTAAAATGTTTGAGATAACCATGTTTTGTTATTCATATTTGAACGTCACATTATAATGATGACTATAAGATCTATTGGCGTCAGTTGATGATGCATAAGTTATGGTGATGGATTATTCATTTGGGTTTCGTGGATAGTGAGAGGGAAAACGGTCGTCAGGATCGCCTGTCAGGATGGTCGATCATGGCGGGAATCAACCCTCAGTCTCCTGAATGACAGTTCGACGTGTTAGCAGCCATTGCCAAAGATTTTTCAAAAAAATAATTCACCCATCATTTGAACCTCAAAACATCCCATATGACTGTTTGTGGTTTGGTTAAGCAATCAATAATTATAATACGTACAATAATAATATTCATGCTGCACTCCATAGCTCAGTAAGCTAAAGCACCGCTTCCAAAACTCAAGTCACCTTTGAGTGTGGATTTGAGTCTCGCATAAGCAATCGAATTCATACATCTCCTTTACCTTCGCATCACTTCGTACTTTCATTATCACCTCCTTATACCCCCAAATAACCGAGCTGTTACTGGGGTGATTATCAATAATCAGCATACGTACTACAATAAATTATTGATATATATATATATATATATATATATATATATATATATATATATATATATATATATATGTGTGTGCAATTATCATTCTACTTTTCTTTCCAGTTTCGAATCTGCTGATGGTAGCGCTCGTGCCGAAACTGGCGTCACTAAAAATGCTGGTACACCTGCTGAAGCTCTCTCTGTGAGCGGTTCTTACAACTACATCGGCACAGACGGTCAACAAGTTACAGTCAACTACCTTGCCGACGAGAATGGTTTCCAGCCCACTGGTAATGTCATCCACCCAAGTATTGTTAAGTCAGTCGAAGATCAAGTCGTAAGGGCAAAGGTCACAGCTGCTCCTTTCACTTATGGACAGAATCTTCAGTACTAAGTGATGCCGGTAGATAGCACAAACGATGTCGTCTTCATCAACGTACCTTGACCTCTTTTCTGGATATTCTTGGACTATCACATATTACACGTAGTTTGACCTTTGCGTCTTCTAGATTCAACCAACTTTAATCGTCAGTAGAAGATATTATCAGTCAAACTATATTATTAGTTTGGGGTATTGAATATTTATATTGAAAGTTTTATTCGAAACATGATTATATTCATGAACGTTAAATATCATCATTTCATTTATCACTGTCTGCTGAATTTTCAATTTGGTTTCAAGAAGTAATTCCATTGGTTTCAAACGAAAGCTATGACAATTGAATCTGATGTGATTAATTTGATTCTATTGAACAATATCATACTCTCGATTTAGATCCAAGTAGAACCCGAGACATTTTATGAATTTAACACAATATGTTCGAAAATATATATTGAATTTGAATATAAGATATTGATATATTATATATTATTATTATTATATATTTAATACATTTGTATATAATATTGATATATTATAATATATTATATATATTTTGATTCAATTTCTCAGTGATATATCAACCACTACAAACAAAGTCTACTGGACATGAAACCATTAGGGCCTAACAGTTGAATTCGGAAAATCCATTACCGTTGTATATAATATCAAAGTACCCAATGTAATTATGAATTGAAAGTATATACAATAATATTATCGTATATATATATATATATATATATATATATATATATATATATATATATATATATATATATATATATATATATATATATCACATTAAATGTCGTATTCAAATGAACCATCAATAATTTACATGCATCTTTGGCTGCAGTCATCACGATTTTCAAACAGGAACAATGAGAATTGATGCATTATTACGTGACAGTATAATTACCGAACTTTCATTGCATCTTTACCAGTTTGTAAAAGCGGTGAGAGTGAAGTTAACCCGTTATTCGATAACGATCATGATGATCAAAACTTGACTCCTTTATAAATGTTTTGTTTAGAACACCACAACCCCATACTCATGTATAATATGATGCGATAGCCAGGAATGATGGTGAATTCCATTTTGCCGTCATTTTCCCAAGAATCAATTCAAATTATTTAATAATGCTTAGAATATATATCATAACGTTACCATTTACGTTCTTTATACGCTTGATTTGAAATATTATTAATTATGATATGATATATTCATATATTTATATATTTATGACGAAATGTATGGGTGAAAATGCTTGGAGATATCATTATATATTTCATTGTAAATATAATTGCCTGTTTTTATGTCATTGGATCATTTTGGAAGCATTTAACAGTAGAAATAATTGCAAATAAATATTGTATAGAATGAAAAATGATATGTTCTTTTGATATATTTTTATAATTTTTCAAACTCCTGAAAACAATTCTATTTATCCATCTCCATATCATTCACAATCCCATCCTTAATAATCATCATTTGAATATGAAATGTGGAGATATAATTTCTACAAAACCAAATACATCAAATGATATTTGATGAAATGTATTTGTATCAACAAGCTGTTTCAAACCAATGATTCGAATCAATCTCAATTGTTTCGAATATATCTCATCATCATGCATATCATTGGCGGTATGATAAGTATTAGAATTTGTAATTGAAATAATCACAATCACAAATCGATATCCCAATGTGGTTGTTTGCCACTATATACACTATATACACTATATATACACTATATACCACTATACACTAGATACCTGAGCAATGTACGTTTACAGCTTGAATCAGAAGTAAAAGTCTCTTTGCTACCTGGTCCAACTTGTTGACCATGATATATTTCATAGAATTTAACAGATATCAAACGGAGAAACAGACTTTTATTCATGCTTCTAGCTGTATACAATTCTTCAAATATTACTAACAACACCATGCATGAGGCCCATATTCATTTCATACAAATAATTCTTATTCCTGAATAATAGTTTATTCTTCTCTCTTATAATCATCTCGATATATTCACCATTATAAAATCTGTGAAGAGTCATATGATAAAAGTGTCTTGATGGTAATATCGTCATAAACAACAAGAATGTCAACAAAAACAATACCTCATCAGCAAGAATCAACCTTAATTTCCAGGTAAAACAAAATTCTAAATTCGATTGCCAATGATTAAGCTCGAATGTATTTATATCAATTCAACTCTGATGTGAGAACGATACATTTGATGTATACACAAGACTTCATCATTATCAGTAAGTTTTTTAATCGAACATTTTTGCCACTGAGGAGTATTTATTGAGCCATTATTTGATTATGAGAATTTGGAAAATTCGAACCATTTTGAAAGATTCAAATCATCAAGACTTCATTCGTTTTCGTGAATTGTCACCAAACGTGCGGGACTTTCAAACTTTTTGAAAACTACAATAACGAAAACATTTGTTGTTCTTTCTAAAAAAACATCGAATAACCCAGTTTTTTTTTTGAATCCATGAGGAAGAAATCTATCAAAATTTAAGATTCAGGCTTTTCTCAAAGTTCAAGTAGATTCACAATTCAGATTTGAGTGGACCACAGTAAATTGTGAAATGTATTTCTTCTCGAAAGAATCGTATCATGAACGATTATATCATCATAAATATTCCAATATTTTAAATATTATTTCATCAGTATAATCATTGAATTCATTCAATCATTGAATTGTTTGATATATTTAATATATATTAAAATATATAATATATTAATTGAATTTTGATAATATATTCAATGTATATTTATATATATTTGTATGATTATTTAGTATTATCATTGAATAATATGACGGGTCTGGGCCCCTACTTGTGGAGTTCATTAAATGCCCGATACGAAGCACATAACATTCGTATAATACAAAATCACTGAATACGTTTACTGGAATTATACTTGGTTTCTTCAATAAAATAAGAAACTGGATGAAAAACTGAGGATTTGACTATATTATCCGAAATTTTGAATTATTCTCAAATAAGTGAAATAAGTCACCTTGTAAAGCGTCAACCATGTGTTTTGATGAATTTCATCATTTTATTCTCAATCAAATCACTCTCAAAATTCTATAATATTCCTCTCTATAATTCTAATCGTAGGCTCCTCCTAATTGACAGCATACATTGTTGTAATAAGTAGACGACAACGTCCTCTAAATTCTATTCTGCAATATGTCACATCTACATTTATCTGACTGCAGCGTAAATCAAACCAATTTTATATACTTTTAACGATGCAGTATTGAATAACTTGCAATCAATTTGTAAATACCTGTTTGATTTAATCTTCACGATTACAAAATTCATTCAAAAATCTATTCATCCTAAAAAAAAACAGTAATAAAACTAAAGTAATGTTAATTTATGTGGGCGAGAAACACATCCATTGAAATGTGAACCTATTTCTGAATGTTGAAATACTTTACTATGTTAACAGGTTTTTCTATGTTTTATTTCATGTTACATTTCAAAGTGATTGACTCCGGTTTCGAACGGTTGTTCTCCCTATTGATTAATATCACCGTTCGTGAGTGTCGAGTTGGCAAGATTATCTGCAAGGCGGTGCATTGAGGTGGAGGATTCACACCGCTCGAGATCCGCCCGCTCGTAAAGGTCAAGGGTCGCACGACGGCTGGCATTAAAATACAAATCACGATATTCTGTGGAAAATTATAGTATGAACGTGTTAATCCATAAATTATAGTTTATTATCAGAAATGTCAAGTCAAGATCTTGTTATGGAATCTATTGAATATTGAATACAGACTTCCGTGGAGTACTTTGTTGTTAAGCTGGGATTCGACAGGAAAAATAATTCGGCGTTTTTTTTTTTTAGGTCTGTATGAATGTTTTATGCGTCATTGGTGTGTAATCCAATACTGATCCAAATACCATACAAAATAACAGATCATAATTGAAATTTGGTATCGAAACATTGACATACTCAGAAAACGACCACCGGCGTATAATTTTTGAGAGGATTAGAGAGGGTTATTTTCTATTGTTAATATCATCGAATTTGAAAAATAGCCTCAGATCATCATCACTCAATTTTCTTTTTTTCAATATTTTTATTTCCTCCAAGAACCTTACATATTTTCACTTTCATTAATTTCCTTCAGTTATATTCTCAATTTTCATCATCAGTTCAATTTTTCAAGCATACTGTTATTATTACTTATTTCAGTTTTAATTTTCTCACTTTTTTCAATTATTCAAGTATATTTCATTCCCATATATCATATATTAATATCAAAGATTGAATTTTATATTGATTATTATCCTGTGAACTTTTTATAAGCCAGGGACCAATAAAGGTTGGTTATATATGATAATTGATATTTAGTCGAGCAGTAGGACGAGAACCAAGTCTCGGAGTGCAGCCACTCACTATAAACACTACTACTACTGCAGATACACTAGTGACAAGATGCACTTCAACCGCCTTGAATGGAGTTTTCAGGGTTTACTGTATCTTCGAAACTAGAAGACTCGGAATATGTTTCGTGGAATTTGAGGGATGAGTGCAAATAGTTAGTGGATTAGCACCCAAACTAAGATTGGTAAAACCGGGACTTATATGCATTCAAAAATTCATGGAATAGTTTGATTATTTAAAAATTGGCTTGAAACTTGGAAGAAGAATTATCACAGCCATCTCAAATCTTTTTTGAATCTTAACAATCCTCACGATTCATGATAAATTGAAATAAGTTGATACATACATATGTTTTTATTTAAATACTGACAACAATTATTACGGTCGACACTTGGGCACAGTTTAGAGATGGTGACAAACGATCAATAAGAAGAAAACCTTTGGCAGAATAATATAAATATTTTTTCAAAATAGAATCATCGATATTTGTAGGGATAATCACAAATCATCAGATAGTGAATGAATAATAAACTATGAAGAAATTGTTTGAAAGATAATGACAATATATCGAACAAATCAAGTGGCTTAGCGGAACAACTGGAAAACTCTTGAACATAAGAGCGTTTGTTCGATCGTTTGATTGTTTGAGCTTTCGACCATGTGGGTGATATCTCAGGATGGCTATTGAAGCTCCGCAGGTCCGCAGTGATTCATTGTTTCTCTTCCCATTCCAAATTGTAAACTAGTCAAACGCGAAATATGCGTTGTAAGATGAGCGAGATATCTGAATAAGGTATAAAAGTCGTTAAAGTAGTTCTATCCTTGCTACTTTATCGACTCTGGTATTCTACACACCTTGATATCTGAATAAGCTATTAAAGTCGTTAAAGTAGTTCTACTCTTGCCACTTCATTGACTCTGGTGTTCTACACACCTTGACGCATATAAAAAATACTTCATTGTTGGTCAACTCTTGAATCTAGAAAGCAGTGAATCTTGACAACTTAATTCTGTCACAATTCTTATGATATATTTTATGAATATTATTAGTCATTTTATTTTTTTTCTTCACAACGACTGATCAGAATTGCTTAAAAAATCGTGATAATGTGTAAAATCCATGTATACACATTTGGAGAGAATTTCATTTCATTTGGAGAGATTTTATTTTTCAACATTTTCTGCCCAGACAAATCTTATGGGGTTTTTAGAAACTTTGAGATGATGATTCTCAAAATCGGTCCGACCGATTCATTCCAAAAACTATACAGTTCTAAGTTGGATGAGTTTGCGTGTAAAAAAAAAGTTTCATGTTGATCAGTCAACCCTTGCGACCTGTGGAGTGCTTACAAAAAAAAAAAAAAAAACACACAGACAAAGCCCTATAAGAGTGGGATGGAGACTTCGCTACGCTCATCAACAAAAATCGGCCAAGAATCTCATTATTTCTTCACGTGAAATCAAGGCAAGAAATCAAAATCAATCGAGACCTAATATATGAATGTGCTATAAAATGTCCATATAAATGTATATTTTATCCATAGCCTCAATTGGGGAACAATTATTTTGTATCAAGTTTCGATGTTATTAAAAGAAAAAAAAAAAAAATTCCACATTTCAGCATGGAAGATATATCTAATTTGAAAGAACACATTATTCACAATACGACATAATTGTTCAGTGCGTGTTATATCAAATAACGGTTGCATCTTGAACATCACACGCTTCGAGACGGTCTCAAATAACCTTCCATTCGCTTGTTGTGTGATAAAACGTTCGAAGCAAGTCAACATTTAAACGTCCATATGCGCAAAGTACATCAACAAATATGTCATCAAGGGAATGAGATTGCTCCTGTGATGATGTTGGTGAGATGGAAGTCAGTCGGAATCATCTTTGTTGCAGTTCCTGTCCAACTCTTGATACTCTCACTTTCATATTTCATTTTTGTTAAATTATCATCTCATTTTTTAATTTTTATATGTAAGTTGTTATTTCTGTGTTTTTTTGTTAACTACTCAAATTGAATAAAGACTTATTATTATTATTATTATATGTACAATTCTTCATGGTTTGGTACCCAATTATTTGAGAGCAAAGTTAAAATTGTGTGAAGAGACAGATATAATTGGCACAAGAAATTGTAATAAAATATATATTGAGTTGGCATTCACATCATTCTTCGACCACTCAATTATTTCTGAAGCTGTACGAATGAACGATCGCATTCCTGAAATAATCACCACACTGACAACATCTGGAAATTTCAGAAATGCGTGTTCTAAATTAATCGGGGAAGGAGAATTGGTTCCAGATTCGAGTGAAAGTGTACGTTTTTGGGACTAAATAAATTAAATGTGCTCATTATTTTCATTAGATAGGGGTAATGCTATGATTTTTGTTACATTTTTATCATCATTGTTTCATTAGATTGTCATGTAAAGTATGTCTTATATTGTATGTAGTGTGAAATATGGTAGAATTGCTGAATGAACATTATTACTATTACTCTATTTATTGAAGAGTTGGAGAATCATCAAGCAATAATGAACTGACTGAGATTTCACCCAATAAGACTATTTTTCAGTCAAGAGTGAGACTTGACATTCAGTTTCCCATATATTGAGAAACAGTGATTCAAACATACGACACTTCATTCAAGTTCCTAGATCAAGTTCCAAGTTCCTAGATCAAGTTCCAAGGTCCTAGATCAAGTTCCAAGGTCCTAGATCAAGTTCCAAGGTCCTAGATCAAGTTCCAAGGTCCTAGATCAAGTTCCAAGGTCCTAGATCAAGTTCCAAGGTCCTAGATCAAGTTCCAAGGTCCTAGATCGACTATTAAAATACAATATTTTTTATTTTTTTTAATAACATCGAAACTTGATACAAAATCATTGTTCCCCAATTAAGGCTAAGGATGAAAAGTAGGATCGTTTGGACGGGGCACCACAAGAGCGATCTCACCACCCCATTTTAATTATTTAAAACCAATGAACTTCAACAAATTCAATACGGCATTGTTATTGAACAAAATTGAGAAGTTTTGGGTGGAAGGGCCATTATAACTCACGATTCTCTGTCCTTACTATCAGTGATGGATTTAAGAGCAGGGGTCTATATACATTCATCAAGTTCATTTCCCATGTGGAACAACCAAATTTCAATACTCGATTTTTGTTCTCAATTTTTATATTTGAAACAACCTGACAAATATACAATGAAACGATATTGGAGCTGAAATATCAACAGAATGAGTTCAAGTTCAATTCATTTCATTGGTATTATTATTATTTTTTTAAATAACATCGAAACTTGATACAGAATCATTGTTCCCTAATTGAGGCTATGAATTCATTATGAAAAAATTAACAAAATAACGTAATACAAATCTATACAAAATAAATACACAGCAAAATAGTCTTCACGGTTCTCACAAAAATCACATAGAAAATACGCTTTTCCGACGAAACGGTTGTGGTAGAAACAAAAATTCCATTGGTACTGACGGGTACTAACGAAGTACAAACGATTGTCGTTGGAATTTTCCAGATCGGACATATGTGAGGGGCCAACTTCACGGACGTCACAAAACCACCAAAGGTGAACTGTGAATGTACCAAAATAAATCTAAATACATTGTGACTATTATGAAAATGAAAGTAAGTGATGAATAGTTTTAGTTAGTATGTGATATGAGAATAAACATACCGGGAGACAGGGGAATTTCATCCGGGAAGGTTCTTCATCACTTGACCATTTTCATCGATCTCCCTCAACGACATCTCAGAACACTTCCGAATCAACTTGTTCATCCTTCTCAGAAGGCGGGAATTATTGATATTGAAATAAGGAATCATAAAGGTTTTTAATAGATAGTTCTTTGAAATATGAGATTGGGATGTCAGCCCTGAAGGATTCCATTCGGATATTCAGGAACCATCTATATAACTAACCATCATCCATCAACGTTTACATTTATTTCATCCTTTCAATTATCATTAGTGTTATAATTTTGTATTTTATCGTTAATTTTTTTAAATTTTTATTCCATTTTGATATCATTTCAATATTCAGTTACATAACTTTTTTCTATTATATTTTCTCATGTATTTTATATTGATTGTTATCCTGTACACTTTGGAGTCAGGGGCCAATAAAGGTTTATATATATGACCAACTTGAGTGATGAATTCCGTGAAATATCGCTCACAAAATTACCATAGTCCAACATTCGAGAGAGTATATGAATAGTTGACTGATCACCCATATCCTATCTCAGAGTATACTAACGATGTTGAATTAGGAGAAATGCATACAGGAAATAATTTCAATATTGTAAAAATTTATTGATATGACATCAATTGAATGCCAAAATTCAGATGGACGAATAATAGTTAGCCAAGAGATATTTCCTATCGTAACCGAGAAGTGCTATTTCAACTGTCAATTGCTATAATACACATGTATATATTTGGGTTACTTTATTACTGTTTCTATTATTTCACTGTTATCCTGTTTCGGATTAGATGAAGAATGAAGAGATTTATAAATTAAAAAAAAAAAAAATTGAATTGCTAGTAGCTGTTTCTCCATTATCAGTATATTTTCTAGCTACTTTTTTTTTCCTTATTTTTCGTCCAACTGATTATTCATAAATTATTATAATTTCTTTCACGTGTCCAACGTTTCGTCATTTTGACCGTTCACATCTTGAATACGTTTAAAATCAATTTATTATTACAAATTAACGATGAAAAGAGGTTCCGTAGTTAATCGATTCCTGTGAATTTCCAACAATGTCTTCCGAAGTAATTTTTACTCCGATTTTGAAATATTTCAACAGAGTCATTTCTTCGGAATCTATTATGAATTACAACCTTGAAATTGATTGAGGTATAATGAACTTTAGATTGTCTCTAAAGACCCTATAATAGTGTACAGACAGAAAGTGAAATAAATATTCGAAGCTGGAAATTTTTGGGATGATTCAAACCACTTCGATTTCCATTTTCATGAATTAATCTCCTTGATCAATTCGAAATACTCATTATCGACTTCTGAATTTTTCGATGATAATTTTGAATGATTTCTTGAATAATCGTTAATCGATTCGGATGAAATTTGAGAAATTTGAGTCCCCAATGGTGACAAAAACTTTCGTTTTGATCACTTGACAATATTAAGCTCCAAAAAGGGGAGGCACAGTGATTGCCAGTGCAGAAATTGTCGCGTGAAAGTTCAATGGATGAATCTAATTTGTCTGATTTCAACACATTTTGAAAACTTTGCTCCAAGAACACCAGAGATTATGCCACTGAAAATCACTGGAATCTGTGTCAAAGCCACTCAATTCAAATAAAAAAAAAACAGTTCAACATAGATTATAAACCCAACTTCGATCAAAAAATGAAAATAAACATATCTGAAATCACGCTGCAATAACCTCTCTCGTTGAAAAAGAGAGAATATTGAATAATGAGCAACACACTTGCAAATGGTAATTAATTGCGATTCATCCTCCAGGAACATAATGAAACTGGATGAATGATTGTATATGTGAAATTGTATAATTGTATTTGTTTTTAGCCGCTAACTGTATTTTATCATCTGATTGACTTTCCATATATGTAACATTATGTCATTAATGTATATGTCCTTTGGAAGAAAATAAAATAATAATAATAGTAATAATAATAATGAGTTTTTTAAGAACCATAAGAGTGACAGTGCTGCAACCTTATATACCTGCCCATCATTACAAGTACATCTGCAGAGTAATTGCTGGTTATTTAATACAGCCTTGTGATTGGCCAGAGGGTAATTGAAACGAGCGTTTTTGGTAAGAAGATAATCTATCATTAAAATATAATGAACTATACACAGTTTATACTATTGTTACCACATCTGGAGAATTAGGTATATTATGATAATAAAGGAGATCATAAATGTGTCATGGAATTATTTTGAACATGAAAACCAATGGATCGTTTACACTGGTGATCTTCAAATAAACACCAAACGATGATGAAAACAAACAATATCATATATGTATCTTCAATAAAGACTCTGTCTTACATCATAAGATTGCAAAAACACAGAATAAAAATCAATTAATTAAAATATAAAAAAATTATCGATAACAACATTTTAGAGAATAACAAAAAAAATATAATTTGACTAGGTTTGAATAAGAAAATGTAGAAAAAAGAAATAATTAAATGATGATAACGAAATCATACAAAAATTAAAAAAGAGAAGAAATCAAAAATAGTATACAATGGAAACAAAATTGGAAATCAAAGCTGAAGACTATGAAAATGATGATGTAAAATTGGTAGGGGTCCTTGAAGGGCGAGTAAAACTATGTTATAAATGAATTTGTTGTTGAGTCTGATTTTTTCACAAAATTTTACAAAGAAATTGTGAATTGTGCCTCGAGCCCCTACCACTAACCCTATAACTTCTATTTTCTGCAGACGGTATTTTTCTTTGAAATAAGGTATGGTAGGCTCATATATAAGTTTTTTTCCCGCATCAACTGCTTCAGCTTGGCCTGCATCGGTCTCGAAGCGCACTGTTGGGTCCAGGATGTAGCCTTCTTCTGTGAATCTATTGATGGCTATATTATCAATGCGTCGGGAGCTGCCATTTATACTGCTTTTGGTTTTCGTCTTCAGGACCACTCGATATATCCACACTATTCTTCTCAATCATCATCAATGATATATGATACTTGTTAAATGCAATATAATAGATATTATGTGTTGAGAAATATATTGACTCGATGAAAAAGTCATGATTATTGGAACTTGTTGGTGTTAAGTTATCAATTCCTCTCATACCTTTCGATCATCAACACCATTTTGAAATATGTTTTGATTGTATCAATTATTCACATTCACATCAATTCACTTGTATTCATGAAGAATATTCCATTTGATATGTGTAAGAAAGAAAATCCTCTTTCAAATTTTTTTTACAACATCAAAACTGGATACAAAATCACTGTTCCCCAATCAAGGCTGTGGATGAAAGATAGGATCGTTTGGACGGGGCACCACAAGAGCAATCTTACCACTCCATTTTATATATTTATAACCAATGAACTTCAACACCAGGACTGTGCTTTTGATGCCAAAAACATTGGACGATTCAATATAGTTACATAAATATAGGATGGAAATATACTACCCATATATATTACTAGTCAAACGCGAAATGTGCGTTGTAAGATGAGCAAGATATCTGAATAAGGTATAAAAGTCCTTGAAGTAGTTTTACCCTTGCTACTTTATCGACTCTGGTATTCTACACACCTTGATATCTGAATAAGCTATAAAAGTCGATAAAGTAGTTTTACTCTTGCCACTTCATTGACTCTGGTATTCTACACACCTTGACGCATATAAAAAATACTTCATTGTTGGTCAACTCTTGAATCTAGAAAGCAGTGAATCTCAACAACTTAATTCTGTCACAATTTGTATGATATATTTGATGAATATTATCAGTCATTTTATTTTTTTTCTTCAAAAAGACTGATCAGAATTTCATACAGAATCGTAATAATGTGTAAAATCCATGTATACACATTTAGAGAAAATTTCATCCCATTTGGAGAGATTTTATTTTTCAACATTTTCCGCCCAGCCAAATCTTATGGGGTTTTTAGAAACTTTGAGATGATTTTTCTCAAAATCGGTCTGACCGATTCATTCCAAAAACTCTGCAGTTCTAAGTTGTATGAGTTTGCGTGTACAAAAAAGTTCCATGTTGATCAGTCAACTCTTGCGACCCGTGGAGTGCTTACAAAAAAAAAAAAAAAAACACACAGACAAAGCCCTATAAGAGTGGGATGGAGACTTCGCTACGCTCATCAACTAATGTTATGTATTTAATAATTTCATTGATCTGAAATAGAAGTGACTCAATACATCATCATATGATTGTGTATACTTTCGATTGAGTGTGTAAGAAATGACGTCATCTATAATTGAGACAAATCCTCATAAATCAATATAATGTGTTATGTTCAATTCATCAGAATAGAGTTGAGGGTGAAATTGTGATTCTTCATAAAATTAGTCATGTTTTTATCGAAGAGAAGCTGAAATATTATAAAATCGTAATATGTAATCTTGACTGCTTTATAATGAGTGCCGGTCAAAGGGCAATAGAAATGTAATAATGAAAAATACCACAAGTTGTTTTTCATGTTATTATTGTGACCAAACATGGTATGCATTTTCATTAGTGCATTATTATTATTATGCAATTACAGTTTTGTTTCACACTAACTTAATTTAGATGAAGTTATTACTTTGCGGATATCTAATGCTTGTAATTCTAACACATTCACGTGTTGGAGGATGATTATATATTATTATAAGTTTATTAAATGATTGATGCAAGAACATAAATGATTCATTTCGAAAATGAATCAGTTATATATCAGATTACTGGATTATGTCATAAATGGAATTATATTCTCAATTTTTATTATTTCGAATTGATCTCCAATGTATCGTAAGAGTGGCGTATGTAGAATACGTCGTGAACTACACGCAATAGAACCGTGATTCTGCGATAGAATCTAAAAAATACTGATAATTTGATGTGCAAGACAAATATGAATAAATATATGAAATGTTAATAGTTCACCATTCATATGCCATGAATTCATAATTAAATTTCAAGTTTTCATTATTGAAAATTCTTCAACGTATAAAGATGAACTGAATTAGTCGAATTACTTGCAATCGAATTGATGTGCAAGAAAAATATGAATGAATATATGAAATGTTAATAGTTCACCATTCATATATGCCATGGATTTATAATGAAATTTCAAGTTTTCATCATTAAAAACTCATCTTCGACGTATACAGATGAACTGGATACGTCAAACTACTTGCAATCGGATTAATTAGTTGTGTATGGAAAATAGAAATGAATGTAAGCAATGAAGAAAAAACCTTTATTGGTCCCTGGCTATATTATAAAACAGGATAGCAGTCAGTATGAAAAATATATAGAATAATATAGAGAGATAGATTGAAAATATGACATATATAGTGCATGAAAAGAGAACTGATTGAATAGAAAAAATGTAAAAAAAGGATTGAATAAATTATAAGGAGATTTAATGATTACAAAACTGAAAAGTAATTTTGAAACGTTAATTATACAAGTAATTTCTTAAAATTTCAACCGAGTCTTCAAGTGCTGACATTCCGATTTGATATTTCAAAAAATTACTTAAAAAAAACCTTTACAAAAGTCACTGAAAAACTTACTATTGTACCCTAATCCATGATATTCGCTCCAATCAAACTCCGTTCAACGACTTTATTTTTCCTTCAATTCTCAATGAATCATTGGCATACAACCGACACAACTTGCAGCCAACTTGCAATCATGAGATGATGTTCAAAACAAGTATCGAAAACAATCTAATTAAATTATTTCAGTGTCTCAAAAAAAATCTAATATATTCATTCTACCAATCCATACTAACCTCCTTATTAAATACTCGTTTATCTCTCCAGGATAAAAGTATCTCTCCAACAATTTATTTAGGAATAACTGATCATTACCCGCTCTTCCTACTAATAATTCAGTTACTTCAAATGTTGACTGAACACGCAAACCACGTTAGTACCAATAATCAAATGTATAATGTAGCTTCATTGATTTGAAAACGTTACAATATCCTATAATTATTCTAATCTTCACAGCTTTGATGCCGGATAACCACTACGCATGTTCCGAAGGCAGGTAGCAAGTAATCCACCAGACGGGGAGGTGTCGCTTGACGAGATTCTCAGACTACAGACAATCCACACATGATTGATGTGTGTCTTATATGTGTATTAGTTTCGATGCAATTTTAATTTCAATGCGGTTTTCATGAATCGTGATGTCAGGTCGAGAAAAGGTTAATCGTATTATGAACAATGTTACAAAATGATTGATCAGTCATTAAAATTGCATCTGAAATATATTAGGGTAAATATTACGATATGAAATTGAAAAAAGTGATTTATAATTCTTTGGTATGAAATCGTGATATATGGATGACTCATATTCCATTTTCATACAGATGATTTTTTTTTTGTTGAGAAAATTACAAATTATTTGTTTGATTTCTTCATATGAATGGGGGTAGATTATTAACATTCCATTCCTAAATTAATGTGATGACCAATGAAAATGTTCAATTCGGCCTCTTAAGTATTTTGTATCATATATAGTAATTCTACGCTAGTAATTCTAAGGTATATAGCATATTCTAGTAATTCTAAAGAATGGGTTACTCAAGTGAGTTCCTGACGGCCACACCATGATCAATTCAATATATTAATTCATTAAATTCAAAGATTTAATTTTCATATGGAAAACTGTTGCTTCATTTTTATGTATATCTCTCTGTATATGTAATCTTGTATTTTGTCCCCCTGTTATAGTTTAAGGTGACATGGTGTATAGCCAAACGATGAATAATGAATATGCTAGAATAAGGTGAATACATAATTCAGGCCTGAATTTTTCTCATAGGGTATGTGGAACTGTGACCACAGAAAACCCGATGAGGTAACCACACTAACTTATCATAAGTCAAGTTGGGAAATGCTCGCTAAATCCAACAATAGGTGAATTGATAGAATTTCATTCGATCTCGTGTAACTAATTGAATTTAAAAAATTACGATTCAACAATAGTTTTGATCTATCTCATCTTTAATCGCGCTTCACCTTTTTGCCACCCGCATGATTTCTAGCATCACGTAATCGTAATATCACATCAGAGACGCTACTTTGATCCGTCTCTAATGGCATCAGACGAAACTGCATGATCTAGAGTCGCTTGGTATAACCTCACTCAGTTGTACTCACCGCCCAAGGTGAAAACTAGAGTGATGCACATTTTATAACATTTTAGATTTCATATTCTATATTTATTTGTGTGATTATTCTGTTTCCCATTTTTGAATTAATTTGATGAAAGTCGATGAGTGAGTGGAATAATATTTCTTACTCACCAACAGCTGGGAAATATAGTATCACTCATTCTTATTTTCGTCATTAAAAAATCGCTTATTTTAATTTCCTTTTTCATATTCATTATCATTCAATCCATTGAATTGAATCGTGTTAATAATATAATTCACCTCCAAAATTGTCAATAACAGTAAATGCAAACATTTTGTTTTCATCTATTCAAACCACAGACAAGTTAATTATGGCTCAGTGGACGAGAGTATGAATTGTGTATGTACATTTATATTACTTATTTGTGACCATAATTTTTTTTTCAATTGTCTGATTATTCACCCATCGGTCATTATCTCAATCCTCTGTCATAAATGGCAATATAATTATGAGTGAACCGTGAGCATATATTTTTTATCTTCTGGTGACTATTAGTGGACCATCTCAATAAATAATTTGTTTTAATGAATCATATTCATATATTCAATAAGATTGATATCGATTTTGAGAGAGAGACGAGTTACCAAATTCAAATAAGCGTTTCAAGTTTGATTTTTTTTCAAGATTTTTTTTTTATTTGTCAATTCAAGATTATACAGAAAAGTTCATGATATTTCACAGAGCATTTAAACGAGCTTATCTGTGGTTTGCATTATAATTATAACACATGAAAAACATAGCTGATACAAAATAATCACAGGTATAGTGATGGCGTGTTTGGTTTTGTGAATCATACGAGTTCCAATGATAGTTTAATGTGCCAATATAACAATACATATATGAGTTTTTTTTCATTCTCCTTATTAATATAATTTCAAAATATATAAATTTCAATTTGACATAAAAAATTGAGAGAATATATATATATATGACGTTTTCATTATGAAACAATAGTAAAATTTCTTGCTGAGAAAAATATGGGACTTATTAGACATACGATTGATACTTAAAACAACAAAATAATTCAGTATACTACTAGGTGATTGATTGGAACCGAAACTTCCTGACATCTAATTGGAGTTTTGAGATAAATAACTTCAATAATATCAAACGGAATGCATTTAAATGATTATATCAATTACGCCAGATACTACCATCCTACAAAGTGGAGTGATGAGAATAGAAGTGTCTCTAATCATCTCATATATCGTTACCTTCTGGCATTACAATAATGATGATCCCCACCTTCAATAGTTGCATCACTTCGTTCAACTACATTATCATTCCAATCTTTGCGAACAACAATTTGCATGCTGTCCATCCGCCCAACGCATCATGCAATCGAGAAGAAAATAGAACGCCGATTTAATAACCGACCTTGCATTATTTTATCGCCATTGTTCCCAGGATCTGTGATATTTGTGTTTTATTAAACAATTGAGAGGAGAGTAGCAGAGACTGGTTGGAATGGGAGGTATTCTTTCATATCTCATGTATAAGAGAATCAATTCATAAGAAGATTATCATGGAATTATCGGTCACTGAGAGGCTGTGAGGATTGGACCAACGAGGGGAATGCCAGGTTGACTGTATCTAGTGAGAAAAACATAGGGAAAAGAGAGAAAAGATAATTATTATGAAAAGTTTGACTTATCTCACTTATTTGATGAATCATTAGTTCGAAAAGACTTCTGAAGAAAATTCTTTGATATATTTTTTCATTCATTCGGTTGGAGAGAAGTGTTAAACGATTCAAATGATGAGTTCGAATGAAAACACATGTGAATACCATCATGAAGGCGAATCTTCATTATTCTTGTGAAATTTTGGATTCTCTTCAGAAATTATCTGTCTCAAAGTGAATACAATTGAGCTGAATAGTATCTGATCATGATCAAAATATCATCACCGGGATGAATACTCATCCCGGTGATGAATACTAGACACAATCAATCATGATTGGGTCTATTCGAGTAAAAGTCATATCATTTTGCTCGATAATTATATCGATATGTGACATTCAATTTATTTATCAGTCCAAATTGATCATTGCATAGGATTATGCGAACAATATATGGCACGTCATGAAAAATATATCAAATACAAAATAGTAGTGAAATAAGCTTTTTTTTTATAAATACCTAACACATACAACATTATCCAATAATTGAGAATTGTAAATGGTATGTGATAGATGATTCCCATATGTGTATATGATCTGATATATTAACTGCAAAAGGGGTTTATATCCTTGACAGATGAGACACGATATTGAAATTGATGAGCAGGATGTATTCGTCGGCCAATCAGGTTATCCATCTAGAACCGTTCTAGGTTTGAAAAACTTGAGATTCACAGTTCGGAGATTCTTATGCTGGCGTAATGAACGTCTGAAAGTGTCCTTGGCTTCATACTTGAGACGGGAATGCAAATACGATTCCGGGTTTGAGATCCGGTCGATTTATTGTTATAGTTACGATTCGAAGACATATCGTCTTCCCCAGGCGTGTGATCTTCAGCGGACTTGTTCACAAACACGATAAGGAATTCCGGTGAAATTTCGACAATCAAACCAAGTACTCTTTCTCAAGTTATGTGAAACTGAAACTTGTTAGAATCTGAAATTCACGAGAAATACTATCAAATATTATATATATATATATATATATATATATATATATATATATATATATATATATATATATATATATATATATATAATATATATATATATATATATATATAT
Organism: Brachyptera risi; assembly: GCA_964007535.1. Classification (NCBI taxonomy): domain Eukaryota; kingdom Metazoa; phylum Arthropoda; class Insecta; order Plecoptera; family Taeniopterygidae; genus Brachyptera; species Brachyptera risi. The sequence goes on from OZ023336.1 coordinate 32,469,829, forward strand.
ATATATATATATATATATATATACATATATATATATATATATATATATATATATATATATATTTATATATTGGTCGAATGGTCATTGAAGTACCAGTTGTACCAATTATCGACTGATAATCAGCGGATTAGGCAGAAATTAGCGAGTCGCTCATCTGATTATGCTTCTTTCATCTCTTGACTGATGAATAATCAACTAATTTAACTAATTGTTTGTAAAATCGGCTCCAACGCCCAGTTTCACAAGCTGTTAATGAGTGGATCAGGCAATCAACTTGTCATCACTCTTGGTTACATTACATATGTTAATTGTGTACCTTAACTAATAGTTAACTGATGAGTGGATAACTAAGATTCGTGAATATGTCTCCGAAGAGATTAAATACACAAATCACAATCAAGGTTGTAGACTGAATTTTGAAAAAAATATGAATCAAATTCAATTGCTGATGACTAACTTATAATTATATTAAACATATATTATAGTAAACAATTAAAATTTTAATCATAATAAACTAATTATAACATAATTATAGTGAACAATATTCTTGATCAAGATAGTTTTTATATAGTTATAAACAATCCGTTGGTGGGTTCAATAATGTGAATTATTGCTAACGAATACTAGATCAAATCACACATTATTTGATGATGTTTTCATCACTGAATAGAATCATTACGTGAGGAATCAAAAATCGTATGAGGCTTTTTAGACAATTTGAAAGAAAATTATCAAATCAATATCAGCACGGTGGAGATTCGAAGAATGGAAATGAGTCTACAGCCTATTCAAAACAAATAGCTGAAAAAAACACTGTGTAACAAATCTTTGTCGGCGATAAACACGATAAAGAGGAAGTCTAAACAATGCACATTTTTAATACTTCCTTTCCCCAATCATGAAGATCGTTTAGTCTGCCTGGAGAAGAATCGACTCTTGGTACAATGAGTTCGTCCTCGAGAAACATTGTACACAGTTTTATCAATCTAGAACCAATTTCATTTGGCCTTCGTTGAAGGAGATATTACGAAGATGTTCAGTTTGTTTAAATTATATGTATTATTTTCACAAAACAAGTGCTGTAATATTTGATGTTGGGTACTCTTATAGTAGGGTACTTTTGTAATTTGTATAATACTAATATTTGCTTATGACTCACAAAAAACTATCAAGATTTAAAAATCCATCTTCGTTTATCATAAAAAGTATTTCACAAAACCTAACTCTAATCGATTGTTAACAAAGTATAGAATGAGGTACAATTATTTGTACAATTTTGAAAAAATACATCATTTTACTGCCCATTATTTTTAACCCCATTTTCATCATGATAATATATTCATTTGAACTTACTAAATTCGTGGCCAAACAAGACTTTAGGGCGTATAATTATATAAAATATGCATGATGTGATTGGTATTACAAAATATCCAATAGTTGCATAGAAATTCAAACGTTATCTCTATTATGTCCCTTGTGAAAATTGAAATGTTGATGTAAAAAATAACAAGAGTCAGGAATATGAATGAAAAAAAAACTGTTCCATATAATCCATTATATTGAGATGCGTTATATGATATAACGATTTAATGATATATGATATAACGTTATATGATCTAACGATATAACGATATATGATATAACGTTATATGATATAACGATATAACGATATATGATATAACGTTATATGATATAACGATATAACGATATATGATATAACGTTATATCATATATAGTTATATCGTTATATCATATAACAATAAACGATATATGATATAACGTTATATGAAATATATGTATATGGTTATACAAATGTAACTATTGACATCATTCCGAAATTTCTAGAAGAATTTCCATCTTGAAATCTCAAACAAAAATGTGTTAGAGAAATATGACCTTTCAATTGAAATATATGGGATGTTATTTACATTATTCGAATATTAGGTGTACGTACTAGAATGTCTAATTATAGGCTAGTTAAAATAACGGAAGATAATGACACGCGGTGGTGAATGGTGGTATAGTAAAGTAACTGGTCGTAAAGATTTTGACACGCTAGCTAACAGTGGTCAATTACGAAACAATAATATATACAAATTCTAAATAAAGATTGAAATAACATGTTCGGGATTGAATGATGAACTTCATGATGAATCAAGAAAGTCTCCAGTAGACCTATGTCAGAAAACAAGACTGGTTAAATTTAGCTTTGCTAAAAACGTTGACGCACACGGAGTTATTACAAGTAACAATGTGCAAGAGGAATAAACCAGATCAATTATATTTCAACATACCTGAATAATTTGGAAGAATTAAAAATATGAAATCTAATTTAATTATTGTACCAATATAAGACCTATATGCTGGTTGGCTCAGTTCATCCCCATGGAAAATTTAATTGTTGAAAATGATCTCCCCAAAGACAAAATGGAAACTTCACCAAAATCATCTGAATTCAACACTATTATATCAAATCTATAGAGCTACATTGAAAAAATTACACTTTGCAATTACTTTTTGTTTCACAAATTTTGTTTTAAAATCGACATTGTTAAAATAAGGACTAGTATTCAGAATCAACTGCCACCAGACCAATGGTCTGAAGTTGTAGTACGAATACATGAATAATAATGAATACATAATAAATGAAACTAACATTCAATTTCATTCAATATATTCTTGTTGAATTGAATCATCCCAATTTTTCGTTCCAATTTTTTTCTATCCCATGGTAACTCATCGTCTATTACCGTGAAATAAAGAAAATTGAACAAACAATTGGGATGACTCAATTGAACAATAACATTATGAATGAAATTAAATAGTGGCTTTATCATTTCAGGTTATTGAGTGATCGAATAAGTTCACACAATTGTAATAGGAAAGTTTTATTTTCTTCAACATATGACATTATTATCAAGAGTATACCTCCTAATAGAAAACTATCTTACCTAATAATGAATAAACATCATGCACTCATGCTTATCTTCGATTTGCCTACCATTAGTGACATATTAAGTGCACACTACAAGAGCTTAGATTATTATTCGGTGAAAGATCATCGGGCCAGACAGTTATGTAAGCGTATGAGCGTAGCGAATTGACCTGTATTATCAAGGAAGGAAATGCATACATAATATCAGAATATTAGGGATGAATTCAAAAGTTCATATTATCTTTTATCTCATCTCAATCTTATTATATCATCTTATATATTTTATTTTTCATGATTTATAACGAGATATATTACTATAGATGACTGTCAACAGTAGAAGACTCAAGTGCCAATGTTTTAAGTAATACAAATAGGAATGTAATTAATAAGTATTTATTCTCTTGAGAAAGTCCAATCATCAGATTACATTCAATTCAATGATTATACATGAGAAATATTATGAATGAATGAAAAATGTCAACTATTGAAATTATGCGAGTCTCGGAAATGGCAGCAACCGAGAATTGAGAAGGCTGCCCTAGAGAACAATCGGTGGAAACACCCCCTGGCCCAACTGAGTTGGTTTTCTGGGTTCAGAAATAATAATGATACAAAATTGAAATTGAATAGTTTGATGACATTCTGAAATAGATTTTTTTTTCATAGTGTGTGGGCCTATATGACACGTAGATTCATTTGGACTGACACTTGTGATTGGAAACGTGTGACAACAACAATAGATGGCTACTCATTTGTTGACTAATGATGGAAAAACAAAATACGCTTCTGCCGTTAGCTCCAAGATGTGGTCAAATAATAAAATATTTCCTCGAGGTGTTGAAAGATGTGACCAGCTCCCAAAAGATGCAATGGAAAGAACTGAAAATATAGCTCAATTCAACCAGATATTGGCTCATTAGCCAACAGTATTAAATAATTCAATTATGCATGATTGTTGGAAATAATATAATGTATAATGCATAACAAAGATTATACAACCACCTGGAAGAGTGTTATATCCCAAAGTTGTACAAATATGATTGAATAAAATAAATGAATAAGAACAAATTTCCTCGGACAAAACATTTGAAAATAAAATTGAAGCATATTTGCCGGCCAATCACCGAGATAAAATAACTTCTACTATTTTCTTCAACAACAATACATTTAAAATTCGAACAAGGATGTAGAGGGTTGAATCACGAGTAATACCACAATAACAACTCTAGATAATTGTGTCATTATCCGACGAAATAATGGCCGAACATGATAATATTCCCGAACCGAAGCAGCATGTTGTATTGTGTTCTCCGTTCTCCTCCAACAACACTCGAGATGAATCATGAGAGAATATACATCACAAGTTCATGTATCGTGAATGAAGAAACATCATGAATAATATACAAAAAATACGATGTAAATAATAATCAAAAAATTATATAACCGATTACGAGAGATATTGTGGTTCAAATCAGTTCAATTTCAGGGTTGTGTGGATTGACCACACATTCTTCCATGAATGCCTGTGTGCTCCAGGTGATATATATAAGTGTATATTCATATATATATATATATATATATATATATATATATATATATATATATATATTTATATATATATTTATATACATATATACATATATATATATATATATATGTATATATATATATATATATATATATATATAGATATTTATATATGTATATTCATATTTATAAATATATCTACATATATATATATATATATATATATATATATATATATATATATATATATATATTTATATAAATATATATATATATATTTATATATATATATATATATATATATATATATATATATATATATATATAAATATATATATATATATATATATATATATATATATATATATATATATATATATTTTTTTTTTAACGCGCACTATATTGATGACCACGATCTTATGGCGTAGGCGGTTGATGAATGAGATGATGGGATGACGAGATAAAAGGTTATTTTATTAGATGTTCAAGATGGTGAGGAGGAGTCGATCGTAGCCTGATGTTAAGGAACCTTCCCAGTATCAACCTGAACGACAGGGAAACTACGAAAAACCCCTGTCAGGATGGTCGACCATAGCGGGAATCGAACCCCGGTCTCTCGAATGACGGTTCAGTGTGGTACCACTCGGTCACTCATCTCGGTATAAACATATAGATTTATATATAAATAATAATAATAATATAATAATACATGATAATATATATATATATATATATATATATATATATATATATATATATATATATATATATATATATATATGTATAAGTCCCAAAAAGACATGATCAGAAATAAGAAAATGGATGTACTGTAGACCCACATAAAAAATCAAAACAATAGCAAAAACAGAGCTGAATGAATTATATCAGGTGAAATTGAACTTGTATGGGATTATATGAGGTAGAATCAGGAGTAATGCGAGAGACATTCGAAATATACAACCAATAACCGCATCCAGGACCAAACTACTATTCATAATTTATTTATTCATTCAAAACATGCATTTGACTCTTCTTCTATAGTTGTGATATTCATAAAATTAATTATTCAATCTATTTTTAAAAAATTATTGAAATTTTTTAAGAAAGGAGTGTATCATATATTTGTAGCCACTTCCTTCTTTGAGTTATGGTAGATTCCAAATCGTTCCTTCTAATAATGCATAAAGGAGACGGTCGTTCGGGACTAGTAACCATCGTGGCACGGATATTAATGTGTATTTAATAGATTGTTAACAAAGAAGATAGATCCATTATTTATAGTTTTCAAGGAAAATATCATAAGTATTGATAATTATCCCACAAATTAATCTTTTCTTCTCATTTCAAACATAAATTATAATTAAAATGTTGCACGCGAACTTCTTTATAAAGTCTCTTATGCAACAAAGATTAATCATGTGGAAATGTTACACGAAGAAAAATAATTAGAATTTTTAACAAGATGAGCAAAACATCAAACCATCATTACTATACCAACACGATGAAGCTATAACAATTATTTTAATATTACACTTTTATCATAAAATGATATTGCTTCTATAACCCCTACTTTCTCCCTATTCTCTTACATTCAGATCGTTTCTTCTCAAGAAGATCACGCCCCTCCATATATTCATTGTTTTACAGAAGATATATCCAATCATTTTCCCCTCATAGAAATGATTGAAGATTTAGCTATTTTTTTCTTCGAACTGACCCTCCCGCTACCCCTTCCTTTTCTCCCATCCCCAATTCGATAGGCAACAGAGCATAATGGTGTATAGCTGCAATCATAGGTCAATCGGATGATATAAATACATTGCATCCTTGTCCAATGGATCATAGTCAAAGTTAAGTGTACAGTGAGAACAACAATAACTCATCATGCAACTGGTATGGATTAATAGACGTAGCATATAAAATAAGTGCATTTCGATGTATTGCATGCATCAGTAGTGCAATGTATTTCGATATTATCGACGAATGTGCTTCGAAGAGATGCAATATTTTCATGAATTTATAAAATCAATCGATTTTAGAAAATTGATGTATTTATATTGTTGTAGGAATGTCATTTTTTCATTTTATTTCAAATACTTTGGGCATGTAAGCTTCATCGTACCTCTCAATGTGGACCGATTTTGCTCCTTTATTTTGTTATAGCGTCATGAGAAAATAATTTTTCATTCAATTTATATTATTGAAGTTATTTAATTCCATTGGAGATATTATTCATATATATATAAATATATATTAATATTATATCCATATTATTCATATTATATACTTTTCCTCAATTTGAGAAATAAATTCGAATACTACAATCAGATTTTATTCGGAAATCATGTATTATTTATTTTCGAGAGAAAGATATTCTTGAATGTCACCATAAGTAACTGTCACACAATGAAGAGTTGAATTGTATGAAGATATCAAGTCAATGGAAATGGAATATGCAGAGTCAAATCAATTTAGTATTGTTGTCATAATACATGTCATATATGCATGAAATTCCTGTTATATTTTCAAAAATATTACTCACTAACAAAGTTATGTGAGTGCATAATGAACTAAGACAAAAAATTTTGACTTGGGTCCGCCAGAATAATGAACAGAATGATATTTATAATTCATGATATATATATATATATATATATATATATATATATATATATATATATATATATATATATAAATTATTATTTATATATATATATATATTTATATATATATATATATATATATATATATATATATATATATATATATATATATATATATATATATATATAAACTACTACATCGATACATTCTCAGAGAGCACACTTGCACACATTTTTTACGCTGTCTAATCTAATCATCTTAGTGATCTTGTCACTGATTCACATCATGTGTAATTCCAGTTGTTCTCCTGGATGGATTTGGATTCGGAATACAATCATCCATTGATCTTCCCTCAATGTCATCTCATTCCTAGACCATGCGGCGATATCTCAATTTGACATCTAAAATATTTCATTTCACTATTCTTTCCATTCCGATTCTCTATAATGTGTATAATATTCTATCAAACTCATTGTTTTATGAATTGAATTCAACGACACACTGAATTGAAGATATTATTCCAGTATTCAAATCAACATCAGACGGAAACCTCAAAATATATCTCAGGAAAAATCGACTGTAGCGGGTAATCGAACCCCGGTCTTCTGAAAGACATTTCAGCGTTCTAGGCTCTGTTTCACCATCCTCATTGTATATACATTATTTGTGGATGATGATTGAATCTATTATACAGAATGAGGAAAAAACTTCTCATTTTTTTTTTTTTAATATCTGCTGTAACTGGTGTCGATGTTTGATTTCAGTATCTTCTCGCGTCCGTGCTCGTGGGAGTAGTCGTGGCCCAGCGTGGCGGTCCCCAGCAATACAACAGTCTGAACAACGTCCCCATCATCGCCTACAACAACGATATCAACCCCGACGGCTCATTCAGATACAAGTGAGTGTTTTCTCTGATGAAGGATATCATTCAATCGGATGAAAAGCGTATCTGTGTGGATTTAACAAAATAGATTTTCGTTTTTGATAACTTCTGAGTTTCAAAAAAAAAAAAAAAAGTTTCAAGGAGTTATATTATAGCGGTACCACAGAGATGAAAATATCTCTGAAACTGAAGTACATGATAAAAGTAACAGAAGTGGTAATTGAAGTGGTTTTCAAATGATTGTGATATCTAATACTGGTCGAAATTTATCAAACAACATCATTTATATTATAACAATCGCAGATAACCGTATTATTCGGGTCAGAATGTGTAGCACCACATTATCTAGAATGAAGTCTTATCCAAGGAACATCACATTTTTCTGAATTGACTTCAATAAACGGAAAATATAAAGAATTGGTAGAATCGAGTCTTACATTTGCTCATGCAATTATGTAAATATGACCAATTACGACTGAAAAAGTTGACATATTGAAATATTATTCAGCCTGAATATCGATCTGTTGATCTTGTTTTGATAATCTATACTCTTGTCTTTCCTGTTGATTAATACTCTCACTATATTGGAAGTACAATTCCCTTGCGCTCAGAACATGAGAATCACATCTCCAATGATAAAACAGTATGAGTTATTTTTTTTATGAAGCTGGTATTCATTGGTGATAGTCGTATTTTCTTCAGGATATCAGAAAATTGAATAACTCTCAAACACAAAAATGTTTGAACGAATCAACTCGCGAGAACAAAATTAAATGATAATTTGATCATACTTATAATCAAGATACATTTTTCGATTATTCAGTATTGATTGAAAAAGAACATTTCGATGAGATAATTTGGTACAACACTTTCCATTTGATTCATCGAACGAGACAGAGACAGAGGGAGAATTTTAAATTTCAATTTATGTTTCAAAAAATAATTTCACTTTCATCTCTTTTCAACGCTCGCGCCCAAAACGGTCCACTTAGACAAGAGTGCGAGAACAAAACACGAATCATGATATTGATTTATGTCGTTATCTCTTTCATTTCTATTATTATTTTAATAATTGAACCAATTTTGAAATACAAAGATTTGGAGTGAAAAATGTTATTACACCAAGTAAAGAGCTGAAAATAGTATCAAAGCAGTATTAGTATGGTAATGTGAATATAATAATGGTCCGTTTGAGTCGGAAAGAACGGGGGATGAATGGAATGATTCAAATGCAGAGTTGGTATCAGGGAGACAAAACTTAAGTGCAAAGGTTCTTAGAAAAAGATTGCTAAACAGCCAAAAAAAAAACAAAGATAATGAATTATATACTAGTTTCTTCTTACCCTTCGTCATTCATCATTCTTTCATTTTATATATAATTGTTCAAATTTTTTGATAAGAATACATTTTATTTTTTTCATATTTCTAGATTGTAATTTTAGTATAGTGTGCTTATTGTTATTGAAAATATTGTTGTCCTCGCCACCGTCTATGACATTCGTGAGAGTATAAAATAAATGAATACATAAAATACTCATTCGAAATTCAAAGCAAGAACCTAGGACCACCTAGGAGAGTGTCATATCCCAAAGATGTACAAATACAAATACATAAATAAATAAGAAAAACCCAAAACTAATCTGTTGTTTGATTTAGCTACGAGACTGGCAATGGTATCCGAGCCAACGCCGAGGGCTACCTGAAGAACCCTGGCCAGAAAGACTTGGAGGCGCAGGTGATGACCGGATCTTACAGCTACACCGGACCTGACAATGTCGTCTACACCATCACGTGGACAGCTGATGAGAACGGTTACAGGGCGGAAGGTGCCCACATCCCCACCCCACCCCCAGTCCCAGCAGCCATCCAGAGGTCAGTTCGATTTTCATTTTATTTATTCAATCCAAAGATTTGCATATTGCACAAATATAGGAAATATAAAAACTTACCACTAGATATAAAAATGAGTAGATAGAAGGATATGATTAAAAAAGACAGAATGATAATATATATATATATATATATATATATATATATATATATATATATATATATATATATATATATATATACATATATATATGTGATGGTGCAATGATCGTATGATGTGATTTTGAAAGAAGGAATTTGTTGAGGTCATAGAAGGGGTTCTGGAGTAGGAAAGATTTCAGTTTGTAATTGAAAGATGCGAGTTTGGTAAGGCTAGTTATATGGGCAGGTAGTTTATTGTAAACTAGTCAAACGCGAAACATGCGTTGTAAGATGAGCGAGATATCTCAATAAGGTATAAAAGTCCTTGAAATAGTTTTACCCTTGCTACTTTATCGACTTTGGTATTCTACACACCTTGATATCTGAATAAGCTATAAAAGTCGTTAAAGAAGTTCTACTCTTGCCACTTCATTGACTCTGGTATTCTACACACCTTGACGCATATAAAAAATACTTCATTGTTGGTCAACTCTTGAATCTAGAAAGCAGTGAATCTCGACAACTTAATTCTGTCATAATTTTTATGATATATTTTATGAATATTATCAGTCATTTTATTTTTTTTCTCCAAAACGACTGATCAGAATTGCTTAAAAAATCGTAATAATGTGTAAAATCCTGTATACACATTTAGAGAAAATTTCATCCCATTTGGAAAGATTTTATTTTTCAACATTTTCCGCCCAGCCAAATCTTATGGGGTTTTTAGAAACTTTGAGATGATGATTCTCAAAATCGGTCCGACCGATTCATCCCAAAAACTATACAGTTCTAAGTTGGATGAGTTTGGGTGTACAAAAAAAGTTTCATGTTGATCAGTCAACCCTTGCGACCTGTGGAGTGCTTACAAAAAAAAAAAAAAAAAAAAAACACACAGACAAAGCCCTATAAGAGTGGGATGGAGACTTCGCTACGCTCATCAATGATTGTGTAAAGATGGAGAGGGCTGTGTCTGAAAAAGCGTATTCTGGATTTGAATATTCTTGAAACAATGCATTCACTACAATCATATAATCAACTATTATATATAACAATCAATATTATTATATAGTGTAGTTGATGGAGAAAAATGTCGGAACTCGACCAATCACTATCAGGCAGAGCCGTTTTCCACAGTCAGCAACGGGGAAAACTTCTATTCACTTCAATGTTTGTATTCAAAAATATAGATTATATCGTTTTTGGATGATTTCACTTTTTTTGAACTTTTGCTACAAAATTTAAGATTCATGTTTTTGATGAGAAATTTTACATAATTTTGATGCACTAATCAAAAAGATCAACAACGTAGTGATTCATTAAAGAGAAAATAGAAACTGAATTTTGACTTTTTTGGGGGGAGGGGGAGGGGGATTGATACCGACAGCGTGGTCATTTCATCACTCGTAATCTCAGACTTGACGGGGCAATATTGGAAATCAGTTTTTTAAAATTAATTTATTTCTACGAGTAGTTTACAACAGGTGATAGATTGATGATGGAATATGTACATTATAAACCCAAGACTGGATGAAACCGATCAAACATATTGAAAAATGGAACAGAATAATGAAATGAGAATGAAATAAAAATAACGAATCTTCTCTCATTATACTTAACAATTATCAATCCTTTTGTCTAATCTTTCTCTACACTTTTTACATTCTATTTTCAATTTTAATTATGCTATTATATTGTTATCCTGGATCAATAATATTTTTTTTTTTTTTTTTTTTTTTTTTTTTTTAATAACATCGAAACTTGATACAACATCATTGTTCCCCAATTAAGGCTAAGGATGAAAAGTAGGATCGTTTGGACGGGGCACCACAAGGGCGATCTTACCACCCCATTTTAATTATTTAAAACCAATGAACTTCAAAACCATGGCTGCGCTGTTGGTGACCATAACTTTCCGCCGCAGATAAAAGTCTTGCAGTTTCCGAAAGTCCGGAACACATTATGAGTAAAAACCGTTTCTGTGATATATATCCGGACATTAATATATATATTTTTATTCGCAGGTCACTCCAATACCAGAACAATCCTCAGCAGAACAACAACCGACGCTATTAAATCATTGAACACGAAGAAAATGATCGATATTTTATGACGACTCTTTCTTGAAACTTCAGTTCACGAGTCTACAAGATGATGTTATTTCTAGACACATTGAATCGCGGTTATGTTGAAACATGATAATAGTGACCTATTCAGTATTCCAATATACCTCATTCACTTGGTGAAACATTCACCAATACCTAGAATGTTTATCAAATGAATGGAAAGATTTCATAAATAGAATCAATGGGATATAAGAATGACAAATTAACATATATCGTTGTAAGAAACCGAATACTGATATTTCAAGAATCCTGATTATGGTTTATGACTAAGTGATTCTCTCAAATTAATATAATATAATATTTGTAAATAGATAAAAGCATGTATTAGTTATATTGTTATGAACGCCAAATGAACATAATGGAAGTAAACAGATATTTCCAAAATATGATAAATATATATTACATTCAATAAAAATGTTAATTTCATTTTTTATCATCAGACATCATCTATTATATATTTAAACAGTATTACACATGAATATATATATTTTTATATTTTCAATTAGGTAGGCCTATATGTATGATAATACCATAATTATGTCGCAATGAATACCGAAATAAACGAGTATTGAAATATAAATTATGAATGTTTATTTATTTATCCATGTTGAATACACTATCACTCTCAATGACTGATAGTATATGTATGGGGGTTCCAATTGTCACACTATGACTGAAACATGAAATTTGCAGGATTTTTTAATTACCTGAAAACACATTTCCTTTGTAATGGACACCGATTATTTCCACCTCTGAGGGGCAGGACGCCACCCGCCAAACAATCACACACGCGAGATTCACTTCTATTCAATAGCTTGGTAACAAAATATTAACAATGTTTTATTTTCCATCTTATTTTCCATTAAGAGGAAGTCATAACGGTGACCAATATGTGGACCTATACCATATTCAAGTTTCATGATTTTATCAAAGCCAGTTATAATAAATGTAGTATACTCTTTCAAGGATGGCCATTTTCTAACTGTCTCATCGGAACAAGTAATAGATAACGCATACAGAAAAACCAGCTACATATCGTAATTCAGTAGTTTCAGATTCATATATCTGACATTCTTGGTATACTAGCTAGAGAATAAATATTGTGTACATGAAATTGCAAGCGAGTTCCAGGTCGGACATGGACAAATAATTATTTCCGAGGAGAACAGGTTTAATGACTGGAATGCCTCAAATGCAGATATGACATCAGAGAGAGAAAATTTGAGTGCTAAGGTTTTCAGAATTAGATTTTTCAAAAGCCTAAAAGAACAAAGAAGATGAATTATGTATTCAATTTTGCGTACCCTTTATTATTTATCATTCTATCATTTTATATCATTGTTCACAATTGAATGAATGAATATTAGGGTTTTAAGGCGCATCGACAGTGAGGTCATTTAGTGCCCGTTAAAATAATTTGCTGAACAAAAAGGTTCTTGACAAGAATACAATATTTTATTATATTTCTAGAATTTAAGGTCAAAATAGTGGGAATTGAAAATTTTGTGGAGTCCTCGCCACCCACAATGATATTTGTGAGTGTGAAATAAAATGGAATAATGAACTGTAGCAATGGAATTTTCTGTGAATGTGTATACATGACTGATACACATTATCACGATTTTGTATGAAATTTGGATCAGCCGTTCTGAAGAAAATAATTAAATTAGCTGTTTTTATTCATCAAATGTTATTATAGAAATTGAAGCTGATTCAGGTTGCCGAAATTCACTGCCTTCTAGATTCGATATTTGCCCAACAATGAAGTCTTTTTTATATGTATCAAGGTGTGTAGAATACCTGATTCGATAATATAGCAAGGGTAAAACTACTTTAACGACTATTATACCTGATCAGATATCTCGCTCATCTTACAACGCTCATGTTGCGTTTGACCAGTTGATATCATAATACTAATGACGTTGAAAAGAGAAGAATGAATTATGAACGCATCGGTTCGAGACTGTGAGCGGATTGCAGAGACGAAGGGTGGATTGCAGAGACGAAGGGCGGATTGCAGAGACGAAGGGTGGATTGCAGCGACTGTGGGTGGATTGTAGACATGAAGTTTAAACCCCAGCCTATCTTGGACGCCGTCTAAGTGAGAAATTGCATTGTGGCTCCAATGCAATTTCTTACTTAGACGGCGTCTAAGGTAGTCTGGGGTTTAAACTCCATCTCTGCAATCCACCCTTTGTTGTCAAAATGCACCCGCTCAAAGCCGAAGCCAGAATTTCATGCAAATAAACTGCTTTACAAACCGAGTGTATCTCCACATGAGAATTAATACATGAATTATGAAAGAAAATCTCGAGAATGAGAAAAATCTCTTCATAAATACTCGAGATAATTCTTTCTTCAGAATTACCTCATATTTTGTATTAAATTCAGTTCATCGCCCAACATTAGTGATACAGTCATCTTTGTCCTAGTAAAGGTATGATATAATATCGACTCAGGTATAGGATAGATAATGATATGATATAATATGTAATATCGTGGATAAAGCAATGGGTATTACCAAGAAAGTCGTGATCAAAGTTAAGTATTTGATAATAAGACTTGTACGCAAAGTACCACTTTTGCTTTTCGGGGTTCACAAAGATCAAATCTCGATGCTTAATGGTTCAACAATGTTTTCAGATAACCTTTACTTGAAATCTGATCGAAAAAAATATATTGTCACACACAATGAATGAATATCACAGCAATGAAGAATAAAGGTCATCCGAGAAAGACCGAGGCAATTAAACTTGAATTTATTATTTATTTTTTCATTAAAAATAAAAAGACCGGGGCAATTGAACTTGAATTTATTATTTATTTATTTATAAAAAATATTTTATTAATAATTTTTTTTATTCAATATTTTTTTATTATTATTTTTTTTAATTCTATTAGTTTTGATTTTTTTTCATGAAATTCTGTTATGCTCATGTATTGTATCTTTTTCATTTGTTCATTCCTTAAGCCCTCTTCGGAAAAGCTCAGCCGTTGGAAAAAAATTATATGTATATAGGTAATCCAATTTTTTTTTCTGAGATACATTATTGGATGAGCGGAGAAAAAACTCAATTTCCCCTTACTTGATTTTTTTTTAGAACTTCAACTGTCAAAAACAAGTACAAATCCAATTAAAACTTGGCAAATACGAGTGCCCTCTTTTAATTTAATTCGATATTGTATAGTTTTTGGATGCAGTCGGTTGCATCATTTCTGAGAAAACCCATTTTGAAGTTTAAAAAAAATCGCATGAGAATAACCCGGGCAGAAAATTATGGAAAAATACATATTTTGAATGAATTTAAATTCAAACGGAATTTCAATATAATAATAAAACACATATTCACAAATTATCACCTGAATCGGATCGGTCGTTTTGTTCAAAAAATATATATAATGACATTTTTTCATATCAATCGGAGCTATCAAGAAACTTGAGAAGGGAATCTAAGCAATAAGTGACAGCAAAGAATGAGTACTGAATGAAAGAAGAGGGTACCGATATCATTATTTGCAGCTCAAAGTGCAGATATAGCTCTCTATTTCATTAGATATGAGTATGCCTATATCGTTCCTTCAACCACGTTTATATTGCGCTTTCCTAGTTCATTACAGTTTCATCATACATTCGATTTTTTTTTTTTAATGACGCACTAAAATGATGACTAAGATCTATTGGCGTCGAATGGATGATTGATGAGATGATGGAATGATGAGATGAAGGTTTCTTATGTATTGGAAAGGATAGTGAGGAGGAGGCGGTCTGGCCTATAATGTACGAACCATCTCAGCATTTAGCCTAGATCACAGAGGAAATCCACAAAAAAAAAAACTGTGTAAAAACGACACTGTATCGATTGATGATTACAATCAGCGTCGAGGAAAAAAACAAATGACAAATGAGGTGATCATGAGACAGAAACTGTATTCAAATATAATGATATAATATATATAGGCCTACCCATACAGAGTACACGAGACAAAAATATTCAATGATCTCTTTCGGTCAGTGGGAAGAAAAAGGTCCAGTAATTTTTCTGTATACTCTTCAACAACTGAGGAAAACCACCGACCGTCTCGACCGAGTATCCTAGCGACTAATCCACTAGTGATGATAAAATGGAACAATTCTCCAACATTATTCCACAGCAGGTTTCATGTAAAATCATCCCCGACTCAATGAGTGATTATGTGAAAGTAATGTAACAATCACAGATACACTAATTGTTTGAGCTCACCGAACGATATTCCATTGTTCAATAAATTTTTTTTTTTTAATAACATCGAAACTTGATACAAAATCATTGTTCCCCAATTAAGGCTATAGATGAAAGATAGGATCGTTTGGACGGGGCACCACAAGGGCGATCTTACCACCAATAAATCTTCAATAAATAACACACCTACTCAAGAAGAACATATATAAGTAATAACTTAAAGTAATTAAATATCAAATCAACTAATAAGTTTTTTTATGAAAGTCAATTCATGATTCTGATAACAATTATACAATCAAGTAATGCGTGTTATTAATATTAAGTGCTCGATCAACTTATATAACATCAATTTTTCTTTCAAGAAAGAAATTCATCACAATGGCATGTTTTACAAAGAAGACGACGTGATAATCTCAAGGACACTACAAAACACTCAAGGATAATCCAGATGTACATCACGATGCCAGTCTTCTTTGGAAATAGGTGTGGAAGATCCGACCACCACAGAGTATAATCTGACCCTGGGGTGAATGGAGGAGTGTACCAACAATATAAACTAATAACATATTATTATAGGATGTGACTGATTATTCACCATGTTATTTTGTCACTCGGGATTATATTTCTGTTATTCCATCGAATAGTTAATAGATTGGAATGAATAAGGAAGTGATCTTTTAATTTTGTTCTGTTTCTCTGTTTCGTTTTATTGTCGTTTTTTTTCAATTGTTACTCTTGTTATCGGAACGAGTTTGATTAGTTTATACTTGAATATTTCAGAATTGAACTTGTGTTCACAAAAAAAAGGTTTCGATCGACCGTCTCTCCTATACCATACCACTGAAGCGCGATTAGTTTGCGCAATCATCACTCATTGACTCAATTATTTATAATTCATAACCAAAATACTAATTTCGAAGCAAATTTGAACTTGTTTCTTCTAACATTCTGCAACTATAAAAGTACAATATAATCTTGGAATGAGATTTAACGGAGAATGACGATATTTATTTCCCTACTTCTAGAGAAAACTATGAATATCATCTCATTTCCAGAAATTATTGAAATCAATCAATTTATTCCCAGGACCCAGAACTTTCCTGAAACGTGACGTAAGCATTACTTGATCTGATCATATGTTTAAAAAGATTCGGTAATGCCCACGTCTTGACTCATGGTCTCTGAAGGATGAAAACATTGATTTCAGTTTCTTCCTGGTGGTGTTCCGTTCAAACGATCTTTTTTTCCATCCATTCCTCAATTGGGGAACAATGATTATAAATCAAGTTTCAATGTTATCAGAAAAAAATATATACTGAAAAAATGAAAATAAACCAATAATGACCAAAAAAGAAAATATGTTTCATCCACTTTTGATGAAAGCTGTGATAAAAGTTGATGATATTAGTTCTATGATGAAAGTTCTAGTTTTCTCCAAAATCAGGGAAATGAAAATCGTCTTTATTCAACAAAATCCCGTTTAAGATTTGTGATTTATACTTCAACAGTAATACATTCTCACAAAAATTGAAACTAATTCATCATCTTGACTCATGAACTTCCGTTAATGTTCTGAAAACTCTTGTGAACTTGCGTAGAAAACTCTTCATTTGAACGTCACACAAAAGAAACAAAGCACCAAGATTGCAAGTGTAACCTATTATTTAAACTGTCTGAGTTCACAATACAATTACATAATAATAAATGCCGAATGAATGTTAATCGAGAGATGATCGAAGACATGTTGATCAACAAGAATGTTCAGGTAATGCAGGTCATTGTAAAGGTCAAACATGGTGTGGGTGAAAATGCATTTTTAAGTTCACTCGACTCATATATGGATGATTGTAATCGGTTATTATAGGTTAATAATTCAGAATAATGAGTATTTTCTAACCCATGTACACACTTTGTATTAGAGTTACTCATGGATGAGAAAAAAATGTATTGCCAAATTGGAGAGTATACTGTTGTTTATTGTGATTATTTAAGATTGTCTTGTATATGAATACTTTATCAATGAACATTAAAGTATCTGCCTTACAAAAGGTTGCCCATTAGACACAGAATAATATGAAAATGGAAAGAACATATTGATAAATAGAGTAAAATGACAATACAAAAGTGTTTGATGGAAGAATAAATAATAATATTGGGCCATAATCTAGAAAATTGAATATTGAAATTGATTACTCATTCAGAATAAGAAGAGGAAAAGAATAAAATATTAAAAAAAAGAGGAAAATAATATTCGACAAAGTTATTTGAAAAAGAAAAAAAAACGAATATGATATAAAAGCGATAAGTTCAGGCCGACACTCTTCTTCGTCAGATTCAAATGTTCATCATTTTTCTCGTATTCACACAATAGAAAATATACATAAGAAATTATTATATCAAAATATGGAAATACACTAATTTCATCTCAACAATAGCCAAATCTATGTGAATATAATTTATCTTGGTACCATAATTTTAAAAACATGGAAGAAGCCCTAACTGGCAGTTTGAAGTCGTTTTCAACATGTTTGTAAATGCTATTTCT
Organism: Brachyptera risi; assembly: GCA_964007535.1. Taxonomy (NCBI): domain Eukaryota; kingdom Metazoa; phylum Arthropoda; class Insecta; order Plecoptera; family Taeniopterygidae; genus Brachyptera; species Brachyptera risi. The sequence goes on from OZ023336.1 coordinate 32,488,640, forward strand.
TCACACCAACTCTAAGATAAGCTCTAACTCTACTTGATTATAACGGACCTTGTTTAATTACAGTTTAAATCTGGAGATAACTCTTGATACATCCTGAAGGTGCGAGATTGTTAAACATGAACTAAAAAATGAACGAATATTCTGTAGTTAAAAACTATCTGACATTTTCTATTACACAATCATCTCATCCAACCTGCATAGAGAAAAGCAGGACAATAATCTTGATGGAGGCGTTTTAATCATACTTGGATAATACATAATTAGATACGTATAGTCACATGAAAAAATCAAAACAACATCAGTGATGAATCTTTCTGAGATAACCCACGTATTCGATCTAATTAGAGATTAACCTTCAATTACTGATTCAATTAGTCCACTTTACAGTTGTGACATTCGGATCAGATCTCGCACAGATCAACGACGCGGCGCTGCATCTAGATCGTATGATCGGGGGGGGGGGGGGGGGGGAGATGGTGGGGGGGAGGGGGGGGGAAGACGTAACAATGCAATTATTATTATATAAACCGACATCGTGACTGACACACCTCGGGTAAGTGGCGCTTCTAACGACCACACGTAATCGTTCGATATTATCAAAATTACCGAAACATATTATTGAGTGATTATCATTCTTTTCTTTATATTGTTTGGAGACTGAAAGAGAAGGGTTGTGATGATGATGATCATTTTTTGCTCAGAGACCCCACTAGCAGTTAGGTTATTTGGGGATGAAAATGAAAAAATTGAATTGAGATCATAAGAACCTGATATTTTGTTAGTTAAAAAGCGTACTGTTGGACTAGCACGGTACTTGTCATCAAGAATAGAAATAAATATCACTGGAAAATATTTATTTTCAATATAGAGAGAATGACAATTTAATTGACTGCTGTCCGCATAGCGGGATATCAAGATGGTACAGCTTAATATAGTCAATACATAGTACAATGGTTATTTACAAAAGTGATAAAAAATTGATTACAGAAAAATCCTGAAATATTATAAAACTAATTTAATTGAGGGTAGATAACAAAAGTATGAGATAAATATGAAAATGGAAGAAGTTAATATAAAAAAAAGTATTATTAATATTATCGAAAAGATTGAAATTATTTGAAGAATATAAATGGTGCTGTAATAGCTTTTCAACTCTGAATGAATGAATGAATATTAGGGTTTTGAGGCGCATCGACAGCGAGGTCATTTAGCGCCTGTCAAAATAAGTTGCAACAAAAGGTGAAAAGTGTGATATAAATGTGGAAGTGAAATTTAGATGATATAAATGTGGAAGTGAAATTCAGATGAGAGAACCTCAATATATATTAAACTAAGACTAAACTATGTCTAAAGTGTCTAAAGACGTTATACACTAATTTGTTAAAACCGAACATGTGTGTGCTGTAAAGGGTCACACCCATGGGACTAGGATGAGAACGTTTTACTACTTGTTCTCAGTTCAAACTCGCACTCAAATAAGAGTGGAGGAACGACAAACCATAATGAATATATGTTGAAATATGGTTAGGTTTAAAATATTCCTGATGTCTACCCCAAGAGATCGACATCAAGAATAAGTATCAAATGTCAAAAAGTAGTATACTGGAAGAAGATGATTGCACAAACAACGTCATCTTGATCAGACATGTATATGTCCTAATTGGGGCAGTTTGAAAAATGATACTGGTAACACTCTTCACGGTACATTATTCTTCTTCGATTGAACAACCTAATATTCATGCGGCACTCGAACACACACGTCCGATTTGACTTCAGTTTCTAGAGCATTTTCTACTTAGATACCCCAGTAACAGTCAGGTTATTTGGGGATCAGAATGAAAAAATGTCATTGAGATTGAAATTACCTGATATTTATGGGAAACACGAACATACGTCCGATTTGACTTCAGTTTCTAGAGCATTTTCTGCTTAGATACCCCAGTAACAGTCAGGTTATTTGGGGATCAGAATGAAAAAATGTAATTGAGATTGAAATTACCTGATATTTATGGGAAACACGAACATACGTTCGATTTGACTTCAGTTTCAGGAACATTCAAGGAACTGACTGAGTGAATGGGGCATCAAGAAACGGATCTAATTTAACGATGAAAATATTTCTATGATGATATTTTAAATCTGAGAATATCTCGTTGAAATATCGAATACATTCTCATCAGTAAATAACTGCGACAATTCAACGAGGAGAAACTGATAAGGCTTGCTTCGTATCAAAGACGAACTTTGTCGATTCATCTTTCAACATTTATATATTTTTTCAATAATGGCTATCGATTAGGATTTCTATTCGCGTTTCTTATTTCAAAATATGGAGAACCAGCAATAATCATACCTGAAATAAAATATTCAGTGTCATTGTGCATTGATTTGTCCGCTCATTTTCAATATGGAAATTCACATTGTCAATCTTTAGAGGGCATTTGATGCAATATTTTTTTCTGTCAAGTCTATACAAATTGTTAATTTGTTTCGATTTTTTGTGAGTGTTCATTGTAACTTCATAAATAATTTGCCGTAGTTTTTCCATATCTTATCCAACAATGTAGATACAAAATAAATCCTGGATACATTTTATTCAAAAAGATATAAAAAAAACATACATTATCGTGAATTGGCATCTTCTTGGAATACAACTGGGATATCAAAAAACGTCAAGTCCAATACCGAGAGAAGAAATCTCAAAAAATTTTATGAGAAATTAATTGGAATGAATATGAATATAATTGGAATAGGAATATGATAAAAACGATGAATAATTTTCATTATTGAAAAATGTTTAGATACTGAGCATTAATGTCAATTGTTGATATTTTGTTCCAGTTTCAGGTGGTAAGATCGCCCTTGTGGTGCCCCGTCCAAACGATCCTATCTTTCATCCTTAGCCTTAATTGCGGAACAATGATTTTATATCAAGTTTCGATGTTATTAAAAAAAAAAAAAAAGTTTCAGCATGAAAGTTGAATGAATGAATATTAGGGTTTTAAGGCGCATCGACAGCGAGGTCATTTAGCGCCTGTCGAAATAGGTTGCAAAAAAAAAAAAAAAAAAAAAAAAAAAAAAAAAAAAAAAAGGTGAAAAGTGTGATATAAAGGTGGAAGTGAAATTTAGATGAGAACACCTCAATACATCAAACTAAGACTAAACTATGTCTAAAGTGTCTAAAGACGTTATACACTAATTTGTTAAAACCGAACATGTGTGTGCTGTAAAGGGTCACACCCATGGGACTAGGATGAGAACGATTTATTACTTGTTCTCAGTTCAAACTCCCCCTCAAATAGGAGTGGAGGAACGGCAAACCATAATATATAAATATATATATGTTGGAATATGGTTTGAATTAAAATATTCCTGATGTCTATTCCAAGAGATCGGCATCAAGAATAAGTATCAAATGTCAAAAAGCAGTACACTGGTAAAAGATGATTGCACAAACAACGTCATCTTGAACGGACATGGAAATGTCCTAATTCGGGCAGTTTGAAAAATGATACTGGTAACAAGACGACTTTATCGTCTAACGCAGATCCACGAGCATGTCAAATGAGATCCAATAGCTTCGATAATCTTAAGAAGCTGAATATGGTATCTATCGATTTTGAATTATTCCCTAAAATCTTTGACATTGTGTCTCCCATACGAAGCTGTCTCCTCAGAGCAGTATATTTCTGACACTCGAGTAATATGTGTCGAACAGTCAAAATCTCGTTACAAATCTCACATCTGGGAACGATTTTATCGGGAGTGAAGAGATAGGAATGGGTTAAAAGTGTGTGTCCCACTCGCAGACGAGTGAGAACCACTTTATGAAAGTTGTACATGTGTCAAACTTGAAGTAAATAAAATCAATATCACCGAAGATAAGATTTTCACCCGATGTGCAACCTTTGGGTTTTCAAACACAATCACTCCTCAATGATGACGTATTTTTCACTATCCATACTGAAATCTACATTTCTATCTTTATTAATGTAGTTCACTTTGCATAGAAAGGAAATTATACATTTTATTCATGTAAATATGTTCAGTACAGTGAGCTGGCTGTCGCAGGTGAGCCCACCTCCCACCTCCAATTAGTTACAACCTGCTGCATAATTCAATTCCAAATGTCCGAAATTGAAGAAATTGGAGAATGATTTGATAAAACATCAATTTCCAATGTTTGTTTCGTATTGTTCAAGATTCAAAAACTGAAATCCTCTGAATTTCTGAATTTCACATCCCCTCAACTGAAATCTCACGTTTATTACCAGTTTCAAATGGGCAATTTTCTTAAAATTATTACATAGTGATGCCGTGAAGTTTATACTAACAAGCGATAACTGTTTATACTAATGGAAATAACATGCTCATTTATGGTAATTTCATCATATTCAAGGTAATCCACAAAGAGATTTTGGCTTCAATAATAGAACTCGATTCTAATCTACAAAATTATATAAATTTGTGATCTTGATATTATGACCAATAAACGTACCATCTTTATAACGGATCGTGGAATGTATGTCTTTGAAAAGGGAGAGGCTCCAACTATTATAATCATCCCACTCTTGTCGCAACTTTTATGGTATTATTGGCATTTACGAAAAGGACAGTGTCCTTCTAAGTTCTAAAATTAATTTCAAGAAAATAAGAGGGTTTATAAAAGGTCATCCAGCTGATAAGTATAGCCTAATTGATGGAAATACGGTTACAACTGTTAAGTGATACCGCCAACACATTGTTGTGTGAAGAATGTAAATTAATGAGTGGTGATGAGTCTTTGTATTGAGTGGGTTTTATTTTATTTGATGTTGCAATCATTATATGAATGATGTGGATGAATGAATAATGAAATGAATGTACATACAAATTAATTATTCTTTCAATACAATCAATCAATGATTTTATTTCTGTATGATTCTTTCAGTCACATATTTTTGTTGAACGTAGACAATAATGTGTCCAATCACATCTCATAGTATCAATTTGTTTGACCCAAATTTGTCCAGTTCTTACAGTTACGTGACAAAACTGTTTTCGATTTCACTCATTTCCTTTGTTTACTCTTCCATGATACAAACAAACCATACTGAGTCATATTCAGTCATAATACAAAAATGAGGGATTCATGTCACGTTTTCGATATTGATGAGAAAATAATGGAGAATAATATATTCTGACTTTACTTGATATTCCCAATATTTTACTGAATGACGATTCTGAAGAAGACTTAGATGGTGACTGATGTAATTCATCCTAGCAAATCTCATGTCATACGATTTTTTCAGATCATATTTCACACATTAGAATATTGTTTGTATCTCATTATTATTCCATTTTATTCGTTTCTATCATATTGTTTCATTCGTTTGTAGGCATTGTCGACATATAATTATGTTCATGATTACAAATCATGAAATTATTATTTCAAACCAGTAAACAGATCAATATATTCGACTTTGTTGAGAATTTCATTTTTCTTCTTCCCTACAGTTGTCTATCCTGAATAAAATGGCGTGCCATTGGCAGAATTAGGGACGAGAGGCGATGGTTGTGTGGCTGTAGAAGTCACTGACGGACTCTGGTGAAAAATAAGGACTCTTGAGTCAAGTTTTCGATGTGATGAGAAAAAAATGAGAAATAATTTTTCCCGAGTTCACTTGATATTGCCAATATTTCATTGAGTAGTGATTCTGAAGAAAACTTCCATAGTAGCACATATAATTCATCCTAGCAAATCTCATTTCATACTTTTCTTCCAGATTATATTCTTCCAGATTATATTTCATATATGCGCTAAATGACCTCGCTGTCGATGCGCCTTAAAACCCTAATATTCATTCATATATTTCATACTTCACAATCTTGTTCGTATCTTATTATAATTCCATTATATTCGTTTCGATCATATTATTTCACTCTCCATTTCATTCATGAATGATCGTAGTATATCATATTCCATTCATGATAATATTATATATATATTTTTTTTTTATTCACACATTTTTAGTACAAATTATAAAATCAGGAACTCTGCTACTAAATATCCTACAAAGCCTCTGATGAGACTTGTCTGTAGGCAAGTATTAACATACTACATAGAGTGAACATGATGTAACTTCATGTGTTATTACCACTTATTACACAAACTTGAACATATTAAACATTTTACCCGTAATTGAAATTGTAACATAACACTGAAATGAAAATAGAAGGTCTCTATTATATCTCATTACATTCACTAAAATTCATATTTTCGTATTTCATCAATTGATAAAATCTCATAAGTTCAATTAGGATTGGTTATGTGAAAGAACAGATCAACTGAGAATCTGAATATTGTCATTTTTTTGTTACAAAAATGGAGACAATTGTATTGTATTGAATTCGAAATTAAAACGTCGTGTGGACATTTCTTCAACATGTGACAAAATTCCAGATTCCGATAACTTCATTCGCGAGGCAATAAAAAGCATTGCGCATATTCAGGATACATTTCCCGTTGAAGAAAGTCAAATAAGTTATGTTGATTAATTTATTATTCTCATTATAACCTGTCAAAGCTGTTATTCAATGAAAATAAAATACTGTCGACATCATCTTCTGAAATCTTTGCTTTGAAATGTCCTTCAACTCGTCTCTGAAGTAGAAGACAATGATACACTGTATGTTTTGAGAATGGTTCTAGCATCAAAGATCAACGAAAATACCTCAATGAATCGTGAAATAAAACCGTGAGATGTGAGAGCATTTTGAACATGCTCAGATTAATAATTATTGATTATATTATATTGGTTCTATTATATCATATTGATGAGAATAATTTCTATACTTCATTATTATTTGGGGTGGTCGGATCGCCCTCGTGGTGCCCCAATCGAACGATCCCATTTTTCATTCATTGTCCCAATTGGGGAACAATGCTTTATTTGCATCAAAATTTAATGTTATTCAAAAAATATGTATTTACATCACATTTTTGAACATTTTCATTTGATTGTATTCTAATTGATCATCAATGAGATCGAGATTAGACGTGGACGATCTATATACAGGTACGTACATGATGATGGTCAAATCAAATATTAGAATATTTCAATAGTTACTTTGAGGATCAACATTTTTTCACCTCCAGTTCTGTTTCTCAAACGATATGTTCCCAATGACTTGATATATGGTGGAGAGTGGGGTTGTTATCACCATACAGCAATCTGTCGGCAATTCTCTGCTCCCAGAATTTCTTTCCAGAATTTCTTTGAATTTCTTTGCAGAATTTCTTTCCAGAATTTCTTTCCAGAATTTATTTGCTCCCAGAAAGTGAAACAGTGACTGACATCAGTCTGATGAGGAAAATTCCACATGGAAATGTTTTGGAAATCTTCGAATACGCTAGCTGTCATTTGAGTAATTGATTTTTATCTTATCCTAATCTCATTATTCTGTTCTATTATTCAATATTTTTGATTAGTTTTATTTATTCTTGAGTTTATATCGTACAAATTTCACCATTTTATCACCTGTTTCAAACTACCTGTACAAATAGATGAATAAATAAATCTGATATTTGGATCAATCGAGCATATATAATACAAAAAATGAATACTTTCTCGAGCGATGGAATATTGAGTCAAAATAGCACATTATAATGTTCGAGACTAACAAACTGAGATTGAAGTTCTTGTTGGAGAACATAATTTGAGGAAAATTGTGATTCACTTTCTAATTCCAACAACGACCAAAGAAAGCTTATTGATTTTGTATTCTATTTCAATGCTGATTGACGATCCCACCAACAGCTGGGTTATGCGGGGGTACGATTGAACGGGTGATGATGAAACGATGAAGTGATGATAGGTGAAAGGACGTCTACAGAAACCCAACCCTTATGCGAGACTCGAACCCACGCCCGACTTGACTTGAGTTTCTACCGCTGGCGATAGTTGACTGAGCCACGGGGGCGGCTGAAAGAGATCTTTTCAATCAAGCAACTTCATGAGTGTCACACAGTGAAGTGATTCTACAATCAAATAACAATAGAAATACAAATACAAATACAAAAACAGATACAGGAAAAATACAAAAACAAGACAAATACAAAATCAACTACAAGAAAATAAAGAAGTATCCACAAAGTTCAGTCGTTTACCATCATAACAAATATAATACACTTCATAGTAGTACTTTATACTAGTTAAGTACTATTTTACTAGTATTTTATTTTCCAAATATATTTTGAAAGAACAATTCGATTGAAATACCTGAATTGAAACTTGATATCTTGTAGTGATTAGATCACCCTTGTGGTACCCCCTTCAAACGATCCTACTTTCCATCCAATTTTACCTTAATATGGGGAACAATGATTTTGTATCAAGTGTTGATGTTATTAAAAAAAAAGAATAACTTCTTCATCTTTCTAAATTAACACTTTCAGGAAAATTCTTCATATGTTCTCAATTTTAAAATGTAACCACTCCATCGAAGAATTCTTACCAGATAAAACAGAGGACTATGATCCGAAATCGACCATGAATAAACTGGAAAACAGAATAGACGCAGAAACTTTTCATCTTGAAACACCATTCGAAGTCTTAACCAACTTCCATCACTTGATACTATGACTTCACAGCATTAGAGAATATATATCTGAATTCTCCTTCCATCATATCATGGATTGAGATCATTATATATAGTTGTATGAATTATCATTGAATGAAATGATCAATATAATAATTATTAAATTACCACAAATTAAAATTCTCAATATTGTGGTTTTGGGGTGGTAATTATCGCCTTTGTGGTGCCCCGTCCAAACTATCATATCTTTCATCCATAGCCTTAATTGGGGAATAATGATTTTGTATCAAGTTTCGATGTTATTACAAAAAAAAAGAAAAATTGTAATCAGGAAGAAATGTCTGTAAATCCTTGGAAAATGATCAACTATATGTATCTGAGTGACGGAATGAACGATATAATCTCTCAAAAACGCAAAATATCAAATTCTCGAGAATGCAAAGTGTTTCTGTACAATTTCCAAAGTTTTTACAATCATTGTTCAGTTTGTTATATACAACCTTCTTCCGAGGACATAACCATATCAAATGTTACGGTTGAAATAAGTCAATGCATCGTAGATCTGTCACGTTACGACATTGCATTTCATCACTTCGCAATACGAAGTCCATGATAAACGAACAACCTAGCCCATATTTGTTAACTGTTGTACGTATCACCTGGGGTCGGTGCGGAGGTCAAACAATAAGAATAGAACTTCAGGCCTCATTTCTTCATATATAGTTCTAAAGAATACATTATTTCTCCATATAATATTGTAAAGGCTCACAACAAGGAATGAATCTTAATAGGCAGGTGTATATAGTGAATTGGTTTCAGAAATTTAGATGAGAGACATACATTTTTTTCTCACAAATCACTCTGATGATAATTTGAAATTTCAATATACTAGGAAAACGCCATATATGCGTTGTTAGACGAGCGGATTGTATTAGTATGTCTATTTTTCTGCCAAACTTTTGCCTGCATTCGCCAATTGGGTGACATTCAAGTTATAAATTGGTAAAAACTGCTTCGAGTGGTACCAATTTAGCACATTTTATGTTTTTCTTCAAAATGGCTGACCCGATCAAGCTGAGAATTTCCAGAAATGTGTATCAGAATGTAATTCAACTTCACACTAAATTCCATTTTTTTCGAAAATATTTTTTTTTCCGACGTGTTATTCTAACGGGTATTTTCGAAATTTCTAAAATTCATAAAAATAAAAGTTAACACCCGATAATGCCACCAAACTATACAAATCTGAGTTAGATGAGGAACCATGATAAAAAAAAGTTTGAAGTTGATAGCAGTAGCCGTTTGACCTGTGGAGAACCGACAAAAAACATACAAAAATAACATAAAAACGAACACCAATTTTTTCAGTATGTCAAATTGCATCCTCGCTAAAGCTCGTCTGATTATCGAAGAATTATTTTCGTGAACATTATAGAAATAATGTCTATGCACACATGTTTCATACTGTATAGTTTACAATATTCTCCACTGTTAAGTGCATGAACTTTGCCAACTACTTTGCGATTCTATATCCCATAAGTGTGATGGTATGTTACTAAAACTATTCAAACATCAAACTAAAAAAATGATCGAGTATTATAAAGTTATGGATTATTCATATTCCATAAGACCACTGAAATAATATATAAAAAAAAAAAACTTCAATTGAAGACAGACCAAATATTAATCATATACTCTTTAACTTATATAATTCGCCTTAGATGGGTTTTATCGACACGACGTTGCCCTTGGCCATCCAGTATTTACATCTTTTTTACTCATATACCGACTTTCGTATTTCTCTCTCTCTCTCTCTGTCTGCATTTTTCTAATCAAATGGTTCCCACTCTACCTATACACACCCCTTAATGCAGACCACCACAGCATCATCTCTGACTCTTGCCATTGTTTATTGTATCACTCCCTCTCACTCACTCTCTTGTGAGAGGAGGGGGGGGGGAGCAATCTGTACTAACTAACAATGTCCAGAGCAAAGTTTTAAACGGTTTGCTAGACCAAGTTTTAGGCGTGTATGCTGGGAGGAGTTACACTATATATAAATGCAGGAGATCTGGATTTAGAATATCATTCATCCGAAGCTGTTCAAAGGATTATACTGCAAATATGAAACTGGTGAGTACCAAGTTCATTCAAGAATATTATTATATTATGAATATTATTTAATTTTGTGACTTGAATTTGTCTTGATGAATTGGAGTCGAAGTGAAGTGAACATATATTTTCGAAGATCACCTCGATGTCTTGTAACAATCAAGAGGTGTCGTTTTTGAACAGTCTCATTGATTCTCAATTGCTATTGAAAAACAATGATTGTACATCAAGATTTTAATGTTGACAAAAAATCATGGATTCTTGAAGTATAGCCCATAATCTTGTATCCAAGAATATGTATGTATATTCAACTTCAAAATTGAGTTCAATCAAATTTTATGATTTTTCATTAGGAATTCGAATAGAATCCACACTCTCTCTGTTCATCAACAAAAAATATGAATCAATATAAAAAAAAAAAAAATTATATATATATATATATATATACATTTATCATATATATATATATATATATATATATATATATATATATATATATATATATATATATATATATATATATATATATATGAATATATATTTATCATGATATATATATATATATATAAATATATATATATATATATATATATATATATATGATTATATATATATATATATATATATATATATATATATATATATATATATATATACATATATATATATATATATATATATATATATATATATATATATATATATATATATATATATATATATATATATATATATATATATATACAGATGAGAAAGAGAGAGAGAGATAGAGGGGATAATGGAAAATGTGTATTTTGTGGAATTTTGATCAGAAATATAGAGCAGAACAAATATCAGACTACTGCGAAATAATGTCCATATTGTTATTCAATTACACAAATTGATTAACAACTGATATTTGAGATTTAGAAAGAAAGATTCATACTTTTCTCATTCATTTGATGAACTCATAGTAAATTTGATACAGAATCGAATACAAATACAAAATTTCGTTGTAGTTCGAAACAAGAGTAATAATTTTTTTTTCCACGGTGAAAGAATGGCGTCCACTAAATCAATTCATATGAATATAACCGTATGTGGCAGTGGAAGCTCATAATAATTCCAATTTCTCTCGACGAGATTCATGATGAGAAACGCAATTGCATCTTTCAAAGATGTGAGAAACTCGTTTCAGCGTTTCAGCCGTTTCAGCGAGGTAATGCAATTACTGAAGTTTTCACAGTTGTTCAGTTAGCGGAAGCACCTCTTTCTCGGTGATACATATATACTCGTTCAATGTAATTTCAATTTTAATTGCCTTGTAATCTGACAGATCAGATGAGCAGACAGAGGAGAGATGTTGGAATATGTTCGACTTGTCAAGAATTCATGAGATAAATTGTCTACTAATTCACAATTCGTGTAATAATTTACACTAGTCTAGAGATAATGTTGATTGAATCACTCCAGTGATTATATAAAATGATCATAAAAATATTCCAACTACACAAGAACTATATATTGTTTTATTGAATTATGTGATTAGCAATTTCATAACACTTCATTCATCAGTAATAAGAGTTTGATAAATTATAAATTTAATCTAAAAAAATACCAGCTTACAAAATAGAGAAGGGTATTATACAAACCAACATGAGTATGGACATTATAAATGTAGTAAGAGTGAAAACAAATATGAAACAATTATTGCAAAGGACACTTTTTGCTGAAACGCTTCATGCAACCTGAGATATGGATAATTTCGAAGTTCACTAATGTACTGAGAATAAAATGACAGAAGCTGATGATCGAAGTTTCGGTAATTGAAATTGATAATTGAACCATTTGTGAATGGAAATGAAATAAAAGATTGTCAAATTTTCGAAAAATACGTTGCTATCCTTATGAGTATAAATGAGGCTGATAAGTATAATTAAAATAAGTATAATTATTAATGAGTCTAATAATACGTGCTAGTATTAGTTACAAGACTGATCTCGGTACCATTCTTATCATCTTTCATTTTGAAGTCATTTTATTCTCACCTTACACACTTTACAATTTTCATATTTCTAGAATTGTTTAATATAGATAAAAAGCTCACATAGAGAAAATATTCTGTATGTGTGTGGGCTAGTATCCAGGTTACATTAGTATCATTCCAATTGTGGACATACATCTTTTACGACGAATTGACTCAAATTTCTTGTGATAAATAAAAAAAATGCGTTGATCATTGATCAAACTTCCAGCAAAGTTGAAGGAGAAACAAAATAGAGTTGTGAGCGTCTCAATTCATTCCAGCATCCTGAAATCAACCTAAATACCTCGTAACATGAAACATGCTCGATTTAATAATCCAACAATGATGACCTATTCTCTAATTATGTTTCAGCTAATTTTCAATATGATTATTTGTTTCATCTACCGAAGTACACATCTTTGATGACGACAAATAACATTGATTCTATTGACTACCCTTCAAAGTCTCCGAAATTTTGATTCACCATTTCTAAATAGCCCTGGAAAAATATGATTCTATCATTGTAATTTCCAATGCACAATCAATTTCGAAACTTTTTTATTATAATTTTCATTTTTCATTTTATATATTGATCAGATCCACAAATTTCCATAATGTGTGTCATTTTATCTCTGAATTATATGTCTAAATTCAAGGAGAGCTGAGAAAGACTGATCAACTCTATTTCTTGAGCTAGTCCCAAGAGGGTTCTAAAAATTACCGATTGGTTTTTCTGAAATGTAGTCCGATCGATTCTGCAAAAACCTATACACTATCAAATTTGGTAATGGCATCACAACATTCCAGATTTCATCACAATATAGATCCAATCCATCTCCATTAAAGATTCAAATACAAAATATAAATTGGGTATTTCTCATTTTATGATTTTCTAGACATTCATTTGTACCAAAAATCACAGCTCTGTTCAGTCATTGAAAATCTTGGATCTCCCTATGCATATTACAAACTATCACAACTTTACAATGGATACTCTTTTCATATAAAAATAATTCTCAACTCAAGTCAGGTACTCAATGACTCATATGAAAATGACTCAGCCTTTTGTCCGAGCATGGTAATTTCGTATGAGTAGTTAGTTGTTCCAAAGCACTTTATTTAATGACGGATTTCAATTGTGGATTGTTACGCTTGTAGCAACAAAAGAAAGAAGGTCATCCAACAAGAAAACAACTGTATAACTTCAGTTATAACCTAATATCTATAGATGCAATTGATGAATTTGAACACTCTAGAAATATTTAGTTCCGTTGTTCATCCTAAACCTCGTACTAGAAAATCATCACACTCTGGAACTGTCATGGTGATACAAAATTGTGCTATATTTTTTCCATTCGTTTTATTGGTGGCCGACATTATCTCTCGTGTATGCAAGTGTATAACTGTTTTTGATGTATCCATTTTTTTTTAATTGCATCGTTGTGTTATTTTCTAGAGATAGAAGGATACATTATTATGTTCGATAAGGTATAATATACATCAATTAATATATATGTGAAAAAAATGTTAAAATATCCCGTTGGATGTGAAAATGATTTATATATATTTCAAAGTGGTTCGAAATTGAATAATTAAGGTTCAATATATAAGGTGTCTAGATTTCATTCCTCAAGTGAAACAGTGAGTATCAAAATTGGACCAATCTGTTATTATCCTTCCATACCTTCCAGAGAATGTATATGAATTTGGGAAACATCGAATTACTCGGAAATAGTGACTCCAATCAACGTTGAAATTCGATAGAATAACAATTTTCACGAACTAATTGATATATTGACCTACACAATATGCATATTAATTGAATGCAGGGTTGAGCAAAATGTGAATCCATACCAATTGGTACCTCATTGTTGACTCAATCTTTGTGAACATGCGGTGGCCACCCTGTTCTAGACAGGAAAACAAAATTATGAATGAATTCACCCCCATTGAAACACACACACGTACTCATGGAACATTCAAAGTGATACAAATATGTAAACAGAATAGGTATAAACAGTGAGCAAGTTATTCAAAGTAACGACTCACTCGACAGTTCAAACTCCTTCAGTTTATCTCTATTTCATCAGCTTTCCGACCTCGTCCTCTCACCAGAGCTCTTCTAGCTCTTCCAGCTGATCTTACTGACTGACCATCCCATGGTCCCAACCGTCTCTCAACTCTTGCCCCTTTGACCCCTTTGCCCACAATCATTACGTTGCACTCAGTTCAGTTCAGTTCAAAATTCTTTATTAATATTTAAATATAATTGTAATTTACTACAAACTATGCCCCATAGCCAATTGGCTAGTCTGAGGCAATACACTAGAAAAATAATACATAATTAGTTCATGGAATACAATAAAGAATAACACATTTACAAATTACATCTTGTAATTGAAATTGAAATGACAATTATTGAATCAATATTGAATCTTAAAGAATAAAGTTGTTGAAATTAACATTACACTCCGTTAAACTAAATTATTAGATCACATTATATTCTACATAAGGAAATGTCAATCATTATTCATCACTCCTGCTGATGTAATAACCACTCTTTTATTTCATTTTTTATCGTTTTATAACATTCTAAATTCTTTAGAACTCCCAACTGAATTATATAGCGTTTGAGCATTCAACAATATTTTGGAATCATATGAATATTTTGGAGCGTAATACTGCCACTTGAAATAACGTATTAGGCTTAGCTAGCTCTGAGAGACTTTGATTGATTATCCTCAGCAAGACCATGAGATTATACACAAACGTACTTTTGACACAATTGCAATTTTCACAATGAGACGTAATGCAAGTGTTAACGATGCAGAAATAATTAAAAAATATGAATCACCCAACTTCTTCACCTCAACATTTTATTCCGTCCTTTTATTGATCATCATGATATGTGAGTGGTTCAATTTAATTCCTATTCTAATAATTGTATTCGTTTTAGTTCCTCTGTTTGTCCGTGCTCGCCGTCTTGGCGCTAGCTGAGGCTCAGCAATACGGTAACCAACAACAATACCGTCGCCCCCAGCAACAGTATTCTCAGCCCAAGCCTCAGCAGTATTCTCAGCCCAAACCTCAGCAATACGTGCAGCCTCAACAATACAACCAGCAGTCGTCGAAGCCAGTGGTGCCAATCACAGCTTACAGCAACGAAGTTTCTCCTGATGGCTCTTACTCATACAGGTATCGTACAACTATGAGGTTTTCTTTTCGACCAGATAGAATATATTCATTAGTTCTGGAATTATCAATGTGGATATAGCTCTAATTGATAGTTTGAAGTTGTTATCAACATGGTTACCCATGGTATTTGTTATCACTTACTTTCAAATTGAGGCTAAATAGACTTAATAATACCACGCCTTGAAGCCTATTACAATGTGTTAATAATCAAATAAATTCAATAAAACTGAGATAAGCGAGACGTCTATGCTGAACCGTCATTCAGGAGACCGAGGTTCGATTCCTAGCATGGTCGACCGTCCTGACTGTGTCCTTACGTGGTTCGCTCCAGACATTGGAGATTGCCATTTGGATGGTTAATTCATACCAGGAAATAGTTATGATGCAAATGACCTTGCCGTTGACGCGTTTTGAAACTCCACAATCTCTCTGTCTCTATTATTACGTAGCCATGACCGTTTCCGTATCAATATTTCAAAATATCAAATGGGGATATTCACTGAACAGGTTAACCCTATCAACCTATTAGCCCTTACGGAAATCATTCAGGTATACATAAAAAAGTAGATGAATTATATATTAATTTCTTCTCACCCTTCATCATTTATCATTCCATCATTTTGTATATTGTTTTTATGATATTATTCACAATTAATTGATAAGAATAATATATTCCATTAGATTCTTAGAATGTAAGTTCAAAATAGTGCATGGGAATTAGAAATGTTGTAGAGTCCTATCCACCGTCAATGAGATTTTTGAGTGTGAAATAAATGAATGATTTATAAATTTGAAACGAGTGGATGTCACGGTCTTGCAAGCATCATCTTGTACAAGTTTATGAAAACGTCTTCAGAAGAGTATGAATATGCTATACAATATTCAATATCTTTTCAAAGTTCATAATCGATCTCGAGGGACATTTTTATTCTTGAATTTTCACCAGAAAATTTGTGAGAGAATCATGATTTAATATTTTCAATCTTAGTAGTACTGTGAGATTCCAATGACAAGTAAATAATGAAGAGAACTCGAAAAGAGAATATCCGATTGTAAGAGTGTCAATTCGAATATATCAGTGAAATGGATAATAGTAGTGAAATAATACAGATTTTCCTCTGATACAGTCCATGTGAATTGACAATTGACGCGTGGCCGAGTGGTAACCCACCTGAACCGTCATTCGGGAGACCGGGGTTCGATTTCCGCCATGGTCGACCATCCTAACAGGGGTTTTTCGTGGTTTCCCTCTGTCATTCAGGTCAATACTGGTATGGTTCCTCATCAACAGGCCACGACCGACTCCTTCCCACCATCCAAAATACCTACTAAAATAACCTTTCATCTGATCATCCCATCATCTCATTCATCATCCACCGACGCCAATAGATCTTAGCCATCAGTATAGTGCATCATTAAAACCCAATATATATAAAAAAGGAGTGAGTTTATGAACATTTCCTAAATGGTGCTGATTATACGTCTACTTTACTCCCGCACCAGCAGAAATTTTATTAATAATAACGCTCTGGAAAATCATCCCAAATCAATCAACTTGTTCTCTCATCCCCCAGCTACCAGACCGGTGACGGTAGCTCCGCCCAAGAGTCTGGCTACCAGAAGAACGCTGGCGCCGCCGAGCCCGTCCAGGTCGTCCAAGGATCTTACAGTTACACCGCTCCCGACGGCACTCCGATCACGGTCACCTACATCGCCGACGAGAACGGTTACAGAGCCGAGGGTGCCCACCTTCCCACACCACCACCAATTCCAGAGGCGATCCAGAGGTCTCTCGACCTCATCGCCGCCACCCAGAGGCAACAGCCTCAACAACAACAACAACAATATCAACAACAACAGCAGTACAAGCCTCAACAACAATACAGACCGAAATATTAATAATCTCACTTACTTTATGCTACGACGTTTATATCAATAATGTTATTATACTATTTCTGTGAAACGTGTAAGTTATAATAAACGTTAGCTTTTTGCAATATCATGTTACTGACTCATTTTCCGAATGTTAGCTCATTAACGATAACAATCCTTATTGTTGCATCCCAAAATATTATTTTGAATGAATGTGAATGTAAAAATAAATGTATGAACATAATTATGTTCATACATTTCGGAACAGATAAGTTTCTGCGATGCGTGATGTCTCTATACTGATAACACTCTCCACTATTCCCTTCTTTCTGTTACGCAACTGATGTCACATTCACAATTATTCAGAATTAATTTTACCATTCACCATTCAGAATCGAAACCAATATTTTTTATTAAAGTTCATTAGAAGCGTGAAGTACATTTGGACATTCGGAAACTCCGTTAAAACCGTTGAGAGCTATCTGCAGATAATATATTGAAACGTATAAATATATATATATATATATATATATATATATATATATATATATATTCATATATATATATATATATATATATATATATATATATATATATATATATATATATATATATATATATATATATATATATATATATATATATATATATATATATATATATATATATATATATATATATATATATATATATATATATATATATATATATATATATATATATATATATATATATATATATATATATATATATATATATATATATATATATATATATATATATATATATATATATATATATATATATATATATATATATATATATATATATATATATATATATATATATGAGTTGATAATTCTTATGGATAATTCCAGTCGTTTCTAAATAAAGAAACAATTCAACACAATACATATACTATGTATACAAATATATTTCAATATATTATATTGTATATATATATATATATATATATATATATATATATATATATATATATCATGGTTGTTCAATATAATATAATGATATACATAGTATATGTATTGTGTATTGTGTTGAATTGTTCCTTTATTCAAAAACGACTGGAATTATCCATAAGAATCATCAACTTACATTATGAGTCGTTCAAGCATGCGAGGTAACATATATACATATATATATATATATATATATATATATATATATATATATATATATATATATATATATATATTTATATATATATATATATATATATATATATATATATATATATATATATATATATATATATATATATATATATATATATATATATATATATATATATATATGAATCCATTATAGTTTCAGGGTAAAATCGTGTTAAATTGAGTACAAAGTATAGATGTTGAATACTTTTTTTATTTTCTACTCGACGCGTTTCGACGGTCTTATCACCGTCTTTTTCAATAGATGTCTATTCTATAAAACAATCACATTATTGTACAATAACAAAAGAGAAGAATTTCACAAAAATGATTCAGTCGGATAATACCATCTGATGGGTATTGTTGTCCACCCCTTTCAATAATGAGTGACGTCACTTGATAGAAGCCTATTAAATTCATCAAAATGGATTGTAGTCAGACCAAAAAAATACAACACATGAATCAATAACCGATCACCATTCCCCTTTCTGTCTCGTAGGATGGGAAGGTATGTTACTAGTACTGCTCACACCCTGTGCCGGTTCATATCCAGAGCTGCTCAACTGCTGTATTTTCTGAGGTGGCGGTCGTACTGGAGCTTGTGCGTATGGTCCAGAGCCCATTGCACGCTGCGTCGGTTGTGATGGTGCCAGTCCTGGAGTCGGTCCAGGATTCTGCCCTGGTTGTACTGGTGACAGTCCTGAATTCTGCCCATATGGTCCAACGCTGCCTGGATGCTCCATCGCTTGTGGTGACGGTATTCGTGGAGTTTGCGCATGCGTTTGAGGTGATATCAATATTTGATTCTCTGTCGACCCGTTAGTTGGAGATGGTAATGGGGCCGCAAAGGCTAGAGGATTATTACCCGAAGGCTGGATCTGTCGGTTGTTGCAGTTGATACTGGAGTAGTAATCGAGTTTGCTGCATACCAACCATTTGAAGGATGTCATTGCCACGGCCTGATCGTAAGGATGGTGAACCTGGAATATAAGTTAGTAATATTGGGTACATTACTTCCGGATGTTACTCAGTGACAGAGTGGAGTTGAATATCATTATATTATTTGTATCAGTTCCTGCAACGATAGTTACAGAGTTTAAAACTTTTTCAAATCGAATGTCAATAATTTTAGTGCGATCGAAATGATCCGATTGAATACAGAAATTGATCAATTTGACAGTTGCATGTGAAAATGATGAGATGAATATCCAGAATTTAATGAAAATACTTGTATTCACGAAAGAAGTAGGTCTGAAACTGAAGTGGGAACCGAATTATCATTCAGCACAACGAAGAAAATCGACTTTAAAAAAATCATAATTTTTTGAGTATTCAACTGAGTGACTCCAAATGATAAAGACGGTGTGTGATCAGGGAATTAGAACCTCTGAAAATAACACGACATTTCACTATTTTTTCTCCCAATTTTCCCAATTTCATGTCATTCATCTAACGTTTGAACAATATATTCAATAAGCATCACTCACCCCATTGAATTCAACTTGCGGTATGAAGCCCATGTCAGGATGGAGCCTTATGTATGGGATAGCAGAGAGCGTTCTCATGCCGAACTCAGATAACAGCTGATCGCCTTCGATACGCCCATAGCAGTTTCTGATGTTGTTACTGATCTGACTGCCCAATGATTGCGTGCACTGAAACACAACATTTACAATACATACTCACATGTCAACGTCATCAAAGTACTTGCACTCCCCGTCATTCCCCGTATATCCCAGTCCAGGCCCAGGGCCTGGACCCTTATTCTCGAGATTATGAGATTACTAGGCAAACGCATTATGTGTTTCCGCGTTGATGGATGAGCTGGAACATATCTATTCTCATATCTTTGTACTGGTTATTCTATATATATAAATATATATATATATATATATATATATATATATATATATATATATATATATTTATATACATTCTGTACATCAAAACGGCTGACCTGATTGGATTGAGGGTCTGAAATAAGGTGTATGATTTTTATATTGAAATTCCCTGAAACTTCGAATTCTCACGAAGGAAATGTTTGATGATTTTTTTTCTCCGGGTTATTCTCATGGGATTTTCGAAAACTTTGAAATGAGTTTTCTCAGAAGTTGTTTAACCGATTGCACCTCAAAACTATGCAGGATAAGAATATATAAGAATACTTCTGTATGCCAAGTTTCAACTGATTTTGAATTTTCATTTGTTCTGTGGAGCGCGAAAAAAAATAAAAAAATGCACTTTTTTTCGGGAATGGTGAAATCCGATCGGTGGAATCCGATCATGTCATGGTATTTTTATAGCATTTTCAGTGAGATTACCAGAATTCCACCTGAATAATCTCATCTCATAATCTCATAATCTCGAGAATAAGGGTCCAGAAGCCTCATTCGATCGCGGTGAAACGCTTATACGGTAATTTCCGTCCCGGTAAATCTTGTAAGCCAGTCAAACGTCAAGGAATGGACCGGTTCACGTGTATAGAAGGGGATGAAAAACATGAAATCATATTACCATGAATAAACCTTGATCATGAGTCGGCTGCACGTTTTTTTCCGTACCGGTGAGTCAAGTGAACCAATCACAAATTTGTCTCTGATTTTATATATATGTATATTATATATATATATATATATATATATATATATATATATATATATATATAAATATATTTATATATATCTATATATATATATATATATATATATATATATATATATATATATATATATATATATATATATATATATATATATGTATGTATATATTTCATATAAATATGTCTTCGATCAATAGATCTCAGTTATCATTAGAGTGCGTCGTTGAACCCGATATAAATGAATGAATAAATGAGCATACGCGCGAAATGACTTTGCTGTCGACGTCCCCTAGACCCTATACCAACTCACTCACGTAATAGAGTAATTCAGTCTCCAAGTACGATAACTTGGGTATTCAACATACCAGAGGTCCGGCGTATGGTGGCCAAGGATCTGACATGACACAATTGACGAACTGTGCTCTCGCATAGGGACTGTGTTGCAGAGCACTCACGCCGCATGCTTGTAGCTTGTTACCCCAGTACGCCCCTGAGCCGTGCTGGAACCAGAACTGCATGGATGGACCATACCATCCGGTAGTGCGGACATGCTGTGCAATCGAGAAAACACAATGAAATGACAGAATGAAGAAAACATTGAATAAATAATGAAATTGACAAGATTTCGGGGTGACAACAACAGTGATATGTTCATCATTTGTTTGTACGTTTTTCATGAGACAAAGTGTAAGAGCGTGCAAACGTGCCCAGATATTCTAAATCATTGCGGTGCAGTTGTATTATGCATTGAATAGTAGTATAGTTAGTAAGAATAGTAAATAGTATTAGTAGAAGAATAGTAGTAGCAGTTGACTGTGCTGACACATATTATATGCAATATCTGTTTGAGTTTCTATTTATCCATAATTAAATATATATATATATATATATATATATATATATATATATATATATATATATATATATATATATATATATATATATATATATATATATATGTATATATGAATATATTTTTATATTGATTGAATATCCATCATGAGTTTTCTCATGAATACAAACAAAACAAATATTCACAACATACCAATGAAGTTTGATGAATATCGAAAACTATTCCCAATCGCTCAAAAACAAAAATTTAAGATGTTTATACAATTATTACAATGAATTCATACAAATGGGATGAAAATTCAAAATCAAACATGGTATTTTATCATCACCGTGTATTTCAGAATACTCCCAGAAAGTAGCCTATGACTAACAAAAGAGGAATTTTGATATGCTCCATGGTACTTACAGTGCCTTTGCCATAAGGTACGAAATCTAGTTCCATGTATGTTGACCCCAGCGCTTGCCATGTTGGATATACCTGCTTGGTGATGAACTGCACACTATCGGGGCATAGCGTCTCGTAATAAATCGTCACTTTCACGACTGCCTATGGAAAAGCGGACTTGCTATTCACACTCATCATCAACGCACACTGCATAAATTACATTTTATTAAAATAATAGAAAGGAATAATTTATTGTATTGTTCTGATCAAATACATGATATAAGTCAGTCACAGAACGCTGGTACAACAATGAAATTGATAACAGACACTTGAAATACACAATCACATTTGCGAAAGAATTGTAGCAACCAATTAAATTACAACACATCTTTCTGACAGTTACACTTTAAAATTCTACAGTTAGTTCGGTTGTGATTGAAGTATTCGCCAACTGAATAAAAACAAGGGTCAATGAGAAAAGTTTTCAATTTGTGCTTGAATTTGGACTCATCGCTCTCTTTGATCGACGTTGGCAATTCATTCAAAAGTTCAATGTATTCATATTGGGTTAAGCGACGCAATGGAAATATACGTGAGATCTATTGGCGTCGAATGCACGACTGATGAGATGATAATGAGATTAAGGTTTCATAGGTGGTAGGAAGGATAGTGGAGATAAAACGGTCGTGGACTATACTAGGAAAACGCTATATACGCGTTGTTAGACGAGCGGAAAGTGATAGTATGTCGACTTCATTGCCAAACTTTTGCCTAAATTCGTCAATTGGGTAACATTTTAGTTATAAATGGGTAAAAACGGCTTCGGGTAGTACTAATTTAGCACATTTCATGTTTTTTCTTCAAAATGGTTGACTCGATCAAGCTGAGAATTCCCAGAAATGTGTATCAAGATGTTATTCAACTTCACACAAAATTTTAATTTCTTGGAAAATAAAAGTTTCTAAATTTTTTTTCCGCCTTGTTATTCTAATGTGTATTTTTGAAATTTCTAAAATTCATAAAAATAAAAGTTACCACCCGATAATGCCACAAAACTATACAAATTTGAGTTAGATGAGGATCTATTATAGAAAAAAGTTTGAAGTTGATAGCTGTAGCCGTTTGACCTGTGGAGAACAGAAAAAAAACATAAAAACGAACACCAATTATTTTCAGTATGTCAAATTGAATCCTCGCTGAAGATCGTCTAATTAGAGAAAATATCCTGGTCTCTATCCACACCCGTCAGGGTGGAAAAACACGATAAAACTATGTCAACATGGAAAGAGGTGGATGAACGTACCGACACCCGATCTACTCTCACCTCCTGGCCACATGGAGTGAGTTTGATAGCACTGAGATGCCTGTGACGGTGTAAATGTCAGTTGAGTCCAGACCAGGTCATTTTTCGGTGGGATTATTTCTCACCAATGGGTGCCTTATTGAAACCAGTCCGTACCAATCATTCTCATCGTTGGTCTAACTAGGAAAACGCTATATACGCGTTGTTAGACGAGCGGAAAGTGATAGTATGTCGACTTCATTGCCAAACTTTTGCCTAAATTTGCCAATTGGGTAACATTTTAGTTATAAATGGGTGAAAACGGCTTCGAGTGGTACCAATTTGGCACATTTCATGTTTTTTCTTCAAAATGGCTGACCCGATCAAGCTGAGAATTTACAGAAATGTGTATCAAGATGTTAATCAACTTCACACAAAATTTCATTTTTTTTTTTAAATAAAAATGTTTTAATTTTTTTTCCGCCGTGTTATTCTAACGAGTATTTTTGAAATTTCTAAAATTCATAAAAATAGAAGTTACCACCCGATGATGCCACAAAACTATACAAATCTAAGCTAGATGAGGAACCATGATGAAAAAAAGTTTGAAGTTGATAGCTGTAGCCGTTTGACCTGTGGAGAACCGACAAAAAAACATGATAAAAAAAAAAAAAAAAAAAACATAAAAACGAACACCAATTTTTTTCAGTATGTCAAATCAAATCCTCGCTAAAGCTCGTCTAATTAGTTGATGAACAATGATCTTATGCACAGTTCGTCAATTATGTTTTTAGAATGAAAACAATAATGGAGATGGATCGAACCAATTTTTTGTGAGATCCGATTGATTTAGGCTGGGTTAGTTAGGTTGATTGGTTCAGCCTGTGATGTATTCAGATCTAATGAAAATAATAAAAAATATTCAAAACATTTTTTTTCTCAACTGTTCATATGTATGTGATGAATGTATGATGTTCAGTTCAGAAGATTCGTAGGAAGAATAGCCTTCCTGATATTTTATTTTCATATTAGGTTTTAACGACGCATTATACCGATGGCTATGATCTATTGGCGTCGGTGAATTTCCTGATTTCAAGACTCAAAAGGTTCAATGGTGAAAGTGACCAAATATATAATGATATCACGAGGGAATATTAATGGATTCAGTTAATATTCCTGAAACAAATAGACAGAACTGGAGAAGCTAACTGAATAAACAGATGAAAATTGTCTATAGTTATTAAAGTATATTATCTATATTCAAATCAATATTATATGGTGGTTTTGGTCTTCATAATGAATTGTATATTGGAGTTGTAAATTCGATTGGTGTAAATGTGTTCAAAAATAAATGTATACCATTTGTTACGAATAGGTTTCCTTTCTAAGACATCGAATGGTGGCAATAATTAGAGTAAATGCTTACTTCTGACTGTGATAGTATATGAAATTGATAATGATTGTAATGGCAATAGAAATATAAAATTGTGCTGTAATATTTGGTGACAAATATGTACAAATGTATAACTAAAATTGGAAAATTTGTAAAAATGTCATATGTATCATGTAATGAAAATATCAGGATTGCTGAATGAATGAAATATCATTATTAGTGAAGAAGGAGAATGATATTAAAGACGCATCAAATATTAGGCCGATATAATTCATTTTGTTCCCATCAAAACTTTTCTGTTGTAAAACCAAAGTATACATCAAATATACAATTTTTCACTCTGACGTTCTCTAAATGACACTGTAATTAATTCACAATTACCAGTTTCAATAAAAATATTATTATTTATTGAAATGACATCATATATTATATAAGAAAGCCGTCTCAATTTCATATATCATTCGATTTTTCCTTCTTTCGAATACATTCATATGAATAAGCAAAAAATGTACTCCCATATATTAAAAGTTATTATATAATTTCATTAAATGGAATCATGTTTTTTTCATATCACCTATTAAATTATATGATGCCAATTCAATACACGCCTATTTGAAAAAAAAACTATTCGAATTGAGAATGAATATGCACATAGATCATACCTGAGAAACGACTATTAGGCTAGCCAGAAGAAACGGAAAATATGTTAAAAACATAACGACAAGCGATACGTGAAGACTTATGATGTTGAATGACGAGATCAACTTTATTTAAAATACCGATATAAAAACAATTGAGTAAGAATGCTAGAGAATCACTCACACACACACACACATATATATATATATATATATATATATATATATATATATATATATATATATATACATATATATATATATATATATATATATATATATATATATATATATATATATTTATATATATATATATATATATATATATATATATATATATATATATATATATCTCTCTCTCTCTATATATATATATATATATATATATATATATATATATATATATATATATATATATATATATATATATATATATATATATCTATATATATCTCTCTCTCTCCACATATATATATATATATATATATATATATATATATATATATATATATATATATATATATTTATATATATATATATATATATATATATATATATATATATATATATATATATATCACAAAATATGAGTGAGACAGTGAATCTTCGTTAGTGTGTATGATCGTATTGGTAAAAATTCTAGCAGTAAATACAAGTTACAGCTTCAAGAGATTCGATAAGAGGTCCTATCATATTCGAAATATACTCTATGACCCTGTTAATCAATTTCGTATCAAAGACAAAGGTTATCAGAATGATTTGGATGTCATGAACTCAGTAGAAATATAAATAATTTCATTAGAGCAGATGTCAATTTTGCGATGAGATGACATTCAATATTCCCAGTCTGAATGATTGAGAACTGACTCACTTACTGGCTTGTTAATTCACCCGATTCTCACGTTTTTACGAAATCTCTTTTTTAAAACGATGAGATTGATGAAGTAGAAAAAAAACTTATGAGAATCATTGTATTGTGAATTGTATCAATTCATACCGATAAGTGGGTTGAAAAAAATTGGAGAAAATTCATTACGGAAAATCGAATCTAGACTGTGAGTATAAGTTTGAATGAGTCGAAATTGTTCCGGTATCTGCCGACTGCATTGCCACTCAATTGAGAATAAAATCTGATGACGATATATTTTTATTTCCGTTACATGTTTTCATATCGAAATAATTCTGTCAAAGATAACAAAATGAAACAGCACATTGATCGATTCAAATTTATACATTCATGGAGATTTGATGATATTTGAAAAATATATCCCAAATAACGGTGAACAAAAATTGTTTTTCATTTCTTCAATAATCACAGATAAATTACACATACGGCATTCACTTGTTATTTCCACATATACTTAGATAAGGACTCGACTGTGTGGTTTTGACAGTTGAAATTGAATGGAAACTGTTCTTCTTCGCACACATTATATATAATGTCGTAATTGGACTTGAGTAATTTTAATATCGATAGAGATGATGATAATGATGACGATGAGAATTAAAATTTGTGAAATTTGGATGAAAACTCTTGTTCACAAAGCCTCAAAATGTTAATTTGTGGGGATGAAGACAGAGTATAGATATAATATGCAACTTCCAAAGGGATGTAAGATATGAATGCGTTCAGTGTCAAGAGTAGGCCTACGATATTTAGATTCCAAGTGATACTATTTGATCACTTCGGACTACATCTCAACGCAGATCAGAACAGAACAAAAATAAATATATCATTCGTTATTTATTCCATTCGTGATTTTTGTGACCATGTGTACAGTGGAATTGAAGAAAGTATTGAACGACAGATACAATAAGTTGAATACTTGTGTGCTGGATTTGTTCCAAGCGCACATTTATAACAACAAATTTCACCAAAAATCATCGACCTTGGATGGTTAAAAATGTATAATCACCGGAATTCCATTACATCAGTGCTTATCCTTGAAATAATCAACTGAATGTCTTCAGAATATCTGAACAACAATTTTTTTTTAACTTCAGAGCTTGATGATTACAATGTAGTCAAAACGCCAATTTGGTTTATCAACATCACACTTCGAAATCTGCATCCTCATTTTCAATTATTGACTCAAGAAGATGAAACGAGCTACCAATGTCATTAGAATCAGTGAAATCCCTAGATCTATGCAAATCATCATATGAAAAACAACTTTTGGTGATGCAAGATTCAGAGATGGTTTCAAAAAATCATGTTTGATTCAATTCTGATCTGTCAACTCTTCCTGTTCTATTCTTATATTTTTATATTTAAGATTAAAATAGGAATGATGCCAACATATCTACAGAGCCGCATCAAATATGTCAACAAAAAACACAATGTGTGCACAAGACAGGCTACAGAAGGAAAAAGTTATCGTAGACAGTGCAGTGGGAAAAAATGGGCGAGCTCAATTTTTAATAATGGGATGCAAGAATACAATGAGTTACCTAGTAACATCAGGAATTTAAGAAGTGTGGTTTTTTTAAAATCAAGTGTATCGAATGGATCAGAAGGAAGAGATAGTTGACAATAATTTAATAGGAGAAGTGTGAACCATATTTTCAATGTATTTCGATGTATTCATTACCTGTTATTTTCAATGTTGTATGTTGTGATTGTGTGTTGTTGTATGTTAATGTACACAGAAAAAACTGGCTGCCAAGCTATTTAATAAAAATGAATGAATAATTCCCTTTTTGAATGAATGAATATTTGGGTTTTAAGGCGCATCGACAGCGAGGTTTCATTTTTGAATATATAGTTCATTTCATTGAATTCTCATTCGTATCTTAATTATGAGTTCATATGGAGAGCAGATGCTCATTTATCAGAATCCCACCATTTCATATATATTTTTTTGAATAATTATCTCACTGTGGAATTCTCATGTAAATAGTGATTTCTGTGTTGTCATGCCACCTATACTGTACTACACAAAAATGATTGAAATTTCATCATGATTCATGACAGAGTGAAATCATTTCACACCAAATCACACCATCATCCTAATAATGATGATGAAAATAAATATCACCAACAAACTCATTGATGAAAGAACGTCGGAGAATATGAAGGAAATGCAGATGAAAATAAAATTCTCGTCTGGATTTCATTTCTGTTTTGATAAGAGGTGGTTATCAAAGTGGTAGCGCGTATGGCAATGTTACCTATCCGAATGTCTATATGAATTATCAGTTATTATATTTGAAAACATTCTTTGCAATAATTTGATTCATATTTATGACATGAAATAAATGTTATGACATGAAATAAATGTTATGACATGAAATAAATGTTATGACATGAATAAATGATCGACTCTCATGAGGATAGTGTACTGAAAATGTATTTTCATTCACTTTTCATCATGAATGGGTGACAAATTTTGAGAATCCAAAATTCAATGACATTCCAGATTCATTGAATTCCAGATTCAATGACATGGCTTGAGACAAAACAGTTGTCGACCACACAATCGTCCACTACCGTTTATTAGCTTCACAAAGAGAGGCAATACAAGTGTTACTCCGCCGAAAGCGATACAATTTAGTGAAACGTATCTATCAGGAATAGCACCAGTTTCAATCGTATCGCTAATGTTTGAGTCCCACTTCAGTCATATGTGAAACTTCGTACCTCAACTCCTAAAGCATTTATTTATTTTATTTGTATTCATTTTGTATGCATTGAAACAATATATAACAATACATTATTACATTATTGATGTAATAATTATACATTCATTCATTATTATTAATTATAATTATTCAATTATTTCATTTTGTGTCCATTGGAACAACACATTACAATTACATTATTTCGTTAATTTTTTTTAATACCAATAAAATTAACTTGATCTTGAACTTGAACTTGAACCTCATCCCACATCCTACCACATGATACTTACGTCCACAATCTGTAGGGTGACACAAGTGAAGATACAAATCAACCAGGTTGATATTGAATACATTATTACATACATTATTCAATTTTAAGGAAAATATTTCGAAATATTTTCGAATTCATTCATTTTATTCGATTCGTTTCATTTTTTTTCAAAAATGTATAGATATTTTGAAAATTTCCATTATTTTGATGTGAATAATTAGTTTCACTTCACTTCATTGTCCATTCTGAAACAGAGATCTGATTTTTGCGTAGGCCTACACATCATCTTTCGAATCAAATTTCAACTGCATTTGTGTCCGATTGTGTGGAAGAGATCAAACTATTTTTTAATCTGTGCAACTTGATAGATGAAAGATTGAATGATTTTTTTTTTAGTTTGTTGAATCAACACATTATATTATTGATGAATTTATCAGGAGAATTGAAAGAAATGAAGTCATTCGGATTCAAAACTTAGTTGTGGTGATTTTTATGACAGTCTGCATGACGAAAATCTGACCGGCTCGCTACCATCACATTGGGAAAATGGATACGTATCCTATAACCATGCCACTAACAATATAGAAATATGTGAAATTAGAAATGGGATGGCAATCTTTGGAAGAAAGGAGAAGAGTTGATAGGCTGATTAACTTTTTGAGAGCAAGACAGGAAAAAGCTGGCTGGGGGGAGTTGAGTGCTCTGATTGAAAAGGATGAGTCGGGGTTTATGGGAAGAGACATGCACCGGGAACATGTGGTGGAGAGAATAATGAAGACAGATGTCGAGAAATATTCATTTTTAACGAGGACCGGTGGGGAATGGAATAAGCTAAGTTAAAGAGTGTTTGAGGGCGTAGAATTGACAGCAACGGAATTTGGATAGAGGATAGTTGATGAGTAATATTAATTAATACTAATATTAATACTAACTGTATACTAATATAGGAACTCGCCACCGTGCTGCGCACAATTGCGAAGTATTGTTTGATAAACAGCTGCATGGAGGTACAGTCGTGCAGTCGTAGTGTGAAATAGTTATATTCAATGAAGTAGATGTGAAAATATATAAATTCCACATAATAGTTTGTGGTACTTGGATGTTGTAAGGATGGGACATGCAAATTGGGATCTTTTTGAGAAGTTTGTTGACGTGAGAGATGTTTGAGCCTTCCATTTTATTCACAAATTGGAATATGATATAGCGATTAGGTGGGTACATACAGTATCTCAGTGTATTTTGAAAAGCTGAACAAAATCCCTTCTGAATGATCATATACTATCTCTCATATGGAATGAAAATATCATAATTTTCAATTTTCAGTTTTTTATGGAAATGTTGATGATACATATGAATAATTTCCTGTTCTAATTGGACCAATGAAAAAATAGAATGAAAATCAATGTCTGATATAGTTTGCATACACAATTTATTCAATCATTCATTTACAGATTGTTCAACTCACAAATTATATCATAACAAATAAATCATTAAATTATATAAATAAATCTTCTTCACATGTCCACCCAAGTCCGTATATACATTGTATATCCAGGGACTTTTGATAAGCCTGAATGATGATATGACATCTTTAATAATTATGGAATGAGAAAAATAAGTTTTTTTTATTTTAAATTTTTATGGAAATTTGAATGATGAATATGAATAATTTCCTTCTCTAATTGAATACCAATAGGGAAATAGAATGAAAATAGATATCCGATATAGTTTGCATACAAAATTTATTCAATCATTTATTTACAGATTGTCCAACTCATAAATTATATCACAACACATAATTCATAAAGTTATATAAATACATCTTCTTCACATTTCCGCCCAAGTCCGTATATACATTGTCCAAGTCGACAGCTTCCTAGTAGTTGTATCCCGACTGTTTGTTGAAGCTGGGCTGGTTGCGTGGTGGCACATAGGCATTAGCAGGTCCTGACGTATATCCGGTCTGCTTGCTGGCAGCAGCCTCCTCAGCAGCGTTCTGCTCCAATGACCGGAGGATCGCGTCAGGGGTGGGGGGTGGGGTGGGTAAATGAGCACCCTCTGCGCGGAAGCCGCCCTCATCAGCGATCCAGTTGACTGTGTATTGGACGCCGTCAGCGCCGGTGAAGGAGTATGATCCGGTGGCCACGACGGCTTCCGTCTCGGGGTTGCCGGCGTTCTTCAGGTAGCCGCTCTCTTGCTGGCTGGTGCCGTCGCTCGTCTCGTAACTGAACATACAAATACAATCGTGTTGTAGAATAAAGACATGATGAAGGAAGAAAATTTGCGATATCAATTCGAATAGCTGAGAATTAAATGATAACTCGGCAATTAATAATATTATACAATTTTTGAACGACAAAAAAATCGCTTCTCTTCACAAAAGTCACCTGAAGACATGGAATAATACATTCTTCAACATTGAAGGATCTGTTCGAGATGATAAACCAACTAACTAATAAGAAGAAAATATCAGTCGATGGAATAAAGATTCATATTAATCATTGAAAAGTACCAGAATATATAATCTACTGTGGAATAACAATACATTGAGAGGAAAATGGAGATATTTGACGATGATCAGTGTTGATGCACTGATCCCTAGTTTTATCAACATTTATCATTACTTTCATCCATCAGCGTTCTCTATCGCTATCATCACCAATCGAAGGAAATAGTGATGATCAGTGGTTATAGAATGGAATAATGAATACGAACATTGGATGATATGTATGTCTACATGATCTAAAACATATGATTGACTTGACAATTGGCTATGAAGATGATTTATGAGAATAATAATGACTGAAGCAGTTATCGGAATGGTGAGATAATCATGAAAATCATCATCAGCATCGATTTTGTACTTGGATTTGTAAACGATCGGCTGTCTATCAAGAAATAACAGAATATATATTATAGGTAGGTTACTTTTATCATTGAATTTTTCGTTTGAATCGAATTTTCATTTCACGTGATTTCGCAGTCGAATTACAGAGTAGATATCTGACTCTTTTCAATTATGGTCTGAGGTGTGGACCTATCCAATGTTATGCTCAGTAAGGAAATTTGGAAAATGAACTATAATAGTGGAGTCTGAATTTTTTATTGTGGCAAGGAAGATATTATTTTCAATATATGTAGTTGATCGAAACTATTCATATTATTCATTTGAAGAAAAAATAACCTGATTCGTTGAAAATGATCATGACTTATATAACTCTGAGAATGCGTGTGTTTCATATATTATTAGAGAGTGCCATTCGATGAGGTCGATTATTAAATATATATATATATATATATATATATATATATATATATATATATATATATATATATATATATTATCTCATGAAGTCTCAGGATGGTCACTCTCGAATTGGGCGCCCCAGAAAACGACCCGCATTTTGAAAACATTCTCCACTTTCATACTATCAATAAAAACTATAACGATGCCATTACATCAATTTAACTGAATTGAGTATTTTTTTATATCGTTTCCCACATACCTGTATTGGTAAGTGCCGTCTCCCTTGTTCTCGTTGCTGTATTTGGTGATCTGGGCGGTGGGCGCTTGTCCCCCCGACCCCCTGCTGCCCGCATAAGGGGCCTGGATGGCGCCGGGTGCACCACCGGAGTAGGCAGCTCCTGAGGGAGGCAGGTAGTTGTTCTCCATACGCCCGGCGGTGGCGGCGCCGAAAAGTGCGAGTAATAAGATCTACACACGACCAAGGTGGTTTGAATTTTTTAGATGGGTGCTTATAATTACACATATAATTTTGTTTCAGTTACAAGATACCCAGAATTGATGAATCAAACACCGAACAAGTATCTTCTTATACATGTATCAAATGAATGATGTATATACAAATGAATACAATGAATTAAACAATGAATTATTGAAATGTGAACATTCAAGAGTAAGAAATGTCCAGTAATATATATAAATTTATATAAAAATTAAAATATATAAAATATATTAAATATATAAATTTGTTATATTCGTTGTTATTATTTTTCATTATGTGTCTGTAGGCAACCTTCATTACAAGGAAGAGTCTTTATTTTGTATTAATAAAGAAGTTATATATATACAATCAATGAATAAAAATAAAACAAAACAAAAGAATTATTGAAGAAGACGAGTTCTATGAAGAGAGTAATATAACTTTATTCCACAGGTGAACCCTCAATGAGTTTTATGGACACTCAAGAGTGAAAAATGTCTTGTAATGATGTACATTTATTGGATGAACAAGAGAAAACAATCATTTCCATGCATGAAAATCAAAATATGGGGTCTGCATACCAATCACACGGATGATGCAGTTCGATCCATTCTTACAAGAATGTTTTAAATTAACTGAGATCAAGTTATTCGTATAATAACATCATGACTTTAATTTTCAATAATAACATGTGTTAATCGATTTCAAAATATTCATTATCTAGATATTATTCTCAATTGTTTCCGTATTTGAAAGAGGATGCATCATGAACGAGAATAATTCATAGCGACAGCATAATCATTCATGAACATTTCTCTAATAATTCATATTCATGTATCAGTGCAATAATCTTGAAGCTTTTCGAAATGGTTGTCAGAAAAAGTGTCAGAAAAAAGGTAATTTTTTTCAACCATGTGAAAAACGTTTGTTGTTGAGATCTCTTGAAATTCAACTCAATCCAGCTGGGTGATTCCCAATTCTCATATTCTATCGAAATAATTTATATTTTCTTATATATTTTCAATGCGACCGAATTTCGGATAATTAATTCAATGATGGAATGATAATGGAATATATGAGATGATAAAATTATATGAAATTACACAAATATGAATTTCGGAGAGAATATATCTCATAATTCAAATTTTGATTCTGATTTTCCATTCCGAATTTGATTCTCATACTAATGTGTTCCATTATGATCATTTTCTGATTCATCATCAATAAAATGATCTTTATTTCAATCATTTCAATTATTCGAATGTTTTCTATTTTCTACTCACCATCTTCATCTTGCTATATGTTATGTAATCCTTAAGGATGATGTTGACTGAAGGAGATAGTTGCAGGTGTGAATGATGCTCTAGATCTAGTGTTGGCTTGTATTTATACCCATGTATGAGCTGCATTAGTTTAGCCCCCTCCTAAATGAGATCATTCTACCTTCATGTGAAATACATTTGAAACGCATCTGACGTTCGGAGAGGGTGGGGGGGGGGGGGAGGAGGATACTATACTCACATACTTGAAATTAATATTCATAGAGCAACATTTATGGGTATTGAAATCTGATTAATTAGTATGAACTTATCAACTTGATATTATGTAGTATAGGTATATGTCTATCAGCTATTGG
Organism: Brachyptera risi; assembly: GCA_964007535.1. Classification (NCBI taxonomy): domain Eukaryota; kingdom Metazoa; phylum Arthropoda; class Insecta; order Plecoptera; family Taeniopterygidae; genus Brachyptera; species Brachyptera risi. The sequence goes on from OZ023336.1 coordinate 32,523,975, forward strand.
CTTCGTGAAAGTGAATGTATGATACTATTTCTGGATGAAGTTCAATAATTCAGTGTTTAATTGATGGAAATATTGATGGTATTGATAATAACTTCGGAGTTATCATTTAATTCTTGAGGATGGAGAAAAAACTTTGAATCCATTTAAATTTGAAATTTGATCTTATTCAAATTTTTTATTGAATAATAAAGTATTTTGTTTCAATTCATTGTGTGATATTGTATAGTCTATTTCCAAAATGTTTTTCGCTCCAATATTTATACAGCTTTGTGATTACAACTTCACCAATGAAAAATGAACAAATATCAACCAAAATTAATTAATTATTCATTTTATACAGTGTCGAGTGAACTGTTGATAACATTCATTCATATATGTAGATTCTTCATTTTAATGTTACACATTCGAGAAAATTAATTGAAAAATGCGTTTTGGTCTATATTGACATTTACTGGAATCGCACGGGACCCTTATAAATTATACCTTGAGGAATTATCAAAAAATGTGAAAAAGAATAAAAAAGTTAAAAAAAAGTAAAAGAGTCAGAAAAGTAATGAGTGATCAGTAATGAATATGATTAAAGTGGGCGCTGACGAAGTTTGGAGAAAAAAGTGAAAAGAAGTAAAGATTTGCAACCTTCATGTGTGAGAAGGTGAAAAGGGATCGACTGAGATAGACACATAGTGAAATGAAATATAAAGTTGAAGGATATTGAAGTCAGTGTTGAGGATATTTTTCCTGAAAATTCATAACTCTAGTGATAAAATTTCGTAAATATGAACATATTATCTTCATCGCTGATTCTGTTTCACATTTGAGATTGCAAAAAAAAAAAAAAACAGGAAAAAATCTATAAATTGATACTAGAAAATCATCAATGATCGTGAATTTGAGAAAAAAAATGAATAACAGTAGAACAAGAAATAAGACATGAGCGAATTGAATCCCAGAAAAGTTGTGGTTCTAATGGAAATTAAATAATAATAACGCTGACTTTGAAAAGAGGGAATGAATTATATAGTGGGTCTATAATACTCATACCACACTGTTTGAATGAGAAAACAGAGAGAAATATGCATTCCTATCAAATATCTCATGAGAAATCATACAGTCGAATCATACTATCTGGAAAATGAATATTCACAATTCCTGAAAAGAATGTAAAATCGAAAAACCTTATCAAAATTTTATAATCCTAAGCTATGTGTTTCACAAGAATGATTTCATTTCATGGAATCGATATTATTCTCATGAGAATTTTGATGATCATTACTGCGACATTAATGACTTCATTCCAAACAATAGTCAAAACCACTCCGTTTTTTCTCAAACCACGAATGAGAGAAATTTCTGGTCCTGAAAAACTCTTCTGGATATCGCCTATTTTATATCAAGTTTTCGTTCTTCGTGAGTAATTCAGTGTAGATTCAATTTCTTCAAGTTTTTTCCTCTACAACTTCAAAGAACAGAATCATCAAAACAAAAAATAAAGAACATTCAAGACAAATACAAAATAAATATCAAGATATCAAAGAACATCATGATTAAGGTTCGAACAGTGAACTTTATTCTGAATGACATCAAACTTTTCCGGTAGCATTTTTTCGCACTTTTTTCAGCATTTTCATTCCTCCTAAATCATTTTCACGAATCCAATACAAATTTTAAAATGTTGAAAATGTTTAAATTTGATTGTGTTTCATTTTCAGAATGATTCCGGCATTTCTTTATTGGTTGGATTCTCGAATTCAACGTATCTCCGATTATATGAAAATAAGAGTAGGATGTAGAATTAGCTGAATCGAAAATGAAATCATGGTTGAAAATCATTGTCATCCACCATATACCACTGTGAACACCGTGAAATTTCTTCCAACCAACTTTTAAAATCATCAAATTTTAAAGTAATTTCTTTGTTCGTATATTGCATCCAATTGAAATGTGACGAACATCATTTTATTACCTCGAAAAGAAATTACTGATTCAAACAAAACAAAGACGTCTCTATAACCACCATGTCCTTGTATGGACAAAACGATTAAAAAAGTTACAGATCTAGTATAATTAGATGAGTGAACTATATTGCATTCTGCTTTGAACTCGACATTCCGCATTTTGATGTGCATATAGGCCTACTCTTCTTCTTTGTTTTACCTTCACAACTGGTTCAAGGACGGCAAGTTTCTTGAATAACCATTAAGGATGAGTTTTGGTGATTCCTAATAATGGGTATGGATAATAACCAGTCTACTTTTCAAATAATGAAAACGAAATCATAGCTGAAGGCATTGGTATTAAATTGGTGCATCTTATTTTTATTATTATTGTTATTATACATCGGACATCAAACAGAAATATCTGCAAGGGACAAGTGGTAATAAACGCAAGCGAGGTTATTGGAAGTGCTATTGTCAGGTCAGAATGTTAAAAATAAACGTTGTGAAATATAATTTGATTTTTAATTGAGCTTAGGCAAAGACTCGATTTTACACAACACTGGAGAAAAACAATACGATGAATATTTTTTTGATTTGTGTTCTAAATGTCAATAAACGAAATTGAAGATTTAATTGTGATGAAGCTTGACATAAACATACCTCATTATCTCACTTGATACTTGATAGATTTTGAAAAGAATCGATTAACCATCTTCACGAAAAGCTGTTGGATTTTTTTCAAATTTCACGAGAATAACACAAGATGGAAAAATGTAGGAATACTCCATCAGAACATGAAATATCACAAAAATTTGAAGATGATAAACAGTATCAAAAAGTTTCAAAAAAATCCTGTTTACCATTTTTATACTGCTCGGGTCACGACAGTTAATCTTCCTCAGCCACTCATACCTATCAGATAGGGACGACTGTATTATTACTCATCACTTATTGTTACTTGAATATTACAAAACAAGGAGAATGCAACATTTTTTACGGTAAGATGAGCGCTATATTTTCATGAAATACACTTATAAACCTTGTTTTCGAAACTGTGAGGTCACTGTCATAGTTTTGCAGCTCTTACAAGCATCAAGTGATAAATTGGATCCGAGATAATTCAGGTAGAAAACGTTTTCTTCTCCTTCATTTAATAGCTCACACAAAATTATCGCACGCGTTGTATTAAAAGAAATACTGTCAATAACATCGTTGAAGAAGCATGTAAAATTGATCCATATCAAAGGTTCTGACTGATTATTCAACACCATATGAACCAGTTCAACTTGAAATTGAAAAACTAACGTTTTATCTTGTCAATATATTGCATGTAATCTTGTCTTGTGACGGATTGAGTTCATTGTCATTATCTCCAATGTTATAATCATTCCACAGCATGGCAGACAGATTTCGTTCAATTCTAACTTTGAGTGGAAATAAATGGGCTTATAGACTCAAAAGATTTCAAAATAAAATACCAATATCTCGAAATAGTCCTGAAAATCTCATTGCAAATTATTGTGAGTAGTATATTATTGGATTGGAATTAGATGGACTGATAAGAAAAAACGTTGTTGTTTGTGTTACCCGATGCGCCATCCAAAGTTACCAATGTAGGTATCATAGCATGCTTTCTGCCAGTTCAACATTATTTGTCATGTCAAATGTTATTCATGAAGTACAAATCATTCGGAATATTGAAGTGTGAAGTAACAACTTCTATATCATAAAGTGGTTTTGCTACTCCACATATCATGAAATGATTCGATATTTATGGACCTTTCTTACCTTCTTACCTCGCCTCATTTCCTGATATTCAGTGAAACCAGATTGCAAATAGTCCACAATATAATAGTAGTTATTAATAGGGCAATGAAAAAAAATGAATTTCAACTCTTTTTCATTCACTTACATCGAAACTTGATACAGAATAATTGTTTCTCAATTAAGGCAATGAACGGAAAATGGGATCGTTTGGACGGAGCACCACAACGACGATATAATCACTTCAAATCTGTGTTAAAGTATTGACTATTACAAAATTTAATTTTGATAAATCAGAGAAAATATGGAAATGAATAATCCTTAATCGTATATAATTGGTTGACAGGTCACCAAGATAGTATAGTTGTGCTTCATGAAAAAGGACAAGAATTCATCATCTATGGACTCGCTGCTTGGATTGAATATCAGGATGAAATTCAGGATATCAGGATATAAGGATATCAGGATATTGTTCTTTCTGTGAAAACTACAACATTTCAGTGTGAATACTGATACTGGAGTCAGAAGATCTGAAATGGTTTGGATATGATGTTCTCAGAAGTTGCTTTATTCAGGTGTGAAGTTAACGATTCCGAAACCAACTAATACAGTGTAATTATTGTGATATTGAACTTCACATCCTCTAAAACTGATGGATTGTGAAAGTATTCGATGCAAGTGGATAACGGTTCGTGATATTTTGTTTCAATTATATACATAATTACATGCAATTTCATACTCAACATTGACGAGTCCCATATCCTGTAAGAATGTATTTACCTCATTTACCGTAATGTAATGGGAAAATAAACTACAATTATACAATTATTCAATTTGATTATTATTTTTTTTCTTCATTGGTCACACATTGAATACATTATTACATGAAATATTCAACATAAAATCATGCAAAGCCAAAAATGCTAGCTTGACTGTAGGAGTAAGATAACATATATTTGAACATATTGTTTTACAATCTTACTGGAATCAAAATCAAAGATTAACTAGTCAAACGCGAAATATGCGTTGTAAGATGAGCGAGATATCTGAATAGGGTATAAAAGTCCTTGACGTAGTTCTACCCTTGCTACTTTATCGACTCAGGTATTCTACACACCTTGATATCTGAATAAGCTATTGAAGTCGTTAAAGTAGTTCTACTCTTGCCACTTCATTGACTCTGGTATTCTACACACCTTGACGCATATAAAAAATACTTCATTGTTGGTCAACTCTTGAATCTAGAAAGCAGTGAATCTCGACAACTTAATTCTGTCACAATTTTTATGATTTATTTTATGAATATTAACAGTCATTTTATTTTTTTTCTTCAAAACGACTGATCAGAATTGCTTAAAAAATCGTAATAATGTGTAAAATCCATGTATACACATTTAGAGAGAATTTCATCCCATTTGGAGTGATTTTATTTTTCAACATTTTCCGCTCAGCCAAATCTTATGGGGTTTTTAGAAACTTTGAGATGATGTATCTCAAAATCGGTCCGACCGATTCATCCCAAAAACTATACAGTTCTAAGTTGGATGAGTTTGCGTGTCCAAAAAAAGTTTCATGTTGATCAGTCAACCCTTGCGACCTGTGGAGTGCTTACAAAAAAAAAAAAAAAAAAAAAAAACACAGACAAAGCCCTATAAGAGTGGGATGGAGACTTCGCTACGCTCATCAATAAATATACACACACAAATTTGAAACTTTGAATGGGCCTACTCAACTTTAAATTCACTCACTCATTCATCGAACCTACACCACATGACGCGTTTCCCTGGAAAACTTCAATCAATGTCGATCAAGAATGATGTTTAACCAGACAGAAATATTCATATAAATAATTATTGGGGTCTGATAAAGTGTGATGATTGAAAGTGCAATCCTGTAATGTCGTAATATCTGTAATGCAGTATCGTACGCAAATTTTTGTAGTACGAAAGTAAACAAAAATAAAAAATGCTAATGCCGGGATAGTTCTCACAATATAGGCCACGACCGCTTCCTTCCCACTATACTTCCCATTACCCATGAAAACTTCATCTCATCATCCCATCATCTCATTATTCATTCATCCGACGCCAATAGATCTCAGTCATCATTACAGTGCGTCGTTAAAACTGAAAAAAAAAAAAAAATGTTCTTCGTGAGGTTAGAGAAAAGCTGTATCTTAAAATCCCTCACACATTTGGTAGATATTCAAACAGAAGCTTTCAAGGTGGACCAAAATGAAAAATACAATTAACAGTACAATTTCCGATGAAATCTAATCACTCTTCCAATTAGAGATAACATGAGACTGTTGGTTCATTAATGAATTGACAAGCAAATCATTGTACAAATAAATACAACTGTCAACTGCAGTAACTGTCGTATCGTTTTCTACACCGTAAATCCAGTTTATACGCCAATACTACATTTCGTCCTCGTAATTTCCGCATTGGAATGTCTATCATCAAACCGATCCAATCGCAAAGCGCATCACGAACACATAACTGCACAAAAAACTTGTCCCAAGACAATGACAATCAATTAAAATCAAGAATTAGCTCATCGAATGATCTTGGAACTAGGTTATTATTTAACAAGATGCGTTCACTAATAGATCACTTTCACTGACAACAACTAATCCTAGAGAAGATGAGAGGTAGGTACAGGCTCGACTCCATGTCTTGAGGGCATGTTTAATTAACTGACTATGACCATATATGACCTGGCAGTATGTTCAGGGCATAGATAATTCACATCATTTCATCGGTAATTAAGACTATGATATGACATTAAGATGTATAAAGTTAACATGTGTGAAATGTTAAGGTATTCTATTTAATTATTATTCATAATATTGGAGTCAAGTTCATTGTGCAATACAGATTATAGATGTGGTCAATAGTTGTGGGATCCGTTCTGGATTATGTTTTACCGATGTTCATTGATATTTATGTTCTCATAAGTTACATAATAACATCTAATGATCTTGTAGGTTGAAGAATGTGTCGATGAAAAATGATTGTTGGCTATTTAATGTCATAATTCTATTAATCTATCAAAAGAAAAAAATCCAGAGGCAAATTGATATGTATATGTTCATGTGATGAAATGGAATGATATATAGCCCAGCTTTTCTCGGGTTGGTGAATGAATACAAGAAAATAGAACCAGAGGGAGAATTTGAAGATTGTTTTCATCTAATATAGAGAAAGAGAAAAAAGTTGGAATGAAGATTGTGAGATGAATGGAGGGATCAGATTGACGAAAGTGTGTGGAGAAAAGACAATATAATATGAGAGCTGACTGATTATGGGAGAGATTATAGATGGCTGGCCGGAACAGAAGCGATGATGACACGTGACCGTGATGTGACAGGACTAGATAGCCGACACCGTATGTGGTGCCCTCGACAACCGTGGGTCACCACCTCCCGACCTTATATTAGTGGAAACTGTCAAATGATCATTATATCTACAAATAATTGATCAAGTGAGTGGAATGTAATGATAACTAGGAAAACGCCATATATGCGTTGTGAGACGAGTGTCTAGTGAGTGTGTAGTATGTCGATTTTTTTGACAAACTTTTGCCTACATTCGCCAATTGGGTGACATTCAAGTTATAAATGGGTGAGAACTGCTTCGAGTGGTACCAATTTAGCACATTTTATGTTTTTTTTTCGAAATAGCTGACCCGATCAAGCTGAGAATTTCCAGAATTGTGTATCAGAATGTAATTCAACTTCACACAAAATTATTTTGTTTGTTGAAAATAAATCTTTTTTTCCCGCCGTGATTCTAGTAGGTATTTTTGAAATTTCGAAAATTCATGAAAAAAAGTCAACACTCGATAATGCCACAAAACTGTACATATCTAAGTTAGATGAGGGAACCATAATTTAAATAAGTTTGGAGTTGATAGCTGTAGCCATTCTACCTGTGGAGTACCGACAAAAAAACATAAAAAAAACGTAGAAACGAACACCAATTTTGTTCAGGATGTCAAATTGAATCCTCGCTAAATCTCGTCCAATAATCTTCTTCAGTGATTGAAGAATTGTTTGGAAAATATATGAATAATGTTGATATGGATTATGAAAATAATAATTCGTCTGAATTGCGGTTCACGTTATTGGTACTACTCAAAAGCGACTGATCTAACCGCCCCGGTTACATGTAAGGTATTATTAATTTGTCTCTTGGATTTATTGAGATTTATTCATTCACGGGCGATACCAACAATGCCATCATTTCACCACTTCGTTTCACTTTCATGAGACAATTTCCAATCATATTTGATCCATATTCATTCATCTTCATCGATCTTTTATCAAATTCATTCAGTTTTATCAAGAAGCTTGAAAACTCTGTCAAT